>BTPG01000005.1:67090399-67723686 GCA_036245525.1 Semisulcospira habei
AACACTCATAGAAGCAGAGATCTTTGATGAAATGTTGGGCACACTTTGGTGAAAGCTCTTGGCAGTGATGCCAGTTGAAATTCAGCCAAGAACTGTGGAAATGCAAACCCTGTGCCGACTCCGGTGTGCAGCAAGCTCGATTCCGCCATGGAAAACACTGAAATTGACAACAGAGGGAAAACACTAAAATTGACAACAGATACTGCAAGAATGGGCACTTTCAAATTCTACACATTTACTGATTGACCAATTTACTATCACAAATTTGTACTCTGGAATCTATTAGTGACGAAGGGGGTGGGGGGAGGCCTCTGAAAGTGTGCTATTCACTACAGCAAATTACGTCATAAGCTTTGCATCGTCAGACGTTTTCTATTCGAACAATCAATGTCATGCATGCAGAGTGCAGTCCACTGCAGCCTTCATTTGTCAGTCTTTTTAGAGGCCACATGGAGTCCACTGATCACATCAGTTTCAAATAAGTTCCAATCAAACACTGGTAAGTTTCATAATTATATACATGTGTGACATAACAGATTGGACTTTTTAAAAAATATAATGGCATGCATATTTGCAGATATTCCAGTAATACTGAAGTTTCATGGGCTGCAACCATGGTTATGTTATGACGAACTAAACTACCTGAGGGAATAGTCTTAAATCAACAAATAAAATTGTTTTCATTCCTACGTCACATGATCGATCCATTTAGCATGCTAGTACCATGTGACCTTGCTAGAAAAAAAAACATGTCAGAACTAATGGCGGACTTCCATGTACATGTAGCTACTTTGTGATGCACTTGGATACCAGTTTTGTTCCATAAAATTAAAAAGAGCATAAAATGTTCTAAAGTACAAAGTCACTTAGTGTTGTTCGAAACAGACTCAGTGTCACACACTACTGGAGTTGTTCGTGGCACACATTTGCAACAATATATTGTGTGCAGATTCGAAAGCACATCAGCGTACTATGTGACTATTTTACTGAAGAACACTAAAGTCTTTGGACTCTTTTGATTCACCTTCTCCACTGACATTTTGCAGACAAGATGATGGTCGTGCAGACGGCAATGACATGAAAGATCTTATGGTATGTCATAAGTCTATTACGTTATATTATTTTGATGTCAGTCATGTCTGGTGTGATCCAGGTCAGAAGATTTCTTCTCGCTGGGGGAAATCATTACTCAGTGACCTTTTATCAGCTTGATTTCTAATTTCTATTACAAAAATAGCGGCGGAATGAAAACAAATACGTTATTGGTAGCAGTAGTTTGCTACACATTCCCTTATAACCCTTTGGGAGATCAAATTAACCAATTTAGCCCCAACACCCTACAGCAGGAGATGGATTGACCATGATAAATTCAAGGGTAGTTCCAGATGAGCTTGGTGCCTCAAGGCACCAAGCTCACCTGGCACTACCCTTTAATTATCATGGTTGATCAACCTTCTTCAACAAATACATAGTTCTTAAGTAGCAGCTCCAAAATTGGGGAAATATGGTCTTGGGGTTAAATGGGTTAATCAGTATACCCCTTGCCTCCAGCCTTTGGGTCAAATGAACCAGTGTACCCCTCGCCTGTGGGGCACAATGGTTGATTTTACCTCCCGAAGGGTACATGTAGCAATCCCCTGTTACAAATAACTTAAATAATATTACATATCAGAAACCTCTTCATACATGCTGAAACAGAGTAGCCTCAGGCCCCGGCTGACTCTTGTGGTTGCGGCCATCAATGCACTTGTTGAGCAGGTCATCCACGGATGCTGCTTGCAAAGTGAAATGGCGCACCACTGACCCTTGTCCGGTCATCCACATAACAAGCACCAGCAACAGCTCCATGATAGGCAGATCTGTGGTCACAAACATTGTTTATTATCTATATTCTGAATGACACCACAGCAGGAGAAGGATCAGCCATGACAGTTCAAGGGCAGCGCAAGAATAGCTTGGCATCTACTATTCACCAAGCTAATCTGGCACTACCCTTAAAGATCCAAACGTTAAGATCCTTCCCCCAGGTACGAAGCTAATCCTACACTACCTTTGAACAACAAATGGCCGATTTATCTCAACACTGGTACATAGTGTTACACAGATGCCTCCCTCATTTTATTAAATGCGACTGTGAATTTTAAAAACAGAAAGAAAAAAAAAATTGGAAATGTGCAGTATTTGTATATGTGCCAGTAATTTATCCTGTATGCAGAAGTCTTTGTGAAATCAGAGCATACTTACTTAATTGCTTCACACGTGAGCCAAAAAAATAACAAAGCATTTACAAATATAAAAAAGTGAGACCCAGATGAGCAAATGTATACATGCATGTACTTGCAGCAAGATAAATTGTCAACCCATAGCAGCAGTACAGCCTAGGTTCTATCCTCTGACTGAGAAAAAAAGAGTAACTTGAGACAACTAATTAAGGTCTAAAAATAGGAAACAGCAGAACACTGAAACTACCTGTGGCCACATGAAACAGCTGCCTAATTCAAGTACCAGTAACTTACCGGCAGGGCAGTTGATATGTTTTGACAGTTTATGTCGCTCAGCTTATCTTAACCCCTTACATTCTGAAGCTGATTTTGTAAAAAATTGCTTATTGTCCTATGAAGGTGACATTACAGATTAGGAGATCGATCAACTCTTTTAGTTCAAAGGTGGTGCCAGAATAGCGCCAAGCTATTCTGGCACCACCCTTAAACTGTCAGTCAAATTTATTTCAAGCAATAGGTGTATCAGAATGAAAAGGGTTAATGGCCTAGCTTTTATACAGCATACATAAACAGGGATGAAATTCTAATGTTGTCCTGACTAGCTCTGTTCACGTTAGCTTATAATAGTTTAGTATGCATGCAAAAAACGTGCTGATGACATGATGTGTTATAAACACAGTAACACTAACAGTGAGCGATCTTGTACAGTACAGTAATCAAGTGAGCAAAAAGTTCTCAGACCAACAACAGCCACATCTAGCCCAAGTATAACCCTGAGTGCTGGCCACTATGGCTGATGTTGGCCTGAGGACCTGTTGGGCATTGTATTATTATATATCTTATAAAGTTTTGTGGAGTGAGCACACGAGTGACATTCATGATTTGTGACAGTAGAAATGACAGTACTTGTGAATTTGTCTCAGGGGTGGATCCAGAGGGTGTCTCAATGGGGTGGGAGGGGAGCAACAACAGCCCCCCCCCCCTTTCCAAACTGTCATATAAAAGAAATCCAGACCTAAACAGCAACTATCAGGCGAGCATAAAATCATAACAAAGAAAGAAATACTTAAAAAATAATAATTACAAATAAGTTGTGTTGAAATTATTCTTTCTTGGTGCTTTTCTTTTTAGGATTTTCTTTACAATTGTACTATCGTGTTGTAACCGTTCTCTCTATGCGTGTTTCTTTTATTTTTTCCCTTGGGGTTTCTCAGACATACCTAGAGTTCTCAGAGGTTACGATTTTTATTTGTTAAAACTTGTCTTCTTTTATCTCAGGACACAGCACCGCTTTTGGCACTTTTTTAAAAGGAAGGGCTGATCATACATCTACATGTACTTGTCCTCCTCCCCGCCTCCACCCCCCCTCCCTAACAAAACAAGATTAATCGGGCACTTCTGGTTCTTATAAGGTATTAATTTTCTTATTGAAAAGAATGTTCTACCTGGAGTTTCTGCAGGAGCAATCACCTTGTGTTTGACAACAACACTACTCTACCAATTACTCCTCCGTCTGAGGAACAACACAGCCATTGTGAAAATTGTGATACTGCTCTATACGCCCACAAACTTCTCTACATGAGGAACACAAGATCAGATCACAAAAATAGTCATGCGGGTCACTTATGATGCAGACCTCCTACACTGGCTGACGATTACTAAGGGTTAGTTAGTGATCAAAATCAAGACATTTCACACCTCCCCTCCACTGACACGCATCAATGACTACTATAGCTACTCTAGTTGGTACATGTTCAAGGACACTACCTCAAAAGACAAAGCTACGCAATCTGAGTGAGACTGGAGACCCAATGTGCTCAGAGAGTGATGTGTGACGGGATTTGGGGATTAGCAATCAACTTTGACACCCGGACCAGTCAGCTGCTCACCCCCTGACTGCTCACCCCAGGGGAGACATTTCTGGCTTTCTGATCACTGATCACAGTTGGTGTCCACAGTCATAGACTTAAACCTAGGTGACTGCCACCTATGAGGATACAATGAGAATGGTATTGCACAGAAAGAGGTAATGCTTCTCATGAGCCCCTGTAACTGAAGGGGCACATGAAACTCTATGGCTTGCTGAGGGACATTGGGCCCAAGATCAACAAATACTTTCCCACAGCTGGTGTTGACCAGTCAGGGGTATTGCCAGATGGTTGCCTCAGTCTGAGGATGTAATGAGGATTGTATCGCACAGCAAGAGGCACTGATTTACATGAGTCCCTGTGGGTGCAGGGGCACATGGCACTCTGTGTCTGGGTGAAGTACTGTGACAGGTGCACGTCAGCAGTGTCAAGTGAGGATATTTGACTATGATAGGTCCAGGAACACACTAGGCTCACCCACCGATCCCATCAATTTGTGAATACACTGTACAAAAAAAGAAGAACCAGCGAATAGTAAAACACAGCTTCCACAACCATCCAAAAAAAAACAAAAAAAAAGTTTGGTCAAGGCCCCCTAGGCCTCACCCTGGATCCGCCACTGTCTGATTTTTTTTAATGTAAGTCACCTAGTTCTGGGAGCTAAAGAGTTCAGATAACAAAGTTCATGTCAATTGGTAATTTTCAGTATTTAAACCAGGTTTTTTTTTTCCAAGGCAAATACTGGAAAGGAAAATAGCAGTCAGTAGATGATACCAATCAGAAAAGAGAAATTATACAAACTGCAGATGTAGGGATAATGAAAATTGTTGAACAAAATCCATGATGTTGATGTGGGTGCTATTTCGACCAGATGCTAACGCAAAAAAGTACCGACTCCGTGACTGTCAAAATCCCAGTGGGATTCTCAGTATCGCCTAAACACTGATGTAATTGTAAGAATCTACTTTGTACTTGCCTTTTT
Source organism: Semisulcospira habei (assembly GCA_036245525.1). Lineage (NCBI taxonomy): Eukaryota > Metazoa > Mollusca > Gastropoda > Semisulcospiridae > Semisulcospira > Semisulcospira habei. The sequence goes on from BTPG01000005.1 coordinate 67,095,472, forward strand.
GTTTACAATAATCTGACGTGCATTGGTTTTCCGCGCATGCACAGAGATCGAACAAAGCAGCCGCCTTGATAACGTAATTTACTTTGTACTACGACATCAATATTTTGGAAGCCAGAAAATATGTTCCCCCATGAAGACGTAATAGCACAATATGTAATGCCAGAGTGAAAGTCAGCACCATAAAATGGTGCCATTATTAGCTCAAACTAGGTCATGTTTCTTTGCATCGCGTGCGCCTGTACCTTTTTGTTGACCAAACTTTCTACAAAGATTATTTTGTGCACACATGGCTGTTCACACATCAGGCTGTGATACATGTGTGACAAATTCAGGCTGTACAGTCACACGTGTGTGATGGGCAGCTTTCCCATTGAACGGCCCCCCAAAAAAGGTAAGAAAAAGGAAAAGATGGGATGAACTATAACCCACAAAGTCCCTTCTATATGGCCCTGGCTCAGATTTACTGTCAAAAAGTTGTGACACTCCAAATCAAAAATTAAATTTCATATTTAAAGGTACAGACATACGACACATCAAATTCAAAACAAGACACCACATCCTGCAGTATTTTTGTGATGATAAAACCTTTATTTCTGTGATGAACTGGATATGCTTAGTCTACACGTCTGTTTTGTTACCGTCCCCTTGTTTTGGTCATCACTCATTGGACCTCTTTCGCATGTTTTGAGCCAGTTAGGCAGACAACTATTCTCGATATTTTAAAAAAAGACGTCTCCCAAGACATGCGAAAGAAATCCCATACCCACGCCTCTTCTGTACCAACACATTGATCTTTTGATTGGTACCATGACCCACATCATTAATGTGTCTGTCCACTGGTGTATTCCCGGACGAGTTCAAGACGGCCTTAGTTAAATTACTGCTGAAAAAAAACAAACCTCGATCCTAATGTACTGCAAAATTACAGACCTATCTGCACCCTTCCCTTTACTTCTAAAATCCTCGAGAAGGTTGTTTTATCTCAGATGTTGAAGTACCTCCAAGAAAATTCTCTCCTACACCCCTTCCAGTCCGCATACTTACATGGCCGCTCCACTGAAACTGCCCCGATTAGAATTTTAAATGATCTCCTTTGTGCTGCTGATAGTAATGAGCTGTCTGTCCTGATTCTCCTCGATCTGTCCACAGCCTTTTATACAATCGATCATTCCATTCTTCCGTCTCGTCTTCACTTTGACTATGGTTTCTCTGACCGTGCTTTACTCTGGGTGGAGTCATATCTTACAAACCGGCGTCTAGTTGTCTCTGTCAATGGTTGTCACTCTGCCCCAGCCCCACTACTTTTTGGTGTGCCCCAAGGTTCTGTGCTCGGGCCGATTTTCTTCATTCTACATATGCAGCCGTTTTTTCAAAGTACTCTGTTAGACATCATAAATTATGTTCACTGATGACACACAGTTGCACGATTCTGGTCCTGTTCCTGAAGCTGGTCGTTTAATTTCCAAAATGGAAAACTGTCTGACACTGTGACAGAAGTTAAAGACTGGATGATTAGCAATAAACTCCAGCTAAATGTGGTAAAACGGAGTCCATGCTTATCACAGCTGGTGTGCGTCATTCCCAGTTGTCCTGTCTTCCCAGTCAAGTCTCTGTCTGTCAAAATCAAATCACTTTCTCTGACAGTGTCAAAAACCTTGGTGTTTTGATTGATAGAGACCTCCAAAATGGATAAGAATGTTAGTCTTATGTGCAGATCAGCTTTTATTGAACTTCGGCGCATTAGCAGTGTTAGACAGTATTTGACGCCCGAAGCAACTGCCACCCTTGTCTCCTCCTTTGTTTTATCATGGTTAGACTACTGTAACCTCGCGCTGGGACCATACGGCATTGAGGCGCGTCCCCTGGGTGGTGGATAGGGGGTCCCTCGTGAGAGGGGTGCACCGAATGAAATAAGGTGCCGTGAACCAACGCTAAGGGAAGGTGACCCCGACAGAAAACCCCTGGTCCTCCTAGTAAGGGGGTTGGGCGTGGGGGTAGCTTCCCCACCCTGCAAATAAGGAAATAGCTACAAAAACGCCGACGAAAAGACAAACAGCAATTTCTTTCCTGGAGGAGGAAGGTTCTTCTACCAGAAGATTTATGACGTCCTGTGGTGAAAGCCGGAAGTCTTCGGAAGCCACAGGACCGAGCCGCCTCTCTCTATCCAGGGACACAACCATGGGCACATGGAATGTCAAGACCATGTACCAGAGCGGCAAGGCCGCCCAGATAGCAGCGGAAATGCAAAAGTACAACCTTTCCCTGCTAGGTATCAGTGAAGCCAGATGGACGCAGTCTGGCCAGAAAAGGCTGTTCAAAGGGGAGATGATTCTGTATTCAGGTCATGAAGAGGAGAATGCCCCCCATACAGAAGGTGTAGCATTCATGCTGTCACCAGTGGCACAGAGAGCGCTGAGAACCTCTTGGGCCAAGAATTATCACAGCAGCCTTTAGAACCAAGAAAAAGATCAAGCTGAACATCATCCAGTATTATGCGCCCACTAAAGACAGTGACGAGGAAGAGAAACAAGAGTTCTACGACCGACTCCAGAGCGGTGTGGACAAATGTGCAGAGCGAGACATCACCATCGTCATGGGCGATTTTAATGCCAAAATAGGGGAGGACAACACCGGATATGAAGAGGTGATGGGGAGACAGGGACTAGGGGAGATAAGTGAGAACGGGGAGAGGTTTGTAGACTTTTGTGTGCTAAACAGACTTGTCATTGGAGGCAGCATCTTCCCACACAGAAGAATACACAAAGCAACTTGGGTCTCACCTGACCATACTACAGAGAACCAGTTAGTAAGTTACTTAGTTATTTGGGTTTAACGCCGAGCAGGCAACTAAGACCATCTCACGGCGGGATGGGTAAAAATCTGGTCAGCCAGACTAAAAGCAAGGTCTTAAGACAAGATCTTGTAAATATAGCTTAAAATTTTCAGGCTAAAATGTCGCACGTGTCTTTAAAAGAAACGTCTACAGACTCTCAAAAAGGGCAAATTAAAAAATTCACATAGTCTATGAATGCTCAGATCTTGTTAAAAATATTGCATTCTCTCAAGAAATTGAAGATTTTGTCCGGGGGAACATCCCGGAACAAAACCTTCAAGAAGTCTGCTGTGAAGTGTTTATATCTCGTGTCAAATAGATCAGCACATTACAGCAAAAAGTGTCGAACAGAAAACTGCTCATCACAGGCAAAACACCATGGACGCTCATCCTGTTGAAGTAAGTAAGAGTGCGTAACATACATGTGCCCGATGTGGAGGCAAGTAAGGACAATCTCCTCACGGCGGCTGCCGCAGCGGAAAGGTAGACTGTCGGACACCGTAGGAAGAGCTTCATGCAGCTTGTTCCCTTCCTCTTTGTCCCACTCGGACTGCCACTCATGGGCTATGTACGCACTAATCACAGGTTTAAAATCACTATAAACAGTCTGTGTGTCAGGGACAGGGTCATTGCGGGCACTGTTGGCAGCAGAATCTGCGATTCTGTTGCCTTCGATGCCGATATGGCCTGGGACCCAAATAAAAATGATGTCATAATATTCCTTCATCAAGTCTGCATAGAGCTCTCTAATCTGCACCAGCAGTGGGTGCTCTGTTCCCACGCCCTGAAGGGCCTGCAGGGCATAAAGAGAGTCAGACAGAATCAGGAAGTTCCTTTCCCGAGACTGATAGGCATGCTTGAGTGCCAGCAGAATTGCCTGCAGTTCTGCACTAAATACAGAGGAATGGTCAGGGAGGCGGAGCTTAAATGGGCGTCTAGGATGGCGAGAGGACACTGCAGCCGCAGCCACTCTCCCATCCTCAGACTTGGACCCATCTGTATAGAGATGACAATAGCCAGGAAAAATTGAAAGGAGTTCATTGAGGCTCTGTTGGTATATGGCTGGTGGAGTACAATCCTACTTGTGGGCGGTCAAGTCCAGCAAGATGCCAGGAACTGGTAGTAGCCAGGGTGGAGTGATGTGTTGCAGAGATTCCAAAACTTGGTCCAGGTCCACTCCGGCCGCCTGCAGATGAGGTCAGACACGGAAGGAAAGTGGATGGACAGCTCCCGGACGGGCATCGTAAACTTCTGCAAATGACGGGTTAAAAACACAATCATAGGCAGGATTGTCTGGATGGGCCTTTAGCTTCAGAACGTAGCTGAGCATGAGGCGGATGCGGCGAAGCCTGAGAGAAGGCTCCCCTGCCTCAGCATACAGACTAGGAACTGGAGATGTCCTGAAGGCTCCCAGACATATTCGCAGACCTTGATGGTGAATCGTGTTCAGACGCTGTAGAAAAGACTTGGAAGCCGAACCATATACCACAGAGCCGTAATCCAGTTTAGACCGAACAAGGGCCCGGTACAGTCGAAGTAAGACAATGCGGTCTGCACCCCAGTCAGTACGACCAACGACACGAAGAATGTCAAGGGCCTTCCGACAAGAGGTTCTATGGTAGTTAACATGGTTCAGAAGGTCAATCTTTTGTCAAAGATGACCCCCCAAAACTTTGCCTCTTCGGCCACCTTAATTGGCACTCCAGCAATGCTCAGGCTAGGTTTTGGAACAAATTTCGTCTGGTTAGTAAAATGGAATCCGTTGAGACACCCACCCCTGGATGCGATCAACGCATAGTTGCAAGCACCTCTCGAGGGACGCAAGTCCCCGACCTCGTGCACACAAAGCAAAGTCGTCCACAAACAAAGAGCATTCAGAATCATCCTTGACGGCCTTTACAATGTTATTTATTTTAATGCTAAATAAAACAGGAGATAAAATGCTGCCCTGCGGGACACCCATCTCCTGTTCAAAGGAGTCGGAGAGGGTGGAGCCCACACGGACTTGAACGACCTGTTAGACAAAAAAATTGTGAATAAAAACGGGCAGGTGCCCTTTAAAACCCATGTCCGACAAATCAGACATTATACCATACTTCCAGGTAGTGTCACATGCCTTTTCAAGATCAAAGAAAATTGCACAGACATGCTGCTTGTTGACAAAAGCATCTCGGATAAACGACTCAAAGCGGACTAGATGGTCAGTTGTACTACGGAAGCGCCGGAAACCGCACTGGAGGTCTGTGATGAGACCCTGCGACTCAAGATGCCACACCAGGCGGGCGTTGACCAAGCGTTCCATAGTTTTACATTTAACATGATGTCAAAGCTATTGGCCGGTAGTTGCCCGGGTCGGAAGAATCCTTACCCGGCTTGGGGATTGGCACAACCACAGCCTGGCTCCAAAATGGTGGAAAATGACCGGTTATCCAGATATGGTTAAAGGCCTTGAGAAGTACAAGGAGTGAATCCTCAGGCAGATGTGTTAGGAGCTGATAGTGGATGGTATCTAGTCCAGCAGCAGAGTCAGTACATTTATGCATGGCTTGCTGCAATTCTGAAAATGTAAAAGGGGCATTATAGTCTTCCGCGTTATCCGGTTCTTCAAGGTAACTCGAGCTGCGACAGCCTGAAGACAGGTGTCGATGCTAACAGGGCTACATAAAATTTGGCTACTAATAAGAAGAGTCACTCCACCCGAGCGCCTCTCCGAATCAGAGCCTTTATGTTTAACGTTAAAACCATTATTTAAAGGACACAGGGTCAGAAGTCTTCAGGTAAGTCTCCTGAAGAGATATTACTGAGGGGTTATAGAACTTGACTAAAAGACATAATTCCTCAAAGTTAGATTGAAAACCACGACAATTCCACTGAAGCAGAGAGTACATGATTATGTCTTATCTGGGGGTGAAGAGTTTTTCCCCCCTTTTTCCTTTGCCTTGGAAGGAGTTGAAGAAACAGAGGGGGGCCGGCTCCCAGACCTCCTCTGGTTCTTCGGAGATGAAGGGGGTTGAGCTGCCGCAGCATCAGCTATGACAACTTCCACTCCCTCCATCCGCTCCTCCAGTGCCGCATATTTGTTTTGAAGGGGGACATCAGTGTTCCCCTTCTGGGCCCGTGCGCACAGTGGTCCCATAGATTTCTTAGACTTCTGGTCCTGGGCAGCGTTCCTGCCGCTAGAGTTAGCGGCCTTAGAAGGCTGACCAGATTTTGGTTTAACGCCGAACAGGCGACTAAGACCATCTCACAGCGGGATGGGTAAAAATCTGGTCAGCCAGACTAAAAGCAAGGTCTTCTAAGACAAGATCTTGTAAATATAGCTTAAAAATTTCAGGCCAAAATGTCGCACGTGTCTTTAAAAGAAACGTCTACAGACTCTCAAAAAGGCCAAATAAAAAAATTCACATAGTCTATGAATGCTCAGATCTTGTTAAAAATATTGCATTCTCTCAAGAAATTGAAGATTTTGTCCGGGGGAACATCCAGGAACAAAACCTTCAAGGAGTCTGCTGTTAAGTGTTTATATCTCGTGTCAATTAGATCAGCACAATACAGCAAAAAGTGTCGAACAGAAAACTGCTCATCACAGGCAAAACACCATGGACGCTCATCCTGTTTAAGTAAGACTAAGAGTGCGTAACATACGTGTGCCCGATGTGGAGTCGAGTAAGGACAGTCTCCTCACAGCGGCTGCCGCAGCGGAAAGGTAGACTGTCGGACACCATAGGAAGAGCTTCATGCAGCTTGTTCCCTTCCTCTTTGTCCCACTCGGACTGCCACTCGCGGGCTATGTACGCACTAATCACAGGTTTAAAATCACTATAAACAGTCTGTGTATCAGGGACAGTTTCATTGCGGGCACTGTGGCAGCAGAATCTTCGAAGCCCACATGGCCTGGGACCCAAATAAAAATGATGTCATAATATTCCTTCATCAAGTCTGCATAGAACTCTCTAATCTGCACCAGCAGTGGGTGCTCTGATCCCGCACCCTGAAGGGCTTGCAGGGCAGAAAGAGAGTCAGACAGAATCAGGAAGTTCCTTTCCCGAGACTGATAGGCATGCTTGTGTGCCAGCAGAATTGCCTGCAGTTCTGCACTAAATGGTCAGGGAGGTGGAGCTTAAATGGGCGTCTAGGATGGCGAGAAGACACTGCAGCCGCAGCCACTCTCCCATCCTCAGACTTGGACCCATCCGTATAAAGACGACAATAGCCAGGAAAAATTGAAAGGAGTTCATTGAGGCTCTGTTGGTATATGGCTGGTGGAGTACAATCCTTCTTGTGGGCGGTCAAGTCCAGCAAGATGCCAGGAACTGGTAGTAGCCAGGTTGGAGTGATGTGTTGCAGAGATTCCGAAACTTTGTCCAGGTCCACTCCGGCCACCTGCAGATGGACAAACTAGCAGGTTTGGGTGGGAGCTGATATTTAGGGGCAACAGAAGGCTGCACTACCGGACCGGCAGTGTCCGCCTTCTGCGTTCCCTGGCTCCTCTTCACCACCGGAGGAGGGTTACTCTCCAGGGGCGAGATGAGCTGAGGCTCCGCCCCCAACCAAGAAGTTGGGGTTTGACATGAAAAGTCTTTGGTGGGGCGGTTGCCTGCCACCGCTGCACTGAAAGTATACACAGAGGTGTTAGAGGTTGGGGCAGCCGCAGCTGCACCAGGACCTTCAACCAGTTTTTTGGCATCCAGAAAGGACAGCCCCTTCTCCACACACACCTGCTGAATCTTGCACTCGGATAAATCCAACGAGGGCATTTCTTATCCGAAGCCATATGCGCCCACTGGCAATTCACACACAGGGGGGTGGCTGTGCAGGACTCAGCAGAGTGTCCGGGCTTAGTGCAAGGGGCGCATGAAGCCTCTGCCTGGCGGCATGTCTTCTGCCCATGGCCATACTTTTGGCACTTAAAGCACCGGAGGGGGAGAGGGACGTACTTTTTCACTCTCAGGGAGTAGTAACCTCCCCAGATGGTAGTAGGAGGGGTGGGGGTGCCAAACGTCAGGATGATGGTGGTAGGGAGACGGATCTCCCCACCACCTCGCTTGGAAGCGAAGTGCCTGACATAAGTCACCCCCTGAGACTTAAGGTTCCATACAAGTTCATCTTCCGACAGTTCTGCCAAAGCTTGATCTTTGATTACGCCTCTTGACGAATTCATAGTTTTGTGGGGTGTGACGTCCACAGGAGTGTCTCCGATGGAAGAGAGCCCCAGTAGCCCGCTGGAGTGTGCCCGGGTACGGCACTCCACCAGCAAGTCACCAGACCTGAGGCGCTGGGCATCAGGCCTGCCAACATGTTAGTTATTTGGGTTTAACGCCGAGCAGGCAACCAAGGCCATCTCACGGCGGCCTGCCAAAACGGCTCCTGAGGGTCTCCCCCACCAGAAAAGGATGCAGCATGGATACAGGTTTCTCCTTCACCTTGCTATGGACAATGAGGAAGCGAGGCCATATGGCCGACACCTGAGGCATCGCTTCCTCACAGTGCGAGTCACTGTCATGGTCAATGTTGGTGGCTATGTGCCGCTTCTGTGCAAGTTTTTTTTTTCTTTTTTTTTTCCATATATAATAGTAGAGATATTCATCCCGCGGGGGTCCCCGCCAGCCACCGAGCCCAACAAGGGAAAGTGCAAATGTCAGCAGGTCTCCAGTCGACGCACAATGGAGACTGCCCGAAAGATATACACAAGGGGGTAAGCCCGATTGAACCGTTTGAGCCACCGCCTTCTATCACACTGTTGAATGCAGGGGAATACCGGCGTAAAGCACCTAATCAGCAGCAGAGGCTATAGCATGGTGCTCCATATATCAACCTGCATGTCAACAGTGGGATAGGGCTCAATGTGACAAGAGCCGATTGACTAGGCCAGTACAACTAGCCTCCCGTTTAGGTAGAAGTCAAGGCCAAAGTGGAGTGTTGGCACCAGTGAGCCGCAACCCAAAGGGAACCTGAGCCACCAGGATCCTCTGCTCCCCCAACACGGATCTCCAAGCACGGCAAACACTTGGGATCCAAAGGACCAAAACGTCACGAGTATTTTTAAGGACCAATCCAACATGGTACGACCTGGGATAGCACAGCTCCTTAAAAACCGGACCAGTGAAAAAGACTGAACAACATATCTGCTGACATCAAGTCCTAATCCTGGACAAAGATGGCACTCCTCTGCTAGCCCACTCAGTCAGGGACTGAGTGGACTACCCACCCACGCCACGTGGAGGCCGGTGCCGAGTGGGCTACAGAGAACCAAATAGAAGATATCTGCATTAACAAGAAATTTAGAAGATCCCTTCAAGATGTTCAAGTGAGGAGGGGAGCAGATGTCGCCTCAGACCACCATCTGCTTACCTTAAGAATAAAGCTCAAGTTAAAGAAAAGCCGCACAGAGACAACAAGAAGAAAGTGCTATAATGTAGGCCTCCTGAGAGAGACTGGAGTGAGAGAAGAGTTCAAACTGGTGCTGTCCAGCCGGTTTCAAGCGCTACAGGAGCTAGTAAATGAAGAGGAGGCGGTCACCACAGAGCAGCAGTGGAAGGCAGAGAGGCGCTGAACTCAACCTGCAAAGACACTGTAGGTTTCAGGAAACACCATCACATTTGTCGGCACAGACCTTGAAGAAGATAGAAGTGAGGAAGCAGAAGAAAGCAGTTGTCAACAACAGTCGCACGGTAGAGCAGCCAAAGCAAGGGCACAGGCGGAATACTCGGAAGCCAACCGCGAGGTGAAGAGGAGTATCATGGCAGACAAGAGGGCCTACACAGACAGCCTGGCAGCAGAGGCAGAAAAGGCAGCAGGCAGCGGCAACATGAAACAGCTCTACGACATTACCAGAAGATTGTTGGGCAAGTATGGCCATAGAAAGACCAGTAAAAGACAAAGAAGGCAAGCCTATTGCAGACAGAGCAGACCAACTCGACAGATGGGCCGAGTATTTTGAAGAGTTACTGAACAGAACCAGCCCACCTGACCCCCCAGACATCCAGCCAGCAGAGACCGACCTACCCATCAGCTGCGACAGACCCAGGATTCAGGAAAAACCAATCATTTACAGACCAGATCGCCACTCTCCGCATCATCGTTGAACAGTCTCTGGAGTGGAGCTCCCCGCTGTACGTCAACTTTGTGGATTACAAGAAAGCATTTGACAGCGTGGACTGAGAGACTCTGTGGAAACTCCTACGACACTATGGTGTACCCACAAAGCTTGTCCACCTGATCAAGAGCAGCTACGATATCATGACATGTCGTGTGATCCACGAAGGGCAGTTCACCAGGGAGCTCCAGGTCAGAACCGGTGTCAGGCAAGGGTGTTTGCTGTCTCCGTTCCTCTTCCTACTGGCCATAGACTGGGTCATGAAGAGGAATACAGTGGACACTGTGGACACAGCTTGACGACCTCGATTTTGCAGATGACTTGCCTTTACTGTCCCACACTCATCAACAAATGCAGGACAAGACCACGAGGCTTGCTGACATCTCGTCCCAAGTGGGCCTCACCATCCACAAACAGAAAACAAAGACAATGAGGCTGAACGCAACCAAGGAAGAACCAGTCTTGCTTGATGGCACCCCGTTGGAGGTGGAGTCCTTCACCTATCTCGGTAGCATCATAGACAAAAAAGGCGGCACTGATGCAGATGTCAGAGCACGCATCGGTAAAGCCAGAGCAGCCTTTCTTCAGTTGAAAAAAGTGTGGAGTTCCAGAGAGCTGTCACAACACACCAAAGTCTGGATTTTCAACTCCAACGTAAAAGCAGTTCTCCTATATGGAGCAGAGACTTGGAGATTGACAAAAACCACAGTCAACAGAGTACAGATCTTCATAAACAGTTGCCTTAGAAGAATTTTGAAAATCCACTGGCCAGAGAAGATCAGCAACGTCATACTCTGGGAGAGAACAGAGCAGATAACAGCAGAGAATGAAATTGGGCGAAGAAGATGGGGATGGATTGCTCACAGTCTGAGAAAGCCAGCTTCCAGTATCACTAGGCAGGCATTGTCATGGAACCCCCAGGGAAAGAGGAAAAGAGGCAGGCTGAAAAACACCTGGCATTGAGACCTCCAAGCAGACATCAAGAGACTGGGAACCACCTGGAGTAAAATCGAAGGAGAAGCACAGGACAGGAGTCGCTGGAGGTCTCTCGTCGACGGCCTATACCCGGGTAGGGGTGACAGGCGTAAGTAAGTAAGACTACTCTAACTCCCTCCTTTCCGGCCTGCCTAAAACCCAGGTAGATAAACTGCAGAGAGTAAAAAACAGTGATGCCCGTTTAGTTCTGTGCATGCGTAAGCGTGACGATATCTGCCCCGCCCTTAAGAAACTCCACTGGCTGCCCGTACAAGAACGCATTCTGCATAAATTGTCCTGCATGTGCTTTAACCCTCTCAGCCTGACTTCTCCTACCCATATCTCTGGCTTACTCCATCTGTACACTCTATCTCACACCCTCCGCTCTTCCTCCGACACGTAAATTTCGCCTTCCCAATTTCAAATGTAAAACACGTGGCGGTAGTGCCTTCTCCCATCTTGGCCCCGCCACTTGGAACAACCTCCCCACCCCTGTCCGCAACTGTCAAACGCTCCCCTCATTCAATCACCTCTCAAAACCCACCTCTACAACGCTGCCTTTTATTAGTTTATTTCCCCAGCCATGCACAATTCATCTGTCACATCTGTGTGTGTGTGTGTGTGTCAGTGTGTGTTTGCGCGTATGTTATGTGTGCGTGTTAGCTGTTAGCTTTTTCATTGTATCAGCGCCTAGAGCTACTTTCAGGTTAGCGCTTAACAAATCTCCTTTATTATCATCATTATTATTTCACTGCACAAACAAAATCATTGTGTATATAATCATTTACACCGTCACAAAAGTTTAGTACACATATTTCTACAGCCATAATGCCAAGAAGCTCATACAAAAAGCATCTTGGCAAGATTGTTCAATAATCTTATCAGCTAGAGTGAAAGCAAAGTTTTCAGACCCCAAAGAAACTGAACATTATTAGGAAGAAGAAAGTGTACATGACTTGACAATATTTATCAATTTTCGAAAGAAAATGATCTCTCTAATACTCAAAGCCTGGTTAAAAAAGCACCATTACCTAAACAGAACAGAGCAGTGGTTGTGATACTTATTTTCACTGCTAAAAAAAGCCAATGTAAGTAGTATGAAAAATAGGCAGGCAATGATAGACACATCTATTTTGTGTAAACAATTAACAAGATACTTTTTAGACATAAAAATGGCTACAAATGCATTCTAATGGTACAGTTATTTGTGGTATTCAAAGATGCACATAACCATGGTAAGAACTACCAAAAACAGGCATACATCCTAATATTAATAAATTGGTCAGAAATGCTGAATGAGGTCCTGAAGTACATAACTTCACACAGTGACATGCATTGCAAGTAACGTGCTTAAAATGGCATCCAAATGAAAGAAAAACAAAACAAAATCATACCAGCACAACAGCTACACTGTCTTAATGCACCTCTGTTACTGATTTCTGTGGGGGGGTGGGGGGAGGGAATATGAGCAAATCTCAAAATGTCTGGAACCCTGTTCAGAAATAAAGTTTGTATTGACTCACTGAATGTAGAGATCTATAAAACTTTGCTTTTTTTGCAGCTATATCTATTTGAATAAATAATTCTTATACCAAGTTGTGTGTTATTCTCCTGAGTGGTTTGTTTGTGAGATGTTTTTTAATTTAAAAAACACGAGAATTTGGCACAAAAAAACATTACACGGAATAGGTACCTCTGATAAGGAAGCTTCAGCATGGAAACGGATAACAACTTGAAGTAAATCTTGTTTGTGTGTTGCATGGGGATTAAAGTACGTACACAGGGCAAAGTGTTTGCTTGATGATGATTTTTTTCTGATTTATATGAATTTGAAAATTACGGTGTCAGGCGTTACCTCTACAGTCATACTCATAGTAGTCCCGAAAGTTGAGTACAACAGATGATGCAGCTAAAGGTACATAATGACGAAAGCAACATAACCACACGATTATTAATGCATTTGTTTTGCAGAAAACGAGCTTTATCCGTTAACATGAGTCAAAAACAATTATTTAGCAGGGGACAAAAATAGGCATCATGATTCCGGTCATTCATAATGTTCAACACCTTGACTGTAGCATGACACTATGCTTAGCACAATACAAATTCTTCTCTAACTCCCTAAAAATGTTACAAAAAAAGAAAACAATTGCTGGATACTGGCAGTAGTGTCAGATACAGTGGAGTCAAGTTAATAGTCTAGCAGCTGCCCTTCATAGACGATCAGCCGTTTACGAGATAGTGATTTTCTAGAGAGTAACAAAGGTTTGGGTATATCAAAATGAAGTCTAGTATGAATAAAAGCAGTGCGCACTCGTTTTAAACCGCCGGAGGATGGAGACATTTTTCTGTAGCACATTTTGTTTCCAGTATGGCTGCAGACGAAACAAGGACCTTCGCGGCCATGTTTACAGGGGATCAGTAGTTTACACGGGTCTCATTGTTCCTGTATTCAGTGGTAGTATGCACTATATGTCACTTAAAAGGATTTCATTTTTTAAAGTAATATTTTCACACTTAGATATATTAAGAGAAGAAACAATTACGAAAACGCTTGCCTTGAACGCAAAATTAATATCGTTTCGCAACAATAAGGTATCCCAAAATCACGTGATCAAAACATCACGTGACGCCACGACCTCTGCGGACGTGAATTTCTGTGTGCCGACGGGTTCTTTTTTATTTGTTCTACATAAGCTTGTTTGTTTAAAAAAAAACGCAAACGTGTCAAGTTGCTGTGTGCATTTTTACGGCTTGATAAAGGTTTGTCACGTTTATTTCCATTCACTTTACCATCGCTTTGCCCGTTTCATTTCGACAACACAGCACCAAAACAAAACGTAACCCACAACACAAACGCTATCTTCAAAACCTATGCTGCATTCTGTAAAAGAAAAAGAGTGCCACACCACTTGGTTTTAACTGTCATGGCTGAGCAAAGTTTCGGAACTTGATTAATTATTTTATGCAGCAGTAACATTTATTTTAATCAGTTGCACTGACAAGCTATGTTGTGATGTGCGATCACTGCCAGTGCCAATTTTGCAGTCTCAATGATCACTGATGGTACAGTACACTTCACACTGAAAAAAAAAAAATACACAGTACAATGTGAACACGCTTGGAAGTTCATGCAATGCTTTGTTTAAAATTGAACCCTATCTTGCTAGCAGTAGCCTACTACACAAAAGAGGAACTTATTTTGCTGCTGTGTTATTTGCAGTTTGTCTGCATATCAGTTCAGCGACGAAGTCCTAGCCAGCGACTCATGGCAAGTTGGAGCACAGCTGTTATTACTGTTAAATCTCAGCCACGCAGCTAAAACCTAACCATGCCATATACCCTGACACTGTCGGAGTAGGCAGTCTGAGAACAGCCCCTCCCATTTTGGCCAAAGGGCATACAGCAAACGTAGGAAGGGTCATGCACTCGTGGCGTTATCTATGCATGTTAATGTAACAGAGAAGCAGAGTTCGCCATTGATGTGTGATGTGAGTGGTACTGACAGTTCGTAATCACAGTCTATAGAAGAGCGTCCCCCTTCCTGGTTATCGACGTAAATAACGAAAAGTATAAGCAGGATTCAAGGGCTTAAGGAAATATTTAGAAGTAAATGTACTGCCATTTACGTCTGTATTCCTGAACCCCCACCTGGGTCTGCCCTGGGGGACCTGGGTGGGGTTAGGTACTTTTTAGTTCCCAGGGTCACCCTGGTCAGCCCCACAGGGTGAGTTTTTCTCTCTATTCTGGGGCATGTGTTTCTGTCTACCCTTTGTCCATTCACCTGTATTTGCCTTTTTAAAACTCTCCCTACTGTCTGCACTGCCTGTAGCTCTTGATATTGGATGTGTGTTGCTAAATGGTCTTAGCTTTATTTAGGCCCCATGTGTTAGGTTTATTTAACGTATTTGACCAGATGGCGACATACATTCAATGTTCTGTTTATTTATTTTTTTTCACAAGCAGTGCAGGCACGTCCTGAGAAAGCCTTGTTGCTGTCGGGACGTTAAGCAATGTACAATCAATCATGTATTCCTGAAGCTGAAATATGCCGACGGCGGTTTCAAATACACTTGCCTGTTAAATCTCAAGACCCATGTACCGTTATGTTTCACAACTGCACAACCTTTTAGTCTGAAACATAGTACTGTACAATGAATTCCAAGGTCTCCATGTAAATCAAAGATTGTATGAAAGTCATAGTTAGCATTTAAATTTTGCTGTCGTATGGATTAAATCGTAGGTTGCTATGTTTTGTCATTGATTAGTTACTGTTGTTTTTCTGGTGTGCAACAAACCGCTCAAGTTTTCACTTTAAACGGTCCATTGCTGACCATTTCGTGATCCGTGCCGGAGAGTGATCGCGTGGTGATTATTTAACCGCTGGGAGCGAAAGCCCGCACAGTCTTCGTCCACTTACCTGCCTCACTGACCTCGTAATTATTTATCACTTCGTACCGGCTGTGTCTTCAATCCAAACTTCGCTGGGACAACCGTAAGTTTGAAATTTTTAGCATTGAAAAGGTCTCGCTTACGTAGTGGTCTTGATGCTTTTCAACGTTGTTTTGATTGCATGCTTATTTCACGCTTTTCTTGCAATTTCCTGCCATAACGTTGCATACTGTGGTAAATCATGGGAATCTGTGATGCTCTACAATAATGTTCTTATGTTGTTTTGTTATTGTTGGGTTTTTCTTTTTAATTTAATTGATGCTTCAGCGTTTGTTGTTATATGAAGGTGGCTAAATGATACTCATGGTTTGTTGAAGTGTTGTCTGGTGTGAAAACGATCAAAGATCTATATGACACTATCGCTGCCAGTTCTTTGCATGACAAGAAACTCGACGATTTTTTTGCTGTGCACTCCGCAACAGATATATCAGAGCTGAAGACAATAAACACAAACTACAAAGAGTGCTTTTCGTCCTTACAATGGGAAAAGATCGCGCTGTTTGAGTATCACTTTCACAAAGAGAACGAGAACTGCGTCACCTTTGAATATGAGGAACTGTGTCGAAAAAAATGGCTATACTGGGAGACTTGTCAAACATTCAAAGGTGACTATTTGGCAGAGATGTGCACCAGGTCCATCAGGACCGAGAATAAACGCCAGTCTGTTGGACGTGTTGTGCATGGCTTGTGTTTTTATGGGCAAAATGACCGGCACTTTTCTGAAGTCATCGCCCAATCTGTATATAGCAATGTGTTTGCTGCGATTGACGAAAACGCTCGGGTTTCAAGCAGCGACTGCTGTCCCTCCTTTGGGTGTGGCGAAAATAGAGGAATACATGTTTTTGTTGAATCTCAACACTTGAGTCCGTCAACGCCTACCAACGAAAAGAATGATATTGCAGAAGCCATTCAAATCACTATACAGCGAAGCCATTCGGATGTGTGCCATGGCGTGACCATGCTGCAACCAGGCACACTAGACCAATATAGCATTGGCAAACAGATCGAAATCTATAAACTGAAAGATGCTCTGTACTCAGGGCAGCTACGAGCAAAAATTGTTTATGACAAGCGCATGTCGAACGAAACTGGCGATACAAATCAAGAGAGGTGCAAGTCGTGTTCTCAGTTGGAAGCAGAAGGAGCTTCTGTGCATTGGAAAACGTTAGATACGACAAAGGAGTGGAAATACTTCGTGCCATTACAGTTTCAGTTGCTTCTGGAGACGTTTATAAGCAAGATGTCTGTGTAAAAAACAACAGACCCGGATGCATTCATCAGGAAAAAACTGCGGCACCTGTATTTGGTATTTCATGGACTCTTGAATCTAGGGTCAGAAACTATTGTGGTGTTCTGAAAGACGTTCTCACTGTTCAACTGACATACGGCTACCACTCTGCATCGACAGTGTTTTCAATAACATCGCAAGCAGGACTCACGAGAAGCATGAGGGATGCTGAAAGACGTCTGAAGAGAGAGGCAAATGAAACCGACTGTCATTTCAACACATACCTCCGTCGATATGACATGCAGTACTGCACAGCAGCCGGGAACCTGAGACGACAGGTTAGTCTTCGAGACTGTTTCCTTGTATTGTGTTTGGACAATCTGGTACGCCTCACGTTTCACACAGACCCTGGTAGGGGCGACTCCAGGTCATCCCAAATTTGCACAATCCCCGTGACTCTCAAAGGACTCCCTAAAGACTCGGAGTGGACAGCTGGCACGAGGACGGTTGTCACGGTATTTCCACTAACTGTCGATGCATGCAGCCGACCCACCTCACTACAGCCGATGTGGACATGGTTTTGCTCCGGACATCAGCAGAGGAATCAACACAGCTGTCAAATGTCACGACGAGCATGGTCTTTGGTCTGTCTGCAATTTGGCAAGAAGTGAATGTCGAAATGGGCGGAATCATTCAGAGAGCAGTTGATCATGACCCCAGCGTCATCGGCGTTGCGAGTACACAAAGAGGAGAACTGAACGGTACGTAAACTGTTTCCTCTGTATTCCTCTCTTTCGGTCAGTTTGTCTGGTCGTCAGGTGGTGTGTGTGTGTGTGTGTGTGTGTGTGTGTGTGTGTGTGTGTGTGTGTGTGTGTGTGTGTGTGTGTGTGTGTGTGTGTGTGGAGACAGACACTACACCATCGAAAAGCCCTTTTGTCAGCCACACGTTATGTGTTATATGTTACACATTTCTTGTGCAGATGCCGTCTTTGATGAGTCCCTGGATTCTTCGTTTTCGGAAACGTCTGACCTGCTAAACATATCTGGAATTGAAGAATTTCGTATCGAGGAAACAAAGGCAGAACAAGAAATTGCTGTTCTCAATCGGAGCTTAAAAGAACTTCTTGTATGCGACAACGCGCACATTACAAATCACGATCTTACAGAAGATGCGTCTTCTCAAAATAAAGTTCCAAATGATACAGTTACCCTCTTCAACTCTGGCTTTCGTATTTACCATCCACCGCCTCTTCTGACGCGTCACCCTCCTCCGTACATCGGCAAAGACGATGATATCTCCAAACTGAGAGAAATAATCTCCGACGTCATCAAAAAGAGTGGGAAAGATGCCACTTTCCTGAGAGACAAAAGTCGGATTTTATGCACACCAGACTACAAAATCGCAAATAACTTGTTCCGGCTGATGGAGGAGGACGCCCGATTCCAGATAATCCTACCCGAGTTCCCTGTCCTTCATCTTCGAAAATCAAAGATTGTCAATCTCTTCGGTGCTTACAAGGAGGCTGGACTGGAGACTCTCGCCCGTTTCCTGCAGGACTCTGAAGAGGCAGACTTCAACCGAGTTGTGAGGCCGGAAAACATCGACAGCTGCACAAGACTTGTTAGGAGACTAGCAACAGCTATCCATATCGCCTTCTTTGTAAAGTTCCTAGAAAGCTTGCTGCCAGAGAATGCCAAGGAACTATGTAGTGAACTGGGACAGAGCCAAATCCAAGAGAGGTGGAAAGCCCAATATGAGGAGTTCGTTGATAGAAGGAAGGATGAAAACGCCACTTTTGCCCTTCATGTGGACATACTCAACCATTGCGAAGAAGTTTTGGCCATTGCTCTCGCTGAAAGGATCGGTGGACAGCAGGGCTACCAGTTACTGTTGGCTGTAGTGAAGAGGTCGCTCTCGTTCTCTTTTCTGAACGGTGCCTCGGCCTATGCAGGATTCTGTGTGCAGCTACTCATCGAACATTATAGCGCCGGAACATTTCATCGCAGAATGAAAGAGACATTATTTTCAACACCCTATCGATCCAGTAGCATGAGGAATTTTGGTCTGGACTCGCAGAGAGAAATGGATCACAGAGCTGCTTTGAAAGGATTCCGTCCGAGAGGAACTGTGCCTTCCATCTTGCCACGCATGTCCCTGGTGGACAAGTTTGAAGAATTAGAAGAAATGAGGACTAACAGCGAATCAACAGCGGAAGACACATCTTTGTCAGATTTTGACATTACTTTGAAGTTAACAGACACCGATCTCCAATACATAATTCCAACTGCAAAGATGATTATCAAAACTGTCAATCTCTCTGCAGACGCGGATCCACAAACCCCATTTAATGCGTATGCGCAAAATCCCGTTCCGTTGACACTTGCTGCTTTGGACAGGAACACACAGGAAGCCGGAGAATATTTAATTTGGCGGTTTCTTGTCGCCAGAAAGATGCTCGGAGCAACAGAAGCAGACTGTCCTTCAATCAACTCAGTACGCGCCCCGAAAGAGCTCCTGGCGAAGCTGAAGTCAACGAAAAGCGTCACTATCAAGCGAATGACTTGCAGAACAAAAGCGCTTTCTTCCACCCCAGAAAAACGAGAGAAGAAGAGGCAGCTTACGGTAAAAAAAGGAAACCAAGAGCATTCAGTGCTTTTCTTCTGAGAGGAATACTTGTCAGGCGATTCTCCGGCCGGATTGTTCCAAATCAGACACCAACAAGGCTGTGGGCATCAAGAACGCCCTACTTTCTGTTCTTGCCGAAGAAGGGGGCCACAACCTTGTTTCCTTGAACGCCAAGATGCTGCCATCAGAAATGGCCAATCGAATCAGTATCGCCATCGTCGACTTTTCTGGCGTCAAGTTCAAAACTTTCGCTGGATCTGGAGTTGCATACTTAAAACACGTTGAGCAAAATATCTTTTCCAAGATTTTTAGGATCTATAAAACTTTGCGACGTGTCATCGTGACCGAAGAGAAGTACTCGTTCACGCCTGATGATTTGAAAGCTGCAACAAGATAACGGCGACAGAGAGAGATGAAGAGTACCATTGCTCACCTGAAGGATCCGTCAGAGATGATTGACAGCAGCACGTTTGACAGAACAGCAGTCACGTCGACGTCTAGTGGAAAACAAGCCATAAGTACGTACCTGGCAGCAAACATCGGTCAGGTGGATATCAGAAAGGATGTCATCATCGACATTGACAGCGAATATCATACCGCCGACGCCTGCGGTGCAAAGTTTGCTGTGCCTCTTCGATCCATCTTCAGTGCAGACGGCTACCAGTCATCCATTCTTTTGCAGTCTGTCCAGCAAAGAAAAGGCGAAGCTGAGATGGCGCAGCTGGACTGGCTGGTTGATGTTCTGCCAGACCTCAGACCAGGAGAGAGCATCATTTCTTTAGTGACCTCTGCAGACATAGACGCTGTTCCAATTCATCTCTTTGTCGTCAGCAACAGATGGCCAAGGAAATCGGATGGTTCATTCATACACCCCGTTCATGTCGTGCTACAGAAGACCAAGGGACTTTACGACACCTACAACATCACGGGTATCGTTGAAACACTAGAAAAGAAATATGGAAAAGACGCTGGGATGAAGGTTGCCATAACCTTGTGCATGGGTGGTAATGATTTCCTGCCGAAATTTTTCAATATTTCTCATGCAAAACTACTACAGACTGTCTTATCCCAGGGATACTATCACACATTGTTCCCCTTTGTGGCAGATGGCGATAAAGGCTATTACACAGGTGGATCCATCGACAAAGAAAGGTACTTGGAGTTGATGAAAACCTTATACTGTCCGCCGCGCTGCAACCCCTCTCAACTGTCAGTTGAGTCGGTCAGACAGTACAGTATAAAGGACCCCAAAAAGTCTACCTTCAATAACGAACAGTTGTGGATGCCACCAGTGCCAGTGTTACATCTCATCGCAGATCTCATCGACCTACAGATCGCATATCTGTTCACTGCCGGCGACCACGCCTCTAGTTTGCCAGATTTCCTGTCTTCTGGATGCCTTGTCAAACGAGCTGATGGCCAAGTAGACTACAACTTTGACTCCGAAATGAGAGTTGAAGACAAGCAGGACCTTCTTCAAATTCCAGAAGCTGTCCTTCAGGGCTTGATTCTTCGGGCCAGCAGACAAGGATCGAAACGCCGCATGCAAGACACCCCACAAAAAGGCGAGCGTCGAAAGATAAAGCCAGTGACATCTACTCCAAAGGTACTCTATCACTGCTTAATTTTGTACCAAGAGTTGCGAATAAAATACTTATTATACGTGTATACGACGAAACAATAACACGAGAAAGTGTCACATCAGCCAGAAACACAATAACGTGTACATTACACTAGACTAGCAAACACAGAAATATGGGTATATTTTGTTGAAAAGGACATATTAAACTGGTTGTAATCGTAATGGCAATGAAGAATTGTCAAAGTTGGAACATTATAAAAAATAGTGTGCCTTCAATCGTTACGGTTCCAAAAGGTTTATTCTAGAGTCGATTGAGCCGTGACAGTTATTGCATCTTGTACATGATCATACAAGAAGATTTTGTTCGAGCTAACGACTGCCTTTGTTCTTATGTTTGAACTTTTATAATTGCAGAAACAGTAACAAGTAGAACATATGGAGCTGGTCAGGAGACGGGGAGTTCTTCAGACGCAACATTGAACTATGGACTTTTGTGAATATAACACTGAAGATACTGAATTAGTAACAAACGTTGCACTCATACCCCGATACGGCGGTTTACGGCATAATGGTGGTCACTTTTCATCATAACCTTGGACCGAAGCACTCAAGACATTTTGAAACTGTTGTGCATAGTTGAGTTAAAGTGTTGGTTATGTATTAATGCGTTAGTTCATGTACTGGTTTTCTTACTTCTTTCTCGGCGGTTTTATTGCGCAACCATAGTGCGTCGGATCCACAGCGGTTTGTGTCGGGCATTATGTCATATTATCGGCACATAACAACGATGTACATCAACATTGTATTGTATTGTGCTCCAGCTTATGCGATAGAGTCGCTAGGTGTGAACTTTGTGATGAAGGGGTTACCGCCCAAACGACGCTAATGAAAGCTCAAGTTATATATGACCTCTACTAATTTGGTCATAGTCGTGCCCGCTTTTCAAGGAATTGATACCAGATATAATAGTGTTGATATTTGCTTTAATTTCACCAAAAGGCACATTGAAAAGTATTGCAACTTGAAATGTTTTCTTTAACATAATAATTATGCTGTAGACCGCTGGTGCTCATGCACGATATTTTAAGCACGCTTACTTGTGTGAGTGTGTGCGTGTGTACTTTCATTAACGTCATTGGAAAGTATGATCAAGTACTCTTATCAGTTTTATACATCGGAGAACAAACTGTGTGCACGGCGAGTTTTTCGTTTTTTGGCTGGAGAGGACCGATCGGCGGGTTCTGTTGGTCTCTCTTCAACTCTAATGCTGTCTTCAGCAGTACTGAAGTGAGGAACACAGCTGCATATTTCAAGATGCAATAACTGTGAACTGAACTGAACCCTCATGAGAATTACGCATGTGCCTCGTTCATATCAGAAAGCTTTGCTGCAGACGCAGATTCACCAGCAATAATTCTCTCACTATAGTGAGCACAGCTGTAAATCCTGGCACAAATGTAACAAACGCCTCCTCTATAAATTAATTATCTGCTTATGAGAATCTATGCTGTTTAAATGCGGAAGGTGGTGGCTGCCGGGCACTAGCAGGCCTTAGTTTACTGATTAAACTCGACGGGCTTGCGGCTGGTGTTTATGTTAGCTGTCAACGTGTTGTGGAGACGCGTGTAGGGGAGGAGGGGATGCGTTTCCCCACTCATCCAGCTGCAGTACTTTGTCGCTAGACTGATATAGACATTTGCAGTTAGCTGCAAGGATTCTTAGCAGCTGACATTAGCACCGACATATTGGGATTAAAACGACAAAGAAAACGGAGAAAGGTGATTTAATAAATCAGTCAAGTGATCAAATGAATGAGATATCTATGTTTTATGATAAACAGCTAGTTATGGGAGAGGGGGGGGGGGGGGGGGAAGGAGGCACATACTTTATAATGTACACGTACTATTTCTTTCAGTGTTTCCATCACCCATTCATAACACCATTAGACTCGATGAGTTGTCATGTTTTGAGTGGTTTACAAAATACATGTACTTGTTGCTGTTACATTATCTTCTTACTGGTTTTGACATTTCGCTGTAAGATTTACAGTCACATACTTTAAGCGTGTTCCCCCTAACGCACACAGAGGTTGACTGTATCATTGATATGTGTGTGTAGGTAGCGTTTGGTTTTGTTTGAGGTGGCAGTTTTGGCCTCACCTTTAAGTTTGGTGCCGCTGTGCATGTGGCCACCAGTACTATTTACAGAACTGATGACTGCATGTGCAGGCTAGTTCACGGTATCAAAATGTGAACTGGGCAGCCTATTGTTTGAAGTGATCAGTGGTAGCAACATCCATGATGTATGTGTGCATTTGGCCACTGGTACTGTTTACAAAGGTGCTGTTTACAGAACTAGTGGCTGAGTAGGCATATTATTATTAGTACTGTTATTGTTATCAGGTGTGGCCTTATCTCTAAGTTTTGGTGTCCCTGTGCATGAGGCCAACAGTACTTTTCACAGAACTGATGGCTGCATGTGCAGTGTGGTTAACTGGACACATGAAATTTGTAGGTGGGCAGCTAAAATACAGGCAGTCAATACAAGCCACTTGCTTAACCTGAAGTCTCTATATATAGATTTTACAGTCCACTAATGCCCATCAGTATACAATTGTGCATGTCTTTTGTGGGTATTCTGTGGTTTTGTATGTGGGCTGGGGTTGAAAGTGGGGCGGTATGGCACCTATTATCGTGTATGTACAAAACCTTCATTACAAACAAACATAAATTAATAATTTTAATAAATAGTTATTTGGGTTTAACGCCGCGCGGTAGACTACGGCCATCTCATGGCAGTTAAATAAATAAGATAAAGTAAGTCAAAGATACCTGGGACATAAGAATGCTAAGTAAAGTATAGATTATGATCATGCACAGATGTACATTGGTGGATGTTCTGCGGTTTTGTGTGTGTAACTGGATTGGGGTTGGGAGCGAGTGATACTGCACCTATTACCATGTACGTGTATAAGACATAAGACATTTATTCACCAAGTAAAACGTTAAAGGATTTTTGTGTGGCATGGCGACAGTAAAATATGTCCTCACTTGTAGGGCATTCATCATGTCATACACTTAGTTGGTGATCATCCTATATACAGCACTAAAAGATAGATAAACACAATATTAAACACAAATCAGTCATATGTCACAAATCATGGAATCACGTTGTTCCGTGCATGGTGATGTATTGAGGACAGCTTCTGGAAAAAAAATTGCATCTTAATCGAGAGGTTCTGGCTTTAAAAGCACAAAACCGCCGGCCAGAGGGCAGAAGCTCGAAGAGATGATTGGCTGGGTGTGACAGATCTGACAGAATAGTACTGGTGGCCACATGCACAGGGGCACCATGGTGTATGTTCTTGAGCTGTATGCTGATGTGTATGTACAAAACCTACATTACAAACAAACAAAACAAAACAAACAAAATAAATAAATAATTTAAATAAATAAGATAAAGTAAGTCTAAGGTACCTGGGACATATGCATGCTAGGTAAAGGATAGATTAAAAATTATGAACATACACAGATGTGTATGTCCTTCTTTTGGTAGGTGTTCTGCGGTGTTATGTGTGTATTTAGGTAAGGGTTGGGAGCAGGCAGTATGGCACCTATTACCATCTATATATGTGTATATTTTCTTGTTTGCTGATGCCCCCACCCGGGTCTGCCCTGGGGGACTTGGGTGGGGTTAGGTACTTTTTAGTTCCCAGGGTCACCCTGGTCAGCCCCACAGGGTGGGTTTCCTTTCTATTCTGGGACATGTGTTTCTGTCTACCCTTGGTCCATTCACCTGTATTTGTCTTTTTAAAACTCTCCCAACTGTCTGCACTGCCTGTAGCTCTTGATGTTGGATGTGTGTTGCTAGACAGTCTTAGCTTTATTTAGGCCCCATGTTGTAGGTTTATTTAACGTATTTAACCGGCTGGCGACATACATTCAATTTTCTGTTTATTTTTTTTTTTCACAAGCAGTGCAGGCACGTCCTGAGAAAGCCTTGTTGCTGTCGGGACGTTAAGCAATGTACAATCAATCAATCATTGTTTGCTGATGTGTATGTACAAAACCTTCATTACAAGCAAACAAAATAAATAATTTAAATATGTACTTATTTGGGTTTAATGTCGAGCAGGCGACCAATGCCATCTCATGGCGGTTAAATAAAAAAGATAAAAGTAAGTCAAGATACCTGGGACATATGAATGCTCAGTAAAGGATTGATTATGAACATGCACAGATGTAAGTGTCGTTTGGTGGGTGTTCTCTGGTTGTGGAGTGGGGTTGGGAGTGGGCAGTATTACCATATATGTGTATGTGAACATCAGCATATGAACAAAACCTACTTTTCAAACAAATAAAAATAAATAATAAATTTAAATAACTAGGACATATGAATACCAAGTAAAGGATATATTATGAACATGCACAGATGTTTGTTCTGTGGTTTTGTATGTGGGGTGGGGAGCGGGTGGTATGCACCTATTACCAGTGTACATGTTATGTTCACATCATATATGTGTATATGTATGTTCTCCTCTTGTATGCTGATGTCCCCCACCCAGGTCTACCCTGGGGGACTTGGGCGGGGTTAACTACTTTTTAGTTCCCAGGGTGACCCTGGTCAGCCCCACAGGGTGGGTTTTCCCCTCTATTCATGGGCGTGTGTTTCTGTCTACCCTTGGTACATTCACCAGTATTTACCTTTTTTAAACTCTTCCTACTGTCTGCACTGCTTGCAGCTCTTGATATTGGATGTGTGTTGCTAAAGGGTCTAGTTAGGTTTATTTAGTGTATTAGACCAGCTGGCGACATACATTCAATATTCTGTTTAGTTTGGGTTTTTTTCACAAGCAGTGCAGGCACGTCCTGAGAAAGTCTTGTTGCTGTCTGGACGTTAAACAATGTACAATCAATCATTTTATGCTGATGTGTATGTGCAAACATACATCACAAACAAACAAAAAAATAATAAATTAATAAAATAAGTTGGGGATACCTGGGACCTATAAATATGCATGTTAAGTAAAGGATAGATTATGAATATGCACAGATGTATGCATATTGAAAACAAATTTCCTCTCCTTGGTGACCACTACCATACCACTATAGTGATCATGTGCATCAAGGAATTCCTTCCATCCATAATTAAAAGGATAAATAATAAATAAATATGTAAGTGAATACATACATGAATCAATAAAAATAAATAAATAAAACATGTAATATAATAGAGAGGGCTACTATCTGTATTGTGTCTCATGCAGTCGTGAGTCCTGATAAAGCTTAATCATAAGAGTCCTTGTGAGTACTTGAGTGCGGATTGGTTGAATTGGTTGCAAAAACTAAAATTTTATATTTAGGTGTTTAGCTGAACATGGTGATTTTGATGGAAACGGTTCGGAGATGGATTTCACTCTGCCTGGCTTAAGACCAGTCGGATACGAGTGTGCTTGACCAGTTAAAAATCCCATCTCCACTAATAAAATAAATAAAAAAAGAGCAGACCTGCACTTAGAGCCGTTAGGCTGAAAAACAGACGAACAACATGCATGTTGTATCCGGCCAAAGAATGTTGAAGATGGTCGGCAGACACATTGCACAACATGCACAAAGGGAGTTTACTTTCGATATGCTTTCCTCCCACAAAAGACCGAGTTCTATGGAAAAGGCTGTTTTCAAGACCAGGAAAAAATAACGTATTTGACGTTGATAAGATGTTCAAATCGATAATAATCTGTTTCAATTCAGGAGCAAAGTAACGCTTCATCAACGGTGCGCGTCTGATTGACTTCTTTAGAAGGCTTCTCGCTGACCGCCATTTTGAAACTAGCGACGCGACTATGCTTACCGCATTAAAAATAATACTTTTAAACTTATTTTATCGTATATATGTATGCATGTTTACTTGCTGATGATTTTAATTTACTCACTGGAATAAACTTGTAACTTGTATGCTTGAAATTTTCAATGTTATGCACAAAAAATGTCTTGCACCTTATCCGGGCGGTGTACGAGGACTAGTTCCCTCACATCGAAAAATAGCTTTCGAAAAACACTTCTACAAAAATGTCTCCATCCTAAGGACAAATATTGTTGCCATGCATAAACTATATGGCATTAGTACTTTCGTTTCGTACCTGCAAACCATTGTTACTCTTTTGACGAACTACTTAGTCTGCAGAAATTGTGAAAAGCTGCTGGACTATAACACGAACTCGCTTTACACGAATTTTCGGTTAACACGAACCGTTTTTGCATTCCCGGCCGACGACCTTCTTATTCTGTATTAAAATTTCACTGATAACACGAAATGCTTAACACGAAATTTCGCTTTACACGAAGCTGTTTTCGGTTCCCAACAAGGGCATTTTCACTATTATTCACCTGTTTAACACGAACACAGATTCCATAGGGTCGAATCACGACCCTTGCCCGCGAAAAAAAATTCTAAAAATAGATTTCCGAGCGCAAATGCCTACTTCCGGTGACATGGCACCGACCGTCGAAAATGCCGACGAAGCACTGCAGCTGGGGAAAATGCAACATGTACCCTCATATTGAGTTTCCAGCTAAAATATTATGCTGTAAAGTGTTCTCATAATTCATCTTTTAGATAATATAATTTTTGTATGCAATGAAAAATGAATAATAAATAGCTGGTAAATTTATTTCAGATTTGTCTTAGTGGTTGCTTTTTGTTTTCTGACTATGCCTACATGTATGGAAAACACTGATTTTCAGCGTCAACAAGTATTACTCGATTTGCAACACAGATAAAATAACACACAAGACATGGACAAAGATGTCAACCCTAAAACACTG
Source organism: Semisulcospira habei (assembly GCA_036245525.1). Classification (NCBI taxonomy): domain Eukaryota; kingdom Metazoa; phylum Mollusca; class Gastropoda; family Semisulcospiridae; genus Semisulcospira; species Semisulcospira habei. The sequence continues at coordinate 67,123,088 of BTPG01000005.1, forward strand.
AAAAGTAGAACACTATTAAAAGAATTTATTAAATTGGTGCAAAATAAATACCTTATGTTACAGACAAAATGGGAAATCAGTCATTCGTGGGAAATGCCTAAGGCAGTAATGAGCATTTTTTTTTTAACTGAATGACAAAATACCACTCTTTTTGTAAACAATTGTACTTAGAAATTATTTAGACGGAAAGATCTCTAAGTTGTTAAATTCAATTCTCTGAATCGAAATACATCACTCATTCCGCAAATAATTTAAAATTGTCCTAAACCGGGCATTTCCCAGAAATAGCTGAATTTGTCTACAGGCATTTCCTGAGAATGACTGATTTCTTGTTCTGACTGCACACACATGCACAGCGGCACACACACACACACACACGCACACACACACACACACACACACACACACACACGCACGCACACACACACACACACGCACACACACACACACACACACACACACATACATACATACAGGGGTGGCCAAATCTTTTTTTTTTCTGAGGTCATCTGGCGGACTAGCTCAAGAAAAAAATGAATTAGTCCGCAAGAATCTTAACTAGTCCGCTTACTAATCACCCAAAATCAGAATGCTTGTACAATGTTAGTGAAAAAATGAAGGAAAAAAACATTTAATGAAATAACACATTTAATATTGTAATTGTATTTTTTTCTATAAGTTTTCTTAAAATAAAAAAAGTTTATATTTCTCAAAAAAAAAAACAAAAAAAAAAAAACCACTTAACACAGCGTTAGATAGGCCTACCTTCTAACTGCATATGGTAAAAAGCATCAAAAAAGTATCACTGTAAATTAAATGAACATTTATTATTTATCCACCATTGCTTAAAATCTTTTGCAAACGTAATTGTTTAAGAAAAAGAAAATTCGCTTCATCTGTTGTTTTCTTCTTCTTCTTTTCTTAAGGATCGCTTTCTTAAACAATACAGTGAGCCATCACAAAAATCAAAACAACATAAGAGTCCTGTCGTCTGCTAGCAGAAAGTCGTGAAAGTTATCACATGGTCACATGACTATAAATAAAATGGTGATAATTTCGAGAAGTAGACGACGCTTGTGTTCGTCATGCCTTACAAATCGGCGAAAAAAATAATAGATGACTGATCATGTAATAGATAACTGGTCATAATTTGAGGTAGTCCGTCAGGCTACCAAATCTAGACTGTGAGGTAATCCGCAGCAATTCGAGATCACATACATACATAAAATATATAACAGTATTGATATTATATGACTAAGATATATTACACTATTATCCACCATGATCATCATGTCTTGTCTGTTCAAAAAGTCTAAGATCGACAGCTACCATCCAAAACACAAATTAAATTCTTTTACAACATAGTTGTACACCGAGTGTTGTCACCGGAAGTAGTTAAAACGAAGATTTTTACCGATCATTTGCGAAGATGACGTCGCACGAAGCAGACGCCTTAATTTCGTGATTCGACCCTAGATTCCATTCACCGAAAACCAATTCACATGTCGCTGTCGCGCAGATAGACAGATCAGAGCGAACTCTAGTCTGTGATTGGCTGAATAGCCTTCGGCTGTTGTAATCCGTCTTCTCATTGGCTAGCACTTCTGAACTGTATTCATGTTGTATCATTCGTGTACCAACACAACCCTTTTACCGATGCGGGATTGTAATTCAGCCTGTGTTGCTTTTACCTGATGGATTGTAACTTACTATGGATTTTACCTAATGGATTTTACATTAAATATGTGAGCTGAACACGTTTCCTTGTGTTTTCCTAGCGAGCTTAAGGTATGCACATCAAAGTACGATAATGTGCACTTTTAACCTCGTACTCATTCACGCACACGTCTTACACACTTTCTCCTTGAGGGCCGTGATCAATTTTTAGGCCATATTGGTTAACACGAAATACGTTTAACACGAAGTGATTTTCCGTGTCCCCAGAAATTCGTGTTAAGCGGACTCCACTGTACATGCAATCAAATCAAAATCAGTTCTCAAAAATAAGAGATGAAATTTGTGTAATTTCAGCTCATCACGAGATCAGCAGGGCAAAGGCGACCTACAGGAAGAAAATCGAAGACCAGTTCTCCTCCAACAACATGCGAGAGGTGTGGCGGGGTTTGCAGCAAGCCACCGGCTACAAGCAGGGGGCAACAACTCATGACGACGTGGACCCGGAGCTCCCGGACAGGCTGAACCTGTTTTACAGCAGCTTTGACCAGAAGAATCCCACTCCTGGATACCGTCCTCCACTTCCTGGAGACACGTCGACTCTGACGCCGCCCTTCAGCGTTCGGGAGGCGGAGGTAAAACGTCTCTTAGAGAGACAGAATCCCAGGAAAGCCTGGGGTCCCGACCACGTGTCTACGGCTACCTTGAAGTTCTGTCTTCACCGGTATCTTCAATATCTCTCTACAGCAGATGTCAGTGCCGCGGTGTTTCAAGTCGTCCGTGATCATCCCTGTTCCCAAGAAGTCAAAGGTCACCCAGCTGAACGACTACCGCCCCGTGGCATTGACGTCTGTTGCCATGAAGGTCCTGGAGCGGCTTTTTCTTTGCTACCTGAGGGTATCCACGGGGCACTTGCTTGACCCACTCCAGTTTGCCTACCAAGCGAACAGGTCAGTGGATGATGCAGTCGCACTGGGCCTGCATTTCATCTTGCAGCACTTGGAGACCCCACGCACCTATGCCAGAGTTTTGTTTATTGACTATTCCAGTGCTTTCAACACCATCATACCTCACGTCACAAGCTTTTCGACAAACTCGTTCACCTCGATGTTCACCCCTGCATATGTCACTGGATCCTTGACTTTCTTCTGGACCATCCTCAGGTCATAAGACTCTACAATTCACACTCTGCCGCTGTAACACTGAATACTGGCGCTCCACAAGGATGCGTTCTCTCTCCGCTTCTCTTTACCCTGTTCACAAATGACTGTCTCCGCAACCCCGTCTGTGAAAATTTTGAAATTTTCTGATGATACCACCCTTGTGGGCCTGTTGTCTGATGCTGACGAAACTGTGTATCGAGACGAGGTGCGGAGAATGGTCGACTGATGCTCGGAAAATGACCTGGAACTGAATGTCTCAAAGACAAAAGAGGTGGTGATTGACTTTCGTCAAATCAAAGTCCCGATACTGCCCCTTGTCATCAATGGGGAAACCGTAGAACAAGTCGACTCGTTCAAATTTCTCGGCTCCATCATCTCGAGCGATCTGGGTTGGGACAATAACACTACGGCCATTGTGAAAAAGTGCCAACATCTCCACTTTCTGAGACAGCTGCGGAAACTCGGTATGTCAAAAGGAACCATGGCACAGTTCTACCGCGCAGTCATAGAGAGCACTTTGTGCTTCTCTATCACTGTCTGGTATGGCAGCACAACCGCGACAGAAAAGAACCAGCTCGAGCACATTGTTAAAATTGCCTCCCAAATAGCTGGTTGTGACTTTCCATCTGTCACCTCCATTTTCAAAACGCGTATGGAACGGAAGGCAGGAAAGATCGTTCGCGATCTCTCACACCCAGCCAATCATCTCTTTGAGCTTCTGCCCTCTGGCCGGCGGTTTCGTGCTTTGAAAGCCAGAACCTCTCGATTCAGATGCAATTTCTTTCCAAAAGCTGTCCTCAGTTCATCAACATCCATGGAACGTGATTCCATGATTGTGACATAGGACTGATATGTGTGTAATATTGTGTTTATCTATCTTAGTGCTGTATACAGGACGATCGCCAAATGAGTGTGTCATGATGAATGGATGTGCAGCAAGTGAGGATGTATTTTACTGTCGCCATGTCACACAAAAATCCTTGTAACTTTTTGCTTGGTGAATAAATGTCTTATGTCTTATGTTTTCTCTCTGACCTTTTGAGACTTGCTCATATGCGGAAAAATGGTGGACAACTGGCCGAGTACATAATTTCACAACTGACTAGTTTTGGACAGTTTTCCATGGTTAAACAAAGTATTTTTTTTTAGCCAAGAACTACATCATTATATTGTAAGACCTTGTGTGGAACTCATGATAACTAAAGCAGTACTGTAAAAATATGACGTCATCTCTTCCACAACAAAAATATTGTGTACATAAACTCACAACACTGAATACAATGCTTGTAGTAAAGTATTGCACATCTCTCATTTAATATTTATTTCTGCAAAATGCCTCAAAACGACCTAAGGTCTGTTAGGTATTATGTTATTTGGATTCTAAAATCTTAGAATTGTGGTATGGCCACATCGATGATAATCTTGGGCCAATTGCAACATGACGAAAATGCTTTAAGGGTGGGAAGATTGGATGCTGTAATGTTACTTACAACCTCGATTGAAACCAAAATCAGCAGGGGTGCAGTTGGTGCTTGACAAAATTCAACTATTTTGTGTACAGATAAAACAATATCAATTGCTTTCATTCAATCTAACTCATAGTGATCAAGAAGATTATGTGTATTGTGTACATAATGTTCACAACAAAGACATTTCAGGTACCTCAATAAAACCTTTTTAAGACCCTTCTATTTATACTTATAGAAGGGACTTTTTTTTAGGACCGGTCGCGGTGGGGCGAAATTAATAGCATGTCCATCATGTCAGAGGCGGGCAGGCTAAACCTCTAACAATTGAAGTAACAAGATTTAAAAATTATGTCATGTCTAGTTAAGCTAACCTTTGCTGCTGAACGTACATTTGGCATGAAGCGCCGTATGTGCGTTTATGTATGTTATGTATGTGCGTATGGTATTATGTGCGTATTATATGTAAACAAGAGAATCTCCAATATTTCTGCACACACAAGCTTGAAACTTGGCGAAATACTTTCTAAAGTGGGTGGCTAAGACTAAGAGAGCCTCCAAGAATATTGTAATTGAATGTCTCATTGAAGACATAAACAACCATTTATAGGAAGTCAGTTGACCCAGATTAGAGTCCATAATTTTTGTCATATTTACTTGAGCTTTTGTATAGCTAGTTTGGAGAAAGACATTGGATTATTTGGATGGGTTTGTTAGCCAGCTTTGTATCCTTACAACTTCTTTAGTAAAAATTAATTCTTTTCAGAAAAGAATTAAAACTCTAAAAAACCTTTACTTTTATTTAGAGAAAGTCAGACAGTGGCAGTGATGTAAAAGAGGCAACTCCGTCACCACGCAGACAATGACAATACTCTAAATAGTAAATATGAAGTCATTCTCTCTCGCTTTCTCTCTCTCACAAACATGCGCGCATCTCCAGGATGAATAGATCCTCATGCGCCCTCCAGGCGCATGAGGATCTATGCCTCTTGGAGATGTTTGGAGTGCGCGCGCACACAGGCACTAACACTCACATCGACACACTTTCAGAAGAGCATGCAGGTGACCCGTGTACTCAGTATATCTGGATTATCATGTAGCTAGGTAAAGTCAACCTGCTTTCACAAAACTTAATTATAGCAAGACTGAAATTGTACCGTGAAGTTCTAGTTTTGTCACCATTTTCTCAAACCAATGAAATAAAAGTGAAAAAAAATATATCACGTAAAATATAAAATTACGTAAAAACTAAAACTTAGGTCATGACAAATGATATTTGACAAATCAAGGACGCGTATGTCCTGCGCCCCTCATAGAACTCACCGACACATTGGCAGATCTGCGACTGCGAGACTTTTTCAATAGGAGATAATTCAATATCAGAATCAGGTCAAAGACAAAAGGTAGAGACCACTGACAGCGAGGACAGCTCTCATATTAAATAGGGACCATGTGGGTTATGGTTCATCCCATCTTGTTTTAATGTTGATATTTGATTGTGAAAGCATCAGAAACTTAGACTAATACCTTCGAAATACATTGCTAAGTCAGAAATTTTGTGCTTTTTTTTAACAGTCTGATAGCCATGTAGCCTGCCTCAGGTAGAAATTAATACTTTTTTTTTTTTTTTTTTTTGGGGGGGGGGGGGGGGGTGGGGTGGGGTCAATCGTCATTGTGAATATAGATTGACGATTTTTTTTTTAAATCGCTGGTATATTATTACGACATCGAGCGACGACCATATCCTGTCAGAAAAATCAATCGTAGCACGCGTTTTAACTTTAAGTGACACAATTTCAAAACTGAAGTTTTTTCAGAGACTATGGACTCTTGCTGTGCTGCTACAATCAAAAGCAATGCGGTAGGTACAAAATTGTGGTTGCTGTTGACTGATAAATCAGCTTACCGATAACCGTGTCACAAAATCAGTGGTCGCACTCGGCGCCGAAAACGCAAAAAGAAAATAAAATTCAGCAATTGATAAAAATAAAAAAAATTGGACAAGAAAAAAATATCTGCACAACTTCAACTTTTAGTCTGAAAGATGCCGTCATTACTTTTAATTTAAACTTCGACAAGTTTAAAGTACTTTAATCTCATCTGAAAGTTAGCGTGTGCAGAAAATGGGCCCTCTACAGTAAATCTGAGCCAAGGCCATATATGAGAGCTGTCCTCGCTGTCACCGAGTGTCAGTGTCAAGGGTCTCTACCTGTTGTCTACTGAAAAAGCCTCACGGATCTGTCACTCTGTCAGTGAGCTCTATAAGCGGTGTAGAGCATACGCGTCATTGGTTTGGTAAACGTTATTTGTCATGACATATTTTTTTGTTTTTAGATTTTATGTGATACAAGTTTCGCTTTGGCATCTAGACTTGTGAGAGTTTCACGGTACAATTTCAGTCATAATTTGTGTGAAATCAGGCTGACTTTACATTATATACCAAATACACTTGCATGCTCTTCTGACCGCGCATCAATGTGTGTGTGTATGGCTCTGTGTGTGTGTGTGTGTGTGACTGTGTGTGTGTGTGTGTGTGTGTGTGTGTGAGAGAGAGATGATGATGAATCCTTTTTTATTCAGGATAAAGCCATTAGGCAACTCAATGCCTGTCTTACAAGCTGTCCTGTAAACAAAAGAGAACACAACAGGAAAAGAAACATAGCAGAGAGAGAGAGAGAGAGAGAGAGAGAGACTATGATCTGGAGTATTGTGTCAATGTCTGCTTGTTGAGGAAGTTTCTTCTTTTATGTCACGGTCACATTCTGTGTTTTCTCCAGAAGTTGACCCTTTTTACTTTTTAATTTCTGCGGGAAAGAATTAATTCTTACTGACAAAGTCGAAAACTTAAAGGTAGTGGCTAATGAACTCATCCAATGTCAAGCTAGCGACATTCAAAATTCAACTTTCAAGTAAATACATGTATGACAAAAATTGCAGACTCTCATCCGGGTCAACATGCTTTCTCTAAACGGCCTTTTAAGTCCAATGAGGCATCCTATTTCAATATATTTTCGTAGGTTCTCTTAGTCTTAGCCACCCCTTGAACAAAAGTGTTTCGCCAAGTTTCAAACCACTCACAAACCTGTATTACAGAAATATCGGAGTTTGAAGGAGGGGGAGGGGGATGGATGGAAAGTAGGAGGGGGATGGATGGAAAGGAGAGTGGGGACTGATGTGTGTGAGATAGATGATCCTGTAATTAAGAACAGTGCAAGGCCGACTGATAAAGACGTATATGACGCAACAACACAAAAAAACTCCCGCCATCAGCATTTTACATCTTCAACGTTGAAACAGTCTTACCCATATTTTCAGTTCCACTCACGGCACAAGTGTCTACAGGCGGGAGATAAAGCACTGTCAAACATAAAAGCCCAAGGTGTCCACGTGCACTAAACTACAGCAGCAGTGTATAATACTCGTGAGTAACATGTGCGCAGAGAGATTTTTTTTAAGGAGTCCGTCTTTTTACCCAATAAAACCAAATAATACCCAAGTTATCCCAATGTATACTGTCATGTCGTATTGTGTGTCTAGTGTGGGCAGTCTGTCGGCCGTGTGTGTGTGTATGTATATGTGTGTCTGTGCCTGCAGGTGTGTGTGTACTGTGAGTGTGTGTGTGTGTGCCGCCAGTGTGCGTGCGTGTGTGCCTGTGTGTGTGTCTGTCTGCGCCTGCAGGCGAGTGTGGTGTGTGCCGGTGCCTGTGTGTGTGTGTGTGTGTGTGTGTGTGTGTGTGTGTGTGTAGTGTGTGTATGTGTGTGTGTCTGCGCCTGCAGGCGAGTGTGGTGTGTGCCGGTGCCACTGAGTCGGCAGTGCGGCACTGTACATGGGTCACATATGAGTGAGTGCGTTCCACCGGCTTGCGTCCGCCGTCAGTGGAGTGGTGGCGGCGTGCCTGAGTGTCATGACTGATCACACACACACACACACATACACAGCTAACCTCATTTCGGACACACAGTCTCTCTCTCTCCTGTCAATAAAACGTTTCATCATCATCTCTCTCTCTCTCAGTCTCTCGGGCTCTCTCTCTCAGTTGACACACCACACACACCTAAACACGGACGGACACACCTAAACACGGACGGACACACTTTAACTACTACGGTTCATCTCTTTAACTGAGACCGAGTCAGTTATAGGTTATTTAATTAACTTGACCGAGTGAATGATGATGCCATGTGTTGTACGGGCAGACAGTGAATTAGAGGGATTAATAAAGTATGATTGTATTGTATTGTATTGTCTTGTATTGTATTGTACACATGCCCAGAGACACATAAACCACATTGACAGTTTCATTTGGGTTCATTTAGGTGTCATACGGTTTATTTGGGTATTATACGGACAGATTTGTGTCCCTGTAGGCTGTAAGGCACACACACACACACACTCTCTCTTTTTTTGCATTTTTTTTTCAATCCAGACCAAAAAGGTGACTGCCAAGCGTGTAATATGCAAAGAAGTAACCAACGGAGAAAGAAACACGCTTAGAAAAGACGGGTACAACACAATTTTTTTCCACTTTATTCACTTCTTCATGTTTCATGTTTCGATTTATTGTGTTACTGTGTTTCTCTTACTCTTTGCTGTTAATATTTCTTTTCTAACAGGACAGTTTGTAAGAGAGGCGTTTCGCCTAAAAATTTATCCTGTCAATAAAACAATTCAGACCAAAAAGGTGACTGCCAAGCGTGTGAAATGCAAAGAAGTACCCAACGGAGAAAGAAACACGCTTAGAAAAAACGGTACAACACAATTTATTAATATTTCGGGTAAATACCCTTTGTCAAAATAGACAAACAAGAGGCCATATTCCTTCTGCATATGAAGATAAGTAGCGGCTAATGTCTCTGTTTGTTTGTCTATTTTGACAAAGGGTATTTACCCGAAATATTAATAAATTGTGTTGTACCGTTTTTTCTAAGCGTGTTTCTTTCTCCGTTGGGTACTTCTTTGTCAATAAAACGTTTCATCATCATCATCACCTCTCTCTCTCTCTCTCTCTCTCTCTCTCTCTCTCGTCCGCGTGCTCTTTTTTATACAGCGTCAGCAAAAAGACCAGCGTCGTCTGCAACTCATGAATCCATGTGATTGAAGTGCGCATGACTGTACGGAAGTTGATAAGACCGATATCCTGTTTGGTCGTCTACGCTTCATTGATTTCGGTGCTGGTATTAAACTTCTATGCGATTTATGACTTGCAGAATGCTAACATAGGCTCAGCTTGCGATTCGAACGATTCTGTGGTAGATGTGACCATGACCTGCCCATAAGTGTAATTGCTGCTTCGGCAGAAGGCATCAAATTGCGATGGAAGGTCGAGATGGTGGAGGCTGGGGCTCCAGAAAAGGTAATGCAGAGCGTTATAGGTGTCTATAACTACATGTCACTATGTGACACTTGTCGCATTCTCATGTATATATGGTGGTTGTAGACACAACAGCACAATGGCAGGACTGTCGTTATCAAACAATGCCTGTTGTTTGCTAGAGGAAGAAAGAAAAAAAATGTTTAATTCAGCCATTTCAGTGACGGACACTATCTGCTCAAAACCTGATTTTTTAGAAGGTGAACAAACCGTAATTAAAATGCGGAATGTGGAACACAGTAGATACATCTGGCAGTCTTTGTGTACAGCATGTACAGAAAAATCTGAAAGTATAATACGGAGCATACATACACTCTTGACAGAGGCCCAGCAAATTTCTTTGAATTTGATGAACCACCCACCCTCCCAAACAACAAGAACTGTCAGTCATAGGCTTTTGTGCCTGTTTACTAATACAATAGTTGTAAATATTAATATTTGATATGTAACAAATTTCAAGGTTCATATTTTAGGAATATGTTCTCAGATTTAGGATCCACATGCTTATGTTTATATCCCCAGTGCACAGTAAATACTCCAGCTCACATTGGCAGAGTTGACCTGTTTCAAGTGTTTGTACTGGGTCTATCTTTTTAATTGCATGCCATACAGATGATCACCAGACAATGGATGTGGTGGTGAGGTTTCCCTGGCGCAAAGATTCCGGCCATGAGTCAGGCGTGACAGGGCCAGACACACAAGGGAAGCCTGGAGAATACATCCTGCAGTCACTCTTTCTGGAATACTGCCGCATTTGTGAGAGGAAGATTGAACAAGTCTTGGCAGAGCCTCTGGTATGGGTTCAATCTAGTGAAGACTATGTTATTTTGAACCTTCCCTCCTCCACTCGACCCCTTTTTGCACATGCAGCAACCAGTACTGTGAACAGATCTAGAGTGGGCTGAGTGAGTACACTGATTGTCCAGCACCAGGTTTAGCCCACTTCTAAACAGTTTCATTAATCAATCAAAATGTAACAAATCTCATGCACTGGCTTACTTTGGCTTGCTCTCTGCATCACTTGAGTGTGCTGTGTTGTATACAGTGTGTAACTGTAACTCTGGCAGCCGCCACAGTCCCGTCGAGTAGCCCCTGCCTGGTCGCGAAACGTCGAGTGTAAGTGAATACATGTGCATGTTTCATGTGACTGTTCATGTTGAATTCAGCTTGCGGCAGCGCTTTTAGCCAATTTTGATTTAGGATAAAGCTCATACATATAATATAATATGCTTTATTGCATTATTAATGTATTGTATACCATGCAATCTTTGACGTACTTTGTTATTTAGGGGTAACCTCAATTAGGGAGTTGTCATTTGGAAGTCTGAATTACAACTCAGGAAACAGATGTAACATGATAGCGCAAGGATTTTATCATGTCTATTTGATTCTTTTTCCAGGAAAGGCCTTTGACTAAGTCACTTCAAAGGGGTGAAGATGCACAGTTTGATCAGGTATTGTTCTGTTACTTTTTACTTTTGTTGGTGCTGTTTTATGTTATTTTGTTTTGTTTTTTAAATACAGAAATCAAAGGCTAGGTCAGAAATAACTGACCAGGTATATAAACAAAAATTGCGGCTTCACTGTTGGTCAGAAGTGGAAGAGAGGTACAATTAAATAACAAATTTGCCTGATGTGTGCAAAAATGTGTTTAAATCATGCCATAAAGTGGACTTCTAAAAATACTTTACATTAAAATCAGGAGGACCAACTGTTTTTGCGTAAAATGGATTTGACAGAAATACAAGCATACTTGCATAGTGCAAAAACCATAATAATGTGCATTACACTGCGACACCATCACTTTAGTGTTTGACTGGTGATGAACCAAAAACATTTTGAGAGACCAGCTTGTTTTACACTATGACTAAAATACTATCACGCAGAAAGGATTTTAATCATCTTTTAAACATCTCCTTGTAAGGCCCAAAAAGAAATTTGTGTGTTTAGAGTAACCCGACCAACCCTGCGTTTTTTTGGTTTTTTTTTGCACCCCCCCCCCCCCCCCCCCCCCCCGGCAAAAACAACAAACAAAACAAAACGAAAAACAACAACAAGAAGAAGAAGCATACGAATCAGATGTGTGATTAATGTAGAAATCGCTACAGCCTCATTCAAATGAAGGAAATGGGCATACTCTGCGGTGAGTATCTTCCCCTGGCTTTACAGCAGTTGCATTGTGTGCCCCAAGTGTAGCATTTTCGCTGTTATATAATCGACAGATGCGACCATATTGAGAGAATAAGGATAATTAACAAGTATCTTGTTCATTTTAGTCTCATGATGTTTTCTCTGATGTGCACCTGTGTTCAAGTAATCTTCATCCATTCCTTGGCACCCCAAAAGAAATCTTACATACCGACCCTACTTTCTTTCTCCTGTGTTACTGTAAATCCTTTTTTTTTTAATTTTTTTTTTAAAGTTTGTAAATAATAAGTAAATGCTGCAGTGGGTGTCACCATGTGTAATGCATGCACATCCTTTTTTTTTTTTTTGGGGGGGGGGAAGGGGGGTGGGGGCAGGAGCAGCAGTATTTTGAAATTTTAGAGAGGACTTTTATTTTAACAGATTTGGCTATCAGGGTCCTCAGAAGCAGACTTGACCAGTCAGTAAAACAATTTCAATACCCTGATAGTCTCAACACAGAATCAAATTGGGGTACCCAATTATTTCAGGTCTTTTGGGTTAAGTTTTAGATCATATTTTTTAAAAAACACATTTTAATGAGGCACAAATACCACATAAGTCAAATTTGTATTTTTTCTGGCTCTTTCTGGATGCCCTTTGCAGTAGTTTAGTTTACTTACTTACTTACTTACTTACTTACGCCTGTCACCCCTACCCGGGTATAGGCCGTCGACGAGAGACCTCCAGCGACTCCTGTCCTGTGCTTCTCCTTCGATTCTACTCCAGGTGGTTCCCAGTCTCTTGATGTCTGCTTGGAGGTCTCGACGCCAGGAGTTTCTCGGCCTACCTCTTTTCCTCTTTCCCTGGGGGTTCCATGACAATGCCTGCCTAGTGATACTGGAAGCTGGCTTTCTCAGACTGTGACCGATCCATCCCCATCTTCTTCGCCCAATTTCATTCTCTGCTGTTATCTGCTCTGTTCTCTCCCAGAGTCTGACGTTGCTGATCTTCTCTGGCCAGTGGATTTTCAAAATTCTTCTAAGGCAACTGTTCATGAAGGTCTGTACTCTGTTGACTGTGGTTTTTGTCAATCTCCAAGTCTCTGCTCCATATAGGAGAACTGCTTTTACATTGGAGTTGAAAATCCGGACTTTGGTGTGTTGTGACAGCTCTCTGGAACTCCACACTTTTTTCAACTGGAGAAAGGTTGCTCTGGCTTTACCGATTCGTGCTCTGACATCTGCATCAGTGCCGCCTTTTTTGTCTTTGATGCTCCCGAGATAGGTGAAGGACTCCACCTCCTCCAACGGGGTGCCAGCATGCAAGACTGGTTCTTCCCTGGTTGCGTTCAGCCTCATTGTCTTTGTTTTCTGTTTGTGAATGGTGAGGCCCACTTGGGACGAGATGTCAGCAAGCCTCGTGGTCTTGTCCTGCATTTGTTGATGAGTGTGGGACAGTAATGTCAAATTGTCTGCAAAATCGAGGTCGTCAAGCTGTGTCCACAGTGTCCACTGTATTCCACTTCGTCTGTGCTCTGTGGTCATCTTCATGACCCAGTCTATGGCCAGTAGGAAGAGGAACGGAGACAGCAGACACCCCTGCCTGACACCAGTTCTGACCTGGAGCTCCCTGGTGAACTGCCCTTCGTGGATCACGCGACATGTCATGCCATCGTAGGTGCTCTTGATCAGGCGGACGAGCTTTGTGGGTACACCGTAGTGTCGTAGGAGTTTCCACAGAGTCTCTCGGTCCACACTGTCAAATGCTTTCTCATAATCCACAAAGTTGACGTACAGCGGGGAGCTCCACTCCAGAGACTGTTCCAAGATGATGCGGAGAGTGGCGATCTGGTCTGTACATGATCGGTTCTTCCTGAATCCTGCTTGCTGGTCTCTCAGCTGGGGGTCAACGGAGCTCTTCATTCTCTCCAGGATGATCCTGTTGAAGACCTTTCCTGGTACTGACAGCAAGGTGATTCCTCTGTAGTTGGAACACTTGCTGAGGTCGCCTTTCTTGGGAAGCTTGATTAGGTACCCCTCCTTCCAGTCAGCCGGCATCACCTCCTCTTCCCAGATCTTTCCAAACAGTGGGTACAGCATCTCCACTGTTGTCTCTAGGTCTGCTTTCAGAAACTCCACTGGGATGCCATCTGGGCCTGCTGCTTTGCCGTTCTTCAAAAATGCCACTGCTCTTCTGATCTCTTCCCGGCTGGGTCTGTCACAGCTGATGGGTAGGTCGGTCTCTGCCGGTTGGATGTCTGGGGGGTCGGGTGGGCTAGGTCTGTTCAGTAACTCTTCAAAATACTCGGCCCATCTGTCGAGTTGGTCTGCTCTGTCTGCAATAGGCTTGCCTTCTTTGTCTTTTACTGGTCTTTCTGTATGGCCATACTTGCCTGACAATCTTCTGGTAATGTCGTAGAGCTGTTTCATGTTGCCGCTGCCTGCTGCCTTTTCTGCCTCTGCTGCCAGGCTGTCTGTGTAGGCCCTCTTGTCTGCCCTGATACTTCTCTTCACCTCGCGGTTGGCTTCCCAGTATTCCCCCTGTGCCCTTACTTTGGCTGCTCTCGTGCGACTGTTGTTGACAACTGCTTTCTTCTGCTTCCTCACTTCTATCTTCTTCAAGGTCTGGGCCGACAGCCAGTCCTTGTGATGGTGTTTCCTGAACCCTACAGTGTCTTTGCAGGTTGAGTTCAGCGCCTCTCTAACTGCCTTCCACTGCTGCTCTGTGGTGACCGCCTCCTCTTCATTTACTAGCTCCTGTAGCGCTTGAAACCGGTTGGACAGCACCAGTTTGAACTCTTCTCTAACTCCAGTTTCTCTCAGGAGGCCTACATTATAGCACTTTCTTCTTGTTGTCTCTGTGCGGCTTTTCTTTAGCTTGAGCTTCATTCTTAAGGTAAGCAGATGGTGGTCTGAGGCGACATCTGCTCCCCTCCTCACTCGAACATCTTGAAGGGATCTTCTAAATTTCTTGCTAATGCAGATATGGTCTATTTGGTTCTCTGTTGTATGGTCAGGTGAGACCCAAGTTGCTTTGTGTATTCTTCTGTGTGGGAAGATGCTGCCTCCAATGACAAGTCGGTTTAGAGCACAAAAGTCTACAAACCTCTCCCCGTTCTCACTCATCTCTGAGCCTAGTCCCTGTCTCCCCATCACCTCTTCGTATCCGGTGTTGTCCTCCCCTATTTTGACATTAAAATCGCCCATGACGATGGTGATGTCTCGCTCCGCACATCTGTCCAAGGCACTCTGGAGTCGGTCGTAGAACTCTTGTTTCTCTTCCTCGTCACTGTCATTTGTGGGCGCATAACACTGGATGACGTTCAGCTTGAGCTTTTTCTTGGTTCTAAATGCTGCTGTGATAATTCTTGGCCCAAGAGGTTCCCAGCCCATCAGCGCTCTCTGTGCCACTGGTGACAGCATGAATGCTACACCTTCTGTATGGGGGGCATTCTCCTCTTCATGACCTGAATACAGAATCATCTCCCCACTTAACAGCCTTTTCTGGCCAGACTGCATCCATCTGGCTTCACTGATACCTAGCAGGGAAAGGTGGTACTTTTGCATTTCCGCTGCTATCTGGGCGGCCTTGCCGCTCTGGTACATGGTCTTGACGTTCCATGTGCCCATGGTTGTATCCCTGGATAGAGAGAGGCGGCTCGGTCCTGTGGTTTCCAAAGACTTCCGGCTTTCACCACAGGACGTCATAAGTCTTCTGGTAGAAGAACCTTTAATTCCTCCTCCAGGAAAGGAATTACTGTTAATCTTTTCGTCGGCGTTTTTGTAGCTATTTCCTTTTTTGCAGGGTGGGGAAGCTACTCCCACGCCCAACCCCCTTACTAGGAGGACCAGGGGTTTTCTGTCGGGGTCACCTTCCCTTAGACCATGTTGGTTCACGGCACCTTATTTCATTCGGTGCACCCCTCTCACGAGGGACCCCCTATCCACCACCCAGGGGACGCGCCTCAATGCCATATGGTCCCAGCGCGAGGAGTAGTCTAGTTTGGACAGATGTTGTTACATGCAGACTCATGGATAGGTTCCTGTTGATTGTGACACCCAAGGTTTGTACATTGCGGCTGCAGTGGGCCCTTTGGTGGCCATTGTTGGTTCAGAGATGTTTTGCCACTTGAGGTGGGGGGGGGGGGGGGGGGGCAAGAGAAAACAGTTGTACCACAGATATGCAATGACTTGGAGAACGTCAACGTCTTAGTCTTTGGGAAATGGTGATCATGGCCTCGGTCTTTCTGTCACTTACTGTAATTTGCTTGACATCATCCACACTTTGGTCTCTGAGACACATTTCTGAAGGTTTTTGATGGTGCCGTAAATTTGATCAAGGGAGCATGAACCATGGAGTCATGTGTCATCTGCATAAGCAAGATGCAATAGGGAGAAGCGACTAAAGACAGATATTAGCTATAGTATATGGGCTCTGCTGTTCTTGTTTTGAATTGATGTGATGACAAGTACACAAATAGTATCACTTGTATGTATTTTATTTAGTTTTCTAGCAATGTACACCCTTAAACATACTGGAATCATGTATATTTTGTGAAAACAAAGAATAATATTACATTGGAAATCAGGACAAACCAAAATCAAACATTTTGCCTGCTTTTGTTTTGATTTTGTTGCAGATTTTGAACTCCCTGGGAAGTGTGGCAGAACACTGTTTACCATCTATTCTGCGTACACTGTTCATCTGGCATGACCGTCAGACGCGATTTGCATATGAAGATAGTCCCGTGCTGGACACTAGGCAGCGTCACCGCAGCAAAGGGTAATATTTTAAAACAAAATAGCACTTAACCCCATAGTCTATGCAACCATCGGTACTGTAACTAGTACAGGTGGCAGCACACACAAGTGGGTTAGTCCCACTGGGATTAGAGTGGCGGCTCATATGGCTACGAAAAATAGCCTAAATTCCCCACCAGATCAGTCAACAGTGTGCTGGTCCATTGTGCCCTAGTATAAAAATCCTCAAAGTCTGGAGTTGTCCTCTGAAGACAGTGCAGGTGGCTGATGGACCATGATAGTTCAAGGGCGGTGCCATAATAGCTTTGCACCTATAGGCGCCAAGCTATTCTGGCACCACCTTTGAACTGTCATGGTCAATCCATAGCTAGCTGTGGTGTATTGGGGCTGAGTGAGTTAACCTCAGGATGAACAAATTCTGTAATCCTCAGGCTGTAAGGTCCAAAATTACAAGCCAATGCATTAAGAAAATTTTAACAGACATTACAAGCCCGCCACAGAACTAGCCTGATTTGGAATCACATGGATTTATCTTAGGTTACAAGTTATTCTGGCACCACCCTTGAAATATCATGCTCGATCTGTCTCTAGAATTGTAATACAGTTCTTTAGAAATTAGAGGGCAACTTAAAAATTTGGGGATTTTGGTCCTGGGGTAGAATGTGTTAAAGGTAGTGGCTCCTAAACGTAAGAGGTGCCAGGCTAATCAGGCACTACCCTTTAGCGTTTGCTTTTTATGCTTGAAGAAAATTTCAACTTTTTTTGAACTCTGATATACACAGTGAGACTGTATATTGTGTACCAGTACGTATTAAAAAAAAACATGAATTTTTTGTGTGTCATAGGAGCAAGGATGTTTTGAGTGAAAGAAGAGATGTAAGTACCTGGTATACATTTTTAAAACTTTGTATATATTTGACAGATGTATGCCTGTAGTCTAGGTAGCCTTCTTGTGTCTAAATGCTTACCAGAGAATAATATTTTGAGACCAGACCTATTATTGTTATATTGCTAGCTCAGTTACCTTTCAACAAAGTAAGTTATTTATATAATAATAATAATAATACCGGTTATTATATAGGCGCTTTTCCCAATTCTGTGAATTGGCTCAAAGCGCCGCGAACTGAACCCAACACGCATGCTCACGTGACACACATGCATTAACTCTGAAGACAAACACAGTACAAGACAAACACAGGACATTCACATGGTGTGAAGTGTCAGCTCAGCTACTGAGGTTTTGGAAAGTTTGGTCGCTTGTATTTGAAATTTATAAAGTTGCCTGAAACTGGTACTTGAAAAGAATACAGGAATACTTTTCTGTGTAGTGTGAGCCAGTTTTGCATTGCAGGTACAAGTCAGCCTTATATGATGATAATATCAGAGTTGTATGTCAGAT
Source organism: Semisulcospira habei (assembly GCA_036245525.1). Classification (NCBI taxonomy): domain Eukaryota; kingdom Metazoa; phylum Mollusca; class Gastropoda; family Semisulcospiridae; genus Semisulcospira; species Semisulcospira habei. The sequence continues at coordinate 67,141,048 of BTPG01000005.1, forward strand.
TGCAATCATGTTAGGCATAGACTTATGAAGAAAAAACACACAATAGGCAAAAAGTCCTCTGGTCGATTCTAGCCTTAGCTGACCTTTGTACAGCCTAGCAAGGGCCAACGAAGGCTGGAATCGGCTAGAAAATTGTATGCTCATTTGGGTAGAGATCTGCTTGATGATGATAGCCACAGACAGATATGAATGCATCATATCCTATTTTACAATAAAATGATGCTCATCTTACTGAGGTTGACTTGTTTGTTGTGTCTCAGAAATATATCAGTCACTTCTTGCCTTCTGTTGCAGCTCTCTGTGGAGTTCGTGTACTGCTTGGTCTTGGTGGAAGTTCTGAATAAGGTATTCACATTTTTTAACCCTTTTCATGTTGGTAGCGTTTTATGTCACGATGATTCCTACATGCATTTTGGGATTAGCTGAATGCAGATGTTGGAAATAGAGAGTTGTTAAACTAGTGAATGACTTTTGCAATTTGGGGAGGTGTCTATGAGTTTCCCAGCTGTGGGAAGTGGATCAGCCATGATAGTTTAAGGGTAGAGCCAGATTACCTTTGTACCGTTTCAGGCACCAAAGGAAAATGGCACTACCTTTGAATTCTAATGGTTGTTGCATCTCCCACTGTAGTGGCTATGGTTTGCATATGTTAAAGATTATTTAATTAATACATTGGTTGACTGGTTAAGTGGCTGAATGATTGAGGTTTGGATTGTTGTTGTGCGTTTTTGTGCTTTGCCCTGTGTTGTATTGGCAGACAGAACAGGCATTCTTGTGGGAGCTGAAGACCAGTTCGCATTATATCAGCTACAGCGGTATTTTGGAGCATATAATACTGAGGCTGGTCTGTATCTGTTTGTGAGTCATTACCATTGTTACTACTTCTTTTAAGATTTATAGACATAGATTTCAGATTTCTTTTATGTTTTGTTTTAGCTGTCATACCATCCGGGGCATGAAGACTTGGTGCAGCACATCATTGACCAAGCCTTCAGACATTTCAAATACCGTGAAGGGTGTGTGTTTTTTTCTCTCCTCACAGTCTCATGAGAATGTGTATGTGAGAAATGTTTATGATTCTTTGACCCCCTTGTGCATGCAGCCACACATACGGTAAACAGCACGGGTCACTGAATGCACAAGGGGGGTGAATCTTTTTTTCTCTCAGGAAATGACTTGGGCTTTCACTTTCAGTTACAAAGACATATTAATTATTATACTCATTTTGATTTCTCTGCTGCTTATTACGTCTGCTAGTGGCAGGAGATGGATCAACCGCAGTAACTGTGTGCCTTTAACACATTCTACCCCAAGACTGAAATCCCCAAATTTTGCCGTTGTCCTCTGAAGACTGCATTGCAGTGCAGGACACAGATTGACCATGATAGTTCAAGGGTAATGCCAGAATAGCTTGGCGCCCATAGGCGCCAAGCTATTCTGGCATCACCCTTGAACTATCATGGTCGATCCATATCTTGGTGTGGTGTGTCTGGGGTAGAATGAGTTATGGCATCAAGTTAACACTTTTACTGCCATGAATACTTGAACACCACCCAACTTCATGAAGTATAGATACTTATGAGCCCTGGCGGTTGCGGGGGCTCATGAGGATCATGCCTATTGCTGAAACTACTCGTCTTCATGTTCCTATGCTGGCTGGAGATCTTTGACATTGGAATCCACCGACAGTAAATGGGTTAATCGTGAGAATGGGTTCCTGATAATAGAAATAGCGGGATTAGAGTGTGTGGATGTTGCCCCATGACTCTTTGGATGCAGCCCAGTATGCAAAAGGTCATCAGGCTGATGGCGGCTGCAGTCGCCGTGTGCACAGCGACTGAGGCCGACATTAGCCGGATGACCATTGCATTTGGGTGGCTGCCAGTCAGAAGATTCAAGAAAATGTAATTGTTTGTTTTAACTCTTTCGGGATGTGCTACATCCAGATTCGCGGCTTTATGCCGCAAATCTGGATGCGGCACATCTCAAAAGAGTTAACCTGTTGAGTGCCAGCTGATGCAGACTGTGTTTCTGCAACTTCGTTAATTCAACACCAAAAAGACTTAGCTGTCCCAGGAACATGGATTTAAAGTGGTGTCAGCGAGAGGTATAGATCCACATGAGCCCTTGCAACTGCAGGGGCCCATGAGGATTTATACCTCTTGCAGATGAGTGGTGTTCAAATTTTCTTGGCACTGAACGGCTTAAACAAGTATGATACAGCAAAAGACATTGTTAGGTTTCATCACTTACAGCCTAGTCGTAGTAATGTCTCTCTCTCTCTCTCTCTTGGCTTGACTTCGCGAACGAAGATTCTATAGGGCTTGCCCACATCGTCTGCAGGCATTTTCGTGGCTGCGGAGGCCAATCCGGGACAGGCAGGTTCGACCGCAGTGGCTGCAGGGGAAGGTTTGGTCAGGGTTCTGAGTTATGACAACTCTGTTTTTTCTCCTGAGGCGCTTGTCCTTAAGGTTAGCTCTGCGAGAGCCCTCAAAGGAGACGGCTGCCTTGTAAATGGTGGAGCGCCAGGTGTCACGGTCCGCAGCAAGCGAAGACCATTGGCAGTGGTCAATTTGACAGGCACTAGGTGACTTCTTGAGACCATCTTTGTATCTCTTCTTTGGTGCCCCTCTGTCTCGGTGTCCAGTGGCGAGCTCGCGAAACAGAGTGATCTTGGGTAGGCGATGATCCTCCATCCTGGAGACGTGCCCCGCCCAGTGAAGCTGTGTACGCAACAGCAAAGCCTCGATGCTCACAGTTTCCGCCTGTTCAAGGACCTCGACGTCGGTGACATAGTCACTCCAGAGAATGCCCAGGATGGTATGCAGGCAGCGCTGGTGGAAGCGTTCGAGGAGTCGTAGTTGGCTGCGGTAGAGGGCCCAGGAATCGGAACCATACAGCAGGGTGGTGAGGACGACAGCTCTGTACACGCTGATCTTGGTGCCTTTTTTCAGCTGTTGATTGTGCCACACCCGCTTTGAATAGTCGCCCGAAAGCACTGTTTGCTTTTGCCAGCCTGTTGTCCAGCTCCTTGTCCAGCTTGGCGTCTGATGTGATGATGCAGCCAAGGTAGGTGAACTGGTGTACGGACTTCAGTTCGGACTTGCCGATGGTGATGTGGGGAGGGCAATGCTCTTCCTTGGGTGCCGGCTGATGAAGGACCTCCGTCTTTTTCAGACTGACCTCAAGAGCAAAGAGCTGGGCAGCATCTGCAAAGCAGGACGTAATGCGCTGCAAGGCTCTCTCTGTGTGTGCAACGAGGGCAGCATCATCATAATAAATAATAAAATAATTACGGTATTTATAATGCGCTTATCTTATAATAATTATAACTCTAAGCGCACACTCACAACTCGCGCACGCATGCGCACGCTTTAGACAATGACTCACGTACCACAAACAGTGAAATACATTACGACGGTCAGCTTGGGGTGGGGAGTGCAGTGATATAGTGCTAAAACTGTTGAAAGAGGTGAGTTTTGAGGGCGGACTGGAAGGAGGAGAGAGAGTGTTTCTGACGGAGAGAGAGTGGGAGAGTGTTCCAGATGGATGGACCGTAGACGGAGAAGGAGCGGGGACCGAAAGTGTTAAGTTTGGTGCGAGGGATGTGGAGGCGGAGAGGGTCGGAGGCAGAGCGGAGGGAGCGGGAAGGTGTGTAGGGGTGAAGTAAGTTGGAGAGATAGGCAGGAGCGCAGTTGTTCAGGGATTTGTAGCAGAGAGACAGAACTTTGTATTGGATGCGTTGGGGGATGGGGAGCCAGTGAAGGAGTTTGAGCAGGGGTGTGATGTGGTCGGATTTTTTCTTTCTGAGGACGAGGCGGGCAGCATTGTTCTGGACGCGTTGGAGAGTGAAGATGGTGGATTGAGGGAGACCGGAAAGGAGAGAGTTGCAATAGTCGATGCGAGATAAGATGAGAGAGACAGCAAGTTTGGTGGCAGCTTCGGTAGTGAGGTATTTTCTGATCTGACTGATGCGGCGAAGGTGGAAATAGCATGCCTGGGTCGTGGCGGAGACGAAGTTGGTCATGGACAGAGAGGAATCGAGGATGACGCCGAGGTTCTTGGCCGAGTCAGAGAGGGAGATGGGGGTGCTATCGAGTTGAAGGTGGAGAGAGGGAGGGAGCTGGGAGAGTTTTTGGCGAGTGCCTACCAGCATGGCTTCCGTTTTGTCATCGTTCAGTTTCAGCTTGTTTGCTGTCATCCAGTTTTTCACGTCTTTGTAGCAGTCAGCCGTGCGAGTCAGTAGTGACTGAGTGTTGTCGAGTTTCAGCAAAGAGCAGCTCACGAATCAGTCGGTCTAGGGTTTTGGTGTGGGCCTGCAGTTGTCTGAGGTTGAACAGGCTGCCATCGAGACGATACCTGATGTACACTGCGTCGTCATCGTCGAGGTCCACTGTGGCCTGCTTCAACATCATGCTAAAGAAGATGGTGAAGAGGGTCGGTGCCAGCACGCAGCCCTGCTTCACGCCGTTGAGAATGGGAAATGGTTTTGAGAGGTCACTGTTGAGTCTGACCTGGCCTTGCTGGTCCTCGTGGAGCTGGACGATCATGCTGAGGAACTTTGGGGGACAGCCTAGTCGCTCCAGGATCTGCCACATGCCTTGCCTGCTCACCGTGTCGAACGCTTTTGTTAGGTCGACAAACGTTACGTACAGCCCTTTGTTCTGCTCGCGGCACTTCTCCTGAAGCTGTCTCAGCACAAAGACCATGTCGGTGGTACTCCTGTTGGCTCTGAAGCCACACTGGCCCTCTGGGAGGTGGTCTTCAGCGATGGCAGGTACCAGCCGATTCAGGAGCAGCCTTGCGAGAATTTTCCCAGCAATGGACAGCAGGGTAATTCCACGATAATTAGAGCAGGCAGACTTCTCTCCTTTGTTCTTGTACAGGGTGATGATGACTGCATCACGGAGATCCTTTGGTAGTGTTCCTTTCTCCCAGCAGCAGAGAAAGAGGTCATGGAGCTTGTTGTGCAGTGCTGGGCCTCCATGTTTCCAGATCTCTGGCGGGATTCCGTCAATGCCTGCTGCTTTGCCACTCTTGAGCTGGTGGATGGCTGCGAGGGTCTCTTTGGCGGTGGGCGGTTCGTCCAATTCAACCTTTAGTGGGAGGTGTGGGATTTGGAGGATGATTGTTTCTTGAACAGTGCGCTCAGCGCTGAAGAGGTCCTGAAAGTATTCCGACCAGCGGTTCAAGATGGAGGTATTATATGTGAGGAGTGCCTGTCCATCAGCGCTTCGCAGAGGACTTTGTACCAGGTGCCTAGGGCCATACACTGCTTTCAGTGCTTCGTAAAAGCCCCTGTAGTCACCGTTGTCAGCACAAAACTGGGTCCTCTGTGCGAGTCTGGACCACCATTCGTTTTGGAGCTCTCTAAGCTTGAGCTGGAGACTGCTGCAGATGAGGCGGAAGGCAGACTTCTTCACAGGGCAGGAAGGCTGGGCTAGGTGGGCCTGGTGGGCGGCTCTTTTTTTTGCTAGAAGTTCCTAGATCTCTACGTCATTTTCGTCAAACCAGTCTTTGTTCTTCTTTCTAACAAAGCCCAAGACTTCCACAGAAGATTTTACAATAGCAGTTTTCAGTTGTTCCCAGAGTGTTTCAGGGGAGGGGTCTGCTGGATCAACTGTGTCTTTGAGCATGCGCTGTAAATCTGTCTGAAGGGCAGCTTTCTTATCACGCTGAAGGCTGGCAACATCAAGCTTTTTCTTGGGGGGGCCCCCTTTCTTAGGTTTCAGCTTGAGGCGGAGCCTAAGTTTGCAGCGGACAAGGCGGTGGTCAGTGTGGCACTCTGCGCTGGGCATCACTCTGGTGAAGAGGACGTCACTGCGGTCCCTCTGACGCACTAGGTCATAGTCGATAAGGTGCCAGTGCTTGGAGCGAGGATGCATCCAGGTGGTCTTTCGACTGTCCTTTTGCTGGAAAGTAGTGTTGGTGATGACAAGTTGCTGCTCTGCACAGAACTCCAACAGTAGGTGGCCATTGTCATTGCAGTTCCCAACGCCATGCTTGCCGAGGACTCCTTTCCAGGCTTCAGAGTCCTGGCCCACTCTGGCGTTGAAGTCGCCAAGGATGATGACTTTGTCGTCTGCAGGGGTGCTCTGCAGGAGGCTGTGCAGGTCAGAGTAAAACTTGTCTTTTTCTGCAGGCTCTGCCAGGAGGGTTGGGGAGTACACACTGAGAAGGGTGACGTATTGCTGGTGTCTCAGTGGGAGGCGCATGGACATGATGCGGTCGGAGTGACCCGTTGGTAGGTTTTCCAACTTAGTCGCAATGGGGGTCTTGACCATGAAGCCCACGCCTGAGAGCCGTCTTTCTGATGCAGGCCTGCCTGACCAGTAGAGGGTGTAGCCAGCGCCAAGTTCTTGGAGGCTGCCTTCCTCCGGGAGGCGTACTTCGCTGAGCGCGGCGATGTCGATGTTTAACCTCCGCAATTCATGAGCAATGAGGGCGGAACGACGTTCAGGGCGTCCGCTGTCTGCTGTGTCGAGCATGGTTCGGATGTTCCAGCATGCTACGTTGAGTCTGGTCGTGGTCGTCATGAGAGTGGATCCATTGCTTTTTCTTGTTTTCTGACTGCAGGAGAAGATGCCCGTTGACCGCGGCTAGCCAACTGGGGTTACGAGGGGATGAGCTTTGGTTAGGCCACCTTTTCTAGGCCCCTCTCCGTGTGGAGCAAGCAGTGCTGTCCCTAGAGAAGGCTGCTTGGTCGTTCAGGGTGTGCCGAGTGATGTTGTCATCCCCAGTTCAACATCAGGCGACCAATATCCTGAACCACCTGCATGCAGGTTTGAGACTGCGGCTTCCAGTGACATCTTTCACCTGCCGTTTTTGCCCCTTGCCCATCGGTACAGGACTTGGAAAGGTCAGTGTCATGGTCCATGGGCATTTCCTAAAGCCTGCGCGGTGGAGCATTTTGGTGGAGTGCAGTGTGCGCAGTACTGGCCCCACCCTTTAAACCCTTGGTTCGTCTGCCATGGCCTAGCAAGCTGGGACCCTGGCAACGAGGTCCTCGGGTCGTAGGTTTTATATCAGACTGTCCTTGTCCTAGTCTCTGGCTCAAGAGCCTTCCCCAGAGACACGGGGGCTTTGATGTCAGGGTTTTCCTCCCTTAGCCTTTCCGCAGCCAAGCGGTCAGGCCTGCAAGGCAGCAGGGGACTCGTGGAGGGCGGGGTCGTCTATGTCCCGTGCAAATGTAAGCATCCGCCCACTGCCCATAGTAATGTACTAGTAAGCTAAAGTAACTCTCGCTGTTGCTAGTAGGGCCATGAGTTATCTTGATGGATTATTGAAGCTCCAGGTATTGAGCAGACACTACACTTCTGCTATCTTGAATGATCCAATTTCATCTGCCCCAGTGTGTGCCTGAAGGGAAGAGCTAATGAGAAAACTTTCTAAAGAATATTTTCTTGTTTTGTTGTAACTATAGAATCTGTTCTTGGTTCCTTGTATTTTACTTTGTTTTAGTAAATAATAATAATAATAATTATTATTATCATATTTATAAAGTGCAAACTCCCTGCAGTACAGGCTCTAAGCGCTGTACCATGCAAATCAAAATGACAAACTAAACACAAATCAATAGACAGTGCTAACACAAAATACAAATATATACAAATTACAAAATTAACAGCACACACCCAAAGCACAAAAAAACCACATCACAACATGAACAGGGTCATCATGCTATTAATATGAAACAGAAAAGAGACTGGAATTTGGTAAGACAGAGTAGTAAGATTGGAATAGAAAGCAACTTTACTTTTTTTAAAACTGAAGAATCTTAAGCGATACTTCTTTTCTTGTTTTGCAGCCTGCAGTCCAACCCCAATGCAGCCAACATCAATGTGATTGCTGACCTGTATGCTGAGGTCATTGGCGTTCTGGCTGCTTCCAGGTAAAATATATTCACTATAATCTTGAAATATTGTTACACATTTAGCACTCAGGTCGAAGGAAATAAGATTGTGGGGGGGAGGGGGGGGGGGGGTTGGGGGGGGGGGGTGCGGGGGATGGAGGGGTGGGGGTGGGGTGGGGTGGGGGGGATGTGGGGGGAGGGGGGGGGGAGGGGCTAAGCAGGCAAGACAAGCAATTTTACAGGTCAGAGGAACTGGATGCAGATAGCACAATAATATAAGAGGGGGTGGGTGTGTTTGGGAGGAGGGTGGGGTGGAGGGATGAGTAATGCACTTTTACAGGTAGTACAGTAGTCAGCAAAATGGTGGCTTTTCAGTGGTTGGTAGAAGGACTAGATTTTGTCACTTTGTTGCAGATTTGGAGCAGTAAGGAAGAAGTTCAATGGGGAACTGAAGGAATTGAAACTGCGCGACCAGACCCCTTACACAGCACAGAGCATCATCAGTCTCCTCATGGGGCTCAAATTCTTCAGGGTCAAGGTCAGATTTATTTCTTCACCCTACCCCTAATGACTGTATCACAGCTCAGGAGGCAGACTAACAATGTTAGTTCAAGGATAGTGCCAGAATAGGTTGGCGCCAAGAGGCGCCAAGCTATTCTGGCAACACTCTTGAACTATCATGTCAACTACCTATGTCCTGCATCCATGTTGTCTTATAGACAGGTATGTTTAGATTTTGCGATGCCCCTATTCATCGCTGTTATTGTTAAGCATGATCAGTGGCAGTTTGGGCAAGTTCTTTGGGGTAAAGCTCAGCTTTATTTCTTCAATCTACTTTTCAGTAGCATTGAAAGATGAACATGTATCTTGCTAAGCAGCCGGGAGATGAAAAGGATACCTCTTATATTTTAACTTCCAGATGCACCCCATTGAAGAGTTTGAAGCTTGTGTACATTTTTTGCTGGAGCTTGGCCACTACTTTCTGGAGGTGAGGGATCGTGACATCAAGCATGCGTTGGCCGGACTGTTTGTGGAGATTCTGCTGCCTGTAGCTGCTGTGAGTATTCTGGAAAAATGTAATCCCCCCCGCTGTCGACACGTGGTCCTTTGACCTTCATACATCTTTTGTGTGGGGTTACCACATTAGCTCTTTTCATCCTGATAAATAAATTTGAATATGACAGTGCAAGGGTGGTGCCAGAATAGCTTGGCGCTTAAGGCGCCAAGCTATTCTGGCACCACCCTTGAACAAAAAGGGTTGATTTATCTCCTAATTTGTAATGTAGCTTTCATAGGACAATAATAACTTTTTAAAAAGTCAGCCTCAGGATATAATGGATTAGTGCAATTTGTATATCCTATTGTCCGTCTGTGCCTGTGTGACTCTTAAACATTGTTATGTCAGTCATGTTCCTAGACACGACCATGTGTATGTCAGGATTTTGTATCCCTGAGGTCTCAAACCCTCCAACCAGCATGACGATCATACAGCATTGAAAGAACTACATTAAGCCTTTTGAGTCTCGACTTGCTTTTGACATATAGTTCTGGGTCTGGAGCCACAACTTGAGTGTCAAAGCAAGTCTCAGTTCTCAAATCATCACCACTTTGATGTTCCGAAAAATGCATTTTTCTTTAAAAGGTATTTTTTCGAAAAATACTTACCGATGACATGACAAATGGGAGTGTCTACTACGTGCTCAAATTCTAGCCTACGAACCCGTTGTGTGCACACACAACCCGGGAGGCACTCGGGGAACCCTCCAGAGGGGCCAAGAGTTGTCTCCCGGACCTGCCTATCCGGTTCCGAGTCACCTGACTCGCCAGTCAGATACTAGGCTCACCAGCGGCAAGCGGGGCAGGTGGGAGGGTCCTCCGTGTCATGTCATCGGTAAGTATTTTTCGAAAAAATACCTTTTAAAGAAAAATGCATTTATTTCATCAAAAACATTACCGATGACATGACAAATGGGAGAATCACGAATAGGAGGAGGGTGCCGCCCCGGTACTACCGGAGACCAAGACCGTCCTCCCATTGCTAATTCCCAGGTAACGAGCTAGGTGCGTACCTACGGCGCCTGCTGCGCCGGGAGGGAGTGCTGTGCCACCGTGAGGTCCCCCAACAAGGCGAGGTTGTCTCGCTGTCCCGCCAGATCCCGAAGGTAGAAACGAGCGAAGGTAGATTCTGCTCGCCAGCCCACCGCGGCCACGATGTCCTTGACAGCGCAGTTCCGATCGAATGCGACGCTCGTGGCCATGGCGCGTACTTCGTGTGCGCGGATCTTCAGTCTCTGCGCTACGCGTGGGGAGAGATCCATGTATGCCGATCGTATTACCCAGCGCAGCCAGGAGGAGATCGTCTGGGCTGTGATATCAGTCTTGCCCTGGCGTATGGGCAGGAAGAGGCGGGAGCGCCCTCTACGGGTAACTTTGGTACGGCGCAGGTAGATGCGTAGGGCACGCACGGGATCCTGTCGCCGAGTCTCCGGAGAGCAGGCAGGCCCTCCCAGGGGCCGCAAGGTGATGATCTGTGGAGCAGTTAGGGGCGACCTTGTTTTGGCAATAAAGCTGGGGTCCGTTAAGAGCTGCACGGAGCGATCTGCCCTGAACTGGAGGCAGTCTGGGCGGGTAGAAAGAGCGTGTAGCTCACTAACTCTGGACGCGGTGGCCAAGGCTAGAAGGAAGCAGGTCTTGCGTGTCACATTTGCCAGAGGGGCTAGAGCGAGTGGCTCGAACTGGGAAGAATTCAGCCACGTCAGGACCCAAGGTAGGTCCCAGCGAGGAATGAGAGAACGCTGAGTCGGACGTTGGAGGCTGAAGCTGGACATGAGGTCGGAAAGGTCCTTACAGGCGCCGGGGTCTGGAAGGCCGAGATGACGGTACGTGTCGGCGACCATGGATAAGTATCCCCTGATGGTGATGGGCGCCAAACCTTGGACCTCGAAGAGCCATAGGAGAAAGTCCGCTAGCTGTGGGTTAGTCAGGCCGGTGGGTAGGAGGCGACGGGCGTCGCACCAGGCACACAAGACGCGCCACTTCCCTTCGTAAACACGCCGGGTGGAAGGCTTGCGGGCTGCAGCGATTGCCTCCACTGCTGCACCAGAGAAGCCTCGAGCGGTGAGGGCGCGCTGCACAACCTCCAGGCGTGAAGAGACAGGCGTTCGGGACAAGGGTGGAAGAGAGCCTGCCTGGGCTGCTTGAGCATGGAACGGGGCGTGGGAAGGCGCAGGGGAGGAGAGGTGGCGAGGTTGAGTAAGTCGGTGGTCCAGGACCGGGTCCAAGCCAGCGGGGCGACCAGAAGCAGGACTGCGTTGCTCCCTCGAAGTTTGTGGAGGACCTTGGGAATGAGGACTGTTGGGGGGTACGCGTAAGCGATGAGGCCGTCCCAAGGAATCGAGAGGGCATCGACTGCCCAGGCCAGCGGGTCTGGAATCGGGGAGACGAAGAGGGGAAGCTGGCGATTCCACCTCGTAGCAAAGAGGTCGATTAAGGGAGTCTCCCAACGGGCGCAGATCATCTGGAAGATGTCCGGGCGCAACGTCCATTCTGTGTGGAGCAACTGGCCGCGGCGAGAGAGCGAGTCCGCCAACACATTCAAGTGGCCCGGAATGTGTCGTGCGAGGAGTGTAATGTCGCGTTCCTCGGCCCAGCGCATCAAACGGAAGAGGAGCATACAGAGGTCGGGAGATCGGGTGCCCCCCTGTCTCTGGATGTAGGCCACCACCGTCGAGTTGTCGGAGAGGACGAGAAGCCGTTGGTTCCTGAGCTGGTTCTCCCAAACGAAGAGGGCTTGCCAGACTGCCTGCAGCTCTAACCAATTGCTGTGCTTGTCCGCAAACTCCGGGGGCCAGAGGCCGGAAGCCGAGGAGAATTGAGGAAGCAGGTGGGCTCCCCACCCCGAGAGGCTCGCGTCGACACACAGGGAGAGGTGCGGGGGGGGGGAGGACAAAGGCACTCCCGAAGCCAACCAAGCCGTGTCGGTCCAGCGTAGAAGGTGAGGGCGAACCAGGGGGGAAACCGGGACCAGGTGGGCAAGGTCGCCAGAAGAGGGTCTCCAGAGAAGCAGGAGGTGCAGCTGAAGGGGGCGGGCGTAGAGGCGACCCAGGGGGAGAAGGTCCGCCGCTGCGTTGATCAGTCCGAGGAGTTGAAGCCAAACTCGGGCGGGAGCTGCTTCCTGCTGAGCTAGCTGGTTGGCGAAGGTGGCCAACTTCCGAATCCGGGGATCCGGGAGGCGAACAACGTTGAGATCGGTGGCAAAATCCATTCCGAGATGAATGAAGCGGCGCGAGGGCGTGAGATCTGACTTCCCGACGTTGAGGAGGAACCCCAGTCGCGACAGCAGACGCATCAGAGTATCCCTGTCCTCTTCCAAGACGGACTCGACGTGGTTTCTCAGGAAGAGATCGTCGAGGTAGTTGGACATAGGGCTGAGAGACGACTGCCGTGCCTTGGCCATAACTGCATCCATCAAGCGGGTGAAACCCAGAGGCTGAGGTTGAGGCCGAAGGGTAGGGCTCGAAACTGGTAAACGGTTCCATCGAACGCGAAGCGCAGATACCTCTGGGCGGCCGGATGTATGGGTACGTGTAGGTAAGCATCGGAGAGATCCAGGCTGACGGCGTAATCCATGGGTCGCACCGCGGTACGCAGGGCTCGGGCCGTCTCCATGTGGAAGGAAGGAGCCACGATGAAGCGATTTAGGGCTGAGAGGTCGATCACTGGGCGCCACTTGCCGCCGGGCTTGGGGACGACGAAAAGTCTGCTGTAAAATCCCAGCGAGTCTGCGCGGCGCACAACCTCTGTGGCATCCTTCCTCAAGAGAGAGTCGACTTCCCCCCGTAGGGCGCACTCCTTGAGCGGGTCTGCGGGGATCTCGGTCCACAGCGGAGTCGTACGCAGAGGAGGAGGGGAACGAAAGGAGATCCGTAGGCCGCCGGAAACAGTGTCTAAAATCCACGGGTCTTCTGGAATCAGTAATCGCCACTCGTCGCTGAAGAGGGCGAGCCTGCCGCCGACTGGAGGACCCGAGACGGCCGGCGGAGGCGGAGGAGGGGAGGAGTCACTGAGCCCGCCCGCGCCCAGGGCGACGGGCGGGACGGGGCCAAGCGGGGGCGGGGGGCGTTAGCTTGGCCGGGGCGACCGAAGGCGGGGCGACGGCGACGCAGGGACTGCAGCTGGGTTGTTGAGGTCGGGGCGACGGGTCTGGAGATCCGCAGGGGGCGACCCACGGCCTTGCGGGCTGACTGAAAGCGCCGAGGAACAGACTTGGGAGGCCACCTGTCCGCATTGGAATCCTTGACGGCTTGCCAGGTGTCACCAAAGAGAAGGGGTCCCCCGAGGGGGGCCCGACGCAGCTGGGTCTTCAGGTCGGCAGGCATTCCCCGGCAGGCCTGCAGGACAGCGTCGCGGCGGAGTAAATCACAATTGGCGGCTGCAGCCATAGCGTTGACCGAAGAGTGATACGCGGCGCGGCTGGCCGCTTCAGCGAGGACGAGGAGGTCGCCAAGAAGGGGGGTCAGGGACGGGTGCCACGAGTCTTCCACGCGCCGGAGGAAGGCTTGCGTAAGGAGCTCCATGAAGCCGGCGCAGGCCAAGGAATTCCTGACAAGCGAAGCCGTCTTGTCCAAACCCGCGGGTAGCGCGCGTCTGAGTGCAGAGGCCCCACCCGCCTGAACCACGGCGGCTGGATCCACCGGAGGGAGAGGGCAGAGGAAGGCCTGGGATGGCCGGCGTACCACTGCTGGCGGAAGTACATATCGAGGTCCGGAGGCCATCTGTGGTCCGAGAAGAAATTACTGTCCCTTGAGTCAGACAACAGGTGGGCCGAGAACACATCCCGAAGCTCACGAAAGGAGGGGGGCTGAGGGAGAGTCTTGAACTTCTTTACCTGTCTACCCGCGTCGACGAAGGCAGAAGGCTTCCTCTTCAGGGGGGGGGATGGAGGGCAGTCCGCTGCCGGAAGCGTGGCGGAGATGAGGCGAGCGACCTCGTCGAGGGCCAGAAGAACCTCTGTGCGGGAGGAGGCCGGTAACCCGTGGGCTGTCGACGCATCCGAAGGAGAGAGCGGTGAAGGAGAGCGGCTGAGACCTCCGAGGAGAACTGAGATGGAATCATCAGGGAGAAGACTCAACGAATCGTCGTCCACGCCGCCGAGAGCCGTCGAAGAGGGACGGCGACCGTGACTCCGAGAGCGATCAGCTCGACGAGGACGAGGGGAGCCATAAGGCGCCGAAGCACGCAGGGGAGAGCGACGTCCGCGACGGCGACGCGACGCACTAGAGGAGCGGGAACGGCGGCGGCGACCAGACGAGCGACTACGAGCTGGAGACCGTGATCCTCGGGAACGAGGAGGAAGGAAAGAGGCTGGGCGAGGGGAAGGGGAACGGGCGGGACGAGGCAGACGGCGGGGAACGTGGGACGAACGCCGCGAAGAGGTAGAGCGCGAAGGTCCATGGTCCAGATGACGAGAAGAATCCCGAACTTTACGACGCTCACACGAAGGAGCGCGAGAGTGGTGGTCAGACTTTGATCGCAAGGAGGAACTGGACACAGGTAGAGGTGTGGTGAGTGTGCGCGAATGTCTCCGCGAGCTGGACTCTGTGGCGAGGCGGGCTCGCAGTGGCCGAGGGGAATCCAAGGCCTTCCTAGGAGACGAGTGGGGACCGGTTGACCATGGACGGCGCGAGGCACGTCTCTCCGAACTGACCTCTGTGTCGAGATGGGTTCTCTGCCTGTCGTAAGGCTTGGTCCAAGCGCGATCCCTCCTGGGAACCCGCGCCTCGAACTCCCGACTCCGCACACTACCTTGCTGTGTCCGCTGTGGAGATCTTTCCAGACTGGGGCCATCGGGGGCAAGAGCGGTCGGTGTGTCTGAGATGACAGCCGGCACTTCCGCAGGTCTTGCAACAGGCACAGGTGTCGGGCGTTCACGTCGGTAGAAGCTCCAAAGTTGGACCCAGCGGAGCTCCGGCCAGACGGCGCAAACGTCACAAGAACGCTCAGATGTACAGCCGACACACGGCAGGCAGACCTTGTGCGTATCCGAGGGCCACTGGAAACCTCCACACTGCGTGCAGGTCATCAGGAGGGCACTGCAACACACCAAACAAACAACGTGCCGGTACGTGGTCGAGACCAACAGGGCTCGTCCTACCAAGGGGAACCGTATCGAACGATATGGACAAACGGGCTGTGCCCCCAGGCTATACTGCTATAGCGCCCGAAGCTAAGCTTGCGTCTTTAGAACAAAGCCTACCCCAGCCAGGCTGGAGAGGAATGTGCGCCAAACGACAATAGGTTTAGTTTAGTTTAGTTATTTGGGTTCAACGTCGCGCAGGGGACTAAGGCCATCACACGGCGGGCCAAACGACAATAGGGACGAAAGGCCGTGTCCCCCGGCAATAATGCTGTAGCGCTCTAAGCTAAGAGTGCGCTCTCGAAACAAGCATACCCCAGCCAGGCCGGAGATGCAACATGAGCCACGCGCCGCAGCTGGTTTAAACAATGCTCCCCGAAGGCTACCAGGGGAAGCCAGTAATTTCACCCCAAAGGGGAAAGGCGAGGGCACCAGGGCCCCGCCGAGCTAAGAGTCCCCGCTCAACAAAACCCACACAACCCGAACAAGGTAGAGTCCAAAGGCACAGGCCGGTACCCCGCCCGGGGACCGGCTCCGGGCCCAACTAACTATCCTACCTCTCTGCCGAAGCGGTAGCGGGAGAAGAGACGTCCATGTCGCCACCGGCGAAATGGCGGGAAGCAGCAGGTCCGCCAAGCGAAGCCAACCAAGGAGGACGCCAAGCGAAGAAGCGCAAGCGAAGCTGCAGCGAAGCAAGAAGCGAAGCAGAAGCGAATCAACAGGCGAAGCCAAGTCACGGTGAACTCGAGCACCAAGACCGACCGGTCGAAGGGAGCGCGAGGCTAGAACACGTCCGAAGGTCGTGAGCCTACGTAGCTGACTGGCGAGTCAGGTGACTCGGAACCGGATAGGCAGGTCCGGGAGACAACTCTTGGCCCCTCTGGAGGGTTCCCCGAGTGCCTCCCGGGTTGTGTGTGCACACAACGGGTTCGTAGGCTAGAATTTGAGCACGTAGTAGACACTCCCATTTGTCATGTCATCGGTAATGTTTTTGATGAAATAAATCCAGACCAAGCGAGAGTCCTTCAGGCGTGTAAAATTCAAAATGATAGCCAGGGATACTGTGCATGTAAAATGCAAGAGAATCCAACAAACAAAAACACGGTCTTCAAAATAACCAAGACAAAACAATAGATGTTCAGATATCTGAAGTAGGTCAAAACTGCACATGTTGCGACAAAAACAATGGATTAACCCTTTCAGCCCCAAGGTCCCATTTCTCAAATTTTGGGGGTGTTGCCTAACGACTGTGTACCAGTTGCAGGAGATGGCTTGACCATGATAATTCAAGGGTAGTGCCAGATGAGCTTGGCATCTGAAGGCGCCAAGCTACCCTTGAATTATCATGGTCAAGCCATCCCCTGCTGTAGGGATCCAGGGCTAACAGGGTTAAAACAAAAAGCCTGGACAGATGTACATTATATTGCAGGTTTGTCAGGGCTATGGTCCACTGTATGCATCAAAAGATGTGCAGTTTTTGATCTACTTCTGATTTCCAAAAGTCATCTATTTACTTTAGTGGTGAATGAAAGTCTTTTTTGCTATTCAACCTGTTAAGTGCCGATAAAATCTGAACACCCACCAAGTGCAAGAGATATGGATCCACATGAGCCCCCTGCAGTTGCGGGGGCTCATGAGGATCTGTGCCTCTTGCTGACACCACTTTGAATTCATGTTCCTTGGACATCAATGGTTTTCTGGTGTTCAGTTAATGAAGATTGCAGAAACACAGACTGCGTTAGCTGAGACTGAATGGGTTAAGTTGGTAGTGACTGTGATTGTTGTGCTGATGTTTGTTTCCTCAAAAACATTACCGATGACATGATTTATTGGAAGTGTCTACTACTTGCTCAATTTTAGCCTAAGAACCCGTTGTGTTACCACACAACCCGGGAGGCACTCGGGGAACCCCCAGAGGGGCCGAGAGTTGTCTCCTGTTCCTGCCCTACTGGTTCCTGGTCACGTGGTAGACCAACCAGTCATTCTACTTTGCTTGCGTGGATAAGACGTGTTTAGCCTTGCTCTCGCCTTGTTGCTTCGACCGGTCTTCTTACCCTGCGCACATTGCCGTACGCTCTCGTGTGCTCCTCGGCCTCTTCTGCCGTGCTTGCTGACTGTTTTCCAGCTGTGCCCCCGGGCCGGGCACCGGCCCTCTTGGGGCTTCTCTTTTTTTACGGCTGTAGAGCTCACCCGACCCTTGGCTTACCTGGGCGGGGCCCCTTGTGCCCTTGCCATTAGCGCTTCATTAGCGCCATTTTGTTCGGCGCCATTTTGTTCTTCGGCGCGTGGCGTGCTTGTACCTTTATTGCATACGCTACTCTTCGCTTGGCGGGTTCCCTTGCCCCCCCTGCAAGTTACGGGTAATTGGCTCCGCCGTATGACGGCGCTTACTGTATTGTACTTTGGATATTATGCCCTGTTGCACCCGACGCTCCTCTTCGCTTGGCTTGGCCCTTGGGGCCCGGATCGTGTAGCGTCTGTGTCCGTCGTTTTGCTGTTACTGCAATCGCGGGTGCCTCTTCCCGTGCTTGTGTTGTTTCCCTGTACCCGCCTTGATCGCCCTAGCATGCCTTTTATGTGTTGCAAAGCCCAGGTGCTTACGTGCTCCCGGTGTGGCGACTTCCAGTGGCTGACGGATGACCATGCGGTCTGCCTACCCTGTGCTGGCTGCTCCTCGGACTGCCTTTGTGATGTCTGCGCATTCTGGCCGGAACTACGGTGGTCTCACCTTTGGAGTTTGTTTCTTCAAAATTCAGGACACCTCCGCAGCTTGGCGGATCCCGTCGGCATTCTCCGGACCCTGCGACTTATGACTCGGACGTACTCAGTCTGCACCCGGAAGACTCGGCATCGGCCCTGCTGGAGCCAAAGACACCTTCGGACCCATGTAGCCCTCCCGCTTCCGACAGTAGAAGAGCTGCCCCTGCTTTCAGAGACTTCTCGGGCTCTAGACGAAGCGGCACACATCATTGCGACCATTCTTCCTTTGGACGCATGTCCACCTTCACCCCCACTCAAGAGGAAAGCTACGGCTTAAGTGGACGCTCCTTTCCAGGCAAAAAGATTCAAGTCCCTTCCCCAACCTCCAGGTTTTCGGGACCTTTCTGATGCTTTCTCCGAACACCTACGACAGGGCAAGCTGCGTGATAAAGGTTTCTTCGCGGACTCACGGTCGTTTTCAGCAGAAGTGGTATGCGGGTCACTCTCAAGCCTTCATCTGCCCCCTCCCAGCGGTGGATCCTGAAGCCGAACTCCAGGCAGATGGCCCAGGGCCGGTGCGACTTTTCTTCCCACCCGGACTTGAACCCACAGCTACCTTGATCCGGAATTCCATCGCGTGTACGGGCTTCTTAGATCTAGCTACACAGGCGGTAGTCCGTGGAGTACAGGAGTTTTGGGACCGACCCAGTGAGCAGAAATTATGAGATATCCACTCCTTTGCAGTGACGGCGAATCGGGCAGTACACCATTCGGCCACCAACGCTATCGCGGCAGCAGCTAACTGTGATCTTATGCGGCGTGACGCGGTCTTGCGATCTTGCCCTGGAATTCCTTCGACCTTCGCCACACAATTACGCCGGGCCCCGCTGGGCGGTTCATTCCTCTTTGGTCCCTCTTGGCAGGAGGTGAAGACGGCTGCGAAGGACTTGTGGCCTAGCGTTAACAGAAGGGAACTTTCCAGATTTCCAGCTGGCCGCAAGGATGAGGGTCGCACCTTGCGGACCTTTAGACCCACCTCTCGCCTTATCACCAGACGTCCCTTTAGGACCAGACAGCAGGCCCCAGCTGGCCGTGGACACTTTTTCCCCACACGGACCTCCTCCCGTCCCAGCTTCGGCCGGAAGCAAGGGCGGGGTAGGGCCCAATGACTCTACCTTGGTAACGCCCCCGCCGAATCCCTCCGGTCCTCCAATCGGCGGGAGGCTAGCACATTACAGCAGCGAGTGGCGGTCACTGTTTCCAGGGGACCCTTGGATCCTCAATACGATTTCTCGCAGACTGAAAATCTCATTTCGGACACCTCCCCCTCTGAGGCGGTCTCCGCTGCGGACACGCATCCCTACAGACCCTTGCAAGGCTTCAGCTCTGCAGGAAGAGATAGCCACCCTTCTACAGAAGGCCGCCACGGAGGTAGTAGCCCGACACGACTCTCCGGCTTTCTACAGTCGGCTCTTCTTGGTTACGAAGTCAGGAGGCCGGTGGCGCCTGGTGATAGACCTCTCTGCACTCAACAAGTTCATAGTCGCTCCGCATTTCCGCATGGAGACAGCAAGAAGTTTGCGGGCCTCGGTGCAACCAATGGATTTTGCCATAAGCCTCGATCTCGCAGATGCTTATCTTCATGTTCCCGGTCACCCGTTTTTCCCGTCGTTACCTACGCTTCGCCTTCCGAGGAGTGGTCTACCAGTTTCGTGCACTTCCCTTCAGCGTCAATCTCAGTCCTTGGATCTTTACGAGGATTGTGGACGCGGTGGTCTCCAAAGCCAGGCAGACGTCTTCCAGCTCGACTTCCAACTACCTCGACGACCTGCTTCTCCGGAATCAGGAAGTGTCTCGTCTGGAGGCGGACAGGAATGCACTTCTCAGCCTCCTACACCGACTTGGATTTGTGGTAAACAACGGGAAATCGGATCTCTCAACGCAGGTTTGTTCACCTCGGGATGGAGTTCTTGACCGACCTCAACCGGGTACGACTACCACAGGAACGAATCCAGAAGTTGGCGACACTCGCTCACCAGGTGATTCTAGCGGACGCAGTCCCGGCCCGGACTTGGGTCCAGCTCTTAGGCCTGATCAGCGCTGCTGCGGAACTGTTACCCCTAGGCAGACTTTACTCGCGACCTCTCCAGTTACATCTGCTGCTCCACTGGAGGCCGTCTTCCGGAGACCTCGCGGCCAGTGTTCCGGTTCCTCTGCTGATTCGACCGCATCTGCTCAGGTGGACGGATCAAGGGTGGTTGGCGACGGGGGTACCACTCTTCACTCCACCACCTCAACTGTCACTCTTCACGGACGCAAGCCATGCCGGCTGGGGCACTTATTGCCGGGATTCAGCGCCGTCCCGGGTCAGTGGCCGGCGGAACTCCAAGGCAGACACATCAATTGGCTCGAGCTCAAGGCTGTTTGGTTAGCTCTCATCAACTGGGAATCTAGGCTCCGCGGCCAGGAGATCTTGATACTTTCAGACAATGCGACGGTGGTAGCCTACATTCAGAAGCAGGGCAGCACCAGGTCTCCGTCCCTCTGCATGCTGCTTTACCAGATCCTCCTGTGGGGCAGAGATCGGGGGATCTCGCTCCGAGCACGACACATCCCGGGCCATCTGAATGTTCTCGCGGACTCTCTTTCTCGGCAGGGACAACTGCTGCACCCCGAACGGTCCCTTCGACCGGACATTTTCCGGATGATCTGTGCACACTGGGAGACACCCATGTGGGACCTCTTTGCCACCAGGTGGAACCGTCAGCTTCCGCTGTTCGTCTCACCCTTTCTGGACCCGCTCGCCTGGGCAGTGGACGCTCTTTCCATTCCTTGGGACGGTCTCATAGCCTATGCCTATCCTCCTTCAGTACTGGTGCCCAAGATCCTTCTGAAGCTCAGAGGATGCAACGCGGTCCTTCTCCTTGTCGCCCCCTTCAATTGGACCAGGAGTTGGACAACAGATCTATTGAGCCTAGCCACGGATCCTCCACTTCGGCTCCCCACACCACGCACAATGCTGAAGCAGCCCGGCAGAACCTCTTCCACCCTTGCCCAGAGAGACTGTTTCTTCACGCCTGGAGATTGTGCGGCAGGCCCTCTCAACTCAAGGTTTCTCGGGTGCTGCAGTGGAGGCAATCGCTACAGCCCGCCGGCAGTCCACTCGCCAGGTTTACGAAG
Organism: Semisulcospira habei; assembly: GCA_036245525.1. Classification (NCBI taxonomy): domain Eukaryota; kingdom Metazoa; phylum Mollusca; class Gastropoda; family Semisulcospiridae; genus Semisulcospira; species Semisulcospira habei. The sequence goes on from BTPG01000005.1 coordinate 67,161,915, forward strand.
GCAAGTGGAGAGTTCTACAATCCTGATGCGAGTCACAACGCCTCTTCCCCACGGCTTTGACCACACCACAGCTGGCTGAATTCTTCTTGTGGCTGTTCCACGCACAGAATCTGGCACCCATCACCATCAGAGGTTACCTCTCCATGGTGGTTGACACTTATAGACACTTGGGACTTCCTGACCCGGGAGCTTGCAAGGATCTCTCGGACTTGATGGCCCACTTTGACCTCCAGCGCCCAGTCACATGCTCCCTCCTGCCACGTTGGGACCTCGCTTGGGTTTTAACCTGGCTGAACTCCAGTCGTTTTGAGCCTCTTCACTTGGCCCGCCTTGCGGACGTAACCAGGAACACCTGCTTCCTCCTGGCCCTTGCTACAGCGGCCAGAGTGAGTGAACTACATGCCCTGTCAGTGGACCCTACATGTTTGCAGTTCTGGACAGGGGGAGCAGTAAATCTCCTACCCAATCCTGCCTTCCTGGCAAAGAATAGACTCTCCTCGGCTGCACCTCAAGTGTTGAGCCTACGCCCTCTCACATGTCTTGATTGCTCCCAAACATCTCGTCTGCAGGATCCGGTCCGTGCTTTGAAGGTATACCTCAAAAGAGTGAAGCACATCAGGAGAGGCCGCTCTCGCCTCTTCATACCCTTATCTTCGACACGGGCCGACATCTCAGCCCAGACGATTTTCTCCTGGCTGAGATGGGTCATTCGCTCCGCCTACAAAGATATCTCTCCAGAGGGGCTAAGAGATTGCGAATACGGGCACATGAGATTAGAGCGGTCGCCGCCAGCGTCGCTTTCGACCGCAACTGCGCAGCCAGAGATATCATAGCGGCAGTCGGGTGGAGAACAGAGTCCACCTTCGCACACTACTATCTCCGAGACCTCTCCGCACAACGCGAGACACTGACACTTGTCGGAGACATCTCGGCGGCACAACACTCCCTCCGGGCGCCTCTCGCGCCATAGGTAAGCTACCTTAGCTGAATTCGTCTGGAGGTTGCCCCTCGAAGCTGAAGGTATTGCAATGGCACGGCTTGGGCGGCACCCTCCTCCTCTTTGTTATTCTTCCATACAGTATTGCCAGCGGTATGAATTTTGAAGAAACAAATGTATTTTTCTCTAAAAGATATTTTTTCGAAAAATACTTACCGATGGCATTACTCACAGGACCCTCCCACCTGCCCCGCTTGCCGCCAGCATGCTAAGGAGAAACTGGCGGGAATGTGCACTTCTGGATGGAGGGAGGGGAGACTATCCAGGTGCTTGGTTACGACTCTCTACTATTATGCTCCGTTTCGTGTAGTTAAACACGAACGGTTTTGAGGCTGAATTCGGTAAGCTAAAGGTGTATTCCATACAGTAATGCCATCGGTAAGTATTTTTCGAAAAAAATATCTTTTAGAGAAAAATACATTTTTACTGGCGTGAGCGCCCACAGCCAGCGACCTTGCGGCCGGCTCCTATGCCGTCCCCTGCCGCCTCTCACGTTGCGACTGCCTCTTCCCGTCTCGGCCTTACGGAACAGACCTCTCGTCAGGTACACACTGGAACTACTGACCACAGGACTGCCCCTGCTGCCACGCCCGCTGATCCTTCCGTAGGGTCTGTATGCCGGCAGAGTGCCCGCCTCACTGAGCCCGGCCTGCAGTAGTGTGCCTCGAGCCGTCCTTTAGTGACTTGTCATCCTCGTCTGTCTCTCCTCGATAAGCCCGCTGACTCCTCCGAGGGGTCTAGTTGCCAGCAGAGCGCCCGCCTCATTGAATCCGGCCAGCAGAGATGTCAGCCCTAGCGTGCGCGTTCCAGCCACGCTTCCGACTCCTCCTGTTCCACCGCCAGCTCTAGACGCTCTCGATCCCCCACCGAGCGCCGTTGGAAGGACCGGTCCACCCACTGGGATCGTCGCCGCTCCTCCTGACCCTCCTACACATGTGGTCGTCATGCTTCGTCGCGCTCTCCCTCCCGACGTTCGGCTCGCTCGCCTCGACGCTCTCATCGCCAGTCTTCTTCTTCTCCTCGAGGGCGCCCCGCCGGAGGTTCGCCTGCGAAGGATCGTCTTCCCCATCCCCGGCATCGAAGTCGCTCCCCCCGTGACAGGCTCCCGCCATGCGCCAGCCCCGGTCGCCTTGTCGCTCTTCGCTGCCTTCGTCCCTCCCCCGTCCTCGACCCATCCGTTCCTTGGAGGTCCGTGATCTGTGCGACGGCTCCCTGACGTCTCGTCGGGCCCCTGCTTCCGCAGAACCCCCCTTCGCGCCCGGCCATCCTGTGGAGGAGGAGGCCCTGAGTCTGCTCCCCGAGGGCTCCGTTTCAGCCTTGTTTGAAGTGGACAGCCGCCCCCCCTCGCCCCACGCCTCCGATGAAGCGGACTCCCCTAGACTTCCGTCCTTGCGTGCGGAGATGCTCCTAGCTCTCAACAAGGCCGCCAGGATCATCGCGGTGACGCTGCCTGCTGACGCCTGCCCTGCGCCCCCCCCCCCCTCCCCTCCCTGAAGAGGAAGGTCTCCGCCTTCATGGATTCCGAGCGTCAGGTCAAGAGGTTCAAGTCTCTTCCCCAGCCACCCGGCTTCAGGGACCTGCGGGATGTTTTCTCCGCCCACCTCCACCTCGCCGCCCGCCGCGATCCTGATTTCTTCTCCGAACGTCGGTGGCCAGCCGGCCTTGACATCACCTTCCGTTGAGACTGGTATGCGGGCCATTCCCAGGCATTCTCTGTCCCTCTCCCTGTGGTGGATCCTCTGGCTTTGACGCAAGTGGGTGGCCTCGCTCTGCTCCGACGTTCTTTCCCCCGCGGCTTGGATAGGACGGCTACCCTTGTCCGGAACGCCTTAGCTTGCTCAGGGTTCCTGGAACTCCTTACCCAAGCCTTTGTCCGTCGCGTGGAGGATGCTTGGCATCCTTCGATCACGCCCCTCCTGGGAGACCTGCTAGCGCTTGCGGAGGTCGCCAACCGGGTGACGTACCATTCGTCAGTCAACGCCATGGCGGCCGCCGCCAACTGCAACTTAATGCTTCGGGACGCCTTGCTTCAAGCCTGCCATGGGATGCCTCCCGATCTGTGCTCTCAGCTGCGTCGTGCCCCCCTTGGAGGTCCTGTCCTCTTCGGCGACACGTGGGTCTCCGTGAAGGACGCCAACCCCGACCGCTGGCCCCGCAACGCTCCTCCCCAGCGCTTTCCAGGTGCCCGCCAGGCTGGTGGTCGCGCCTTGCGGACTTCGAGACCCTCCTCCGCCCCTGCGCCCCCTCAGGCCACCCAGCGGGCCCCCGCCTTCGGCCGCCCTAGACCATTCTGGTCCCGTGCCCCCGCGTGGCCCCGACCCACTCGCCGACCAGGTCACGGGCGGGCCCCCTGACTGCTCCCTACCCCAGCCCCCGCCGGCCGCTCTGGGGTCTCCTGTCGCCGGGAGGCTAGCCGTTTACCGCGGGAGTTGGCTCTCGCTGTTTCCTGACGACCCCTGGATTTGCTCCACCATCGCCGACGGTCTCCAGATTGTCTTCCGCTTGCCGCCGCCACTACGTTGCGCCCCCCTCTGGTCCGAGATCCCGAGCGACCCTCTCAAGGCCTCCACCCTGTGCGGAGAGGTCGCCTCCCTGCTGCGGAAAGCCGCCACGGAGATAGTTCGGCGCCCAGACTCCCCGGCCTTCTTCAGCCACCTCTTTGTTGTCCCGAAGCCTGAAGGGAGATGGCGCCCCATCATCAATCTCGGCGCTGAACCAGTATATCTTGGCCCCAACCTTTCGGATGGAGACCGCCAGGACCCTGAAAGCTGCTGTACAGCCTCCAGACTTCGCGGTCAGCCTGGACCTGTCCGACGCGTATCTTCACGTACCGATGCACCAGGTCTCCAGCAGATACCTCCGGTTCACTATCGATGGCATGGTCTACCAGTTTCGGGCGCTCCCATTCGGTCTCAACCTCAGCCCTTGGGTGTTCACCCGCCTCATGGACGCCGTAGTCGCCAAGGCCCGACAGTCGTCGTCCAGTCCGACGTCGAACTACTTAGACGACCTCCTCCTACGCAACCAGTCGGAGGCCGAACTGACGACGGACAGGGATGCGCTGCTGCGCCTCCTAGCGCGCTTGGGCTTCCTGATCAACACGGGCAAGTCGGACCTCGCTCCTTCGCGCCGTTTCGTGCACCTCAGCATGGAGTTTGCTACCGACCTCAACCGTGTGTGCCTACCGCAGCCTCGGATACTGAAGATTGCCACCCTAGCTGGCCAGTTAGCCCAGGAGGATGCAGCCCCCGCCAGAGTTTGGCTTCAGCTTCTTGGCTTAATGAACGTTGCCGCAGACCTCATACCCCTCAGTCGTCTTTACTCCCGGCCGCTACAGCTGCATCTCCTGCTGCATTGGCGTCCGTCCTCCGGCGACATAGCGGCCCTGGTTCCTGTGACTCGGATGCTGCGTCCCCATCTTCGACGGTGGGCTGACACTTCGTGGCTTGCTTCGGGAGTTCCTTAGCCTTTCCTCCCCCGCAAATCTCCCTCTGTGTCGACGCAAGTCTCTCCGGGTGGGGTGCTCACTTTCTGCCGAGGTTCCTCTCAACGTCCAGCCCCTGGCCTCCGGATCTAGCGCACACTCACATCAACTGGTTGGAGATGCAAGCAGTCTGGCAAGCCCTCAGGGCCTGGGAAGATCACCTCTGTCACCAAGATCTGCTCGTCCTCTCGGACAACACGACGGTGGTGTCTTATATCCAGAAACAAGGTGGGACGCACTCCCTCGACTTGTGCATGCTTCTCTACAGTCTGATGCGCTGGTGTGAGGACCGCGACATCTCTCTTCGAGCCCGACACATTCCCAGACACCTGAATGTTTTGGCCGACTCGCTCTCTCGGCGCGGCCCGTTCTTGCACACGGAATGGACTCTCCGCCAGGACATCTTTCGGCTGATCTGCGCCCATTGGGAGACCCCTCTGATCGATCTGTTCGCCACGAGGTGGAATCACCAGCTTCCCCTCTTTGTCTCCCGGATTCCCGACCCCCTTTGCCTGGGCTGTCGATGCGCTCTCCATTCCCTGGGACGGTCTCGTCGCGTACGCGTACCCCCCCGACAGTGCTCGTTCCTAAAGTCCTCCTCAAGCTTCGGGGATGCAATGCAGTCGTCCTGTTGGTTGCGCCATTCTCCTGGAACCGCTCCTGGACCACCGACCTCCTCAGCTTCGCCACTGGCCCTCCCCTGCTGCTGCCTACACCGAGCACCATGCTCAAGCAACCCCGCCAGCCATTGTTCCACCCGTGCCTGGAATGGCTCCTCCTTCACGCTTGCAGATTGTGCAGCAAGCCCTCTCCACTAGAGGCTTCTCAAGTGCAGCAGTGGAAGCGATTGCTTCTGCCCACAGACCCTTGACCAGACGAGTCTATGAGGGAAAGTGGCGACCACTGCCTCTCCCCCACTGAACTGACAAATCCCCAGCTCGCGGACTTCTTCCTCTGCCTCTTTGGAGACCTAGGGTTAGCCCCCATCACCATCAGGGGGTACCTGTCCATGATTGCTGACACGTATCAGCATCTCGGCCGCCCGGACCCTGGCGCCTGCAAAGACCTCGCCGACCTTATGGGTCACTTCGGCCTGCAGCGTCCAGTTACCCACTCGCTCATTCCTCGCTGGGACCTACCCTGGGTACTGACGTGGCTTAACTCTGCCTGGTTCGAGCCATTACCTTTGGCCCGCTTCGCGGATGTGACTCGCAAGACTTGCTTCCTGTTGGCCCTTGCCACCGCGGCCTGGGTTAGCAAGCTACACGCGCTGTTAGCACGCCCGGCCTGCCTGCAGTTCAGAGCAGACGGTTCCGTCCAACTCCTCACGGACCCTGCCTTGCTTGCCAAGCACAGGCCTCCTCTGACCGTGCCTCAGGTGATCACCTTACGACCGCTAAGAAACATTGCTTTTCCCTGGGAGACCAGGCAACAAGATCCCATGCGCGCCCTTCGCATTTACCTGCGCCGATCCAAAGCCGTCCGGAGAGGACGCTCACGCCTCTTCCTGCCTTTGAGACCCGGCAGACATGACATAACAGCCCAGACGATATCTTCCTGGCTTTGCTGGGTCATACGGTCCGCCTATCAGGACCTCTCCCTTCAGGGAGCAAAGAGGCTTAAAATACGCGCATACGAGGTACGCGCCATGGCCACGAGCGTCGCTTTCGACCGGAACTGCGCTGTCAAAGACATCGTGGCAGCTGTGGGCTGGAGGACAGAATCGACCTTCGCCCGCTTCTACCTCCGAGATCTGGCAGGCCAGCGAGACAATCTCGCACTGGTGGGGGACATCGCCGCTGCGCAGCACTACCTCCCAGCGCCACAGGCGCCGTAGGTACGCACTTTTTAAAAATTGTCGGGAGTTTGTGACAGGGAGGACGGCTCTAGGTTGCCCCTTCGGGGAGTTTCATACGCGGCACATGCCTCCTTATCGCAATTCTTCCAATAAGTCATGTCATCGGTAATGTTTTTGAGGAAACAAATTCATTTTTCTCTAAAAGGTATTTTTTCGAAAAATAATTACCGATGACATGACTCGGAGGTCCCTCCCACCTGCCCCGCTTGCCGCTGGCAAGCGAAATATCTGACTGGTTGGTCTACCACGTGACCGGGAACCGGTAGGGCAGGAACGGGAGACAACTCTCGGCCCCTCTGGGGGTTCCTCGAGTGCCTACTGGGTTGTGTGGTAACACAACGGGTTCTTAGGCTAAAATTGAGCAAGTAGTAGACACTTCCAATAAATCATGTCATCGGTAAGTATTTTTCGAAAAATAACTTTTAGAGAAAAATGAATTTTAGAGGCTGAATAATAGTAATGATAATTGTGACTATTTCAGACTGTGAAAAATGAGGTGAACATTCCTGTGCTGAAGAAACTGGTGGAGGACTTGTACTCTGTCACTGTAGATATGACGATCAAGCGCAAACACACCCTGGTAGGTCTCCGGTAGATGGACCTTGAAATGGTTTACAAGAAAAACACACACACACACACACACACACACACACACACACACACACACATGTATGCCAGTGAATGCACGCACATGCACTCATGCACACACACAAGAACTACTCATGCCATTGTTTTGCAGCAGGTTTTCTTTTAACTCTTTGCTTACTAATACTGAGTAACCATTCTGTATTATGTACTCTGTTGCCACTAATTAAGTTTAATTGTTAACTCATTCAGTCTGACGGCTGTATTTCCCAAATTTTGGAGGCATCATCTAATGACTATGCACCAGTTGCAGGAGATGGATTGACTATGATAATTCAAGGGCAGTGCCAAGCTAATCTGGCACTACCCTTGAATTATCGTGGTCGATCCATCTCCTGCTGTAGTGCGTCAGGACTGAATGGGTTAAGAGTTTATCTCTGGATACGGTGTGCATGCCAAGTAAGGGCTTGTAACAATACATTTAGTGCTAAAAATGGCTCACACACTGCACGTGAACCTTGGAACTCTAGGGTTCTAGAGGAAGTAGTCTAGCAGTGGCTGAAGTTGATATCCTTAGGCATAGAGCTATGTGAACAAAATCACAGGACAGTTTGAATGATTTCTTTATCTCATGCTTGATAGACATTTGTACGCTGGTCCGTCTGTGATCCAGGATCTTACGGCTCAGAGCCGTAAGTTCCAGAGTCACAGGCCAGCACAATTTTAATCTTCCGTTCCAGCACCTGTTTCCGTTGGTGACGTGCCTGCTGTGTGTGAGCCAGAAACAGTTCTTCCTCAGTAACTGGCCCTACTTCCTGACCACCTGCCTGTCCCACCTCAAAAACAGAGACAACAAGATGTCCCGTGTGGCGTTGGAGTCACTCTACAGACTTGTTTGGTGAGCAGTGTTTTTTATTTTTTTTTAAAGGGGGGGCTTGGCCCCTTTTTGGCTTATGTGCGAAGCAAAAGTGAGTATGTTCTGGGCCAGTGGTCATCCATTCGTCGGCTGTTGTATGCCATCCATGGTAAACTTTAACGTTGACATTTTCTCGGAGACTATTCAAGCTACAGTCTTCAAACTTGGCCCAAGGATATTTTGTCTCAAGATCTTTCTAAACATACCAATTTCAGTGACCTCTCACAAAGGTCAAGGTCACAAGGGATCAGGAAATATATCAAAAATAGTTATATTTTGACATAATTTTTGTTTTCTCATATATTTTTAACTTCAAACCCAAACTTGGTACAAAGATACCTGATGGTAAGACCTTTCTATACATACTAATTTGGTTGATCCCTCGGAAGGGTCAAGGGTCACAAGAACTTAGGAAATAGGTTCAAAATAGCCATATTTTGACAAAAGATGTTTTTTCTCAAATACTATTCACAACTTCAAACCCAAACTTGCTACATAGATACCTGATGGTAAGACCTATCTATGCATACTAATTTGGTTGACCCTTTTGGTTGGAAAGGTCAATGATCACAAGAGCTCAGGAAATAGGTTAAAAATAGCCATATTTTGACAATAAATGTTTTTTTCTCAATTACTATCCACAACTTCAAACCCAAACTTGCTACAGAGATACCTGATGGTAAGACTTATCTGTGCATACTAATTTGGATGACCGATTGGAAAAGGTCAAGGGTCACAAGAAGTCGGAAAATGTGTATAAAATGCCAATTTTTGATAGAATTGTAGTTATTATCAATATTTTTGCAAACTTTTTAATCAGATTTGGCACAAATTATAAGACCTTCCTATGTATACTAATTTAGTCGACTCATTGCAAAGGTCAGGGATCACAGGGGTTTGACAGATGTGTGAAAATTGATCAAATTTTGAGAAAACATGGATTTTGTTGGTGCAGATGCCATCCCTTTACTTATTGTCACCTGTGGATCGGTCATACATGTGAGCCATAAGGGCTTTGCCTTTTTTGTATTTTTATGTTCCAGTTCCTGCAATAAGCTCATTTCCTACTTGCTTGTTTGTGGCTATATCAACTTAATTAAATGCATGGGTGACAGTCTTTGGTTCTGGAGACTGGTTCAGCTTTTTGAAAATCCCGGAAAGCTGAATTTTAGCTTTTTGGTTCAGACAGAACAGAACTTTTGCAAGAGGCATAAATTCTCATTGGCCCCTGCATCCACAGGGGCTCCAGAGAAATTTTCCTCTTGCTGGCCATGGATTATGGGGTATACACTGCAGATAGTATACACTGTAGATAACAGATTTCAGTCATATCAATTTGTTTCCTCAAAAACATTACTGATGACATTACTATTAGGAAACGTACACTTAGCTTACCAATTTCAGCCTAAAAATCCATTGTGTACATACACAACCAGGTAGGCGATTCAAGGGTGCCATAACCAGGTACCCTGAGTAGTCTCCCGACCCTCCCTATCCGGTCACGTGCACAGTGGTATCTCACCAGTCTGTTCGCTTAGTTTACTGCGAACGGTTGTGTTCAAGGCTACTAGACGTTTCTACTGTGTACGTTTGTCACCGGTCGTGCCTTGGTGTTCCGGGACTCCTTTGGATAACCATGCTTGCCTTGGATTACCTTCGTTTCTTGGACTTACGTGTGGGCGCTGGTGCTTCGGTCTGGATTATTGGGGGTGCTGGGGCTTCTCCACTGCACCCGTTGGACTCCTTACGGCCTTCGTGACAGGTTACTCGCCAACTTCTCAGCCAGGACAAGCTACCATGGACGCACCGTGACAGGTGCCTCGGGGCCATGGCAGGGTAAGGTCTTGGTTGTTGTCCTCGACTGGCACTCGGTGCGCTGGGCGGTGGCACCGGCCGTGAGTCTGCACTACATCAGGGTCATATTTGTACGCGTGGGCGCTCGTTTGGCCTGGCCTCGAGGCACCATGCCCGGTCGCCTCTCACGTTTGCAATGTGTTGCAGTTACCGGGTGCGCACCGTGACAGGTTCCTCGCTGGCCTCGTGGCCATGGCAAGGTAAGGTATCGGCTGTTGTCCTCGGCCGGCGTTTGGTGCGCTGGGCGGTGGCACCGGCTGTGGAATTTGCACTACGTCAGTGTCATGCTTCGTCCGTGTGGAAACTCATTTTGCGTGGCCTCAAGAGGCCACGCCTGGACACCTCTCATGTTTGCTATGTGTTGCAGTTACCACGTTCGCACCGGCACGTAGTGTCGGGACCCCCAATGGCGGGGCGACACTCATGCGGTATGCTCCTCCTGTTCCGGCTGTGCCCCCAGTCACACCTGCAACACCTGCACCTCCTGGGTGGAAGAGCCATGGTCACAGCTCGCGGGGTTTTAATGGCGTCCCAAGACCAGCTACCCACTCCGGCACCCTCTGCCACCTCAGCAGGAGGGACTAGGCACACCGGCTCTGACGTTGGGGGATTGACTGCCCACCGAGTCTCACCATGGTCTGTGCGTCCCCGGACAGTGCCTTTGTGTGCCCGCTCCCCGGAGCCTGGCCCACAGCGAACTTGTTTGCCCCACCTTGCAGCCCGGGTTCTCTCGGGCTCCAACGCGGCTACCTCCATCAGCCGCATGAGGCTACTGGACGTTTCGGCTGTGTACAGTTGTTACCTGTCGTACCTTGGATTGGATTTTACTGTGGTTTACCGTGCCTGCCTTGGATTATCTTCGTTCTTTGGATTATGTGTGGGCGCTGGTGCTTCCGTTGGATTATCATGGTGCTTCCGTTGGATTTTGTGGTACTTCTGTTGGATTTGGGTGGCGCTGGGGCGTTCTCTGCTGCGCACAGCTGGTCCCTTACGACCTTCATAACAGGTTCCTTGTTGGCCTCTCCGCCATGGCAAGGTAAGGCCTCGGTTGTTGCCCTCAACCAGCGCTCGGTGTGCCGGGTGGCGGCACTGGCCGTGGAATTTGCTCTTTATACGGAGTTCACCTTCTTACGCGCATACGCTCGTTTTGCGTGGTCTTGGGGAGTCACACTTGCTCGCCTGTCACCTTGGCTATGTGTTGCAGTTACCAAGTACGCACCTGCACGTGCTGTGGGGACTTCCAAGGGCCGAGCGGCACGCATACGGTTTGCCTCCCCTGTTCCGGCTGTGTCTACAGTCACACCTGCGCTTCCTGGGTGGAAGCGCAATGGTCTCAGCTCTGGGGGTTCTATCGGCGCGAACGTCCAACGCCGGCCCAAGACCAGCCACCCGCTAACGCACCCCCTGCCGCCACTGCAGATGGGACGAGGCGCACCCACTCTGACGTTGGGGGACTGACTGCCCGGGCCCCGACACGAGCTTCAGGTCCCCGGACATTGGCCTATTTGTGCGTCCGCTCCCCCGAGACTGGCCCACAGCGAGCTTGCTTGTCCCGCCTCCCGGCCCGAACTCGCTCGGGCTCCGAAGTGGCTACTAGATAACGGCCCGCCAACCCCTCGGAACCAGGCCAGCAGCAACGTCTTTCATCCCGCTCCAGGGTCAGTGACAAGTACCCCCGGCCAGACGTGACTACTCGACCCTCAAGCCTGGCCCACAGCAAGCTTGCTCGTCCCGCCTCCTGGCCCAAGTTCTCTCGGGCTCCGACGCGGCTCCTAGGAGGGTTGGCAATAGGTGTTCCGGGCTACCCCCCATTCCCCGACCACACACGCACCCACAGGACCAGCCCCCCCACCTGCAGACCGCATCACGGGACCCGAATGGTCGTCGACATGGCCGACACACTTCCCGGCCGGACACTACCCCGTCGCTCGTCGCCTACCCGGCACCGGCCTCCACATGGCGTGGGTGGGTAGTCCACTCGGTCCCTGACTGAGTGGGCTAGCAGACGGGTGCCATCTTTGTCCAGGATTAGGACTTGATGTCAGCAGATATGTTGTTCAGTCTTTTTCACTGGTCCGGTTTTTAAGGAGCTGTGCTTACCCAGGTCTTACCATGTTGGATTGGTCCTTAAAAATACGCGTGAGCTTTTGGTCCTTTGGATCCCAAGTGTTTGCCGTGCTTGGAGACCCGTGTCGGGGGAGAAGAGGATCCTGGTGGCTGAAACACTCCACTTTGGCCTTGACTTCTGCCTAAACGGGAGGCTAGTCGTACCGGCCTAGTCAATCGGCTCTTGTCACGTCGAGCCCTATCCCCCTGTTGACATGCGGGTTGTTATACGGAGCACCATGCTATAGCCTCTGATGCTGATTGGGTGCTTTACGCCAGTATTCCCCTGTATTCAACAGTGTGATAGAAGGCGGTGGCTCAAACGGTTCAATCGGGCTTACCCCCTTGAGTATATCTTTCGGGCAGTCTCCATTGTGCGTCGGCTGGAGACCCGCCGACAATTGCACTTTCCCTTGTTGGGCTCGGTGGCGGGCGGGGACCCCCGGGGGATGAATATCTATCATACTATAATATGGAAAATATCAAAAAACCAAAACTGGCACCAAAGCGGCACATAGCCACTGACATTGACCTTGAAAATGATAGCGACTCTGATTGTGGGGAAGCGACGCCTCAGGTTTCGGCCGTCTGGCCTCGCTTTCTCATTATCCACAGCAAAGTTAAAGAGAAGCCTGTTTCCAAGCTGCACCCTTTCCTGGTGGGGGAGACCCTCAGGAGCCGTGTTGGCAAGCCTGAGGCCCAGCGCCTCAGGTCTGGTGACCTGTTGGTAGAGTGCCGTACCCGGGCACACTCCAATGGGCTACTGAGGCTCTCCTCCATCGGAGACACTCCAGTGGAGGTCACTCCCCACAAAACAATGAATTCCTCTAGAGGAGTGATTAAGGATCAAGCATTGGCCGAACTGTCTGAAGATGAACTTGTACGGAACCTTAAGTCACAGGGGGTGACCTACGTCAGGCGCTTCATTTCCAAACGAGGTGGTAGGGAGATCCGTCTCACTACCATCATCCTGACGTTTGGCACCCCCACAGCTCCTACTACCATCTGGGGAGGTTACTACTCCCTAAAAGTGAAAAAGTACGTCCCTCTCCCCCTTCGGTGCTTTAAGTGCCAAAAGTATGGCCATGGGCAGAAGACATGCCGCCAGGCAGAGGCCCTATGCGCCCGTTGCACTAAGCCCGGACACTCTGCTGAGTCCTGCACAGCCATCCCCCTGTGTGTGAATTGCCAGGGGGCGCATATGGCTTCGGACAAGAAGTGCCCTCGTTGGATCTCCGAGTGCAGGATTCAGCAGGTGCGTGTGGAGAAGGGGCTGTCCTTTGCGGACGCAAAAAAACTGGTTGACGGTCCTGGTGCAGCTGAGGCGGCGCCAAACTCAAATAACAACTTTGTGTATACTTTCAGTGCTGCGGTGGCAGGCAAGCGCCCCACCAAAGACTTCTCTTGTCAAACCCCAACTTCTTGGTTGGGGGCGGAGCCTCGGATCCTCTCACCCCTGGAGAGTAATCCTCCTCCGGTGGTGACGAGGAGCCAGGGAACGCAGAGGGCGGACGCTACCGGTCCGGTGGCACCGCCTTCTGCTGCCCCTAAGCCTCAGCCCCCACCCAAACCTGCTAGTTTGTCAGCACCAAAGGTTTCTGGCTCTGGTCAGCCTTCTAAGGCCGCTAACTCTGGCGGCAGGAACGCTGACCAGGACCAGAAGTCAAAGAAATCTATGGGACCGCCGTGCGCACGGGCCCAGAAGGGGAACATTGATGTCCCCCTTCAAAACAAATATGCTGCGTTGGAGGAGCAGATGGAGGGAGTGGAAGTTGTCGATGCTGCGGCAGCTCCACCCCCTTCATCTCCTAGGAACCAGAGGAGGCCCGGGAGCCGGCCCCCCTCTGTTTCTCCGACTCCTTCCAAGGCAAAGGACAAAGGGGGGAAAAACTCCGCACCCCCAGATAAGACATAATCATGGACTCTCTGCTTCAGTGGAATTGTCGTGGATTTCAAGCTAACTTTGAGGAATTACGTCTTTTAGTCAAGTGCTATAACCCCTCAGTAATATCTCTTCAGGAGACTTACCTGAAGACTTCTGACCCTGTGTCCTTTAATGGTTTTAACGCTATACATAAAGGCTCTGATTCAGAGAGGCGCTCGGGTGGAGTGGCTCTTCTCATTAGTAGCCAAATTTTATGTAGCCCCGTTAGCATCGACACCTGTCTTCAGGCTGTCGCAGCTCGGGTTACCTTGAAGAAGACCATAACTATATGCAGTATTTACCTGCCACCATCCCTGCGGGTCTGTAGTAATGATTTTTTTAATTTAGTTGATCAACTGCCCCCTCCCTTTATTCTCATGGGGGATTTTAACGGTCACGCTCACCTTTGGGGTAGTGACCACTATGATGGCAGAGGTCAGATGTTAGAAGATGTTTTTTCTCAACTTAATCTATGTGTCTTTAACGATGGTTCACCTACATACTCTAACCCAGGTTCAGGATCTAGTTCTGTTCTAGACCTCACTGTGTGTGATCCTTCTCTCATGCTGGACTTTGACTGGAAGGTTCACGATGACCTGTGTGGTAGTGACCACTTCCCAGTAGTCCTGTCATCGGTCAGCTGTGGGGAGGATCCGCCGGTGGGGCGCTGAAATCTTAAGAAAGCTAACTGGCCTCTGTTCGCCTCCCTCTGTCAGTCTCGTCTTACAGAGGAGGTGGTCATGTCATCTGAAGAACCTATTTCTTCTTTTACTACTATTTTGTTGGACGTAGCGGGTGAAACCATCCCTAAAACTTCCGCATCAGTCCCTCGAAAGCCGAGAGTACCATGGTTCAACGAAGAGTGCCGCAAGGCCCAAATAGCGCGCAAATCTGCTCAGCGACGTGCTTTCCGTAATCCGTCGCAAGTAAATATTTTAACCTTTAAAAGACAGAGGGCGAAAGCCCGTTACATTTTTAAACGTGAACGCCGTGCTTCCTGGAGACGCTTCGTCTCATCTTTAACTTCTCGGACTCCGTCCCAGAAAGTATGGAAGGCTGTTCGGAGAATTAGGGGCAGAGGTGGCTCGGCTTCTGTTGGCCATCTTAGAGATGGTGTCAGTTTGGTTACAGATAAAAAAGCTGTGGCCAATTTGCTTGCCTCCACCATTGCCCATAATTCTTCAACGGAGCATTATTCACCTTTCTTCCAGAGAGAGAAGGAGAAACGAGAGTCTCGTATTTGTGATTTTGAGTCTGATAACTCAGAAGACTATAATGTCCCGTTTACATTATCAGAATTGCAGCAAGCTTTGCAGAAATGTAATGACTCTGCTGCTGGCCTAGATACCGTCCACTATCAATTCCTAACGCATCTGCCTGAGAGGTCACTCCTTGTACTTCTCAAGGCCTTTAACCATATCTGGAGAACTGGTCATTTTCCGCCGTCTTGGCGCCAGGCTGTGGTTGTACCGATCCCCAAGCCGGGTAAGGATCCTTCCGACCCGGGCAACTACCGGCCTATCGCTTTGACATCATGTTTATGTAAAACTATGGAGCGCCTGGTCAACGCCCGCCTGGTGTGGCATCTTGAGTCACAGGGTCTCCTCACAGACCTCCAGTGCGGTTTCCGGCGCTTCCGTAGTACAACTGACCATTTAGTCCGCTTTGAATCATTTATTCGAGATTCTTTTGTCAACAAGCAGCATGTCTATGCAATTTTTTTCGATCTTGAGAAGGCGTATGACACTACCTGGAAGTATGGCATAATGTCTGACTTGTTGGACATGGGTTTTAAAGGGCACCTGCCCGTTTTTATTCACAATTTTTTGACTAACCGGTCGTTCCATGTCCGTGTGGGCTCCACCCTCTCCGACTCCTTTGAACAGGAGATGGGTGTCCCACAGGGCAGCATTCTATCTCCTGTTTTATTTAGTATTAAAATTAATAACATTGTAAAGGCCGTCAAGGATGATTCTGAATGCTCTTTGTTTGTTGACGACTTTGCTTTGTGCGCACGTGGTCGAGGACTTGCGTCCCTTGAGAGGCGCTTGCAGCTGTGCGTTGATCGCATCCAGCGGTGGGTGTCTCTCAATGGATTCAAGTTCTCGCCCTCCAAGACTGTTTGTGTGCATTTTACTAACCAGACGAAATTTTTTCCAGAACCTAGCCTGAGCATTGCTGGAGTGCCAATTAAGGTGGCCGAGGAGGCAAAGTTTCTGGGGGTCATTTTTGACAAAAGACTTACCTTCCGCAACCATATTAATTACCTTAGAACCTCTTGTCAGAAGGCTCTCGACATTCTTCGTGTCGTCGGTCGTACTGACTGGGGTGCGGACCGTACTGTCTTACTTCGTCTGTACCGGGCCCTTGTTCGGTCCAAACTGGATTACGGCTCTGTGGTGTATGGCTCAGCTTCCAAGTCTGTGCTACAGCGTCTGAACACAATTCACCATCAGGGTCTGCGGATATGTCTTGGGGCCTTCAGGACGTCTCCAGTTCCTAGTCTGTATGCCGAGGCAGGGGAGCCTTCTCTCAAGCTCCGCCGCATCCGCCTCATGCTCAGCTACGTTCTGAAACTGAAGGCCCATCCAGACAATCCTGCCTATGATTGTGTTTTTAAACCATCGTTTGCAGAGATTTACGATACCCATCCGGGAGCTGTCCGTCCACTTTCTTTCCGTGTCCGACCTCATCTGCAGGCGGCCGGATTGGACCTGGACAGAGTTTCGGAATCCCTGCAACACATCACTCCACCTTGGCTCTTACCAGTTCCTGACATCTTGCTGGACTTGACTGCCCACAAGAAAGACTCTACTCCACCAGCCATATACCAACAGAGCCTCAATGAACTGCTTTCAATTTTTCCTGGCTATTGTCGCATCTATACCGATGGGTCAAAGTCTGAGGATGGGAGAGTGGCTGCAGCCGCAGTATCCTCTCGCCATCCTAGACGCCCATTTAAGCACCGCCTCCCAGACCACTCATCTGTATTTAGTGCGGAACTGCAGGCGGTTCTGCTGGCACTCAAGCATGCTTATCGATCTAGAGAAAGGAACTTCCTGATTCTGTCTGACTCTCTTTCTGCCCTGCAGGCCCTTCAGGGCACGGGAAATGACCACCCACTGCTGGTGCAGATCAGAGAGCTCCACGCGGACTTGATGAAGGAATATTATGATATCATTTTTATATGGGTGCCAGGGCATGTGGGCATCGAAGGCAACAGGATCGCAGATTCTGCTGCCAACGATGCCCGCAATGACCCTGTCCCTGACACACAGACTCTTTATAGTGATTTTAGACATGTGGCTAGTGCGTACATAGCCCGTGAGTGGCAGTCCGAGTGGGACAAAGAGGAAGCTAACAAGCTGCATGAAGCCCTTCCTAAGTTGTCCGACGGTCTACCTTATCGCTGCGGCAGCCGCCGTGAGGAGACTGTCCTGGCTCGGCTCCACATCGGCCACACGTATGTTACGCAATCTTATTTACTTAAACAGGAGGAGCGTCCATGGTGTTATGCCTGCGACGAGCAGTACTCTGTTCAACACTTTTTGTTGTCTTGTGCTGATCTAATCGACACAAGGTATAAACATTTCACAGCAGACTCCTTGAAGGTTTTGTTCCGGGATGTGCCCCCGGACAAGATCTTCAGTTTTCTGAGAGAGTGCCATATTTTTAATAAGATTTGAGCGTTTATAGATTATGATGTTTCTATTATTTTGACCTTTTTGAGAGTCTTCCGACGTTTTCTTTAAAGACCTGTGCGACATTTTAGCCTGACATATTTTTAAGGTATATTTACATCATGTCTTAAGACCTTTCTTTTAGTCTGGCTGACCAGATTTTTACCCTTCCCGCCGTGAGATGGCCTTAGTTGCCTGCTCGGCGTTAAACCCAAATAACTAACTAACCGTCGCTCGTCCAGACACGCGCACTCCTCGAAGCCTGAACCGTCCCAGACGCTCGCCTCCTCCGGCGCAGCTCTGCGCTCGACGCTCCCCCCCCTCCCCCTCATCGGCGCTCGGCCTCCCGCACCTGGCTGCCTCGTTCCGACCGATGCCGTTGCTCCCCACGTGACCGCCGGTCTTCGCGTCGGAGCGTGGCCTCTTCACATTGGGCTTCATGGGACTCCTCCTCGGCTGTTTCGGTTCTCCCCCCCCCCCCCCCCTCCCAGCACGACTTCTGGACGATGTGACGACGCTAGCAAGACTTCCGCCCCACCCCACCCCCCCCCCTGGCCCCCGACGATGCCTTCAGCTTGTGGCCAGAGGACTCCGTCTCGGCCCTCCTTGGCGATGACAGTCCCCCGGCCTCTCTGCGCTTGCGCTGTCCGGACGACCCTTCATCGCTGGCGCCCCCCCCCCCCCCCCCCCTGGGCCCTAGCATGGAGACTCTCCGGTCCCTGGATGAGGCGGCGTGACTGATTCCTGCTTGTCTTCCCCCACAGGACTGCCTGCCATCCCCCTCCCCGCTCAAGAGGAAGGCTTCGGCCTTTGTGGATGCCGCCCAGCGGACCAAGCGCTTCAAGGCACTCCCGGGGGACCTTGGCGAGGCATTTTCCGCACACCTGCGCTGAGGAAGTACGTCGCCACGTCTACGTTCCGCTGGGAGACGGCCGGAGCCTTGCGGATGGCGGTACAGGCCATGGACTTCGCCGTCAGCCTGGATCTGTCCAACGCATTCCTGCACGGATCCATGCACCCTGCCTCTCGCTGGTTCTGGCCCTTCACGCTCGGTGGCGTGGTCCACCAGGGTCGGCCGCAGCCTGTGGCCTCTACCTCAGCTCGTACGTGCTCCCTCGCATCGTGGACGCCGTCGTCGCCTAGGCCAGACTGGCTTCCTCGAGCCCCACCTTGGACTACTGGGACAATCTGCTACTGCGGAACCAGTCGGAGTCCACCTTGGAGTAGGACAGAGATGTGCTGCTCAATCTACCCAATCAGCTTGGCTTCCTGGTCAGCTTCGGCAAGTCGGACCGCGCACCCTCCCACCGGTGGAATGCTTGGGAATGGACTTCTGGCCAACCGCAACAAGGTGGGACTTCCGGAGCCTCCGTTCCGGATGTTGGCGGCCTTCCGGCGGGTGTCTCAAGTGGACGCAGTTCCCTCCACAGTCGGGCTACAGCTCCTGGGCCTGATGACCACAGCGGCAGACATCTTCCCTCTCGGCCGGCTTCCTCCCGACTGCTTCAACAGCTTCGGCTTCACCCCTGGCTCCCGTCCTCCGACGGCCTTGCGACCCTGGTGCCGGTTTCCCAATGCTCTGCCCTCATCTCCCCTGCCGGACGGATCCCGCGCGGCTCGCGTTAGGAGTACCCCTCGACTCTCCGCCCGTCTCCACAGTGCTCTCCTACATCCAGAAGAGGGGCGGGACCCGCTCCGCCTCCCTCTGCATCCTCCTGTACCAGGTCCTCCGATAGGGCGAAAGTTGCGGCATCTCTCTCCAAGCGCGACACATCCCTGGCCACCTAGATGTCCTAGCCAACTTCCTCTCGCGGTGCGGCCAGCTTCTCCACACCAAGCGGGCACTCCACCCGGGTACCTTCGGATGATCTGCTTGCAGTGGGAGACACCTATGTTTGACCTCATCGTGATGAGGTGGAATCACCAGCTTCCCCTCTTGGTATCCCTCATTCCGGACCCCTTGCCTGGGCAGTCAACGCGCTCTCCATCTCCTAGGAGGGCCTCATCGCAGATGTTATCCGCCCACGGTGCTAGTCCCCAAGGTCCTGCTCCAGCACAAGGGTTGCAATGCGGTGCGGTTTCTGGTGGCCCCGTTCTACACCTTCATGTTTGTGTATGTATGTTTCTCCTGCCCACTTCTAAGTTCCGGAGAAAGACATGGGTTATATAAGAGATCTGATCCATTCGTTTGAGGATGGAAATGATCGTCTTATTCTATACCTGCGTATTTCTCTGTGGGCTGGCGATTGGGTGCCTGATAGGCGGGGGCAGGGGATCTAACTGTTGTCTGTCCAGCGCTGTGATTCCCCTTGGTTTGCATACAATTCTGCCAGCGCTAGCCTCACCTATCTGGTTTGTGAGTATCTATAACTCGAGGCAAATTTGTATCGTTACATTGTTGTGTAATGTTCTGTGCATCTACTGTGGGAAATCAGGGTATTTACCCGACCACATATAGTAGCGCACCTTCATGTTTGTGTATGTATGTTTCTCCTGCCCACTTCCTAAGTTCCGGAGAAAGACATGGGTTATATAAGAGACCTGATCCATTCGTTTGAGGATGGAAATGATCATCTTATTCTATACCTGCGTATTTCTCTGTGGGCTGGCGATTGGGTGCCTGATAGGCGGGGGCAGGGCTGTCCAGCGCTGTGATTCCCCTTGGTTTGCATACAATTCTGCCAGCGCTAGCCTCACCTATCTGGTTTGTGACTACTGGAACAAGTCTTGGACCACCGACCACCTGAGCCTCGCCATGCCCCCCCCCCCCCCCCCCCCCTTCCCCTGTGGCTCCCCACTCCGCGCACGATGCTCAGGCTGCCCCGAAAGACGCTGTACCACCTGTGCCCCGAGCGACTTTTCCTACTCGCCTGAAGATTGTGTGGCGCACCCTCGCTGCTAGAAGTTCTCGAGTGCAGCGGTGGAGGATATTGCTACAGCCCGCAGGTCTTCGACCAGACGCGTCTATGAGGGAAAGTGGCGAGTCTTTGGTTCTGGGGTGACAACCAGCTGCTCTCCCCCGCAGATCTGACTACCCCCAAGCTGGCCGAGTTCTTCTTCTGGCTCTTTGTCGAGATGAAAATTGGCGCCGATCACCATCATGGGTTACCTGGCCATGATAGCGGACCCGTATCGCCACCTGGGCCGCCCGGACCTGGGCACTTGCGAGGACCTTGCCGACCCTATGGCACTCTTTGGCCCCCAGCGGCCTGCCCCCCGCTCGCTGATTTCGCGCTGGGACCTACCCGGGGTGCTGACGTGGCTCACTTTGGACCGTTTCGAACTGCTCCCCTTGGTGCGCTTCGCGGACATGACCCGGAAGTCCTGTTCCTCCTGGCCCTTGCCAATGCTCCCAGGGTGAGCGAGCTGCTCGCGCTCCTGCACGCCCCGCCTGCCTACAGTTCGGAACGGTTGGCTCTGTGCGGCTCCTAACTGACCCATCATTTCTGGCCCAGGCTTGGCCTCCATTAACCGCGCCCCAGGTGATCACCATGCGGCACTGACCGGGTTACGCCTACCCCGGGAGACCAGGCAGCAGGACCCGGTGATGGCTTACGGGTGTACCTGCGCCGATCCGAGCCCGTCTGGAGAGGACGTTCCGCCTCTTTTGGCCTTGGCCCCAGGATGACCAGACATCGCGGCCCAGACGATATCTTCCTGGCTCCACTGGGTTATTTGGTCCGCTTACCTGGACCTCTCCCCGGAGGGCGCTAAGCGGCTGAAGGTCAGGGCGCGCGAGGTTGGAGCCATGACCACGAGTGTCACCTTCGACCGCAACTGCGCCGTCAAGACTTGTGGCGCCCATGGACTGGCGGACAGAATCTGCCTTCGCCCGATGCTGCCGCAGTGACCTCTCAGGCCAGCGGGAGACCCTAGCCCTGGTGGGGTACATCGCCGCGGCGCAACACTCCCACCTGGCGCCGAAGGCGCCATGCATTAAACTTAGTGAAATTGTCGGGAGTTTGCCCCGGGGTGGGCGGGTCTGGTGAGCCCGTATACAGTGGTGAGATTCTGGGCGGCACCCACCTCCTCTTTGCTATTTTTCCTAATAGTAATGTAATCGGTAATGTTTTGAGGAAACAAATGAATTTTTCTCTAAAATGTATTTTTTTAAAAAATACTTACCGATGACATTACTCAGAGGACCCTCCTGCCTACCCCACATGCCGCCAGTAAGCTAAGCATTCAGACTGGCGTGATACCACTGGGCACATGACCGGATAGGGAGGGACGGGAGACTACTCAGGGTACCTGGTTACGGCGCCCTTGAGTCGCCTCCCTGGTTGTATATATACACAACAGATTTTTAGGCTGAAATTGGTAAGCTAAGTGTACGTTTCCAAATAGTAATGTCATCGGTAAGTATTTAAAAAAAATATATATTTTAGAGCAAAATTCATTTTTCTCACTGTCACCCTTGTAAATGATAGTCTTTAATGACAGGTGATCTTCCATAACTTTTCATTCAAAGCAGGTTCTGATGTGCAACAAAGGCATTTTTTTTAGAGGTCCCACACTGATGTAAATCACCGTTTGGGACAAACTTCGGACATGATCAGAACAAGGATGTCAGCCCCCTGGCGTTCTGTGATATCGTCACTTCCAAGGCGCCAAGCTAAGCTGGCACTACTCCTACAGGAATCATTACAACTAAAACCGCTACCAACAGCCAAAGAGCTAATGATGTTATTTTTTACTCCCTAGGGTGTACATGGTTCGCATTAAGTGCGAGAGCAACACGGCCACCCAGAGTCGTTTACAGTCCATTGTCAATAGCCTGTTCCCCAAAGGGTCCAAGATGGTCACACCTAAAGACACCCCGCTCAACATTTTTGTCAAGATCATACAGTTCATTGCAAAGGTTAGTAATCCACTATGACAGAACAGCTTGTTTTGCTTAGTATTTTTGTTGTACATCATTATTTGCTTCTATTTTCAGGGGGAAAATGAACTACTGGAAACAAATAAAATTTCCATGTTAGTTTTTCCACTGTCATGGAAATTAATTTATGAAAAAAGGGATTGTGCGTGTGTCGATTAATGACTGTTTCCATTAAAAGTGATTGTGTGGAATTGTCTAGAACATAACCTCCTTACCTTTTTCATCCTGATACACTGCAGCTTGAAATAAATTGACTATGACATGTGAAGCTGATGGAGATATATCAACTATTTTAGTTCAAGGGTGGTGCCAGAATAGCTTGGCGCCTCAGGCGCCAAGCTATTCTGTCATGACCCTTGAACTATCATAGTCAAATTTATTTCGAGCAGTGGTGTATCAGGATAAAAAGGGTTAATCTAGCACTGCCCTTGAACTGACGTGGTATCATCTCCAACAGCTGGTACACATTTGTCTCTGAGTCCTATAGGCTTCAAAGCATTGAAAATGGTCTTTAACCGTTTGACTGTCGATAACTCTTTTTTGTCATGATGATTCTTTTAGGAATCATATTGACAAAAAGTGCTACCAACATCCAAAGGGTTTAATATAATAATAAATATCAACTTGCATGCATTCATGCTCGCATACACAATATTGAAATAATATACATCATACATTTCAAGAACCTAGATCTGAATATGGTATAACGTTTGTGTTAAGCATTGTTTTAAAAGCACGTTTGCAACAGCTATGCATGATTGACAAGATTGTGCGCTCATTTGTTGTGTTTCAGGAACGTTTAGATTTTGCTGTTCGTGACATCATCTTTGATTTGCTGTGTGTGGGTCGAGGCAGCAGCAAGCTCTTCATAACACCAGAGGTACAGCTTTTTTCTTATTTATTTCTTCAAAAACATTACTGATGGCATTACTGATAGGAAGATATACTTTGCTTATCAATTTCAGCCTCCAAACTTGTGTGTTGCTACACAACCAGGGCTGTAACTCTAGCAAGCAGTTACCTAGTCCCCTGAGTGGCCTCCCTATCCTCTGAGTAGCCTCCCTTCCTAATCTCACGAGAGTCCGTTAGTGCCAGTTCTATGCTTAGCTTCCATTTTGTTCAGTTTACTAGTTTTCAGTCTCCGCCTTTCTTCATCTGATTCCTTCTTCCCTTGGTTTAGCTCTGCTAGAAATGGCGAGGTAAGGCCTCGGAAATTGCCTCGCCCGGCGATTGAGGCTGACTGGGGCAATTTCCGTGGTATTATGGCATTTGCCATTTGTTTTCGACTTCAACTGTTGGTTAAGGCCATGTCAGACGGGAGCTGAAAACAGCTTTCAAAAACAAAAACACAGCTGTTTTGAAAACACGCCGTGTGACATGGCACACAAAGCTGTTTTTGAAAACAGTTTCCTACTGTTTCCAGAATTTACAGCCGATCCTAAATTCTCGAAACTGTTTTGGAAAACACTGCTGCTGGAACCAATCAACGTTAAACAAAAGATCACGTGACGACCATGCACATAAAAATGGCAGCAACCAAAGCACCACGGAAAACTGAACCATTGTCGGATTTGTCCGACGATTACACTGACAGACTGATTGATCTGTACCAATCTCACCCGGCATTGTGGGACGCAAGGAGCCCTAGTTTCAAGAATCGGGCGGTGAAATCGGCGTCATGGACCTCCGTTCACCTTAACTTTTCATCTGCAACGCGCATCGAGTGCACCGGTGGGTTACGATTTTATGTTTGCACTAAAGTTCCAAATGTGTGTTGAGACGGTAAAATGTCAAGGGACTAATGGTAAAAATCAAACAAAAAAGCTAGGATTTGCAAAATTTCTTGCCTTGTGAGCCGGGTTTAGTCAGCAATACACGTACTATTTTTGCATTGGAAAGTCAGAATGTAATGTCAGAATCATGAACTCGATGAGGGTAGACAGCTACGAAAAAAGGAGAAGAAGAGTCCAAGTTGTTTTCACACACGAATTTGAAGTCCGGTCTTTCCAAGTTACAAGTTCGTAAAATTCGTGTGAGAAAACATCTTGTTTAAGGTTTTTGAAAACTGAATGATGTAGTCTGGTGACATGAGATGAAAAAAGAACAGACAGACAAAACTGTTTGCCTGTCAGCTTGTATCATTGCAGTGTATTTATAAACATACACACACACGAAGTATAAACCATAAAATAATTGTAAAATGCAGCAGGATAAATTTGGTATGTGATTACGTCTTTTCATTACTTTTTGTGTTGTGTAAACATGCCTACTCAAAAGAAAACTGAGAGTATGGAGCCCATCACTCCATCAATCTATGACTATTTTCAGAGCAATTACATTTTAATTCAGATATGTCACAGATTGAGCTGACACAGAATATAAACCTACACAGGCAAATCTGCAATGCTCTTTTGTAGTATACATGCAGTATGATGTACTGCTTTTGCATGTATCTGGACAGATCAACCATTAGCATCTGCCATAGTTAACCACTATTGGTGTTATTTTGTAAATGTGGTTCATCAGTGTACTTGAACATAAACACGAAAAAGCCAAGGTGTAAACGCTGCTCCCTTTTGCAATCATTTCAATTCTCATCACAAATAGCTCATTCACTGTGAATTCATTACACCCTCTTGACACACACAACAAAAACAAATTTGAAAAGTTCTTTTGTGCATTCGATTCATGACACGTGTCCTTTTTTATTCAGAAGAGCAACTTCAGGCAAAAATCATTGCCATCCGCAATCAGTTCACCCGGGAGCTGAGAAAGATGCGGGACAGCAAAAAAAGTGGAGCAGGGAGGGAGGAAGTGTACACGCCTAAGTGGATTTTCTTTGAAAGGCTCCAGTTCCTGATCCCCGTCATCAACATTGTTGGGGCTACCAGTTCCAATCTGGTGAGATATAACTTGACAGTATAGTTGTACTCAATTAAAGTATGGCCTTTTCATACAATCATACTTGGTATGGAGGTTCAATATGAACAGTTAGCAATTTGTTTTACTTCTTCAAAAGCTTAGTTGCATTTTAAAACCCAGTTGACACAATTTCTCTTGGGCTGCATTTCAGCAAATAGACTGTACAAATGTGTTTCATGTAT
The DNA here is from genome assembly GCA_036245525.1 of Semisulcospira habei. NCBI lineage: Eukaryota > Metazoa > Mollusca > Gastropoda > Semisulcospiridae > Semisulcospira > Semisulcospira habei. The sequence goes on from BTPG01000005.1 coordinate 67,187,305, forward strand.
CTTGTCCCAAATATTCCAATTTGAAGTACAAGTTGGCTTTAGGCCTAGGTAAACCAGTCAATACAGACCAAAGTGAGGCCAGCGGTGCTAGATACAGATCTATACAAACCAACAGAGTGATAAATCAACGCAAACTCAAAGAAACAAACAGTACAAACCTTTAACTTGTATATCAATCTGCTACTATTGTGCTCATGGCAAACTTTGCTCATCTGTGAGGGAAAAGTTGCTGTTTGTTTCTTTGAGTTCTGCGCCGATGTATCCGTCTTCATTGGTTTAAGCCAGTACATGTGCTAGCCTATCCTATGTTTCTGTTGACTTTTCAATCCCCACCCGAGCACCACCATCCCGTTTCCAAACCTAAACAATATAAGGTAAACTTTAGTTCCTCATTGTACGTAAACAAGATAATTTCTTGGGCAGAGCAATTATATACATACACACTTCTGATTGCAATGAGACATGACTGTAGCACTTTGCTGTTAATACATTTCCTGATGCCCTGTGACCTATAACTTTGTGAGAGGTCACTGAAATTTATATGTTTAGTGGGATCTTGCTACAAAGTATCCTTGGGCCAATTTTTAACACTGGCTGGAATAGTCTCTGAGAAAATGACAACATTAAAGTTTTCCACGGATGACAACGAACGGCCACTGGCAAAGAACATGCCAACGTTTTCACACAAGTAAAAAAATGTTGACTTCAGGCACTCAACATCCCAACGCCTTGTGCGATACCACAGTGTGCGATACCACAGTAGCTGAAGCATGCCTGGCTCTATACAACTTTCTTCGAACTGAAAATGATGTTGCAACAATAAAAAGAGGAATGAAGAGTATTTCATTTTTTTCATGTTTAGAATTTTGAAAGCATATTACATGCACCATACAATTTAATAGTTGCTACATTTATGTCTTTAAATGCTAAGTATAAAAATTCTTCTTCATCTTCCTCATTCACAGGCAGGAGTTATTAATTATTCTCTACTCATTTTATATGTTCTCCCATTGCCACGGCACTTGTCCTTCACCATTGAAGAACAACAAAAGCTCCTCTCTCACTTCTCTGGCATGACTTGTGCTGTGGTTTCTGGTGATGAATTGCCTGTCATTGTCCCTGAACCAATCTCCAGTTGATCGGCGGACCTCTTGTGCATAACGGACATCATTTTCAGTTCGAAGAAAATTGTGCAAGGCCAGGCATGCTTCGGTTACTGTGGTCGCAACATTTGGCTCAAGGTTCATCACTTTTGCCAACACTGCAAACCGGTTGATTAGTATGCCAAATGCATTCTCAGACACACGCCGTGCTCGACTGAGCCTGTAATTGAAAATGCGTCTTGAACAGTCAAGTCCTTTTTTGGGATAAGGTTTCATGATATTGGCCTTTAGGGGAAAAGCTTCATCACCAACAAGCACAAATGGGACAGGAACACCCCCAGTTCTTATCATAGAAGGTGTTGGGATGTTGAGGGACCCGTTTTCTAGAGCTGAAGCGAAAGTCGAACAGCTGAACACCCCTGCATCGTTGTTGCAACCATTTGCACCTAGGTCATACCAAATGAACCTGTATTGTGCATCCACAACAGCCATCAACACAATGCTGTGGAAGTCCTTATATAGTTGTAAAACATTGATCCACCATTTGGAGGTGCCTTGATGGCAATGTGTTTACCATCAATGGCACCTATGCAATGTGGAAAATTCCATGTCTCATCAAAGGCACAGGCCACTGCTTCCCACTCCTCGGTTGTCTGGGGCACCTGTGAACACAAAATGTAACAATTCACATACATTCATCAAATTTTGACAGTTTGATTGTTTTAACTTTTAATGTTTTCTGTACTACAGATGCCTGAATTAGTTCAAAATGCGACCCAAGATTCAGAAGCCGGCACTAGCAGAGCAATGGAAGCAGAGGATAATGATAACGAAGGTAGTGAAACAGGGATCGCCTTCGAACAACCCGTTGTGGAGCAGTGCACCATCCCAGGAAGACGCAAGAGACAAGCGTGCAGCAAAGATGAACTGTCTGTCGCCATGATAGATTACATGGCAAAAAAAAACCACACAAAAACAAGAAGACCCTCTTTATTTGTGGGCCAAGAACCTGGCTTCGCAAATGTTAACTGATATAAGTTGTGAGAAACGTCGAAAAAAATTAAAGCTAGACATATCAAAACTTGTGATTGAAAGAATTGAAGAGGATTCGGTAGGTGACCTGTGACCCTTGCGATGAGTCAAATAAATTAGTATGCACAGGAAGGTCTTATCGTCGGCTACCTTTGTGCCAAATTATTTAGAACAATTTTGCATAATTATTGATAATACAGTATACCCACAATTTTATGCAAAATTTGCATTTTAATCAATTTTGCCGGCCTCTTGTGACCCTTGACCTTTCTGAGGGATCAACCAAATTAGTATGCATATAAAGTTTATACCATCAGGTATCTTTTTACCAAGTTTGGGTTTGAATAGTATTTGAGAAAAAAATAAATGTCAAAATGTAGCTATTTTTTATATATTCCCTGATCCCCTATGATCTTGACCTTTGTGAGAGGTTGTTGAAATTAGTATGTTTAGAAACTATCATGGCCACAGATGAACAGAGAGTTCTTCTTCTTTGTTACACCCTGGTCTCTTTCATGGGTGAAAGGACATTTACTTTATTTTTACCACTTTGCTTACAAGTGTTTTCGGTAAATTTATGATGGTATGTGTGCATGCTTACAATAAAAAGAAGGGGAAAAAGCCAACCCACCTTTTGTTCGTATAATATGTAAAATAGTTTGAGTGTATGTGACTGCGTGTGGTTGGCAGCTTATTGCTGATTTGGTCAAGCTCTGTTATCTTAGTTCAGTGTCTGCAGCAGTAGCCACTGGCCCATGAATAACGGGTGTGTTTATTTTGGACTTGTTGGACCTTGGTCTAACTTTTACAATTTGGATTATCATATTATAATTTGTTATACACCACCCTTTTGTTCATGATGAATTATCAATGCTATTCTCATCATTACAAACAGACCTCGAGCTCGCGACATAAATCGCCTTCCAGACATCGTGGATGGCAGCAAATGTGACCACCAGCAAGCTGAAGGTTAATAAGCCATAAACCTAAGACACACTTTTCATCAGGGGGAGGAGGTAGTTGAGACATTTGTACATGTATCAACTATCAGTTATGTTAAAAGCTGTGATTAGGTCATGGGTTAAATACAGTGATAATACAGTAATAATACGTACCCTGAGATATTTTTCTTTCAGGACACTGACTATGGCCTTGCATGTTTCTGGAATAATGGTTCCAAGTGTTGACCGTCCAATTCGATACAGGTACTGCATGGACTGATAGCTGTCACCTACCCAAAAATACAAAAAAAATTTCAAGAGAGGAGCATACATACTGGTTTGCTGCGCTATAAATAAGGGAAATTTGCATTTGTGAATAAAGCTGAGTTAACAATACCAGATGTAGCTTTGAGTACAACTTGTACTACTAGTACTACTGAACTACATTGAACTTAAATATCATCAACAACAAAAAGAAAAATACCGTAGACATGGAAATACTAGGGAAAATTGTGCATTGTATCTTTTATTGTTGTGTTTTTTTATTTTTTTAAAAAATATACAACAATGGCCAACAAAATTATGTTATGCAAGTTGACCGCAGCAGGAGATATATGAGCCTGTTGTAAAACAGCATGCGCATACCAACCGACATATTTTTTTTCAAGAAAACCACACTACAACACCTCGCGCTGGGACCATACGGCGTTGAGGCGCGTCCCCTGGGTGGTGGATAGGGGGTCCCTCGTGAGAGGGGTGCACCGAATGAAATAAGGTGCCGTGAACCAACATGGTCTAAGGGAAGGTGACCCCGACAGAAAACCCCTGGTCCTCCTAGTAAGGGGGTTGGGCGTGGGGGTAGCTTCCCCACCCTGCAAAAAAGGAAATAGCTACAAAAACGCCGACGAAAAGACTAACAGTAATTCCTTTCCTGGAGGAGGAAGGTTCTTCTACCAGAAGACTTATGACGTCCTGTGGTGAAAGCCGGAAGTCTTCGGAAGCCACAGGACCGAGCCGCCTCTCTCTATCCAGGGATACAACCATGGGCACATGGAACGTTAAGACCATGTACCAGAGCGGCAAGGCCGTCCAGATAGCAGCGGAAATGCAAAAGTACAACCTTTCCCTGCTAGGTATCAGTGAAGCCAGATGGACGCAGTCTGGCCAGAAAAGGCTGTTAAGTGGGGAGATGATTCTGTATTCAGGTCATGAAGAGGAGAATGCCCCCCATACAGAAGGCGTAGCATTCATGCTGTCACCAGTGGCACAAAGAGCGCTGATGGGCTGGGAACCTCTTGGGCCAAGAATCATCACAGCAGCCTTTAGAACCAAGAAAAAGCTCAAGCTGAACGTCATCCAGTGTTATGCGCCCACTAATGACAGGGACGAGGAAGAGAAACAAGAGTTCTACGACCGACTCCAGAGTGCCTTGGACAAATGTGCGGAGCGAGACATCACCATCGTCATGGGCGATTTTAATGCCAAAATAGGGGAGGACAACACCGGATACGAAGAGGTGATGGGGAGACAGGGACTAGGCTCGGAGATGAGTGAGAACGGGGAGAGGTTTGTAGACTTTTGTGCTCTAAACCGACTTGTCATTGGAGGCAGCATCTTCCCACACAGAAGGATACACAAAGCAACTTGGGTCTCACCTGACCATACAACAGAGAACCAAATAGACCATATCTGCATTAGCAAGAAATTTAGAAGATCCCTTCAAGATGTTCGAGTTAGGAGGGGAGCAGATGTCGCCTCCGACCACCATCTGCTTACCTTAAGAATGAAGCTCAAGCTAAAGAAAAGCCGCACAGAGACAACAAGAAGACAGCGCTATAATGTAGGCCTCCTGAGAGAAACTGGAGTTAGAGAAGAGTTCAAACTGGTGCTGTCCAACCGGTTTCAAGCGCTACAGGAGCTAGTAAATGAAGAGGAGGCGGTCACCACAGAGCAGCAGTGGAAGGCAGTTAGAGAGGCGCTGAACTCAACCTGCAAAGACACTGTAGGGTTCAGGAAACACCATCACAAGGACTGGCTGTCAGCACAGACCTTGAAGAAGATAGAAGTGAGGAAGCAGAAGAAAGCAGTTGTCAACAACAGTCGCACGAGAGCATCCAAAGTAAGGGCACAGGGGGAATACTGGGAAGCCAACCGCGAGGTGAAGAGGAGTATCAGGGCAGACAAGAGGACCTACACAGACAACCTGGCAGCAGAGGCAGAAAAGGCAGCAGGCAGCGGCAATATGAAACAGCTCTACGACATTACCAGAAGATTGTCAGGCAAGTATGGCCATACAGAAAGACCAGTAAAAGACAAAGAAGGCAAGCCTATTGCAGACAGAGCAGACCAACTCGACAGATGGGCCGAGTATTTTGAAGAGTTACTGAACAGACCTAGCCCACCCGACCCCCCAGACATCCAGCCGGCAGAGACCGACCTACCCATCAGCTGCGACAGACCCAGCCGGGAAGAGATCAGAAGAGCAGTGGCATTTTTGAAGAACGGCAAAGCAGCAGGCCCAGATGGCATCCCAGCGGAGTCTCTGAAAGCAGACCCAGAGACAACAGTGGAGATGCTGTACCCACTGTTTGGAAAGATCTGGGAAGAGGAGGTGATGCCGGCTGACTGGAAGGAGGGGTACCTAATCAAGCTTCCCAAGAAAGGCGACCTCAGCAAGTGTTCCAACTACAGAGGAATCACCTTGCTGTCAGTACCAGGAAAGGTCTTCAACAGGATCATCCTGGAGAGAATGAAGAGCTCCGTTGACCCCCAGCTGAGAGACCAGCAAGCAGGATTCAGGAAGAACCGATCATGTACAGACCAGATCGCCACTCTCCGCATCATCGTGGAACAGTCTCTGGAGTGGAGCTCCCCGCTGTACGTCAACTTTGTGGATTATGAGAAAGCATTTGACAGTGTGGACCGAGAGACTTTGTGGAAACTCCTACGACACTACGGTGTACCCATAAAGCTCGTCCGCCTGATCAAGAACAGCTACGATGGTATGACATGTCGCGTGATCCACGAAGGGCAGTTCACCAGGGAGCTCCAGGTCAGAACTGGTGTCAGGCAGGGGTGTCTGCTGTCTCCGTTCCTCTTCCTACTGGCCATAGACTGGGTCATGAAGATGACCACAGAGCACAGAGCACAGACGAAGTGGAATACAGTGGACACTGTGGACACAGCTTGACGACCTCGATTTTGCAGACGACTTGGCATTACTGTCCCACACTCATCAACAAATGCAGGACAAGACCACGAGGCTTGCTGACATCTCGTCCCAAGTGGGCCTCACCATTCACAAACAGAAAACAAAGACAATGAGGCTGAACGCAACCAGGGAGGAACCAGTCTTGCTTGCTGGCACCCCGTTGGAGGAGGTGGAGTCCTTCACCTATCTCGGGAGCATCATAGACAAAAAAGGCGGCACTGATGCAGATGTCAGAGCACGAATCGGTAAAGCCAGAGCAGCTTTCTCCAGCTGAAAAAAGTGTGGAGTTCCAGAGAGCTGTCACAACACACCAAAGTCCGGATCTTCAACTCCAATGTAAAAGCAGTTCTCCTATATGGAGCAGAGACTTGGAGATTGACAAAAACCACAGTCAACAGAGTACAGACCTTCATGAACAGTTGCCTTAGAAGAATTTTGCAAATCCACTGGCCAGAGAAGATCAGCAACGTCAGACTCTGGGAGAGAACAGAGCAGATAACAGCAGAGAATGAAATTGGGCGAAGAAGATGGGGATGGATCGGTCACAGTCTGAGAAAGCCAGCTTCCAGTATCACAAGGCAGGCATTGTCATGGAACCCCCAGGGAAAGAGGAAAAGAGGTAGGCCGAGAAACTCCTGGCGTCGAGACCTCCAAGCAGACATCAAGAGACTGGGAACCACCTGGAGTAGAATCGAAGGAGAAGCACAGGACAGGAGTTGCTGGAGGTCTCTCGTCGACGGCCTATACCCGGGTAGGGGTGACAGGCGTAAGTAAGTAAGTACACTACAACAGAAAATGTGTGTTTTATGTCATTCGACCATAAAGACATCGTTTGAATGCTTACATTTCTCACATAGTCATAGTTTCCTTCTCACCAAAATAGACTAGTCTATAGATCATTTTTATGTGTATGTCAAACAGTATGTCCAGTGTGACAAACATTTTTTTTCACTAAAAAGTGAGTGACAGAAATATATATAAATATATATAATCTGTTGTCTCTTCTAAGGATAATGACTGAAGAATTTCACTTACCCACAAGCACAATACCTTAAAACTAACCAGTGCCTAAAATCAACCTCTTTTTAAGACATCTAAGTTGATTGTTACTTTAGACATTTCTGCTGGCTGTTACTGTTGGCACAAAAGACCTTTCACACACACACACACACCCATGACCGACACACAAGTTAAAGGAAGGAGGTACAGAGTACATGTCCCAAAGAACCTAACAAAAATGTGTAAATACAAAATGAAGCTGCCAATGTGATGGCTGTTTTACAATTTAAATCAAATAGTTTAACTTCAAACTACAATACAGTGTACTATTGCTATATATTCGTATTGCTCCATTTATTGTACTAGTATTACTATTATAAACACACCCACCTGATGCGAGAAACCGGAGGGTAACAGCGAGCCTCTCCGCTGGGGAGATGCTCTCTCTCATGTTAGTTCCTTTCTTCTTTATTAATGGAGTGACAGCTCCGACAAGGTGATCAAAGTTAAGAGGATCCATACGCAGAAAATTCTTATAAGAATCGATGTCTTCGTCTCTCAACTCATGTAGCGTGGTACGCACCATGCACTCGTCTTCGATCGACCCAAGGTTGCACCCACCATCTCCTTTCTCTCCTCTTTCACCTTTCTAAGACTAGTCGTGCTGCTTGAAGCAAAATGATCTCATCGTCAGAACTTGATTCTGCCATTTTGATACACAACTAGGACCTTTCACAACTCCCTTCACCAAAAGATCGCCAAAGGGAAACAACCATGGAAAATATATACCCGCAACACAACGCTGTTTCTCCGTGTGACATGCTCAAGCAAAACAGTTTTCGAAAACTCTTGTTTTAGAAAACTGTTTTCAGAAACAGTTTTCAGAAACAGTACTCCGTCTGACATGGCCTTTACACCGGTCGTGTGCTCAGTGACGTGGCCTCCGGCCACGCGCGATTTTCTCATTTTTCTGTTCCCTGTTACAGTGCTCAGCTTAAGACTTGCACCGTCTGTGGGGATTTACAGTGGCCCAGCGACACACGTTTGCTGCCTTCCCTGTTCGGGATGTGCCTCCGATAAAATGTTTGTGACCTGCGCAGCCTGGGAGGAGGACCGTTGGTCGGAACTTTGGGGTTTCTATAGGCACAAGCGCCCCATGCCGTGCACCGAGGCGCCAGTCCACCCGGTCCCTACTGCCTCGGACACAGTTGGCGCGTCTACTCGACCCTCCCGGTCCCCGAACCCCGGTCGCCTACTGACCCCGCACTCCCACTCCATGAGACTCTTGCGGCAGTATACCCACACAGCCTCGGTGACGGATGCTGTACCTTCTTCCGCGGGATGTGATGTGCCTTCCGAGACCCTGCACTCCTGCTCCCTCGAGTGCAGTTTGCAGAAAGCCCCGCGAACCTGCTCTATGGAGACGTGTCTCTCGTGGCGGTACCCTCCTCTTCTTTGGGGGAAGAGACACTGGCCTATGACAGTCACTGGTGCTGTTCCCGACCAGCAAGGCATGGCCTTGCCACCATGCACCATTGAGCCCACGCGTCACCATCGGTCGTCACATCATGACACTTTGAGCGGTACCTCAGGGCCTCATGTGTCTTCTTGCGCCCTGATTACGAGCCGGTCTCCGCATGCCCGTCTATTGGAAGGCAATCCCTCTAGGTGGAGATCTCACCACTCCGGTCAGAGTGGTTCACCTTGGACCCCCCCACCCCCTCTCCCCCCCACCCCCCAGCCCCCCTCCTCCCCACCCACCCCTCCCCCCCCCCCCCTCCCGCCCCCAGGGACATGCAGCATTGGGGTCATACGAGGACACGGGCGGAGCATAGCTGCCCTGATCACCACGCGTCTTCCGTCTTTCATCGTTCTTGGCGCTCCTCTTCTGGACCATGGGTGGCTCTGCGTCGCCCCAGGCGACCCTCCCCACCGCATCGCAGACTACATCACCACGTAACGGGGCGGGGGCGGGGGCGGTCCCGTTCGCACATTTCTTCACGCCACGGTTCTCGCCACTGACAGCTTCTTTGCGAGGGCAGATGGAACAGTCCCTCCCCCGAGAGGCGTTGGTCTTCCCCCCTTCATGTGAGAGAGACACTCTCTACGGCACCCTACCACGCACTTGACTGGCGTGAGGTGAGTCCCCTTTCTTCTTCTTCCATTGGAAGTCAGAGCCCTCGGGGGCATTGGCGCCAGCACTACACTCCCGTCCTTTGGCGGAGTTCCCCTCGCCCCCGTTTTGATCTTGTTCATCTGGCCCTTCCCCGTGGAGTGGACAGTCATGCGCCACGCGATCTTAAGCGTACCCCTCCTCGGCGCTTGGCTGTCGATGACGAGGTTCTCAGCCTACATCCAGAGGATTCTGCCTCCGCCTTGGGGGTTTTGGAGCACCCGTCCATGTCACTGAGTTCCCTGCCCATGGACTCCCAGCACAGCTGTTCTGAGTCTTCTTCCCGCTTCTCTCCGGGCACCGAGACATGGCGGTCGCTAGAAGAGGCCACGGGGCTCATTCTGCGTTTCATTCCGCCAGAGGCTTGCCCGCCCGCCCCTCCTCTTAAGAGAAAGGCTTCAGCTTCAGTAGATGCTACACTACAGCCTAAGCTACTAAAGTCCCTACCGCAACCACCCGGCTTCCCGGGATCTCAAGGACAGACGCCTTCTCGGTGCAGCTGCTTCTCGGGAACTCCAAGGACCCTGTCTTCTTTTCCGATGCCAGGTGGCCAGAGGGGATCGACATACGGTTTCGCCAGAGCTGGTACATGGGTCACTCACAGGTTTGTTTTCTCAAAAACATTACCGATGACATTACTGTCTGGAAGTGTCAACTACTTACCCAATTTTAGCCTAAGAACTTGTTGTGTTCCTTCACAACCTGGGAGGCACTCAGGGAACCCTCATTAGGGCTGAGAGTAGACTCCCGTCCCAGTCTATCTGGGCACCCACTACGTGGCCCAATCACAAATCAGTCGTTTCTACTTAGCTCTAAAGTTCAGACGTGTTAGCCTATCGCACCACAAACCGTTGCTAACGGTTTTTCACTGGACTACTTTTTGTGGATTACTGTGTTCCTTCAGACTTGTGTGCTTGGATTTGTGTGCCTGTGTGTGTTTTTCAAGGATTGTGCTTCGCGTGAACTGTGTTTTTCTTCGTTCTGGTGAAAACGGAAAAAAAGAAAAAAGAAAAAAAAAAGAGATTCCTCTCAGTGGTGTTTACTGTTCCGACTATGGAGCTTCCTCCACCCGTCACCACGTCACAGGAGAGGTAAGGTCTCGGCCCCTCCCTCAGATGGCCCCGGCTCGGGTGCCTGTGTTGGTTAATTTGTTTCGTCGGATCGCGCAGAGCCTTCGTTCTCGTTTTCGCGACCTCAGAGTGCTTGCGCCCGGTCGCCTACTATTTCTGTTTTTATGTTACAGTAACCCCGTGCGTACTTGCCAAAAGTGTGGATCTTTCCAGTGGCCGTGTGATGACCATTATTTATGCCTTCCTAGTACGGGCTGCAACTCGGACCATACTTGCACCATCTGCGCCGCCTGGCCCGAGCAGCAATGGTCGCAGCTTTGGAGTTTTTACAGGTGCGAGCATCCACATACGCCTAGTGACACGGCTTCCTTCCAGGAGCCCACATCAGTACTTGGCACTGTTCCCAGCCGAGTGGGTGCGGACCGTGAGGATCCACTGAGCCGTCGGCCGCTTGAGCTTCGCTCATCCTCCCTCACTTCTAATCGGACACCGCCTGCTGACTCTTACGGGGAGTCTGCCTTAGGGCGCAGCGTTTGCCTTACGGGGGCACGCATACTGCGACATACTTCGCGCAGTAAGTTGTCAAAAAAAAAAATCGAATTTGTGTTGACCGTGAGGATCAACTGAGCCGTCGGCCGCTTGAGATTTCCTCATCCTCCAAACTCTCTAACCGGACACAGCCTGCTGACTCTTATGGGGAGTCCACCTTAGGGCTTAGCATTTGCCTTACGGGGGCACGCATACCGTGACATAATTCGCGCTGTAAGTTGTCCGAAACTAGTCGAGTTAGCATGGACCGTGGGGATCAACTGAGCTGTCGGCTGCTTGAGATTTGCTCATCCCCCAAGATTTCTAAACGGACACCGCCTGCTGACTCTTAGGGCGTAGCGTTTGCCTTACGGGGGCACGCATACCGCGACATAATTCGCGCAGTAAATTGTCCGAAAATCATCATAAGAGATCTCATTTGAAAAAGCCTGCGTACTCTTACGGAGAGACGCTTATGCGGCAACGTGCCCGCCTTACGGAGGCAGGCGAGAGATCCAGGTCCAGGCGTCATCGGTTTGATGACCGTGTTAATCTTTCTCCCTTGACCTCCATTCCTCCACACTCTCACGCGTCGTGTGACCTCCGTCCGGAGCATCGTTCTACTGTCCGTTCCGATCACCGCAGTCCTCGGCATCCATCCTCATCTTCCCTTTCATCTACTTCTCCTGCTTCGGTTCCCCGTTCGGCTTCCAGCTTGTCTCGGTATGCTCCTCCCCTTCCGTTCCGTCGCCCGTCCCCTTCCCCTCCTCGGCCCCGTATTCGGACCTCCGCTGGTAACGTTCACCGTGACCGCCACTCCCTTCATCGCAGCCGCTCCCGTCATTGCAGTCATTCTCCCCGTACACGGCGCACAGTTCCCTCTAGGTCCCCCCTCCCGTTCATACCTTTCCCCTACACCTGCTTCGCCATCTTCAAGGGGCACGACGATCGCCGGTGGCTACAATTTCTCATCCGGACGGGCTCCGCACCGTTTCTCCCTCACGGACCCTCCACCGGATCTCCCTCCCTACACGCGAGGAGGACACACTTAGTCTCCTTCCTGAGGATTCAGTCTCTGATCTACTCGCCTTTGGCGGCCGCTCCCTTTCACCATGCTCTGATGTGTCGGATGCTCCTGTGTCGACTACGCTCCCTTCGTCGTCGCGCACGGAAACACTTCTTTGCATTAATGAAGCAGCTCGTATTATCGTGGCCACCCTCCCAAAGGGCGCGTGCCCTCCGTCCCCCCCCCCCCCCCCGCTCAAACGGAAGGTGTCCGCCTTTGTTGATTCGGACTGGCAACAGAAGAGATTCAGGTCGCTGCCTCAACCTCCTGGATTTCAAGATCTGCGAGATTCCTTCTCAGCACATTTACACACGGATTCACAAGAATACTCCTTTTTTGTGGACCGCAAGTGGCCGGCTGACCTTGACATCGCGTTCCGCCACTCTTGGTATGCGGGCCATTCACAGTCTTTTCAGTGTACTCTTCCCACGTTGGGCCCTGCAGCTGTGGCGCAGCTTGGCGGCAACTCTAAGCTACGTTACACTTTCCCGCGTGGTTTGGATAAGACGGCGTCCCTAGTGCGGAACATGTTGGCCTGTGGGGGTTTTCTGGAGCTTCTCACGCAAGCTTTTATACGTCGCATTGAAGACTCACGAGAATCTTCACCCCTCCTTGGTGATCTCCTCGCTCTAGCGGTCGCGGCTAACCGGGCAGCTTATCACTCTTTCGTCAATGCAATGGCGGCTGCTGCTAACTGTGACCTCATGCGTCGGGATGCCGTTCTACAAGCCTGTCGTGGATTGCCCCCTGATCTGAAGTCACAACTGCGTCGGGCTCCTCTTGGTGGACATCTTCTATTTGGTGAGACTTGGCAGAAGGTGAAGGATGGAAATTTAGACCGCTGGCCCAACCGCATTACCATTTCTCGCTTTCACGCCGCCCGCAAGGCCGTGGGTCACACCCTGCGGACCTCCAGACCCTCTTCGACCTTCATTCCCAATCATTCCAACGCGCCCGGAGGGCTCCCGCTTTTGGCCGCGCTAAACCCGTTAAGACTTCTATCCCCTCCTGGCCCAAGCCTGCCCGCCACCCTGGTCGAGGGTGTGGGCGGTTTCAATGACTACCTTCCGTCCCAGTTCCCACCGGCCCCTCGGGGGTCTCCGGTCGGCGGGAGACTGGCCCTTTGCAGCGACGTATGGAGGGCACTGCTACCGGACGACCCTTGGGTCCTTACTACCATCTCCAAGGATCTCTCGATTTCGTTCCGTTCACCTCCGCCGTTGAGACGATCTCCGTTGTGGACAGACGTTCCATCCGACGAGTTAAAAGCCATCGCCTTGCGCGGAGAGGTCGCCTTGCTTCTACAGAAGGCTGCCACGGAGATAGTGTCTCGTCTCGACTCCCCAGCATTTTACAGCCGCATCTTCGTGGTTTCGAAGCCGGACAGAAAGTGGCGTCCTGTCATCGATCGGCACTGAACAAGTTATACTGGCTCCAACTTTTCGCATGGAGACCACCCGGACACTCCGGGCCGCAGTGCAGCCCATGGATTTTGCAGTCAGCCTGGATCTTTCCGATGCGTATTTCCATGTCCCCATACATCCGGCCTCCAGACGGTATCTCCTCTTCGCTTTCGAAGGTGTGATCTACCAGTTTCGCGCCCTTCCCTTCGGTCTCAACCTCAGCCCGTGGGTTTTCACTCGCATCATGGATGCAGTCGTCGCCAAGGCTCGACAGTCGTCATCCAGTCCGATCACCAACTACTCAGACGACCTTCTCATGAGGAATACGTCGGAGTCGGTGCTGCAGATGGACAGGGATGCTCTACTCCTGTTATTGTCCCACTTGGGGTTTCTGATCCATGCGGGCAAGTCGGACCTCTCTCCATCTCGCCGGTTTATTCATCTTGGGATGGCATTTGCGACCGACCTCAACCGTGTGTGTTTACCGGAACCTCGGATCCAGAAGTTAACCTCCCTCACCGCTCGGGTTGCCCGGTCGGAATCTGTTCCTGCCAGAGTCTGGCTGCAACTCCTCGGCCTGATGAATGCAGCGGCGGATCTCCTACCCCTGGGTCGTCTTCACTCCCGCCCGCTTCAGTTACATCTCCTGCTTCATTGGAGGCCGTCCTCCGGCGACCTCGATGCCCTGGTGCCCATGTCTCTAATCCTTCACCCACACCTACAGCGTTAGATGGACACGTCTTGGCTAGCTTCGGGAGTTCCTCTCGCCTCACTGCCCCCTCAGCTCTCACTCTGCGTGGATGCGAGTCTCGCTGGATGGGGTGCACACCTGCTTCCGAGTTTCCTTTCGACATCCGGCCTCTGGACACCGGACCTGGCAGGCAGACACATCAACTGGCTCGAGCTACAAGCAGTGTGGCAAGCGCTCATGGTGTGGGAAGTCCACCTTCGCAACCAGACGCTTCTTGTCCTGTCGGACAACACTACGGTCCTCATACCTTCAGAAGCAGGGAGGTACACACTCTCCCGATCTGTGCATTCTCCTCTACCGCCTGATGTGCTGGTGCGAGGACCGCGGCATCTCTCTCCGAGCTCGACATATCCCTGGACACTTGAATGTATTGGCCGACTCCCTCTCTCGACGCGGCCAACTACTCCACACGGAATGGACACTTCACCCGGACATCTTTCGAATGATGATCGACTTATTTGCCACGAGGTGGAATCATCAACTTCCCCTCTTCGTCTCCCCAATTCCAGACCCTCTAGCATGGGCGGTCGCTGCGCTATCCATTCCGTGGGATGGACTGATTGCGTATGCCTATCCCCCGACGGTTCTAGTTTCCAAAGTCCTACTCAAGCTCAGAGGTTGCGACGCGATACTGTTCTTGATCACCCCGTTCTCTTGGAACAGGTCTTGGACCACCGACCTTCTCTGTCTCGCCACGGGTCCCCCTCTTCGTCTCCCCACGTCGAGGACTATGCTCAAGCAACCTCGCCAGCCGCTGTTCCACCCGTGCCCAGAGAGGCTCCTTCTTCACGCCTGGAGATTGTCCGGCAAGCCCTCACCGCAAGAGGTTTCTCGAGTGCTGCAGTGGAAGCAATCGCTTCAGCCCATCGACCTTCGACTAGACGCATTTACGAGGGCAAGTGGCGAGTGTTCCAGTCATGGTGCTCGGACCAACATCTCTCTTCCCTCGAATTAACTACTCCACAGCTCGCAAACTTCTTCCTCTGGCTCTTTGGAGACCTCGGCCTCGCCCCCATCACGATCCGAGGATACCTGTCCATGATTGCTGACACTTACCGTCATCTAGGCCACCTGGACCCTGGCACATGTAAAGATCTCGCGGACCTGATGGCACATTTTGGCCTGCAGCGTCCGGTTCCCCGCTCCCTGATTCCTTGCTGGGACCTACCCTGGGTCTTGACGTGGCTTAATTCGGACAGATTTGAGCCTGTTTCCCTGGCTCACTTCGCTGATGTGACACGGAAGACATGCTTCCTTTTGGCCCTAGCCACGGCGGCCAGGGTAAGCGAACTACACGCTCTGTCAGCGAGTTCTACCTGCCTCCAATTCCGAGCGAATGGTTCTGTACAATTACTCACAGAATCTGCTTCCTCGCCAAGACCCGGTCTCCTTTGACTGCTCCCCAGGTCATAAATATTCGGCCTTTGAAACACGCGACCTTTTCTAAGGAAACGCGACAACAAGATCCCGTGCGCGCCTTACGCGTTTACTTACGCAGATCCAAGCCTGTCCGCCGAGGACGATCACGCCTCTTTCTACCTTTGAACCACAACAGAAATGACATAACAGCTCAGACAATATCTTCCTGGCTACGTTGGGTCATTCGGTCCGCCTATCAGGATCTTTCCCATGATGGGGCGAAGCGGCTCAAGATCCGCGCACACGAGGTTCGGGCCATGGCCACGAGTGTCGCCTTCGATCGCAATTGTGCTGTTCGAGACATCGTGGCAGCAGTGGGCTGGCGGGCAGAATCTACATTCCTCAGGGATCTGACGGGCCAGCGAGAGAATCTCGCACTGGTGGGAGACATTGCCGCAGCGCAACACTCCCTCCAGGCGCCGGAAGCGCACTTAGCTAAAATTGTTGGGAGTTTGGCAAATGGGTGTGGGGCTCTGTCGTATGCCCTTTATGATGGTATTTGGGCGCGGCACCCTCCACCTTTTCGCCATTCTTCCAGACAGTAATGTCATCGGTAATGTTTTTGAGGAAACAAATTAATTTTTCTCTAAAATATATTTTTTCGAAAAATACTTACCGATGACATTACTCGAAGGACCCTCCCACCTGCCCCGCTTGCCGATGGTAAGCTAAGTATCACGACTGATTTGTGATTGGGCCACGTAGTGGGTGCCCAGATAGACTGGGACGGGAGGCTACTCTCAGCCCTAATGAGGGTTCCCCGAGTGCCTCCCAGGTTGTGAAGGAACACAAGTTCTTAGGCTAAAATTGGGTAAGTAGTTGACACTTCCAGACAGTAATGTCATTGGTAAGTATTTTTCGAAAAAATATATTTTAGAGAAAAATTAATTTTTTCATGCCCCTTGCCTTCACTGGACGCCACCGCCGCCTTTTCCCGGGTTCCTCGGGTCTTAGACAAGACAGCTAGCCTGATCTGCAACGCCCTGTCCTGCCTGGACCTCACGACCCAGGCGATCGTCAGAGCTCTGGAAGAAAATTGGGACCCGCAGTTTACAACTCCGCTAAGCGAGGTGCATTCCCAGGCAGTTGTGGCAAACAGGGTGTCTTACCACGCCTCCACCAATGCGATGGCTGCCGCAATCAACTGTGATTTGATCAGGCGGGATGCAGTACTGGATGCTTGTTCGGGGTTGCCATTGACGGTCAAGTCACAGCTCCGCCAGGCTCCCATCGGCGGTCCCTTGCTGTTTGGCTCCACCTGGCAGACAGTCAAGGAGACAAACAAGGACATCTGGCCTACCTCTCGACCGACCTTCTCTCGCTTTCGTGCAGTCCGCAAGGCTGTGGGTCGCGCCCTGCGGTCCTTCAGAGCCGCCCCATGCTCAGCTTCCAGAGTGCCCCTTGGCCCCGCCCACACCTCCCATTTTGGCCGCTCCCATGCCCTCCCGGCCCCGGCATCCGCCTGGACTGGTAGGGGCCGGTGGCCCGGGCGGGGGAGGGCCTGATGACTTCCCTCCCGGACTGCCCCCGCCGACCTCTCTCGGGTCCCCGGTCGGCAGGCGGCTCTCCCAGCACAGCGATGCTTAGCGGTTGCTG
The DNA here is from genome assembly GCA_036245525.1 of Semisulcospira habei. Lineage (NCBI taxonomy): Eukaryota > Metazoa > Mollusca > Gastropoda > Semisulcospiridae > Semisulcospira > Semisulcospira habei. The sequence continues at coordinate 67,204,597 of BTPG01000005.1, forward strand.
TTGCTGAAAGACCCTTGGATCCTCACTACCATCTCGGAGGGTCTCCAACTCACTTTTCAACGTCCTCCGCCTCTTTGTCGTTCCCTGCTTTGGACTCGGGTGCCGAGCGATTGGATCAAGGCAGAGGCGTTGCAGGGAGAGGTGGACGCGTTGCTTCAGAAATACACCACAGAGGTCATCCTGCGACCCGACTCTCTGGCATTCTACAGTCGTTTCTTCATTGTACCGAAGTCGGACGGAAGTTGGCGCCCGGTTATCGATCTCTCAGCTTTGAACAAGTTCATTGCTGCCCCTTCATTCCGTATGGAAACAGCCAGAGCCCTCCGTGCCGCAGTCCAGCCCATGGATTTCGCGGTCAGTCTGGACATGGCCGATGCATACCTTCATGTGCCCATGCACCCTTCGGCTTGCCGTTATCTCCGCTTTGACTTCTGTGGGGTGGTTTATCAGTTTCAAGCCATGCCCTTCGGTCTCAACCTCAGTCCCTGGGTCTTCACCAGGATCATGGACACGGTGGTCGCATGTGCTCGGCGGTCGTCTCTCAGTCCTACCTCCAACTACCTCGACGACTTGCTCCTCTGGAACCAGGACGAGACCTGCTTGTCGGCCGACTGAGACGCACTGCTCTTCCTACTTCAGCAGCTTGGCTTCCTGGTCAACTTCGGAAAGTCAGACCTCTGGCCGTCCCGCAGATTTATCCACCTTGGTATGGATTTTCGGACCGACTTGAACTTGGTGCGACTCCCCCAGGCCCGGATCGAGAAGTTCGTGGCTTTGGCCCTGCAAGTGTATCAAGCCACGGAGGCTCCGGCGAGGGTGTGGTTGCAGTTGTTAGGACTCATGAGCGCAGCGGCGGACTTGCTACCGCTCAGCCGGCTCTACTCGCGGCCGATTCAATTGCATCTCCTGCTTCTATGGCGGCCATCTTCGGGGGATTTGGAAGCCCGCATGCCAGTGTCTCCGCTGGTTCGGCCACATCTCCTCAGGTGGACGGACCCCTCTTGGTTAGCGTCGGGAGTTCCCCTAGCCTCCCCGCTGCCCTACCTGTCGATCTGCACGGATGCAAGTCTCTCCGGTTGGGGGGCACACCTGCTCCTGGACTTCAGCGAGACAGCAGACCTTTGGCTGCCGGATCTAGTGGGCAAGCACATCAACTGGTTGGAGTTGAAGGCAGTTTGGCTCACCCTCATCGCCTGGGAGGCGAGCGTGACGCACCAGGAGGTCTTGGTCCTCTCCGGCAACACGACACTTGTGGCGTATATTCAGAAACAGGGCGGGACACGTTCTCCTTTTTGTGCATCCTTCTGTTCCAGCTACTAGTGTGGCGCCGGGATCGGGGCATCTCGCTGCGGGCGCGTCACATCCTGGGACAGCTGAATGTGCAAACGGATTCCCTGTCCTGTCAGGGCCAGCTACTCCATACTGAGTGGGCTCTTCGCCCCGACCTCTTTCAGCTGATTTGCGCGCACTGGGAGACACCCATGATCAATCTGTTCGCGATGAGTTGGAACACACAACTGCCCCTCTTCGTCTCACGTGTTCCGGACCCACTCACGTGGGTGGTAGACGCCCTCTCCATTCCCTGGGAGGGCCTACTAGCATACGTGTACCCTCCCAACGTGCTGGTACCCAAGATTCTCCTGAAGCTCAGGGGCTGCAACGCGGTGCTGTTCCTGGTAGACCTGTTCAATTGGGCCAAGAGCTGGACCACAGATCTCATGAGTCTGGCCACGGATCCCCCTCTGTGGCTTCCCACGCCGCGCACGATGCTGAAGCAGCCACGGCAGGATCTCTTTCACCCTTGCCTGGAGAGTCTCCTATTACACGCCTGGAGATTGTGCGGCGTGCCCTCACAGCTAGAGGTTTCTCAGATGCGGCAGTGGCGGCTATTGCTACAGCCCGCAGACCTTCCACCCAACTGGTCTACAAGGGGAAATGGTGGGTCTTGCAGTCGTTGTGCGGGACTTGGCACCTCTCCCCCACAGCTTTGACTATGCCCCAGCTCGCAGAGTTCTTCCTGTGGCTCTTCACGGATCAAAACCTGGCGCCTATCATCATTAGTGGATATCTGTCTATGGTGGCTGACACTTAACGCCATTTGGGCCGGCCAGATCCAGGGGCTTGCAAGGACCTCGCCGACCTCATGGCTCACTTCAACCTCCAGCGGCCAGTGACCCGCTCGCTGCTACCACGATGGGACCTCGCGTGGGTGTTAACTTGGCTCAACTCTGATCATTTTGAACCTCTGCCCTTGACACGGTTCTCCCACAGCGGTTTGTCTCTGCAGGCTCTGGCCCACTTAGTTTCAATGCTACGCGTGTGTGCCAACTAACCTGCCACTTGCCCGCGCGCGCAGAAAAATATTCACGCATGTGCAGAGGATAATTTACCCTCGATACCAGCAAAAAGATGTCGGGCTCAGACTGGCGATGAAATACTAATTTATTTCTTCAAAATCGTTACCGATGGTATTACTGAGAGGAAGATATACTTAACCTGACAATTTCAGTCTCCAAAATTTGTGTGTTGCCACACAACCAGGGACATAGCTCTAGCAAGCAGTTACCTAATCCCCCGAGTGTCCTCCCTATCCTCCGAGTAACCTCCCTTCCAAATCTCGCGAGAGGCCGTTATTTCCAGTTCTATACTTGACTGCCATTTTGTTTAGATCTTTCTTTCTCAGTCTCCCATTATCATTGTCTTCTTTGTCCATCCTTCGGCCTTGTTTGTCTTAACATGGCCAGGTAAGGCCTTGGACATTGCCTCACTCGACGATTGTGGCGAATTGGGGCAATTTTCGTGGATTTGCGGCATTTTGCCGTTCATTTCGACTTCGTCTTCGATTGTTGGTTTTAACGGTCGTCTGCTCGGTTACGTAGCCTCTGGGCTACGCGCGTTTCCTTTACGCTCTGTTCACTGTTGCAGTTTTCTTCTTAAAACGTGCCCCAACTGTAAAAATTTCCAGTGGCCTAGTGACTTAATCCGTGCTGCCTGCCTTGCTCGGGATGTGCATCGGACCACACTTGTGGTCTTTGTGCTTCGTGGGAAGAAGATCGCTGGTCCGAAATGTGGAAGTTCTGCCGTCGTCAGCGCCCTGCACAGTCCGACGAAGCTCCTCTTTGCCCTATCACCACCAGCTCTACCGCTATCGGTGTTTCTTCTCGGCGCTCACGGTCTCTGGCTCCCAGCCCCATTCCATCACTGCTATCACGATCTTCTGTGCCGGGACCCTTGCAACTCTTTGCCACTCAGGCGCGGGTGTCGGACACCGTCCCTCCCGCAGTGGGTGGTTTTACAGCAGGTGAGAATGTATGCCCCCGCTCCCATGAGCGTATTTCGCAGCCAGCCCCGCAGACCCGGCCTTCTAATACGGGTCTCCAACGGAGGCAACCCCCATCATTTTGGGGGGGAGGAGACAGCGACCATCGGCAGTCCCTGGCGCGTGCCCTCTCCAGCCAGACGTGACTTTACCCAATTGCACTTTTCATTATGAGTGAAAGAGCATTTTAGCCTCTATAAACCTTTTCTTCATACTTATACCTTGGTGTTAGACTGAAAAAGTACCATAAGTTGGATTTTGGGATGGGAAAGGGGAGGTCTGGTTTATGTCTGTCCTCACTCTCTAGGGTACGTGACTAGCATTCTCCCCTGCCAGTGCTCTGGTATTCGAGTTTTGTCAACACTTCTAATGGGCAAATCTGATAGTAAAATGGTTCCAACAGATAAGGCAGCTCAGTATTTATCCTGCACGTTAATTCTCTCTCTCTCTCTCTCTCTCTCTCTCTCTCTCTCTCTCTCTCTCTCTCTCTCTCTCTCTCTCTCTCTCTCTAACACACACACACACACAATGTGACCACACACACACACAGATAGCATGATAAGCTCGGAGAGAGAGAGAGACTCTATACTCATTGATACCGTATGTGCAACTCTGCTTCTGCTATAGTCCACTCTACGCTTTAACCAATAAAAACGCCCTCAACTTTAGGATGCATTCGAGGCCAATTTATGTAAAAGAATGGCAAAAAGAGCCCTTTGATTCTCAGCAGCCTTTCATGTATGAGCTGCATGAGCACATGAAGATCTATGCCTCTTGTAGGTGGAAGGCCCTGGATAAGGAAATAAGTCTGTAGTGGCTTGCTCATTCCGAGGATCTAATAAGGATGTAAAGTGGGCCTCCAAAATGATGTAAGATTCCCATCAGCTGATTCAATCTCTAGGGGGTCCATGTCAACTGCTGTTATACTGGTCTGACTTAGACACTGTTTCCAGCCAAACTGAAAAGGGGACAGAAAAGGAAGGGAAAGGGTTGTGTCCATAACGGTCAATTGCACAAGATAAACATTGGGTAGCTCGGCTCCAACTTCAAGTGATGGTTTTCTAACCTCACCTTGCGGTTAGGGGGTATCGGATTTCCCTGAAAATTCAGAGGTGGCTTTGGACCTAAGACTAAAAGAGCGGAACAGTTTGCGTGGGGGATTAGATGTGACAGTGAGGGGCTTCGCTAGTTATTTAACAGAACATTTCCTAAGTGTGTCTATGCTGCTGACAAATTAAGAAAACGGACACTGGTGCTTGGATTACCTGACCATCACCAGGACAGGTAGGCATTTCAGATTTTCAGCATGTAATAGAGTGGAATGCTACAGATCTCTCTCTCTCTCTCTCTCAAACACACACACACACACACACACACACACACACACACACACACACACACACACACACACAGATTGGCGCACCCTGCTCTGTACGAGACTACTAACCTAACTTTTCTAAAGCTGTGGGGAGCAAGTAGTAGAAATTGGTTGGAATAGCTAGGTTGTCGTTTCCAGCAGTGTGTTTGTATGCTAAACTTGGGCCTCTTACGGGAAAGGTTACAACACACTTGTTGGTCTTACCAAGTATTTTATTCACTTCCAGTGTAAGTGCAGGAAATGAAATTATAACCTTGATAAAGGCAGACCATTTGCCTTCAATGTGAGAAATATGTTAGTGCTGTAAAAACCTGAGACACTGGCTAAATCTTTAGTTGTTTGCAAGAGGTATCCGTTTTTGCTTCTTACATTGCTACTGCGGCGCTTGCAGCCAGCTGAAGTCTGGCGATGCCTTCATAGATGGATCAGGTTACCGCTGTCGGCAAACTAAGTGGGCTAGGGGAAACTGCCGTGCTCCGACTTGACGAGGAAGACGTGCTTCCTGCTGGCTCTCACCACAGCCTCTGAAGTGAGTGAGCTCCATACCCTCTCAGTGCACCCGTCCTGTCTGCAGCTCCAGGCCGATGGCTTGGTTCAACTCCTCACTAGCCCTTCCTTTTTGGCCAAAAATAGGCTCCCCTCAGCTGCCCCTCAAATAATCACTCTTCGTCCACTGCGGGGCCATGACCAGTCCCAGGAAGTGCGACAGCAGGATCCGGTCAAGGCGTTAAAAATCTACCTCCGCCAGTCAAAGACCCTATGGTGGGGACGTTCCCGCCTTTTCCTGCCCTTGGCTCCAGGCAGGAATGACATATCAGCCCAGACGATCTCCGCTTGGCTGCGCGGAGTCATACGATCCGCATACGAAGATCTCTCGACAGAGGGAGCGAAGAGGCTGCGGATTCGGACACACGAGGTCCGGCCTGTCTCCACGAGCGTCGCGTTCGACCGCAACTGCGCCAAAAGGAACATTGGGCGGCTGTGGGCTGGCGGGCTGAATCTACCTTTTGCCCGCTTCTACTTTCGAGACCTCTCAGGCCAGCGACAAAACCGGGGCTAGATGTGCCATAGGTAACGCTTAGCTGAAATTGTCAGGATGTGCACATACAGGGGGCCTAGCTAAGCAGTTGCACAGCATTAGAGCTTTGGGCGGCAAAACTAGGTAACTGCTTGCTAAAGTTACGTCCCTGGTTGTGTAGCAACACACAAGTTTGGAGGCTGAAATTGATAAGCTAAGTATATCTTCCTATCAGTAATGCCATCAGTAAGTATTTTTCGAAAAAATACATTTTAGAGAAAAATACATGTTTGTTGTCTTGCTGTTTTTATAATTGTTCCGTTTATTTATTGGGATGGAGGGAGGGATTGCTCGCTCAGTAAAGTGATTCATTTTTATCACTTGATTAATCCGGTCTCTCATGCTTTCATTTACCCCATTTCACCCCAAGGCTCCATTTTGAAGGTGTTATCTAATGACTATGTACCAGTTGCAAGGAATGGATCGATAATGATAATTCAAGGGTAGTGCCAGATTAGCTTGGTGCCTGAAGGCGCCATGCTGATCTGGCACTACCCTTGAATTATCATGGTCAGTCCATCTCCTGCTGTAGGGTGTTGGGGCTAAATGGGTTAATTTTTCATAATGTACTCACTTACATGCTCACTCCTTCGTTTATTTGCTCTTTGCACTTGCTTTCAGCGTATGAGCATTGGCCTGCGTGCATTCCTTGTGATCGCGGATAGCTTGGAGCAGAAGGATGGTGACCCCCCTATGCCCCAGTCTAATGCCACCCTCCCGTCGGGCAGCACTGTACGCCACAAACGCACCTTCCTCAACAAGATGCTCTCTGACTCCACAGCCAGAAACATTGGTCTTGCGCAGTACTACTCACACATTCTCAAAACATTTGACTGCATCCTGCGCGCCCTTGACCTGCAGGTGGGGCGACCTCTGCTCATGACCAGGTCGGAGAACGCCAACAAGGAGCCAGAGGAGATGATAACGTATGTCTTTTTTACTTTTGCATGTAATACTGCTGTAAATGCTGTAGAAAATGTCAGCCCAGAAACTTGTTGCTTCTGGGGATATTGCTTGCGTGAGTAGCAGTGAGCAGCAGTTTGCATACCATAACCCCTTTACTGCCAGAGGTTGCAGATTGTGTTTCTGAAGCTTTGTGTATTTGAAATCTTTGAAGTGTTTGTTAACCCAATATCATACTGAGGCATTAAATTTGTACACTGTCATATGCAAGCTACATTATAGTACTTACAGATAAGGATATAGACCAATGGCTTTAGTTCAAGGGTGGTGCCAGAATAGCTTGGCGCCTAGAGGCGCCAAGCTATTCTGGCACTACCCTTGAACTATTTTAGTCAAACTGATTTCACACACTGGTGTATTCCGAATGATAAGGGTTAACACATTCAACCACAGGACCGAAATCCCCAGATTTTGAAGTTGCCCTCTGAAGGACTGTATTACAATTCTAGAGACAGATCGAGCATGATAGTTCAAGGGTGGTGCCAGAATAGCTTGGCGCCCATAGGTGCCAAGCTATTCTGGCACCACCCTTGCACTATCATGCTTAATCCGTCTTGCTGTGGTGTGCCAGGGCTGAATGAGTTAATTTGATTCCAAAGAGCTACAGCCATCCAAGAACCATGGATATAAAGTGTGATCAGAATGAGTCATAGTTCCTCATGAGCCCCTAAAAATATGGGGCTCATGAATATCTATGTCTCTTTTAGCTGGATCACATTGTCTTTTTTTTCAGCAGTGCAGGGGTTGCTGTGTCTGCTTTGACCAAGGCTGTCCCAAGACCAGTTCAAAGAACTACTTATGCCTGGAGGACTACAGAGCATCAGGGTCCATCCGCCACCCCTCCTTCATATGTGACAGAAATTAAATATGTTCATAAGTTACATTTTCTGTTTGTTGTTGTTTGTTCAGAGGGGACCGCAAGCCGAAAATTGATTTGTTCCGAACGTGCATTGCTGCCATCCCCCGTCTGAAGCCTGACGGAATGAGCAGCCCTGAGCTAGTGGAACTTTTGACTCGACTCACTGTGCATGTGGACGAGGAACTCAAAGGGTGAGCTTAACGCATTGAACTCTAAGGTGGCAATTTCCAAAATTGAAAGTTGCCTGCTAGAGCTACATTACACTTCACAGTTCAGGAGATAGTTCAACCTTGGTACTTCAAGGGTGGTGACAGGAAAGTTTGGCGCCAAGAGGCGCCAAGCTATTCAGGCACCCCCCTTGAACTATCATGATCCATCCATCTCTTGTTGTAGTGTCCAGGCATGGGAATTGTACACAAAATCCGCGGGATTCCGCGAAGAAGAAGAAATGTTCCGCGAAATTAAAAAGGCGTCTCCACAAAAAAAAACGTGGGTAGCTAAACGAGCAGAGCACCGGTTTAACTCTGCAGGCAGGATATGACGCAGCAGGCTGTGTCTGCGACCCGCACTGGTGACAGAGTGCGCCGTGCTGCGCAGTAAACCTAGGTGGGCAGACGCGCATCGTGTCTGATTTTTGGGCCCCTGGAATCAAGGCGTCAAGACACACACACACACCCCCCCCCCTCCCCCCCTGTCGTCGTTTGATTCTTCGGCCCGAGGAAGCAAGGGGTCTAGCACCTACACCCCCTCCCCTCCCCCCCCCCCTCCCCCGTCATTTGAATTTTTGGCCTGAGGAAGCAAGGTCTAGCACCTACCACCCCCCCCCCCCCCCTCCCCCCTTGTTTGATTTTTCGGCCCCTGGAAAGCAATGTCTAGTTTCGTGGAGGCCTGAGGTTGAAGGTCCCGGACCCCCCTAGTTTCAGATGATTTTTGCTTGGGCAATTCCCATGCCTGAGTGTTGAGGTTGAATGGGTTGACACACTAAAACAGGAGATGAGTTAACTAGACTAGTTCATGGGTGGTGCCGGAACAGCAAGATGTCACAATGTTTAAGCAATTCTGCACAGATACACAACAGCAGGATACAGATCAAGCTGGATAGTTCAGAGGTTGATCCAGGATAGCTTGGCACTTCTGTGAGTGTGTGAGAAAGTCAACTGTATGTACCTGCAGCGAGCAATTTAATTTTATTTAGTTTCAGTTGAATTTCTTTCTGGCTGGTTTTGAAGCAGTGTCTGTAACTTTGTTATGTTTCAATACTTGAATGACATATGACTGGTCTTGTAGAATGGATTCTGTGTTTGTTTGACAGGTTGGCATTTCAGGCACTGCAGAATCTCATGTCTGAATCAGCAGCATGGAAGGAGCATGTCATTCATGGTAAATATCTCTTTTGAACTCATCCGTACCTCTTAACCCCCATGTGCATGGAGCCAGCAGTATTGTTTACAGCACTGGTGGCTGCATGCACAGGGAGGTTGCTGACTCACAGCTTGTTTCTGTAAAGACTGTGTACCAGCTATTTGCAAGATAATGTGGCAAAGAGTAGTCCCTGACAAGCTTGGCGCCTGAGGCGCCAAGCTTATCAGGGACTACCCTTGAACTTTTGTGGTTGATAGTAATTGTCAGTTTGAAGAATGATATTTAACTTACGCTGTTTTTACTTAAAATTAAATGGTGTACAGTTACAAGGTACATTATTAATTCAAAAACGTTACCGATGGTATTACTGATAGGAAGGAAGACATACTTTGCCTGTCAATTTCAGCCTCCAAAATTGTTGTGTGTTGCTACACAACCAGGGACGTTACTCTAGCAAGCAGTTACCTAACCCCCCGAGTGACCTTCCTATCCTCTGGATAGCCTCCCTTTCTAATCTCGCGAGAGTTCATTATTGCCAGTTCTATACTTAGCTTCCATTTTGTTAGGTTCCTTCTTCATCAGTCTCCACGTTCTAACTCGTCTCCTTTGTTCCTCTTTAGACCTTGTTCGTTGTAACATGGCCAGGTAAGGCCTCGGACATTGCCTCGCCCGTCGATCGTGGCCGACTGGGGCAATTTTCGTGGATTTGCAGCATTTTGCCGTTCATTTCGACTTCGCCTTCGATTGTCGGTTATAACGGTCGTCTGCTCGGTTACGTTGCCTCGGGGCTCTCTGTTCCCTGTTGCAGTATTCTACTTAAAACGTGTCCCAACTGTAAAAATTTCCAGTGGCCTAGCGATTTACACCCGTGCTGTCTTCCATGTTCGGATTGTGCGTCGGACCACACGTGTGTAACTTGTGCTACGTGGGAAGAGGATCGCTGGTCCGAGCTTTGGAAATTCTACCATTGTAAGCGTCCGGTGCAGTCCGCCGAGGCTCCTATTCGCCCAGCCTCTAATACCTCTCCCGCTGTCAGTGTTTCTTCTCGGCACTTGCGGTCTCCGTACCCCAGTCACATTCCATCACAGCATTCCCTATCTCCTGTGACGGGACCCTTCAAGCTTTTTTCCACTCCGGCCGAGGTGACAGATGCTTTTTCTTCCGCTGTTGGTGGTGTTGCAGGTGAGATAGTATGCCCCTGCTCTCATGAGCTTACTTTGCAGCCAGCCCCACAGACCCGGCCTTCTCAAACGGAGGCAACCCCATCCCACTTAGGGGAGGAGACATCGGCCCCCGGCTGTCCCTGGCGCGGGTCCACTCCAGCCAGGCGCGACACTGCCTTCTTGCACGTTTCCGCTGCAACGTCAACATTCGTCGTCACATCCCGATTTGTTGCACGGCGCTTCGGCCCACATACTGTCTCCTTGCGCCCTGGCTAAAAGCCGGTCTCCGCGCATGCGTATCACATACGGTATGTCCTCACGGCGTCTATCTCACCACTCACGTCGGATAACTTCTCCTTTGTTGTCTCTTCCTTCGGCCTTGCCCCTTCAGGGTCATACACACACACTAGCCAGCTGCCACCGTGATCCCTGCGATTCTTCCGCCTCCCGTCCGTCTCCTTCTGCTGTGGGAGGAAAGTTATTTTCTGATTCAATCCGCTCTCGCTCTATGGAGCGCCGTTTAATATCAGTCCCACGCACCCATGCTACGGGGACGGGTCCCTCGCGGTGACTTCCCCCTCTACCCTCGGGGGACGGGACACCGGCATCCGACAGGCCCTGGCGCGGTTACCAATCAGCCAGGGTGGCCTTGCCCACCTGCACTTTTGCGCCTCAGCGTCTCCATAGGTCATCACACCACGACTCTTTACACGGCGCTGCGGGGCTTCCGGTGTCCCCCTTGCGCCCCGGCTCAGAGCCGGTCACCGCTCATCCATCGATCAGCTCTCGCCACTCTCATCTGATGGATTCACCTTCCTCCCGGGACGTTCACTTTCGTCGTCGCCCTCGGAAATGGACAGAACATGGCCACCCTGTTCCTCGCGATTTTTCAGTCTCGGGTCGGCCGCGGCGCTCCCCTATCGGACAGGTTGATTTGCGTCCTACAGTTCTGCCTTCCCCTCTGCGCCACCCTCGGGCATCTTTCACAGCCAGCCCCACGCACCCGGCCTTTGAAGACGGGTCTCTTGCGGCGGTACTCCCATCTCACTCGGGGGAGGAGACATCGGCCCCCAGCTGTCCCTGGCGTGGCTCCAGACCAGCCATGCGTAATATTGCCTATTTGCGTCTTTACGCCACCGCGTCGCCATATGTCGTCACATCACGACTTGTTGCTCGGCGCCTTGGGTCTCCTTGCGCCCTGGCTGGAAGCCAGTCTCTACGCACACGTATTACATAGGGTACGTCCTCTAGGCGTCCGTATCACCACTCAGATCGGATAGCTTCTCCTTCGACACCCCCTCCTCAGGACATACCACTTCGGGGTCATACACACATGCGGACCAGCTGCCGCCGTGATCCCCGGGCTTTTCTCCCGCCTTCTGTCCCGTCTTATACCGAGAGCTCCGACCCGCATCTACCGGCCAGGAATAGGCCTATACGTGCCTCGCCACCTATGGATAACAAGCTTGAGAGCTCAGTCCCCCTCATAGGAGAATGAAAATTTAACCATGGTCCTGAAATCTTAACCTTTTCTTATATATTGAATAAAATGTCTCCCCATAGCATAGGACCGTTGTTGTTGGTTCTTACTCTCATTTTACTCTATTCTTAACCTTGCTACATTTGGTAGGCCTGGGCCAAGCGCAATATTAGATTGCTACACCTTTCCCACCTTATCGGATTGGTACTTACTATAGGCCCTGGGCCTCGAACTGAAATATAGCGGCTCATGAAAATTAAAAAAAAATAATAAAACTTCATAATTCATACACATATTTTTTCTTTCCTGTTAGTGAGACCTTGTAGCATTACTGCTACAGTACAACCAAAAGTTCACCAGCTAGTCTCTGATCCTCTCTGATGCCATAGGGACATTAAATTTTAACTAATGAACAAACGTCCCCCCTCATGGACTTTGTTGGGTCTCATGCACGCCTCTATGAATCAGAGTACCCGGCGGCAGACACGGGGGACCACCCCTAGGCGATGACAGCTACCTTTTGCCTTAGGCTGGTCAGCCTACGGCCGTACCACGTTGAATACACCGGTTCTCGTCTGGTCACCTGCGTTACGCATCATCAGGCTCGGTTAGTACTTGGATGGGTGACCGCCTGGGAACACCAAGTACTGTTGGCATCATCCTGTTCAAAAGGAGCACCTCTCAGAGTGGGATCGGCACTTAAGTGGCCGACGTGATACGCCATGGAATCTACCTTTCGGGTCCCCGACAGAAAGTGGAGCCTCGGGCGATCCATGGAGACTGACAGCCTCTACAGAGATGACACAAGTTCCGTCAGTACTCTTAGCCGCCAAGATGTGTTTCCTCGTCGAGGTCGGATCCTGAAACTTTACCCTCTCACCTTAGAAGCGCAGTGCAGGATACCCGGCGTTTTCAGTACCCGTACACTGAGGAGCGATCACAGTGCGTGCTACATACCACACTAGGAGACTTCTCCACTTCCCACTCCGCCTCGCTGGCGGACAAGTTCTGACGTGTTGTGGCGGCGGACCTCGTCTCTACACCGGACCTCGGGGGGGGGGGGGGGGGGGGGGGGGGGGGGGGGGGGACAGCCGGCAGGCACAGTCGATCTTCCGGCTGGACCGTCAGGGACCGCTCTTCCCTGGGGATGCAACCTTGACGTCGGCACCGGATCCACGCAGATGACTACTCACGGCCGATTTAACAGCCGATGGCCGGATGCAGCATCACTGCGACACACCATGGCAGCTCTTGCGCGTCAAGTCACTCCCTCCACATTTCGAAGCACCTGCGACATGACAGCTTCGGGGACCAGGGGTTCATTTCGGGCACCCGAGGACCAGACGAGATGGAGGTTACTTCCGACAGCAGCCGTATGCAGGTCTCTCCCAGGTGTTTTCCTCTCGGCGTACACTGTCACAAGGCTGGGACCAGACGACTTCCTTGGTTCGCAGATCCATAGCGTGTGCAAGTTTCCGAGGGATGGTGGCACCGTCGTTAGTCAAGTGTCTTCTTCCTCTCGTTGGCTCTACTCGCAGTTGATTCAATTACATCTCCCCCTTCTTTAGCGGCTGTCTTCGGGGGATTTGGCGGTCCATGTGCCTGTGTCTCCTCTGGTTCGGACACCTCTCCTTCAGTGGACAGTTCCATCTTGGTTAGCGTCGGGAGTCTCCCCAGCATCCCCGCTATCCTACCTGTCGATCTGCACGGATGACAGTCTCCCCAGTTGGGGGGGGGGGGGGGGGGCACATCTGCTTCTGGACTTTAGCGTGACAGCGGACCTTTGGCCGCCAGACCTGGTTGGCTTGCACATACACTGGTTGGAGTTAAAGGCAGTTTGGCTCGCCCTCTTCGCCTGGGGTAATGCGTGTGCCACACCAGGCGGCCCTTCGTCCTCTCCGACCACTCGACAGTTGTGGCGTATATTCACAAGCAGGGCAGGACGTGTTCCCCTTTTCTGCGCATCTTCCTGTTCCAGCTGCGCGTGTGGTACCGGGATCGGAACATCTCGCTGCGGGAGCGTCACATTCCGGGAAGGTTAAATGTGCTAGCGGATTCTCTTTCCGGTCAGGGCCAGCTTCTCATGAGTCTCGCCACGGATCCCCTCTGTGGCTTCCCACTACGCACACGATGCTGAAACTGCTACGGCAGGATCTTTTTCACCTTTGCCCGGAGAGTCTCCTTTTACCTGCCTGGAGATTGTGAGGCACTCTATCCCCGCGCGAGGTTTCTGGGATGCGGCGGTGGCGGCTATCGCTTCAGCACGACAACCTTCCACCTGGCGAGTCTACGAGGGAAAATGGCGGGTTATGGAGTCTTGGTGTGGGACTCGTCACCTCTCTTCCACAGCTTTGACTATGCTCCAGCTAGCCAAATTCTTCCTGTGGCTATTCACGGATCAGATCCTGGCGTCCATCACCATTCGGGAATATCTTCCTAATATGGTGGCTTACACTTACTGCTTTTTGGGCTGGCCAGTTCCTGGGTCTTACCAGGACCTCGCCAACTTCATGGCTAGCTTCGACCTCAAGCGATCGCCATTTGGACCAACCAGATCCAGGGTCTTGCAAGGATCTCGCCGACCTCGTGGCTTACTTAGACCTCCAGCGACCAGTGACATGCCCCTACTCCCTCGATGGGAACTCGCGTGGGTGTTACCCTGGCTTTACACTGCTCGTTTTGAACCTCTGCCCTTGTCACGGATCTCTGACTCGACGAGAAGGACGTGCTACTTGCTGGCTCTGGCCACTGCCTCTCGCGTGAGTGCACTCCATGCTCTCTCAGTACACTCGTCCTGCCTGCAGCTCCGGGCCGACGGCTCTGCCCAACTCCTCACTAGTGCTTCTTTTTTGGCCAAGAACAGGCTCCCATCAGCCACCCGTCAACTGATCACTCTTCGTCCATTGCGGGGCCTCAATACGCCCCAGAATGTATGTAAACAAGACCCGGTCAGGGCGTTCAACATTTACCTCCGCCGGGCGATGACCCTATGGTGAGGACGTTACGCCTCTTCCTGCCCTTAGCTCCGGGCCGGAATGATATTTCTGCCCAGACGATTTGTTGACCTCTCGACAGATGGAGCGAAGAGGCTGCGGATTCGGGCGCACAAAGTCCGGGCTGTCTCCACGAGCGTCGCATTTTTAACTGCAACTGCGCCGTGAGGGACATTGTGGCGGCTGTGGGCTGGAGGGCCGAATCTACTTTGCCCGTTTCTACTTTCGTGACCTGTCCGGCCAACGACAAAACCTGGCACTAGTGGGGGACATTGCGGCGGTGCTACACTCCCTTCCGGCGCTGGATGCGCCATAGCTAACACTTAGCTGAAATTGTCGGGAGTGTGCACCGGCAAGGGACCTAGCTAAGCAGTTACACAGGGGTTGAGTTTTTGGGCGGCACCCTCCTCCTCTTTGCAATTCTTCCTATCAGTAATACCATCGGAAACGTTTTTGAAGAAATAAATGTATTTATGTAAATTTTTTCGAAAAATACTTACCGATGGTATTACTTAAACTCTCCTCCCACCTTCCCCGCTTGCTGCATGTCTGCTAAGATAGAACTGGCAATAACGGACTCTCGGGAGATTAGGAAGGAAGGCTCTCCAGAGGATAGGGAGGCCACTCGGGGGATTAGGTAACTGCTTGCTAGAGTTACGTCCCTGGTTGTGTAGCAACACACAACAATTTTGGAGGCTGAAATTGACAGGCTAAGTATGTCTTCCTTCCTATCAGTAATACCATCGGTAAGTATTTTTCAAAAAAAAATTATTTTAAAGAAAAAACATGTTTTCATTTTTCTGCTGAGCACAACATTGATTTCTTTGGAAGTGGATCAGGGAGCAGAGGCACCCAATAAGCAATGGTCCTCACACTCAAGACGGCCACAGTGGGCCCGCGCGCGGACCCAATGTGGTCATCTTGGGCTCGAAGACATTATGCGTTTGGGGTAGTGTCTGATTAGCTTGCGTGTGGAGCCAAAGCGGATCAGCTCAAGGGTAATGTGTGATGGGTTAGGTGCTTCATGACAGCTCAGGGGTAATGTCTGATTACATGTAGGTAGGTGCTTTCTGCCTGCATTTGATACTGGCAATGGACATTAATGAACAGTCATCATTTCTGAGCATGATTTTTTCCTTCTGTCACCAGGGTTTGTGCAGTTTATCCAGAAAGACATTTCCGACAGCCGTACCCCTCTGCTGGACATGACATTGAGACTGCTGATGCAGCTGCTGGTGCAGTGGAAAACCAGCATCGGTAATGCGGCTAACAGTGCCAACTCTGCTCCGCCACCACCCAAAGAGATAGCTAGGGTATGTTCAAATTTCAGTCATTTTAGTATGGTAAATTTTTGGCTCACATGTGATATCAGAAGTGAATCTGTGTACTGGGCAGTCTGTCGTCTGTCTGCCATCTTTAACTCTATCAGCCTGACTTCTCCTGCCTATATCTCTGACTTTCTCCATCTGTATACTCCATCTCGCACCCTCCGCTCTTCCTTTGACACACGCAAATTTTGCCTTCCCAATTTCAAATGTAAAACACGTGGCGGTCGTGCCTTCTGCCATCTTGGAACAGCCTTCACGCCCCTGACCGTAATGTCAAGCGCTGTCCGCTTTCAAATCACTTCTCATAGCCCGCCTTTACAACGCTGCCTTTTACTAGTTCTTTTCCCTAGCCATGCACAGTTCATCACCACTGTCACGTGTGTGTGTGTGTGTGTGTGTGTGTGTGTGTGTGTGTGTGTGTGTGTGTGTGTGTGCGTGTTAGCTGTTGGCCTTTTCATTGTATCAGCACTTAGAGCTACTTTTAGAATAATCGTTTAACAAATCTCCTTTATTATGATTATTATTATTATTAATTTTGAGGGAAAAAATGGATTTCGCAGTTAACCCTTCTCTTATGTGAAGACACTTGAACACTTGCTTGTTTCAGTGACCTGTGGAAAAAAGGTAATGGTCTCAAACGTCAGATTGATTATGTGAATCATTCATGCCCGTAGCCATAAAGGCTTTGCCATTCTTGTTTCCCATCTCTTCACCAGCCTTTCAGAAAACAGACAGACTGACAAACACAGATGTGACAGACAGAAAAAGAGATCTGACAGACAGAAGAAGAAATGCCGGTTCATTGTCTGCAAGAGAGAGGGATTCTCAAGGGATCCATGTAGACAGTGTGTTGGTACTAGTGGTAGGGAGATCATCAACAATACTGTGGACACCACCACCACTGGTATACCATTTATTTCATCAAAAACATTACCGATGACATGACAAATGGGAGTGTCTACTACGTGCTCAAATTCTAGCCTACGAACCCGTTGTGTGCACACACAACCCGGGAGGCACTCGGGGAACCCTCCAGAGGGGCCAAGAGTTGTCTCCCGGACCTGCCTATCCGGTTCCGAGTCACCTGACTCGCCAGTCAGCTACGTAGGCTCACGACCTTCGGACGTGTTCTAGCCTCGCGCTCCCTTCGACCGGTCGGTCTTGGTGCTCGAGTTCGCCGTGACTTTGGCTTCGCCTGTTGCTTCGCTTCTGCTTCGCTTCTTGCTTCGCTGCAGCTTCGCTTGCGCTTCTTCGCTTGGCGTCCTCCTTGGTTGGCTTCGCTTGGCGGACCTGCTGGTTCCCGCCATTTCGCCGGTGGCGACATGGACGTCTCTTCTCCCGCTACCGCTTCGGCAGAGAGGTAGGATAGTTAGTTGGGCCCGGAGCCGGTCCCCGGGCGGGGTACCGGCCTGTGCCTTTGGACTCTACCTTGTTCGTGTTGTGTGGTTTGTTTTTTCAAAATACATTACCGATGGCATTACTATCTGGGAATACACTCTATTGCCTATAGATTTCAGCAAAATTGTGTGTAGCACACAACTGGGGAGGAGACACCGGGGATCCAAGCACTATGACCCCGGGTGGCCTCCCCTTACTACCCTATCCCGGCGAGCACAGGGCGACCTCGTCAGTTTCACTCATAGCTCGACCGGGGACGGTCGAGTTTTTGCCTTTCTCCGTTCTACGGGTTTCAGTGGTTTTTGACTGTGGGCTTGAATTGGAGTCTTCGATTCAGCCCTGGACTCACTACATTCGTGGTTTTTCCTTTGACAATTGGACTCATTGTGACCTGTGCGCCGACCGGTTTTACCGGCTCTGACTTGTGAGTTCACCCTTGGCTTGGCCTTGGGGTTCGACGACGCACGTGACTTGTGCCCGGCTGGTTTGTGCAAGGTGGACTTTCTTCGCCGGCGTAACTGGTTTAGGGCCTTATGGCTTCTTCTGTGTCGAAGACTTGCCGCCGTGCGGGGACTTCCAGTGGCCGGTTGATGCACTCGACTCTTGCTTGCCGTGTTCGGGCTGTGCTTCGGACGGAACGTGTGATGGTGGCGCCGCTTGGACGGAAGACCGGTGTTCGCGCAGGTGGGACTTCTTCAGGCGTGACCGGTCCCCTCGCCCGCTTCGGTCTCCACGGGATCCTCCACGGGTGGACGTACTTCCCTCGGCGCATCGGGCTTTCCGGCCCACAGGTAAGTCCCCTTCTTGTACCGTTACCTCGCAGGTTCTCCCTCCCCTCTCCGAGTCTTCGGAGCAGGGTAGGCGAGTTTCGGAGTCACGCTCCCCACACTCTGCTTCGTTAGCGCGTGGCTTGAGCCCATTTTGGTTCCCACCCCCCGCTCTGCTTCGGGCGAGCGGTCTGGGAGAGATGAGCGTTCGTCGGCCACCCCCGGCTCTAGGTCTCCGGAGCGGGGACGGGTGACGGAACGCAAGCATAAGAAAGAGAGTAAACGTGATAAGAAATGCTCTCGCTCACGCACCGAGGCTTCGGAACGTGACTCGAGACCGTTAGTAATGCTGCCTCCCCGCTCTGTATTTTCCGAACGGGCAAGGCATGCTTCGCTTTCTTCCCCCCCCCCCCCCCGCCCGCCCCGTCTCGCCTGGGCGGGCCCGGGGTGTGGTTGACTCTCGCCCCCCACGCTCCGAGGAGTCGGAGCGGGGGTCGCGTGCACATAATGGTCCCCTCCCCGCTTCGCTTCGCCTGAGCGGGCTTGGCGTGACCGTAGACTGTCCCCCCCCCCCCGTCTCGTATCGACCGGACGGGCCCGGTGTGACTTGGACCCTCGCCCCCCCCCCCCCCCCCCCCCCCCTCGCTCCGAGGCTTCGGAGCTGGGGCAGCGGGCTCATAAATCGTCCCCTCCCCGCTCCGCCTTTCCTGAGCGGGCTTGGCGTGACCCTAGACTGTCCCCCCCCCCCCCCCCCGCCTCGTATCGACCAGGCGGGCCCGGTGTGACATCGCGCGTCCTCCACGGTCCGACACATCGGACGGGGGGCCGCGTGCCCGGTATTTGTCCCCTCCCCGCTCCGCCTTTCCTGAGCGGGCTAGGGGAGACTATTGGCGGTCCCCCCCCCCCCCCCCTCGCACCGGTTCTCCCGGGCGGGCCAGGGGTGACCAGGCCACTTCCTCGGTATTCCGATCGCGGTTTGTCGCTCACGTCGGCTGCCGCGTGCGGATCCCGACTTCGAGGTGGACCGTCGCTTTGCCACGGTCCCTCCGTCGCCGCGGCGCGCCTCTTTGCGTGCGTCGCGGGCGGCTGCGTCTACCTCGCGCGCGGCGGTGCGGCACTCTCGTAGCCGCTCGCCCCTTTCGTCTTTGCCGCGAGAAGATCAGTTTGGAACGGACGTCCTCAGCCTTCATCCGTCGGACTCGGCCTCGGCGATCTTCTTGCAGGACTCGGCGGCGGGTTCTCCTTCCCGCCTTTTTCCGCTGTCGCGTCGGCCTCCGCCTCGTCAGACGTTGCCGGCCCTTCGCTCGGATCACAGTCGGTCCACGCTATGGGTGAGGCTTCAAGGCTTATCGCCAAGTCCCTACCGCCCGACGTCTGTCCGCCTTCGCCTCCTCCGAAGAGACAGGCTTCGGCCATGGTCGACGCGCAGAGGCAAGTCCAGCGCCGCAAGTCCCTCCCGCAAGCCGGCTTCCGGGACCTCACCGATGCTTCTCCGCCCAGCTGCGTAACGACGCTTTCGGCGACACGGGATACTTTACCGCCGCTCGATCGCCGGTGGGAATCAACTTAAGCTTCCGCCAGGCCTAGTACGCTGGACACTCCCAAGCCTTCGCCTTACCTTTTCCAGCGGTGGATGTGGCGGCCTTACTACAGGCGGGCGGCCGCAGGCTCGTCCAGAACTCGTGGCCTCGGCCTCTCGACAGGATCGCCTCCTTAGTGCGGAACTCGCTGGCGTGCTCGGGTTTGGAACTGGCTACCCAGGCAGCGCTGCAGTGCCTACAGGATACGTGGGACCTGAAGGCTCAGTCCCCGCTTCGTGACGTGCAGTCCATCCTGATAGCGGCCAACCGGTCCGCCTACCATTCTTCCGCCACCGCCAGGGCAGCGGCTGCCAAATGCGACCTCTGGAGGAGGGATACCCTTTTGCGCCTCTGCTCGGACCTTCCCTTGTCAGTGAAGACCCAGCTCCGTCACGCCCCCTTAGGGGGTCCTCAGCTGTTCGGCGACACTTGGCACACCTTTAAGGAATCTTCCAAGGACTTGTGGCCCAAGCCTGCATCTAACCCAGCCTCGACCCGCTTTCGCGCCCCCCGGCGGGGGTCGTGCCCAGCGGTCTTTCAGGCCCTCCTTCTCTACAGTCGGATCTTCACGAGGTCGGGCCCGTCCATTCCAGGCTACTCAGGCCGGCCCCGCCCCTCGCCCTTCTTGGCCCCGCGGTGCCCGTAGATCGGGCCGCGGTCGGGCTCTTTGACTCGCCCCCGCCTCCGCCCCCGCCTCATTAATCGGGCCTCCCGTCGGCGGGCGGCTGTCGCTCTTCAGCGATCTTGGAGATCGCTGTTCCCGGACGACCCCTGGATTCTTTCCACCGTTACCGCAGGCCTGCAACTTCGTTCCTGTCGCCTCCGCCTCTTCGCTGAGCACCCATGTGGACCCAGGAACCGCTCGACGGCACACAGGCGGACGCTCTGCGCGGGGAAGTGGCGACCCTCCTCACCAAAGCGGCGACAGAGGTGGTTTTGCGGCAGGACTCTCCGGCGTTCTACAGCCGACTCTTCTAGCTCCCAAACCAGGCGGCAAGTGGCGTCCAGTTATCGACTTATCAGCTTGGCCTCGCTTGGCCTCGATTCAGGATGCTTGGCCCCTCGATTCAGGATGGAGACGGCCAGGACACTCCGTGCGGCCCTCCGGCCGATGGACTTTGCGATCAGCCTCGATCTGTCAGACGCCTATCTGCACGTCCCGATTCATCCGTCGTTTCGCCGGTACCTTCGGTTTGACTTAGGGGGATCGTCTACCAGTTCTGCGCCCTTCCTTTCGGCCTCAACATCAGTCCGTGGGTGTTTACAAGACTGCTCGACGCCGTGATAGCCAATTTCCGTCAGCGCTCCTTGAGCCCGGCCTCCAATTACTTGGACGACCTTCTACTGCGCAACTTGGTCTCCGCAGCCCTCCAGACGGACAGGGATGCCCTGCTTTCCCTTCTGCGTCGTCTAGGTTTCCTACTCATTGGGGAAATCCGTTCTTCTCCCTCTCGACGGTTCTACATCGGGGGATGGAATTCCTGACCGACCTCAACCTTGCCCGCCTGCCTCTGGCCAGGCGACAGAAGATAGTCGACTTAGCCACTTCGATGGGGATGGGATCCTCCTTCACCGCCAGGGTCTGGCTTCAACTCCTGGGCCTCCTCAGGGCGGCTGCGGACCTGCTTCCCTTGGGCAGACTTTATGCTCGGCCTCTCCAGCTACGTCTCCTTCTTCACTGGCGACCCTCGGGCGCTCTGTTGGATCTAGTACCTGTCACGCCTCGGGCTCGTCCTCACCTCGAGAGGTGGGCGGACCTCGCTTGGCTGGCTTCGGGGGTGCCCTACACTCCCCGCCGCCTCGGTGGTCTCTCTGTACAGAGGCGAGCCAGGCCGGCTGGGGCGCGCACCTGTTACCGGATTTCTCTCGGCCTCTGGCGTTGGCTTCGGGAGCTGTTCGGGAATCACGTCAACTGGCTGGAGCTGAAGGCAGTTGGATTGGCATTCGACGTTGGCAGGAGACCTTGGCCAATCAGGACGTCCTCGTGCTCTCCGACAACTCGACGGTGGTGGCTTACATACAGAATCAGGGTGGCACTCACTCGCCCTCCCTTTGCATTCTTCGGTGCCACCTTCGCCTCTGGTGCAGGGATCGAGGCATTGCCCTACGAGCCCGCCACATCCCTGGCCACCTCAACGTGAAGGCGGACGCCCTGTCTCGTCGCGGACAGTTGCTCCACACGGAGCGGTCCCTACGCCCGGATATTTTTCGCCTGCTCTGCTCTCACTGGGAAACGCCGCTAGTGGATCTGTTTGCCACCAGATGAAGCAGCCAGCTCCCGGTCTACGTCTCGCCAGTCCTGGATCCACTCGCTTGGGCAGTGGACGCGCTCCCCATTCCTTGGGTCGGCCGGATTGCTTACGCCTACCCCCCGGCAGTCCTCGTTCCGAAGGTACTGCGGAAGCTTCTGGGATGCTCGGCGGTCCTCCTGCTGGTGGCCCCCTTCAACTGGACCAAGAGCTGGACCACGGACCTCCTCGCGCTTGCGACGGACCCTCCTCTGGAGCTTCCTACCCCTTCCACGATGCTCAAGCAGCCCCGTCAGCGGCTTTTCCATCCGTGCCCCGTACGCCTCCGCCTACACGCTTGGAGGTTGTCCGGCACGCCCGCGCCGCTAGAGGTTCTCGGATGCAGCAGTGGCGGCAATTGCAGCAGCCCGCAGACTCTCTACAAGGAAGGTGTACGAAGGCACGTGGAGGGTCTTTCAGACCTGGTGCACCTCCCATGGGCACCCTCCCACTAACCTAGCCTCCCACCAACTGGCGGAGTTCTTCCTGTGGCTCTTCGACGACCGGGGCTTAGCCCCGGTCGCCATCAAGGGCTACCGCGCTACGTTCGCGGACATCTACCGTCACCGGTGTCTTCCGGACCCAGGCGCCTGCAAGGATCTGTCGAATTTCTGGCTCACTTTGAACTCCGACGTCCGGTTTCACGTTCCCTAGTACCCCGGTGGGATCTTGCCTGGGTACTGACGTGGTTGAATACGGACCGGTTGAGCCCCTCCCCTTGGCTCGGTTCTCAGACTTGACCCGGAAAACCTGTTTCCTTCTGGCTCTCGTTACAGCGTCCCGAGTCAGCGAGCTTCACGCGCTCTCGATGCTCCCAGCCTGTTTGCGGTTCGTTCCGACGGCTCTGCGCAGAGGCTCTCCGATCCGTCCTTCCTGGCCAAGAACCGCCGCCCGCGGCGGCTCCTCAGGTGCTAACGATACGGCCCCTCTGTGGAGCGGACCTCTCCCCTGGATCGCGGCAACAGGACCCAGTGCGGGCGCTAAAGATTTACCTGCGCCGCTCTCAGCCGCAGCGCCGGGGGCGCTCGCGCCTCTTCTTACCTTGTCCGCGGGCAGACGCCACATCTCGGCCCAGATCGTGTCATCCTGGCTGCGGTGGGTGATTAGGTCAGACTACCTAGACCTCTCCCCACGCGGCGCTGAGCCTTTACAAATCCGGGCGCATGAAGTGAGAGCAGTAGCCACCAGTCTAGCCCTGGACCGCAACTGCTCGGTCAAAGATATTTTGGCAGCGGGTGGCTGGCGCTCAGACTCCACTTTCGCACGCTTCTACCTTAAGAGACCTATCCGGCTGACGTGACTCCCTGGCACGGGTGGGCGACATCTCCGCGGCCCAGCACTCCCTCCGAGCGCTGCTGGCGTCTTAGGCACATCATAGCTGAAATCGTCGGGAGTTCTCTCTCGAGGGGGCCGGCGGAGTGGTTGGGTTGTGGTTAGATACGGCACCCTCCGCCTGTTCGCCATTCTCCCAGATAGTAATGCCATCGGTAATGTATTTTGAAAAAACAAATGAATTTTTTTTCTAAAATGTATTTTTTTGAAAAATACTTACCGATGGCATTACTCGAATGGCCCTCCCGCCTGCCCCGCTTGCCTCTTGTGGCTATGTGTGAAACTGACGAGGTCGCCCTGTGCTCGCCGGGATAGGGTAGTAAGGGGAGGCCACCCGGGGTCATAGTGCTTGGATCCCCGGTGTCTCCTCCCCAGTTGTGTGCTACACACAATTTTGCTGAAATCTATAGGCAATAGAGTGTATTCCCAGATAGTAATGCCATCGGTAAGTATTTTTCAAAAAAATACATTTTAGAAAAAAAATTCATTTGTTTTTTCAAAATACATTTTTTTAGCTCGGCGGGGCCCTGGTGCCCTCGCCTTTCCCCTTTTGGGGTGAAATTACGGGCTTCCCCTGGTAGCCTTCGGGGAGCATTGTTAAACCAGCTGCGGCGCGTGGCTCATGTTGCATCTCCGGCCTGGCTGGGGTATGCTTGGTTCGAGAGCGCACTCTTAGCTTAGAGCGCTACAGCATTATTGCCTGGGGGCACGGCCCTTTCGTCCCTATTGTCGTTTGGCCCGCCGTGTGATGGCCTTAGTCGCCTGCTCGGCGTTAAACCTAAATAACTAAACTAAACCTATTGTCGTTTGGCGCACATTCCTCTCCAGCCTGGCTGGGGTAGGCTTTGTTCTGAAGACGCAAGCTTACCTTCGGGCGCTACAACAGTATAGCCTGGGGGCACAGCCCTTTTGTTCCTATCGTTCGGTACGGTTCCCCTTGGTAGGACGAGCCCTGTTGGTCTCGACCACGTACCGGCACGTTGTTTGTTTGGTGTGTTGCAGTGCCCTCCTGATGACCTGCACGCAGTGTGGAGGTTTCCAGTGGCCCTCGGATTCGCACAAGGTCTGCCTGCCGTGTGTCGGCTGTACATCTGAGCGTTCTTGTGACGTTTGCGCCGTCTGGCCGGAGCTCCGCTGGTCCCAACTTTGGAGCTTCTACCGACGTGAACGCCCGACACCTGTGCCTGTTGCAAGACCTGCGGAAGTGCCGGCGGTCATCTCAGGCGCCCCGACCGCTCTTGCCCCCGATGGCCCCAGTCTGGAAAGATCTCCACAGCGGACACAGCAAGGTAGTGTGTGGAGTCGGGAGTTCGAGGCGCGGATTCCCAGGAGGGAACGCGCTTGGACCAAGCCTTTCGACAGGCAGAGAACCCATCTCGAGACAGAGGTCAGTTCGGAGAGACGTGCCTCGCGCCGTCCATGGTCAACCGGTCCCCACTCGTCTCCTAGGAAGGCCTTGGATCCTCCTCGGCCGCTGCGAGCCCGCCTCGCCACAGAGTCCGGCTCGCGGAGACATTCGCGCACACTCACCACACCACTACCTGTGTCCAGTTCCTCCTTGCGATCGAAGTCTGACCACCACTCTCGCGCTCCTTCGCGTGAGCGTCGTAAAGTTCGTGATTCTTCTCGTCATCTGGACCATGGGCCTTCGCGCTCTCCCTCTTCGCGGCGTTCGTCCCACGTTCCCCGCCGTCTGCCTCGTCCCTCCCGTTCCCCTTCCCCTCGCCCAGCCTCTTTCCTTCCTCCTCGTTCCCGGGGATCACGGTCTCCAGCTCGTAGTCGCTCGTCTGGTCGCCGCCGCCGTTCCCGCTCCTCTAGTGCGTCGCGTCGCCGTCGCGGACGTCGCTCTCCCCTGCGTGCTTCGGCGCCTTATGGCTCCCCTCGTCCTCGTCGAGCTGCTCGCTCTCGGAGTCACGGTCGCCGTCCCTCTTCGACGGCTCTCGGCGGCGTGGACGACGATTCGTTGAGTCTTCTCCCTGATGATTCCATCTCGGTTCTCCTCGGAGGTCTCAGCCGCTCTCCTTCGCCGCTCTCTCCTTCGGATGCGTCGACAGCCCACGGGTTACCGGCCTCCTCCCGCACAGAGGTTCTTCTGGCCCTCGACGAGGTCGCTCGCCTCATCTCCGCCACGCTTCCGGCAGAGGACTGCCCTCCATCCCCCCCCCTGAAGAGGAAGCCTTCTGCCTTCGTCGACGCGGGTAGACAGGTAAAGAAGTTCAAGACTCTCCCTCAGCCCCCCTCCTTTCGTGAGCTTCGGGATGTGTTCTCGGCCCACCTGTTGTCTGACTCCAGAGACAGTAATTTCTTCTCGGACCACAGATGGCCTCCGGACCTCGACATGTACTTCCGCCAGCAGTGGTACGCCGGCCATTCCCAGGCCTTCCTCTGCCCTCTCCCTCCGGTGGATCCAGCCGCCGTGGTACAGGCGGGTGGGGCCTCTGCCCTCAGACACGCGCTCCCCGTGGGTTTGGACAAGACGGCTTCGCTTGTCAGGAATTCCTTGGCCTGCGCCGGCTTCATGGAGCTCCTTACGCAAGCCTTCCTCCGGCGCGTGGAAGATTCGTGGCACCCATCCCTGACCCCCCTTCTTGGCGACCTCCTCGTCCTCGCTGAAGCGGCCAGCCGCGCCGCGTATCACTCTTCGGTCAACGCTATGGCTGCAGCCTCCAATTGTGATTTACTCCGCCGCGACGCTGTCCTGCAGGCCTGCCGGGGAATGCCTGCCGACCTGAAGACCCAGCTGCGTCGGACCCCCCTCGGGGGACCCCTTCTCTTTGGTGACACCTGGCAAGCCGTCAAGGATTCCAATGCGGACAGGTGGCCTCCCAAGTCTGTTCCTCGGCGCTTTCAGTCAGCCCGCAAGGCCGTGGGTCGCCCCCTGCGGATCTCCAGACCCGTCGCCCCGACGTCAACAGCCCAGCTGCAGTCCCTGCGTCGCCGTCGCCCCGCCTTCGGTCGCCCCGGCCAAGCTAACGCCCCCGCCCCCGCTTGGCCCCGTCCCACCCGTCGCCCTGGGCGCGGGTGGGCTCAGTGACTCCTCCCCTCCTCCGCCTCCGCCGGCCGTCTCGGGTCCTCCAGTCGGCGGCAGGCTCGCCCTCTTCAGCGACGAGTGGCGATTACTGATTCCAGACGACCCGTGGATTTTAGACACTGTTTCCTGCGGCCTACGGATCTCCTTTCGTTCCCCTCCTCCTCTGCGTACGACTCCGCTGTGGACCGAGATCCCCGCAGACCCGCTCAAGGAGTGCGCGGGGGAAGTCGACTCTCTTGAGGAAGGATGCCACAGAGGTTGTGCGCCGCGCAGACTCGCTGGGATTTTACAGCAGACTTTTCGTCGTCCCCAAGCCTGGCGGCAAGTGGCGCCCAGTGATCGACCTCTCAGCCCTAAATCGCTTCATCGTGGCTCCTTCCTTCCACATGGAGACGGCCCGAGCCCTGCGTACCGCGGTGCGACCCATGGATTACGCCGTCAGCCTGGATCTCTCCGACGCTTACCTACACGTACCCATACATCCGGCCGCCCAGAGGTATCTGCGCTTCGCGTTCGATGGAACCGTTTACCAGTTTCGAGCCCTACCCTTCGGCCTCAACCTCAGCCCCTGGGTCTTCACCCGCTTGATGGATGCAGTTATGGCCAAGGCACGGCAGTCGTCTCTCAGCCCTATGTCCAACTACCTCGACGATCTCTTCCTGAGGAACCACGTCGAGTCCGTCTTGGAAGAGGACAGGGATACACTGATGCGTCTGCTGTCGCGACTGGGGTTCCTCCTCAACGTCGGGAAGTCAGATCTCACGCCCTCGCGCCGCTTCATTCATCTCGGAATGGATTTTGCCACCGATCTCAGCGTTGTTCGCCTCCCGGATCCCCGGATTCGGAAGTTGGCCACCTTCGCCAACCAGCTAGCTCAGCAGGAAGCAGCTCCCGCCCGAGTTTGGCTTCAACTCCTCGGACTGATCAACGCAGCGGCGGACCTTCTCCCCCTGGGTCGCCTCTACGCCCGCCCCCTTCAGCTGCACCTCCTGCTTCTCTGGAGACCCTCTTCTGGCGACCTTACCCACCTGGTCCCGGTTTCCCCCCTGGTTCGCCCTCACCTTCTACGCTGGACCGACACGGCTTGGTTGGCTTCGGGAGTCCCTTTGTCCCTCCCCCCCCCCCCCCGCACCTCTCCCTGTGTGTCGACGCGAGCCTCTCGGGTTGGGGAGCCCACCTGCTTCCTCAATTCACCTCGGCTTCCGGCCTCTGGCCCCCGGAGTTTGCGGACAAGCACAGCAATTGGTTAGAGCTGCAGGCAGTCTGGCAAGCCCTCTTCGTTTGGGAGAGCCAGCTCAGGAACCAGCGGCTTCTCGTCCTCTCCGACAACTCGACGGTGGTGGCCTACATCCAGAGACAGGGGGGCACCCGATCTCCCGACCTCTGTATGCTCCTCTTCCGTTTGATGCGCTGGGCCGAGGAACGCGACATTACTCTCCTCGCACGACACATTCCTGGCCACTTGAATGTGTTGGCGGACTCGCTCTCTCGCCGCGGCCAGTTGCTCCACACAGAATGGACGTTGCGCCCGGATATCTTCAAGATGATCTGCGCCCGTTGGGAGACTCCCTTAATCGACCTCTTTGCTACGAGGTGCAACCGCCAGCTTCCCCTCTTCGTCTCCCCGATTCCAGACCCGCTGGCCTGGGCAGTCGATGCCCTCTCGATTCCTTGGGACGGCCTCATCGCTTACGCGTACCCCCCGACAGTCCTCATTCCCAAGGTCCTCCACAAACTTCGAGGGAGCAACGCAGTCCTGCTTCTGGTCGCCCCGCTGGCTTGGGCCCGGTCCTGGACCACCGACCTACTCAACCTCGCCACCTCTCCTCCCCTGCGCCTTCCCACGCCCCGTTCCATGCTCAAGCAGCCCAGGCAGGCTCTCTTCCACCCTTGTCCCGAACGCCTGTCTCTTCACGCCTGGAGGTTGTGCAGCGCGCCCTCACCGCTCGAGGCTTCTCTGGTGCAGCAGTGGAGGCAATCGCTGCAGCCCGCTAGACGTCCACCCGGCGTGTTTACGAAGGGAAGTGGCGCGTCTTGTGTGCCTGGTGCGACGCCCGTCGCCTCCTACCCACCGGACTGACTAACCCACAGCTAGCGGACTTTCTCCTATGGCTCTTCGAGGTCCAAGGTTTGGCGCCCATCACCATCAGGGGATACTTATCCATGGTCGCCGACACGTACCGCCATCTCGGCCTTCCAGACCCCGGCGCCTGTAAGGACCTCTCCGACCTCATGTCCAGCTTCAGCCTCCAACGTCCGACTCAGCGTTCTCTCGTTCCTCGCTGGGACCTACCTTGGGTCCTGACGTGGCTGAATTCTTCCCGCTTCGAGCCACTCGCTCTAGCCCCTCTGGCAAATGTGACACGCAAGACCTGCTTCCTTCTAGCCTTGGCCACCGCGTCCAGAGTTAGCGAGCTACACGCTCTTTCTACCCGCCCAGACTGCCTCCAGTTCAGGGCAGATCGCTCCGTGCAGCTCTTAACGGACCCCAGCTTTATTGCCAAAACAAGGTCGCCCCTAACTGCTCCACAGATCATCACCTTGCGGCCCCTGGGAGGGCCTGCCTGCTCTCCGGAGACTCGGCGACAGGATCCCGTGCGTGCCCTACGCATCTACCTGCGCCGTACCAAAGTTACCCGTAGAGGGCGCTCCCGCCTCTTCCTGCCCATACGCCAGGGCAAGACTGATATCACAGCCCAGACGATCTCCTCCTGGCTGCGCTGGGTAATACGATCGGCATACATGGATCTCTCCCCACGCGTAGCGCAGAGACTGAAGATCCGCGCACACGAAGTACGCGCCATGGCCACGAGCGTCGCATTCGATCGGAACTGCGCTGTCAAGGACATCGTGGCCGCGGTGGGCTGGCGAGCAGAATCTACCTTCGCTCGTTTCTACCTTCGGGATCTGGCGGGACAGCGAGACAACCTCGCCTTGTTGGGGGACCTCACGGTGGCACAGCACTCCCTCCCGGCGCAGCAGGCGCCGTAGGTACGCACCTAGCTAGTTACCTGGGAATTAGCAATGGGAGGACGGTCTTGGTCTCCGGTAGTACCGGGGCGGCACCCTCCTCCTATTCGTGATTCTCCCATTTGTCATGTCATCGGTAATGTTTTTGATGAAATAAATGCATTTTTCTTTAAAAGGTATTTTTTCGAAAAATACTTACCGATGACATGACACGGAGGACCCTCCCACCTGCCCCGCTTGCCGCTGGTGAGCCTAGTATCTGACTGGCGAGTCAGGTGACTCGGAACCGGATAGGCAGGTCCGGGAGACAACTCTTGGCCCCTCTGGAGGGTTCCCCGAGTGCCTCCCGGGTTGTGTGTGCACACAACGGGTTCGTAGGCTAGAATTTGAGCACGTAGTAGACACTCCCATTTGTCATGTCATCGGTAAGTATTTTTCGAAAAAATACCTTTTAAAGAAAAATGCATTTTTAACCTACTTAGCCCCAGAACACTACAACAGGAGATGGATTGACCATCAGGCGCCAAGCTAATCTGGCACTACTTTTGAATTATTATGGTTGAACAGTCTCCCCCGAATTGGTACATAGTTGTTAAGTGACACCTCCAAAATATTGCGGCCATGGGGTTAAATGGGTTAAAGATTTGACCTGACATGTATTATCATGTAGTATACAGTAGAATCTTTTTAAGAAAAAAAATGATCTTACCCCTTTTCATCCTGATACACACATTGCTTGAAATAAATTTGACTATTGATAGTTCAAGGGTGGTGCCAGAATAGCTTTGCGCCTCAGGCGCCAAGCTATTCTGGA
Source organism: Semisulcospira habei (assembly GCA_036245525.1). NCBI lineage: Eukaryota > Metazoa > Mollusca > Gastropoda > Semisulcospiridae > Semisulcospira > Semisulcospira habei. Next base: position 67,234,700 of record BTPG01000005.1, read on the forward strand.
ATCACCCTTGAACTAAAATGGTTGATCTATCTCCTAATCTGTAATGCAGCCTTCATAGGACAGTAAGGACAGTTTTAAAAAATCAGCCTCAGGTTGTAATGGGTCAAATGAGAGGTCCTCTCAAAAGAAGTTTTGAAGGGCAGAAGTGTCGACTGTCGTTGAAGACCATCATTTTGGTGGTTACAGGCACATAAATGATGGTCTTTGTGCCCTTCACTGCCTAGAAAAAATGGAACATCGCCCAACTGCCAGAGGTATAGATCCTCATGAGCCCATGCAATTGTGGGGGCTCATGAGGATCTGTGCCTCTTACTGAAGCAACTTTGTATCCATTGTTGGTTAAAGTACCATTACGCATAAATCTGAAGACATATCAGCATCATTTGTGTTTGTTATGCCTTGTCGACACACATAATGAGCTTTAACAGCAGTTTGAACATGCAGAAAAAGCACGCGTAATCGCACATATTTATTCTGCACAGCCGTTGGCGTGCCAAGCTATGTTTAGCTGTTTCTCACACTGATAGCGTTGTATTTCTCAAAACAAACTCACAAACTCCATGTTCCTCACCGAGTTTGACCTCCTCCTCGACCACTACAGCACATGACCTGGAAAGCACATCCTACTTGGTGACTTCAACTTCGACTTTGACAAACCCAACCACCCTGACACAAAACGCCTTTGCGCGTCACTTTCAAACCACAATCTTACACAACACATCACTAAACCCACCCACCGACTTGGCCACACCCTCAACTGGATCATCACCCGCACCTCCGATCAACTCTTTCTTGACTCAGACACCTCCTCTTTGCTCCCCTCTGACCACCTCGCTATTCTCATCTCCCTCAACCTACCTCCCCTGAAAAAGCCCAAGCTCCTTGTTTCTCGTCGCAAACTAAAATCTGTCAATCGAGAGAGCTTCTTCGACGAAGCTATCGACCTTCTCTTGGACTTCGCCCCCTCTCCTGGTGTTGCATCCCATTTTGATTCCTCCCGTCGAAAACTCTTAGACACCCATGCCCCTGTCACCACCTGCTCCATACCCCACCGACTCCCCTCCCCCTGGCTCACTGACGACATAGCTGAGGCCAAGCACCAGCGCCGACAAGCGGAACACCGCTGGCGCTCATCCGACCTCACCGTTCACAGACAGACTTTCCAAACCACCAGATCCAGAGTCTGTAGAATGACATCCGACTCCAAACGTAAACACCTTCAAAACAAAATCCTGGAATCCACTTCTTCCAAAACCCTCTACGCTACCATGAACACACTCCTAGGCACTTCTAAAGACTCTCCTCTCCCCAACACACACAGCAAAGAAGAACTCCCGTCCGCTTTTTCCACCTATTTTTCCGACAAAATCCAAACTCTGCACCACACACTCGATACTCTGCCTTCTCCGCCTTGCCTTCCTGACCCCCCCCCCTCCCCACCCCTTTTCTGGCACTCCCCTCTTGTCCTTCTGCCCCGTCTCTCAGGATGAAGTCCTCAAGACCATAAAGTCCATGCCTTTCAAAACCTGCGAACTAGACCCCCTCCCAGCTTCTCTCTACTGGGATGGCCTTCCAAAACTTCTGCCCTTCATTACCGACATAATCAACACATCTCTAGAGAATGGCTCCGTCCCCGAAATCTTCAAGTCCGCCATCGTCCATCCTCTCCTAAAAAAACACAACCTTGACCCAAACGATCTCAAGAACTATCTCCCAGCCTCCAATCTCGCTTTCCTGTCCAAGCTTCTTGAGAAGGTTGTTCTCAACCAGCTCAACCTCCACCACGCCAACAACAACCTCCTCAGTCCCTTCCAGTCTGCCTATCGCAAACATCACAGCACTGAAAGAGCCCTTCTACATATCCTAAACGACCTGCTCCTCTCCACCGACTCGGGCAACATCTCCCTTCTAACACTACTTGATCTCTCTGCCGCCTTCGACACTATCGACCACTCTATCCTCCTCCACCGCCTTCACCACTCCTTCGGTATCACTGACTCTGCTCACTCTTGGTTCCTCTCCTACCTCTCCGACAGACAGCAGTCCGTCACCATCGATGGCGTCTCCTCCAACCCAGTCAGGCTCTCCTGCGGAGTTCCACAGGGGTCCGCCCTGGGTCCGGTCCTTTTCACACTCTGCACCTCTCCGCTGTCCATCATCATCCAGTCTCATCACATACACCACCACCTCTACGCTGACGACTCACAACTACTAGACAAAGACAAACTCGACAACACTCAGTCACTACTGACTTGCATGGCTGACTGCTACGAAGACGTGAAAAACTGGATGACAGCAAACAAGCTTAAACTGAACGACGACAAAACGGAAACCATGCTGGTAGGCACTCGCCAGAAACTTTCCCAGCTCCCTCCATCGCTCCACCTTCAACTCGACAGCACCCCTATCTCCCTCCCTCACTCAGTCAAGAACCTCGGCGTTATCCTCGATTCCTCTCTTTCCATGACCAGCTTTGTGCGTCACGGCCCAGGCATGCTATTTCCACCTCCATCGCATCAGTCAGATCAGAAAATACCTCACCACCGAAGCTGCCACCAAACTTGCTGTCTCTCTCATCTTATCTCGCATCGACTATTGCAACTCTCTCCTTTCTGGTCTCCCTCACTTCACCACTTTCACTCTCCAGCCTGGTGTGGCCTTGCCCACCTGCACTTTTGCGCCTCAGCGTCGCCATAGGTCGTCACACCACGACTCTTTACTTGGCGCTGCGGGGCTTCCGGTGTCCCCTTGTCCACCGGCTCGGAGCTGGTCACCGCACATCCATCGATATGATGAGCAACCCTCTCGGCGCCGCTCTCGCCACTCTTGTCTGATGGATTCACTTTCCTCCCGGGACGTTCAATTTTGTGGTCGCCCTCGGAAATGAACGGAACATGGCCACCCTGTTCCTCGTGATTTTTTGGTCTCAGTTCGGCTGCGGCGCTCCCCTATCATACAGGTTGATTTGTGTCCTACTGTTCTGGCTTCCCCTCTGCGCCACAGCCGAGATCTTGTCCCGGGACGGGAGCGGTCCCGTTCGCGGGTTTCTTCCCACCACGGTGCGCACCGTCGACCGCTTCCAGAGAACAGACGCCACAGTCCTTCCCCCTGTGAGGCCTTGGTCTTCTCCTTTTTCCTCTTCTGCTTCCTCCATGGGCAGTCCACACACTCGGGGACGTTTGCACTGACACTCCTAGTCCACCTCGGCCAGGGTGACGGATGCTGTCCCTTCAGCCGCGGATTGTGATGTGCCGGGCGAGATCTTACACCGCCGCTCCCTCGGGCGTCTTTCACAGCCAGCCCCGCGCACCTGGCCTTCGAAGATGGGTCTCTTGCGGCGGTACCCCAGTCTCCCTCGGGGGAGGAGACATCGGCCCCCGGCTGTCCCTGGCGCGGCTCCAGACCAGCCAGGCGTGATATTGCCTAAAATTGTCTTACGCCACTGCGTCGCCATATGTCATCACATCACGACTTGTTGCTCGGCGCCTTGGGGCTCCCACGGTCTTATTGCGCCCTGGCTGGAAGCCAGTCTCCATGCACATGTATTACATAGGGTACATCCTCTCGGCGTCCGTCTCACCACTCAGGTCGGATAGCTTCTCCTTCGACACGCATTCCTCATGACATACCACTTTGGGGTCATACACACATGCGGACCAGCTGCTGCCATGATCCCCAGGCTTTTCTTCCGCCATCCGTCCAGTCTTACACCGAGAGCGCCGACCCGCATCTACCGGCCAGGAATGGGCCTATACGTGCCTTGCCACCTATGGATAACAGGCTTGAGAGCTCGGTCCGCCCTCATATGAGAATGAAAATTTAACCGTGGTCCTGAAATCGACACCCTTTCTTATATATTGTAGGAATAAAATGTCTCCCCATAGCATTGGACCGTTGTTGTTGGTTCTTGGCTAGCTTCAACCTCAAGCGACCGCCATTTGGACCAACCAGATCCAGGGTCTTGCAAGGATCTCGCCGACCTCATGGCTCACTTAGACCTCCAGCAACCAGTGACACGCCCCCTACTCCCTCGATGGGAACTCGCGTGGGTGTTAACCTAGCTTTACACTGCTCGTTTTGAACCTCTGCCCTTGGCACGGTTCTCTGACTCGACGAGAAGGCCATGCTACTTGCTGGCTCTGGCCACCGCCTCTCGCGTGAGTGAACTCCATGCTCTCTCAGTACACCCGTCCTGCCCGCAGCTCCGGGCCAACGGCTCTGCCCAACTCCTCACTAGTCCTTCTTTTTTTGGCCAAGAACAGGCTCCCATCAGCCGCCCCTCAACCGACCGCTCTTCGGCCATTGTGGGGCCCCAATACACCCCAGGACGTACGCAAACAAAACCCGGTCAGGGCATTCAACATTTCCCTCCTACAGGTGATGCCCCTACGGTGAGGACATTACGCCTCTTCCTGTCCTTAGCTCCGGGCTGGAATGATATTTCTGCCCAGACGATTTCCGCTTGGCGGCGTGAAATCATAAGATCCGCTTACAAAGACCTCTCAACAGAGGGAGCGAAGAGGCTGCGGATTTGGGCGCACAAAGTCTGGGCTGTCTCCACGAGCATCGAATTTGACCGCAACTGTGCCGTGCGGGACATTGTGGCGGTCCTGGACTGGAGGGCCGAATCTACTTTTGCCCATTTCTACTTTCGTGACCTGTCCGGCCAACGACAAAACCTGGCACTAGTGGGGGACATTGCGGCGGTGCAACACTCCCTCCCGGCGCTGGATGCGCCATTGCTAACACTTAGCTGAAATTGTCAGGAGCGTGCACCGGCAAGGGACCTAGCTAAGCAGTTACACAGGGGTTGAGTTTTGGGGCGGCACCCTCTTCGCAATTCTTCCTATCAGCAATACCATTGGTAACGTTTTTGAAGAAATAAATGTATTTTTCTTTAAAATAAATTTTTTGGAAAAATACTTACCGATGGTATTACTCAAACTTCCCTCCCACCTTCCCTGCTTGCCGCCTGTCTGCTAAGATAGAACTCGCAATAACGGACTCTCGCGAGATTAGGAAGGGAGGCTATCCAGAGGATAGGGAGGCCACCCAGAGGATTAGGTAACTGCTTGCCAGAGTTACGTCCCTGGTTGTGTAGCAACACACAACAATTTTGGAGGCTGAAATTGACAGGCTAAGTATGTCTTCCTATCAGTAATACCATCATTTTCGAAAAAAATTATTTTAAAGAAAAATACTTATTTGTGGTACGTGAGTCATTGTCTAAAGCGTGCGCATGCGTGCGCGAGTTGTGAGTGCGCGCTTAGAGTTATAATTATTATAAGATAAGCGCATTATAAATACCATAATTATTATTATTATTATTTTTTATTTCTAGAACAGAGTGGAGTCATTGTCAGGTTACTTGATATAAAGACGATGTGTGCTGAACTGGATTGTCATGTGTCCAAATGAACCATAGCTAGACCTGTCTGCAGCGTTTCGTAACCATCTGTTACAGAAGTGTACGGCGTTAGTGGGTCTTTAAGACAGCTGGGGATCTTTGATGGCGTATGTACGATGATTTCAAAAGCACAATCTGCGCCCGCTGGCAGTGAATGGGTTAATGATAGGTGATGTCTCATAAGGGTGCTGGCTCAAAACAGGTTCTGCTGTACTAGGGATGAATTGAATCGATTGAATAATAATATATAACTCTTCTATAGCGCAATATCCCCACAAAGAAAGGCTCAGATCGCTTTACATCTAAGTAATCTAACTAATTGAAATTAACTAACTAAAGTACCGACAACGTACAAAAACACAATCATTCATAGGTCCAAATGCACACTGACACAATACTAAAATAATAAACATAACATTTCAAGAGCCTGATCAGATATATACATGTTGATGGGAAAACGTAGGGTTTATCAATCCCTTTCAAAGGCCAATCAGGACCAAAAAGGTGACTGCCAAGCGTGTAATATGCAAAGAAGTACCCAATGGAGAAAGAAACACGCTTAGAAAAGACGGGTACAACACAATTTATTAATATTATTATTAATAATTTAATAATAATTTGGATAAGAGTTGCCACATTCCTTCTGCCAATGAAGATAAGTAGCGGCTAATCTCTCTGTTTGTTTGTTTGTCTATTTTGACAAAGGGTATTTACCCGAAATATTAATAAATTGTGTTGTACCCATCTTTTCTAAGCGTGTTTCTTTCTCCGTTGGGTACTTCTTTCAAAGGCCAAATTGAAAAATATGTTTTCAATCTTGCCCTGAAAATGGCCAAACATGGTGCATGGCGAATATCATGGGGAAGACCATTCCACACTTTGGGAGCTTGGAAAGAAATGGCCCGCTGTCCAAAGGTTTTTAATGACACTCTGGGGTTAGTCAGTATTCTGTCGTCAGTGCTGGAGCGCAATACTCTGCCTGGTGTATAGACAGGGAGACTGGAGGACAAGTATGCCAGGAGTGTTTTATCAAACGCCTGAAAAACAAGGGAAGCAATTTTGTATTCAACTCTCAACTTCACAGGAAGCCAGTGTAACTGCTTAAGCAATGGGGTGATGTGGTCACTCTTTGATTTTTTCAGTACAAGTCTTGCTGCATGGTTTTGAATCATCTGGAGCATGTAGAGCAGATCGTTCGACATACCTGACATTACAGAGTTACAGTAGTCAAGCCTTGACAAAATCTGTGAACATGCAATTTGCTTACAGGCATCGTCAGTAAGGTACTGTACGGAGCTAAGCCTCCTGAGCTCAAAATAGCAGCAGCGTGTTGAAGTTAACCCTTTTAGCCCCAAGGTCCCATTTCTCAAATGTTGGAGGTGTTGCCTAATAACTATGTACCAGTTGCAGGAGATGGATTGACCATAATTCAAGGGTAGTGCCAGGTGAGCTTGGCACCTGAAGGCGCCAAGCTCATCTGACACTACCCTTGTAATCATGGTCAATCCACCTCCTGCTGTAGGGGCTCGGGGCTAAATGGGTTAACTCTGTGCGTCGATAGCAACCCTCTAGTGACCCAATTGCGACCAAAACTTCTGTCAGTGCGCAAAGGGTTAGTATTTTTTATAACAGGTTGTGCTGTACTAGGGCTGATTAAAGTTGATCTTCTCGAAAGCCGTCACACTTGAGTTTGGCTCTCAAAATGAAACCTGTGGTCTTCTGTAGCGCCTCCACAGGCACATACAGTTTCTCTTGTAGAGTGGCGGGCTTCGGCCCATATCTCCTCCCTCAGCAGCTGGTGGTTCCCACAGTCCTGGAGGATGTGCTCTGTGGTCTGCTCTGCTTCTCCACAAACGCACAGGGGAGATGGCACAAGGTGGAAGCATCTATGCAGGTGGAAATTGAGTCGGCTGTGCCCGGTCCTCAGATTAAAGTTGATTAAAGTAATCCCTTGTGTTTCAGTAGCAGTTTTTGTCATGATGATTTCTGTAGGAATCATCACAACCAAAACTGCTACAGATGTGCAAAGGGTAATTAGTATCATTATAGCAGCATCACCATAACATTTATTTCTTCAAAAACGTTACCAATGGTATTACTGATAGGAAGATATACTTAGCCTGTCAATTTTAACCTCCAAAATTGTTGTGTGTTGCTACACAACCAGGGACGTAACTCTAGCAAGCAGTTACCCAATCCCCTGAGTGGCCTCCCTATCCTCCGGGTAGCCTCCTTTCCTAATCTTGCGAGAGTCCGTTATTGCCAGTTCTATGCTTAGCTTCCATCTTGTTTGGATTACTCGTCATCAGTCTCCAAGTTTTCTTCATCTCTTTCGTTCGTCCTTCGGTTTCGTTAGGTTAGACATGACCAAGTAAGGCCTTGGACATTGCCTTGCCCGGTGATTGTGGCTAACTGGGGCAATTTCCTCGGAATTGCGGCGTTTTGCCGTTCGTTTTGACTTCGACTTTGGCTGTCGGTTACAACGGTCGTGTACTCGGTGGCCCCTGGGCTACGCGCGATCTTACAACGTGCACCGCCTGTGGGGATTTCCAGTGGCCCAGTGATTCCCACCTCTGCTGCCTACCTTGTTCGGGCTGTGCTTCCGACCATACTTGTGTTATTTGCGCCACACGGGCGGAGGACCGTTTGTCCCAATTTTGGCGTTTTTTATCGTCACTAGCGCCCCATGCCGTCCACTGAGCCGTCCGCCCACCCAGCCCCTCCTACCCCAGACACAGTCAGCAATTCTTTAAAAAAAAAAAAAAAAAAAAAAAACAAACACAGGTCAGCGCTCCCGGTCGCCTGCTTTCTCCGCACTCCTGATCTACGGAGACGGGACTTTTGCGGCACATTTCCACCCCGGCCAAGGTGACGGACGTTGTCCCTTCTGCCGCGGGCTGTGATATACCTTTCGAGACCTTACACTCACGCTCCCTTGAGCGGATTCCGCAGTCCACCCTGCGCACCCGATCTACGGAGACGGGTCTCTCGCGGAGGTACACAACAACTCGGACACAGTAGGCGTTTCTTCTCAGCGCTCCCGGTCACCGGACCTCAGTCTCCTACTTTCTCCGCACTCCCTCGCTACGGAGCCGGGACACTTGCGGCACTTTTCCATCCCGGCCAAGGTGACGGACGTTGTCCCTTCTGCCGCGGGCTGTGATATACCTTGCGAGACCTTACACTCATGCTCCCATGAGCATGTTTCGCAGATAGCCCCGCGCACCCGATCTACAGAGGCGGGTCTCTCGCAGAGGTACCCCCTTTTCTCTCGGGGGAGGAGACACCGGCCTCTACTGTCCCTGGTGCGATTCTCGACCAGGCAGGCGTGGCCTTGCCCCCCTTGCACTTTGGAGCTGCCATGTTGCCATCGGTCGTCCCCTCACGACTCTTAACACGGGGCTTCCAGTGTCTCCTTGCGCCCTGCCTAGGAGCCGGTCTCCACGCACCCGTCTCCGCGCACCCGTCTAACACACGGTCAGTCTTCTGGGCAACAAACTCGCCACTCCGTTCGGATAGATTCGGGCTGCACTTCTGATCACACTCATGAGACTTGCAACGCTTGGGAGGAATACCATTGGTTCCAACTTTGGCATTTTCATCGCCATTGGCGCCCCGTGACTTCCACTGCGGCGCCAGCTCACCCGACACCTCCCAACTTGGACACAGTCAGCGTTTCGTCTCAGCATTCCCGGTCCCCGGACTCCGGTCGCTTACTTCCACCGCACTCCTGCTCTACGAAGACGGGACACTTGCAGACATTTTCCCCACTGGACAAGGCGACGGACGCTGTCCCTTTTGCCATGGGAGGTGAGTTACCTTACTAGCCCCGCGCACCGGCTATATGGAGATGGGACCCTCGCAGCGGACATTTCCCCACCGGCCCAAAAACGAGGTCTACGCCGCGCACCCACTCTACAGAAACGGGTCCCTCGCGGCAGTACCCCCCCTCTCCCTCAGGAAAAGAGACATCGGCCCCCGACTGTCCCTGGCGCAATTCTCTACCAGCCCCCCTGCACCTTTGCGCCTGCGCGTCACCATCGGTCTTCACCTCCTGACTCTTTGCACGGCACTTCGGGGCTTCCCATGTCTCCCTGTGCCCCGGCGCTGAGCTGGTCTCCGCGCTCCCATCGATCGGACGGTCAGCCCTCTCAGCGACGTTCTCGGCCCTATAGTCCGATATACGAGGCTCATCCTGCGTTTTCTTCCGCCGGAAGCATGTCCGCCCGTCCCTCCTCTAAAAAATAAAAAAAAAAAGGCTTCGGCTTTGATGGACGCTACACTTCAGCCTCAGCGCCTCAAATCCTACCGCAACCACCTGGTTTCTGAGATCTTGCGGACGCCTTTTCGGCGCAGTTGCCTCTCGCCAATTCAAGGACCCTGTTTTCTTTTTCGATGACAGTTGGCCGGGGGACATCGACATCTGGTTTCACCAGAGCTGGTATGCGGGTCACTCTCAGGCGTTTTCGTGCCCTTTACCATTGCTGGATGCTGCCGCGGATTTTCAGACGGGTGGTCGCCGCACTGCCTTTTCCCGGTTCCTTGGGGCGTCTAACTGAGCTGCTACATCCTAAACAGACGTTTGAGCCTAAAAGCAGCCGACGAGACTTGCCATTCCGTCTTACACCGAGAGCTCTGACCCGCCTTTACCGGCCAGGGATATGCCTATACGTGCGTCGCCACCTATGGGTAACAGGCATTGAGAGCTCGGTCCCCCCGCAAAGAGTTTGTTGGGTCTTATGCACGCCACCAGGAATCAGAGAACCCGGCGGCATATGCGGGGGACCACCCCTCTGCGATGACAGCTACCTTTTACCATAGGCTGGACAGCCATGTTGAATACAACGGTTCTCGTCTGATCACCGAAGTTACGCATCGTCGAGCTCAGTTAGTACTTGCATGGGTGACTGCCTGGGAACACCAAGTGCTGTTGGCATCATTCTGTTAAAAAAAAAAAAAAAAAAAAAGCGCCTGGGCAGGGCCACACCATCAGTGCACCTCTCAGAGCGGGACCAGAAATTAAGCTGCCGACGCGTTAAGCCACGGAATCAGACTTTGGGTCCCAGACAGAGAGTGGAGCCTCTGGCGCTCCACTGAGACTGATAGCCTCTATGGAGATGAAACAAGTTCCGTCAGTACTATTAGCCGATAAGATGTGTTTCCTCGTCGAGGGCGGATCCCGAAGCTTTACCCCTCTGCCTTACAAGCGCAGTGCAGGATACCCAGCATTTTGGGTACCCGGAATCGGATGAGCGATCACAGTGCGTGGGGACAGGGCGCGACATATGCCACACAAGAAGACGTCTCCACTTCCCACTCCTCCTCGCCGACGGACAAGTTCAGGTGTGTTGCGGTGGCGGACCTCGTCTCTACACCGGACCTCGGAGGCAGCCGGCAGGCACAGTCGATCTTCCGGCTGGACCGTCAGGGACCGCTCTACCCCAGAGATGCAGCCTCGACGTCAGCACCGGGACCACGCAGATGACTACTCGCAGCCGATTTAACAGCCGATGGATGGATGCAGCATCCCTGCGACACACCACGGCAGCTCTTGCGTGTCAAGTCACTCCCTCCACATTTCAACGCGCCTGCGACATGACAGCTTCAGGGACCAGGGGTTCTTCTCGGGCACCCGATGACCAGAGATGGAGGTTACTTCTGACAGCAGTCGTATGCAGGTCGCTCCCAGGCGTTTTCCTATGACCTCTCGGCGTACACTGTCACAAGGCTGGGACAAGACGACGTCCTTGGTTCGCAACTCCGTAGCAAGTGCGGGATTCCGGCGGATGGTGGCGCCATCTGTAGTCAAGCGTCTTACTTCCTCTCGGTCGGCTCTACTCGCGGCCAATTCAACTACATCTCCTCCTTCTTTAGAGGCTGTCTTCGGGGGATTTGGCGGTTCGCGTGCCTGTGTCTCCACTGGTTCGGCCACCTCTCTTTCGGTGGACAGACCCATCTTGGTTAGGGTCGGGAGTCCCCCTAGCATCCCCGCTACCCTACCTGTCGATCTGCACGGATCCCTGTCTCCCCGGTTGGGGGGCACATCTGCTTCCGGACTTCAGCGAGACAGCGGCCTTTGGCTGCCGGATCTGGTGGGCATACGTATCAACTGATTGGAGTTAAAGGCAGTTTGGCTCGCCCTCTTCGCCTGGGGGATGCGCATGACAAATCGACAGTTGTGGCGTATATTGAAAGGCGGGATGCGTTCTCCTTCTCTGTGCATCTTTCTGTTCCAGCTGTTTGTGTGGTACCGAGATCGGGACATCTCACTGCGGGCGCGTCACATTCCGGGATGGTTAAATGTGCTAGCTGATTCTCTGTTCTGTGAGGGCCAGCTTCTCATGAGTCTCGCCACGGATCCCCCTCTGCGGCTTCCCACGACACGCACGATGCTGAAACCGCCATGGCAGGATATTTTTCACCATTGCCCGGAGTCTCCTCTTACATGCCTGGAGATTGTGTGGCGATCCCTCACCACTCGAGGTTTCTCGGATGTGGTGGTGGCGACTATCACTTCAGCACGACGACCTTCCACCTGGAAAGTCTACGAGGGAAAATGGCGGGTTTTGCTGTCTAGGTGCGGGACTTGACACCTCTCCCCACAGCTTTGACTATGCCCCAGCTCGCCGAGTTCTTCCTGTGGCTCTTCGCGGATCAGAATCTGGCGTCCATCACCATTCGGGACTATCTTCCTAATATGGTGGCTTACACTTACCGCGATTTGGGCCGGCCAGATCCAGGGTCTTACAAGGACCTCGCCGACCTCATGGCTCACTTTGACCTCCAGCGACCAGTGACACGCTCCGTTAACCTGACTCAACACTGCTCATTCTGACCCACTGCCCTTGGCGCGGTTCTCCGACTTGACGAGGAAGACGTGCTTCCTGCTGGCTCTTGCCACTGCCTCTCGAGTGAGTGCGCTCCACACCCTTTCCGTGCACCAGTCCTGCCTGCAGCTCCGGGCCTATGGCTCGGTTCAACTCCTCACTAGTCCTTCCTTAGTGGCAAAATACAGGCTCCCTGCAGCCGCCCCTCAACCGATCACTCTTCTTCCACTGCGGGGCCCTGATACGACCCTGGTAGTGCGACAGCAGGATCCGGTCAGGGCATTAAAGATCTACCTCCGCCAGTCGAAGCCCTTACGGCGGGGACGTTCCCATCTATTCCTGCCCTTGGCTCCGGGCAGGAATGATATATCTGCCCAGACGATCTCCGCTTGTCTGCGCTGAGTCATACGATCTGCTTATGAAGACCTCTTGACAGAGGGAGAGAAGAGCTGCGGATTCGGGCGCACGAGGTCCGGGTTGTCTCCACGAGCGTAGCGTTCGACTGCAACTGCGCCGTGAGGGACATTGTGGCGCTGTGGGCTGGTGGGCTGAATCGACTTTCACCTGCTTCTACTTTAGAGACCTCTCAGGCCAGCGACAAAACCTGGCCCTTGTGGGGGACATTGCTGCAGTGCAACACTCCCTCCCGGCGCTGGATGCGCCCGTAGGTAGCGCTTAGCTGAAATTGTCGGGAGTGTGCACCTGCAGGGGACCTAGCTAAGCAGTTACACAGGGGTATCACTTTTGGTGGCACCCTCCTCCTCTTCGCAATTCTTCCTATCAATAATGCCATCGGTAACGTTTTTGAAGAAATAAATGTATTTTTCTTTAAAATATTTTTTTTTCGAAAAATACTTACCGATGGTATTAGAAAAATACTTCCCAATGGTATTATTCAAACTTCCCTCCCACCTTCCCCACTTGCCGCCAGTCCGCTAAGATAGAACTGGCAATAACGGACTCTCGCGAGATTAGGAAAGGAGGCTACGCGGAGGATAGGGAGGCCACTCGGGGGATTGGGTAACTGCTTGATAGAGTTATGTCCCTGGTTGTGTAGCAACACACAACAATTTTGGAGGCTGAAATTGACAGGCTAAGTATATCTTCCTATCAGTAATACAATCGGTAAGTATTTTTCGAAAAGAAATTATTATAAAGAAAAATACATTTTCTGTCTGTAGGAGCGAGGGGACCACTTGTTCCTGGGTCCAGGCCCTGAGCAGGTCGTGAGCCTGGATGTGCTACACGAAGTGGAGGGGCTGTGTCTGGTCATGATGTGTAGCTGTCGTGTCATGACGCGCAAGCTGGCCATCCACCTGCTGAAAGAAGTTCGCAACATCTTCACTGTGTACAACCCAGCACAGGTGTGTGTTCATTAGTAGTGAAGAGGTGTGTTTCACCTTTTGATGGACGTTTAGCCAGTTTGGAAGGTAGATTCAGATTTACAATTTGAAAAATAGCAACAGCCATAATCTTAGCACTTGTTTGATTTGATTATCGTGTGTGATGTATATCATCTTCTGTGTTCAACTCTTTGACTTTTAGAATACATAGGGATGACTACTTGCAAAAGCTTTGGGCAACTTGAAAGTTTGTAATCGGTAGCCCAGCTTATGTCGTCCATATTTTGAGCTCAGAAGAACATTTTTATTTGACATGTGACTGAATTTTGTCTCGGCCTAATACGTTTTGAAAATAAGTTGTCTTGAAAAGATACATGTTTTCTCAAGAGAATTCTTGAGGAGCATTCATGAAGGGCAAAAAGCATTACCTGTTATTAAAGACCATCATTGAGTTGACTACATCGCCTAAATGATATTCTTTTAATGACAGGTGATCCCTCATAAGGGTGCATACAAAACAGTTTCTGCTGTATTCTCCCAGTGTCGCCCATCTGATTGCATGATGGGCTCACTCGATATTATGAAGGAAGAGTTGAAAATGTGCCAGTTTTGTGTATTGTTTCCAGGACAGTTACACGTGTCTGCTTGATGTCGTGGACAGGGCATGTCCTCAGATTGTTGAGAAACTCATTCCACATCTGCCTGCACCTGAAAAGGTACATCTCTTTCTCTCTCTCTCTCTCATTGTGTCTCTCGTGCTATGTATTCTACACTGGCTGTCTCCCTCGATTCGCTCCTACTGATAAATATTGGCGAATAGACAATGGACTGACATTTTAAGTTCATTAACAAAGGGTATAACAATGATCATTGTTGTATCTTTGCAGCCGGTGATCCTGACCCAGCCTAGCATTGACCTGATGTGGGTAGCGGACCGTGCAGTCACGCTCTGGTTACCAGCAGGGGGCGGCAGTATGCAAGATGGAAATCAGATCAATTACAGCTTCCACCGTGTTGACATGTGGATACGCTTCATTGCAGCCGTTGTGTCCAAGGACTACGCTCTGAGCTCCTGTCCTCGTGCCATCGCTCATGCATGGCCTATCGTCTACACCAGGCTCAATGCACTGTTTCCATCTATTGACCCAAAGTATGTTTGTGTTTTTGTTGTTGTTGTTTTATTTTTACCAAAGAAATTAATAAAATAGATTAGAAGAATTTAGTTAGTCATTGTGTATCAATCCATTAACCCATTCAGCCCAGATGCACTACAGCAGGAGATGGGTCGACCATGATAATTCAAAGCTAGTGCCAGATTAGCTTGGCGCCTGTCAGCGCCAAGCTAATCTGGCACTGCCCTTGAATTATTATGGTCGATCCATCTCCTGCAACTGGTGCACAGTCATTAGATGACGCCTCCGAAATTTGGGAAATACGGCCCGTCAGGCTGAATGAGTTAAATTGGTTTATGATGACTTTGCAACTTCAGGAAGTGTCTATGAAACTATTCATCAGAATTGGAGTATATCGCCCCTCATCATTGAAGAGAACTCAAAACTTTGAATGGTGACTTTCTAGACAAATATTAAATGTATTTATCTTTTTGTCTGCTTAGCACCCAGATGAACGAAAACAGAGCATCGTCCATCCTGCGGTCGGGGAGCAAAAAAGTCACGACAGAGAAAGATGTCCACATGCAGCTGTGGCAGAACTACATCATCCTTGCCTGCAGCATAGCGCAGCAAAACGCGGTTATCCCGCATCGCTGCTCCTCGCCTGAACTGGGGTTTGTGTGTGTTTGTGTGTGCTTGTCTGTGCATGTGTTTAGAATAATAATAATAATAATAATAATAATAATAATAATGTATATCTTTAAAGCGCCTATACTTTCGATAGAAAAGCTCTAGGTGCCATACAAATGACATAATAATATACATACACCTTGCATCCTACAACACATATAGTCCCTAACATACACACTCACGCAACAAGATATACAAGAAAAATAAGAATAACAAAAAGAACACACCAACATAAAATGCTCACACACAAATAGACACATGTACCATAAAACCAACAACAGACAATGGACACTGAGAACTGAGTATGGTGAAGCCTGCTTTGAGCAACTGCCTTTATTTTCTCAAAATCATTACCGATGACATTACTACTGGGAAGCTTCGCTTAGCATACCAATTTTAGCCCCCGAAACTCGTGTCCCTCACAACAGGAGAGGCAACTACTCTGGGGTGTCGTTACCAGGACCCCCTGAGTAGCCTCCCGTGTTTCCCTATCTGGCGGCGCACTCACCCTTCCCGCCAGTCTCTTCGCTTAGCTACACCTAAATGGTCGTGTGCACCTCGCATGCTCCGACTGTGTATGGTGGGATTACCTTTTGTGAACTCGACTTATGTTGGAATTATGTTGGACGTGTGCTACTACCTGTGTGGTGTTGGGTGCCTTCGGTTTCTGAGGATTTACTTGGTGGGTGGCGTCTGTGGATTACTGGGTCTCGGGACATGACAAGGTAAAGCTTCGGTTACTGCCTCAGCCAGCGATTTACCGGGCGGCGGCATTGACTGGAGACTATGTATGCGACCGACTGGGAGCTCGGACCCTCGTAAGGAGGCTCCGCGCCTCGCGCCGGCCTTTGTCTGTCTTAGGATACAGTACTCAATGAGGCCTAGTGGTGCGCACGATGTTGGCCTACCCTGCTCAGGCTGCACCTCCAGTCAGACTGGCATCTAATGCACGACATGAGAGGAGGAAAGATGGTCACAGCTTTGGGCGTTTACCGGACTGAGAGACCGGCACGCAACCCCGCAGCGACCGCAGCCGTGAAGTTTCGTAGAAGAGGGCCACCTCAGACATTGTGAGCTTATCGGCGCAAAAAGGGACCTGCTGCCCCCACTTGTGCCTCAGACAGAGCTGCTCAGCCTAAAGCGGTATAAGAGCCTTAAGGCAGCAGACGAAATTTGCCATCCCATCTAGCACCAAGAGCTCTAACTTGCCTTTTCGGCCAGAAATATGCCATGACCGGGTTCGTCCCCCAAGGAGATACAGGCATTGAGAGCTTGGTCCCCCCGCAGGGAAATGTTGGGCCGCTCACACGCCCTCCAGGAAAACAAAGAGCCCAGGCAGCAGAAGCGGCGGACCACCCCTCTGAGATGACAGCGCCCTCTTGCCATAGGCCAGACCAGCGCCTGGACAGGGCCGCACCAACGGTGCACCTCTCAGAGCGGGATAGGAAATTAAGCCGCTGACGGACAGGCCATGAACAAGACTTCGGGGGCCAGAGACTGAGAACGGAGCCACAGGCTAGGCCGGAGATGGTTCTCAGTCAGCGCAAACTACTGAGTCTGAAACCCACCATGGGTAGGAAGGAAGCTCGGTCTGTCATTACAGCCGATGAGACGTGTTTCCTCGTTGAGGTCGCGCCGCCGAAGCACCACCCCCTGACGGGACAGGCCACAAACACACTCCTCATGTTGAATGTTCGATAGCTTGGTCTTGTAAGACGTCTGATTCGTGCATAACTTGTCACAATTTCAGCATCAATGATGTGGGTTAGAGATCACTGAGGCTGGAACAGGGTATATATTCAAACTTTTATGTAGGTCATTTTCATGAACTTTCGAGGTTAATGGCTAAACCATTGTATTTAATTCCAACTAAATTTTAAAATAAATTATGACCAGATTTGGTGATTACTTTTTGTTCTTAGTGTTAGCCTAAAATATGCCTTGTTCAAAAGTTAATTGAAAAAAATATGAGGCAAACTTTGCTCAAGCAGACTATAGATACATCAAACATACTAATGGGAATCACTCAACGTTTGACAAAAAATTAGCAGGGTGTAGAACTTTCCTCGGATCCGCGATTTTCCGAGGAAAAGTAGCGTCACTTCCGAGAAAATGAAATAGAGTTCTGAGAAAAATTCGCGAAACACATTTTCTCCAAGTCTCGATCCAAGTTTAAAAGTAGGACGAGTTCAGGTCCGTGTCCAGCTTTTACTTTCTCGTCACTGAACGTGGCGCCCACGAGTGTAACATTGTATGCACTGCCCCGCAATATAAGTATAAGGCTTACTCACAGGGCTTCCGTTTTAGTGCGTCTCTGGATGGGCAAGTTTACGCCTGGTGTGGTGTCAGCATGTTATTACAAAGTGTGCGCTACATTTTGAACGCGTTACTTGCTGTGACGTCACCATTCATATTATTATGGGATGCGGCATCGCGTGTTTCACTTTCGATCTTGAACGAAGTTGTAAGTGGTGAAGCAAAAGCAAAGGAAGCTGGAATGCTTCGGATTCTTCAATCCCGCACCGTCTGATCTTGATAATCGCTTAGAAGAAAGTTCACTTCGACACCGCTGTCTCCATCGACAAGCGACAGTACCAGAAATGATACCCCTGGGCTGTGTGTGGCACCGCCACTGCAACGCAGTTTCAGAGTTCATGGCTGCGTGTATTTCCGTGGCTAAAGCATGACGGCACACGGATGACAAGCACAATATGCATGGAGGCAAACTCAAAAGCAAGTCCAGAAATTTGAACAGAAATAACTTAGTCAGTTTTTTAAAATTTTTTTATGATGGTCAATCCATCTTCTGGTAAACAGTTATTAGGCAAAAGCTCTAACATAAGAGAAATACGTTTTTCGGGTTAAATGGGTTGTAACCAACTTTTAAGTACATCAGTTCACACACACACACACACACACACACACACACACACACACACACACACACACACACACACACACACACACACACACACACACACACACACAGAGAGGTGAGTTGTGCTCACGATCGACGTCACACAGTTGAAGAGCGGCTCCGCACATTTTTAGCATTTTGCAACATAATTACTTAATGAGTGACTTTAGAACAACGACAGGGTGATTCAGCTCATCATGCCAAGCAGTTCGGTAGCTTTTCGTGCCATTTGCGGTACCTTTTACTGGACTTTTCAAAACTTCATGGCTCGCAAAGCACAGAGGAAGGCAGCCCTACGTTACTGCACTGTCAGTGTCAGCGGACCGGTGGCAGTCATTCTCGTGTTTTTGGTCGGCTTTCTGCTCCGGTGTGGCGATGTCGAAGCGAACCCAGGCCCACCGAAACGACAGACTCTTTTGACATGCCAGGGGAACCAAGACAACCAGTCGCCCGGGGGTGAGGCAAACGCAGTGTCTGAGCCGACCATTGCTGATGTGTTTAAAATGTTGAATGTGATGGACAAAAAGATGGACAGTATGAAAGCTACAATGCAGGAGCAGATGGACAAAATTCAGAGTGACTTTACTGCGGTGATGAAAGAAAACAGAGAGTTGAAGGAGAAAGTTACGCAGCTGGAGGATAAGCTGGATGATTTGGAGGGGCGGAGCAGACGCAAGAATCTGATCTTTCACGGAATCCCCCACCCCCAGGGGCGCTCAGAGACTTGGGCGGACTGTGAAAAAGCTGTCAAGTCAATGTTGAAGGACGAGATGGGCATAGAGGAGGAGATCGAGGTGGAGCGTGCCCATCGTCTGAAGGGGGGCAAGGCGCCCCACCCCATCATCGTGTGCTTCAACAAGTACAAAGACAAGGAGCGGATCCTGTTTGAGCGAAGAACGCTGAAGGAGAACAAGTCCCGGGTCTACATCTCTGAGGACTTCACCCCTCGGGTGAGGGACGTGCGCCGCAAGCTGCTACCCTTCCTCAAGGAGGCCAAGCAGGCGGGGAAGAAGGCCTTCCTCCGCTTCGACTCCCTCGTTGTTGAGGGAAAGACCCACGCATACGACGCTGCTACCCAGAGGCCAGTGGAGCGCAGGGGGCAGAAATGGGCAGGCCGGCATGTTGACCCAGCAACCAGGAGAAGACAGCCCGTCCCTCATTCAGACCCCCAGGGCCCCCACCATGTGTCTTCAAAGGACGACTTACCTGCACACACACACGCTCAAGTGCCCATACTCAAACCCACACCCGCACACTGTGTTGATGAAAGTGGTAGTGATGAAAGTGGTAGCTCTGTGTTTCGCATCATGGCATGGAATATCCAAGGTCTTGTAAATAAGCTGAAAAGTGTTTCTTTTATGCAGTTCTGTGAAAAGTGTCAAATTTTTGCATTTTCAGAGATCTGGTCGTGTAAGCAAAATGTTATAGAGGATACCTTTCCAGAGTATCAGGTGTTTTTTTCACCACGTACACAAAAGTTAAAAGGGGGCGTGGCCGTGTGTGTACATAAATCTATAGCCTGTCATGTGTTGCGTTTAATGCAGGCAGCTGAGGATATTGTGTTTCTAAAGATCGGTAAGTCTGTTTTGAACTCTGCATCTGATGTTCTGGCAGCATTTGTGTATGCGGCTCCAGAGCGTTCTGTTGTATATGGTGAAGATAACGTTGATGGTTTTGAAGTGTTAGAAAACTACATGTCTCAAGTGTTACGTGCTCACCCTGAGCTGCCTTGGCTATTATGTGGCGATTTTAACGCCCGCACTGCCGGTCTGTCTGATACTGATTTTATTGATGGCAATTCACACGTGCAGCCTTTACAGGAATTAACAGATCTGCTAGAGGATGTACCACAAAGCCCACGGAGGTCAAAAGATATTGGCGTAAACAGTTTTGGTCGGAAACTGATAGAACTATGTCAAGAGTACTGTTTGTTTATTGTCAATGGCAGAACGAAAGGTGACAGTGAGGGAGAAATTACGTGCGTGGCCAACAGAGGCAAAAGTGTGGTGGACTACTGTATTTGCTCTAAATCCGTGTTTGACCTAGTGACCGATATGTTTGTTGCAGACAGGTGCGAGTCAGACCATTTCCCCATTGTAACCACGTTTACTTCTATTCAGTCTGTTTATTCATGTGATGATGATGATTTAAATGATGATATAATACTAGAGGAAGGGGTTAAATTTGTTTGGAAAGAAAACTACGCTGAATCCTTTTGGGCATACATTGAAGATAATCAGGAGACTCAGTTTCAACACTTTTCGTCAGCGCTTGACTCGAGTGTAGAAGAAGGGTCGGCCTGTTTTGTAGCATTCATTCAGAAGGCGGCTGACAAAATGAGGTCAGGTAAGAAGGTAGGTGAATCCCGTGCACAGCCGCCGTGGTGGGACTCGGACTGCGAGTTAGCAAAACAAAACAAGTACCTACAGTTGAAGCAGTTCAGACACACAAACACACATGACGACTTAGGGAAGTATCTTGACATGAAGAAAGAATTTAAGAAGTTGTGTAAAACAAAACAAGTAGAGTACAACGCACGGGTTTTGAATGAGCTCAACGATGCATGTAATGATGCAAACTCAAGAACATTTTGGCAAAAAATAAAGTCTCTGACTGGCGTTAAAAAGTTGTGTTCTGATGTCATTTCACCACGCGTGTGGTATGATTATTTTCGTAATTTGCTAAATGTGGATCAGAATGTTGATGATTCAGGTTTCAGCAGACAGGCCGAGGGTGTTTTGAATGACCATATATCTGATGATTGTGATGGTTGTCATAATGCAAAATTTGACGAGGAAATCACGCAGGATGAAATTCGCAGTGCTATTAATAACATGAAGAAAGGGAAAGCATCAGGCCCTGATGGCTTGCCCACTGACCTTTTTCATCATGCAGGTGAGATCCTTGTGAAATTTCTGCATCCTTTGTTTAATCGTGTGTTTCAAAATGCGGAATACCCTGAAAGCTGGACCATGGCTGTGATATTTCCACTACACAAAAAGGGTAACCCTAGAAATGTTGACAACTACAGAGGAATTTCTCTTCTGAACGTTATCAGTAAGTTGTACAGTTTTGTCATTAACAACAGGTTGGTTCGTTTTTGTGAAGAGAATGATTGTATTCCTGAGGCCCAAGCTGGCTTCCGTAAAGGATACAGTACTATAGACAACATTTTTTGCTTACAGGCACTAGTGCAAAAGTATCTTAGCAAGCAGGGTGGCCGTTTTTACACCATGTACGTAGATTTTTCTAAAGCTTACGACAGTGTGCACAGGACAAAACTGTTGTATCTCTTGCTACGTAAAGGAGTTCATGGAAAGTTGCTTCAGACACTTGAGAGTATGTACAAACATGTAAAAGCTGCTGTAAGGGTTGGAACCAAAGTTACCGACTACTTTGATTGCATGTCAGGGGTGCGACAAGGTTGTGTGTTGAGCCCACTGCTGTTTTCTATCTTTCTTTCAGAATTTGAGACAGAAATATCATCGTGCGGTGCACGTGGCATTGATATTTTTGCAGACCCACTGGGTATTTTCCTTCTTATGTATGCTGATGATATAGCCATTGTGTCTGACTCTGTAGCAGATCTCCAAAAGAAAATTAATTGTTTAGAAAAATACTGTAAAAAATGGGGTCTCACTGTGAACATGGACAAGACAAAAGTGGTGGTCTTCAAAAATGGAGGTTTTGTGAAAAATTGTGAAAAATGGTTTTATGCTGACAAGCAGATCCAAGTCGAGTCCAGTTATACTTACCTTGGTGTGATATTTTCCTCTACTCTGAACTGGGCTAGATGTATAGAAAACTTAGCTGGAAAAGCCAGGAGAGCAGTTGCAGGCATCAAAAGACTATACTTCAAATTACAAAACTTGCCAGCTGACACTGTTTTTCACATTTTTGATGTCAAGATTAAACCCATTGTGCTGTACGGGTCAGAGGTCTGGGGTTTCCAGAGACATGATGTAATTGAGCAGGTTCATATAAAGGTTTGTAAAATGGTCCTTGGTGTTGGAAGAGATGTAAAAAACAATATTGCGCTGGGTGAGTGTGGAAGATTCCCTATGTATATTGATGCCTATGTTCGAATGGTGAAGTACTGGTGCAGACTTCTTACCATGTCAGAAAACAGATACCCAAGACAGTGTTACACGATGTTATGTATGCATGATGCTTCAGGTAGATCGAACTGGGCTACGCAAATAAAGACTCTATTGTGTATGCACGGGTTTGTGTATGTATGGGAAATGCAGTCAGTTGGAAACACTCCTCTGTTCATTCAGATATTCAAAGATCGGCTGATGGATTGTTTCCGACAGGACTGGCATGCATCCCTTACCTCAAACACAGAATACTGCCATTACCACCCAGAAATACTTAGAGCCAGTTACATAGGGCAGCTGAACTCTTGTGAACTCAGACGGGCAATATGTTTACTTAGATGTAACCGTTTACCTTTAAACGGAGTATCCAGATTTGGAAAACCCATCACTAATCCAGAATGTAATTCATGTGATTGGCATAAGGCTGAAGATTTGTGTCATTTTCTGTTCGAGTGTCCAAAATATGCCCCTTTACGTAAAAAGTACATTCCACTGTTTTACTACAGATTCCCATCCGATCTTAAAGTTCAGCTGCTGTGTGGAAACCTACATGATAAACTGGTCTTTAAAGTTGCTATGTATATTTCAGGTTGCCTTAAATTAAGGAATTAGAGGGATTTGCTTTGAACTTTTCTTGTTTTTGTTTATTTATGTGCGCTGATGTAATGCTATATGAGTGTGTTTTACAACCACCTTCCTGTATTTTCTGGTTGTAAATTGTATTTTGTGTTCTTATGGGCCTGATGGCCTGCAAAAACTGAAATAAATTTATTATTATTATTATTATTATTATTATTATTATTATTATTATTATTATTATTACACACACACACACACACAGAAAGAGAGAGAGAGAGAGAGTTTAGACAAGTGTGACTTTGGTTGTCAATCTGCATTCAGCAGAAAAGGCTATATTCTCAGTTAGAATACATTATCAAATGATCATACAAATAAATACTGGCTTTTGCACGACAGCTCACCAGTTAAAGAATCAGTATCATGGAAAGGACACACAGACACTGTCACAACAAATTTAAAGAGGAGAGAGCAAAATGAGTTAATTTATTTTAAAGTACATACAGATGATGCAGTTTTCTTAAATAAATTTGCGGACCCTCTATTATGCTCAGATGGGGGTCTGTGTACCCTCTAAAATTTATACCTGGGGGTCTATGGACCATTTAACCTGTTGTGAAAACAGAAGCCCTGTTAATAAATACTCATCACTTGAATGTTTGGCCGTTCACCGGAAGTTCAGTCCTCTATG
The DNA here is from genome assembly GCA_036245525.1 of Semisulcospira habei. NCBI lineage: Eukaryota > Metazoa > Mollusca > Gastropoda > Semisulcospiridae > Semisulcospira > Semisulcospira habei. The sequence goes on from BTPG01000005.1 coordinate 67,258,363, forward strand.
TCGGCCATTGTTAGTCTATTGTGATACTGATCAATAGCCTACCATGTCGTGCGTTTTTACAAGTGATTACCCGGGGAGACCCTTTGATGATGTATTTTACTCTGTAATCTTGTAGTCAAATTTGAGCCTTTTCTGTGTGCTATCTCTCACAAGAAGCCAGAATATTTACCTCTAAAAATGAAAAATATCGATTTTTTTTCCGGGGGGCTTTGCCCCTGGACCCCACCGGGGCCTAGGCGGCCCCTGGATCCTAGCCACTTTTCAGAGATTTTCACTTGAGCTTGTTCTCCACCCTGAATTAGGTCCCTTTGCCTCTTTATGGCACCAATTCACTGGCTCACGACAAATACACAGCACAGCGCCACTTTGGGTTGTGATGTGTCATGTACACTTTACTTTGTATATGACCCCACCCGGGTCTGCCTTGGGGGACTTGGGTGGGGTTAGGTATTTTTTAGTTCCCAGGGTCACCCTGGTCAGCCCCACAGGGTGGGTTTTTCTCTCTATTCTGGGGCATGTGTTTCTGTCTACCCTTTGTCCATTCACCTGTATTTGCCTTTTTAAAACTCTCCCTACTGTCTGCACTGCCTGTAGTTCTTGATATTGGATGTGTGCTGCTAAATGGTCTTAGCTTTATTTAGGCCCCATGTTGTAGGTTTATTTAACGTATTTGACCGGCTGGCGACATACATTCAATTTTCTGTTTATTTTTTTTTTCACAAGCAGTGCAGGCACGTCCTGAGAAAGCCTTGTTGCTGTCGGGACGTTAAGCAATGTACAATCAATCAATCAATTTACTTTGTATATGTCCGGGGCATGATATTTGGTGCCATTAAGAAGGGGTCAAGGGATCTAACTGTTTTCTTCAGCGTTGAATAATTCCCCTTAGTATGCACACTAATGAACCTTTTGGGTGTCAGTGGCATGTTTAGTTGTGATGATTCCTGCAGGTATCATTGCGACTTAAACTGCTACCGACATACATAGGGTTAAATGTATTAAATAAAGGAAGGTGAGGTTAAGAGAAAAATATAAACAAACAAAGTCCGATTCTTCTTCAGGTCTTCGCCGGAGAGTGCTACGTCAGACAAGACAGAGGCAAGGCAGAGTAGTACTGCTGCCAACCTGTTTCGCTTGCTGGTGCCACTGATGAAGTGTGAGAACTCGGACATGAGAGACACTGTGGTCAATGGGATGGGATACTGTAATCCTGCTGTCTTCAAGTGAGTTTTATTTAACCCCTTTCAGCATGTGTCCACCAGTACCAATACTGTTAACCCATTACATCCTTAGGATGAAATTTTGTCCTTTGAGGTCTACATCACAGTTCTGGAGACTGATCAACCATGATAGTTCAACGGTGGTGTCAGAATAGCTTGGCGCCTATAGGCGCCAAGCTATTCTGACACCACCCTTGACCTATCATGGTCAATTCACACACTGCCGTAGCACATCAGGGCTTTATGGGTTAACAGTACTGGAGGCTGCATGCACAAGTATGCAGCTCACCTCCTTTTCAGAGCGTTGAATTAGAAGTTTGTATAGAGTTACATGTGTATTATGATCTGTGTGTATAAATTCACGTGTGTGTAATGACAGCTGCTATCTCGGACTCTTCAACCACATGAGGAGCAAGTAAACAATAGACGCAGTATTTAATAATAAGATAATAATAATGACGGGTTTTATATAGTGCAATATCCCATTGCTAGGCTCAAAGCACTTTACAAAGCATGTGATGTGATGCAGTGCTCACTCTCCTCCCACCCACAGCACCACCTGCCTGAGCAGCATCACCAAATGCACATGTGCAGTCAGCAGACACAAACAGCATGGTGACTGTTTGATATATCACTGCAGGTGTTCAATCAAAGAAAGTTGTTGCAGTATGGAGCAAGTGTAGCGTTGCACCGAGACTGACTTGTCATAAGATAACTATGTCTACACGTTTGCAGGGAGCTGGCAGAAGAGTTGCTGCCCTTCCTGAAGGAGGCGATCGACAAGAAACAGGATAACTTGAGGCGAAGACGGAAGCGTGATGTCCTGAGGGTGCAGCTGGCTCACATATTCCAGTTACTTGCAGAGAACAAAGTCTTTGGACAGAGGTAGGTTTCCTTCATCAGTGCCCCCGGTCAGTGTCTTCCAGCTTTTACAGTGTTGGTCAGTGTTCCTTCTGCAAGATGTGTATATTGTCTTGACCCATACAGGAGCAGTGGCCCATGACAATTTGTGCTTTGTTTCTTCAAAAACATTACCGATGACATTACTGTCTGGAAGTGTCAACTACTTACCCAATTTTAGCCTAAGAACTTGTTGTGCTCCTACACAACCCGGGAGGCACTCGGGGAACCCTAACTAGGGCCGAGAGTAGCCTCCCGTCCCAGCCCATTTGAGCAGTCACCACGTGGCCCAATCACAACCAGTCGTTTCTACTTAGCTGTACGTTTCAGACGTGTTTATCCTATAGGTCCCGGACCGTTTTTTAACGGTTATTCACTGGACTATCATTTTGTGGATTCCTGTGTTCCTTCGGACTTGTGTGTTTGGAATTATGTGCCTGTGCTTGGAAAAGGGCCGGTCGCCTTGGACTACTGTGTTTCCTTTGGACTTTGTGTGCGCGATTACGGTTCCCTTTGTATCGTGAGCACATGGACTTGAGAGAGCTTCGCTATATATCGTGGTTCGGTGGCGGAGTTGTGTAGTGATTTGGCGACATGCTCGCAGAGGAGACGTTTCGGTATTTTTGCAGTTGTGACCGTGTCGCGTGGAGTTCGCATCGCTGCCGTAGAGTTTTGTTGGACCTGTTACTCCAGTGGTGTTGCTCCCGTGGACCGTGTCAGCAGAGTTGCCAACCACTACGGAATTTCCGTCGTTTACTCCGGACGTCGATGTAATACTGCAGAACTATTATCAATACTACGGGAAAGCAAACAAAAGTTTTTAAGGTTTGTTGAGCGCCTGTGGCTACCATGTCGACTGCCGGGCGAGTCAAGGTCACGGTCACCCAACTACGTGTTGCTGATCACAGCTTCCGGCGCGTGTTGGGCTTTGAACCAATCGTTGTGAAGCCTGAGTCTAAGAGCAGACGACGGAAGTTAGCGGAATGCGGCCAGAAGTTACCGATGTACCCACACCTCACGGCTACCGCCATTTAGATCGCGTGCAGACATCGTTGAGAAGAATTCTAGCAGAGCAAAGGATATAATATAGACAAAGAGTGTGATAATAAATGACACTGGAACTGTGGCAAGGCATCTTATGTGCCGTCGGTGTGTTATCGTACTGCGACTGCGTCTCAACATGTCACACTGGGCTTCGTGCTTGATGGGGGACTTTGTGTGTGTTGGAATTCCGGCGCTCCGCTCTGTGGTGGTTTCCTGGCTGTGTGAGGACTTTTGTCTCGGACCCGGGACTTCTTCCCGCCGACGCGCTTGGTGGTTGGTTTGGTGGTTCTCCCCCCCCCCCGCCCCCCCCCCCCCCCGTCCCCACGATTCACGAGAGGTAAGGTATCGATCCCAACCCTCGGCTGGCCCCCGGACCGGGTGCCAGCGTCGGCTTGAGGCTTTGTTTTCAGCATACAGCGGTTGCACCGATCTATCTTTCTCGTTTTTGTTGGCGGGACCGAGCAGGGCTTGGACCCGGTCGCCTATCATATCTGTTATGTTGCAGTGACCAAGTACTCACCTGCCCGCAGTGCGGCGACTTCCAGTGACCGAACAATACCAACTAGTTTTACCTTCCCTGCGCTGCCTACACTTCCGACCACGCCCGTGATGTCTGCATCGCAGCTATGGGGATTTACTGGCGCGAGCGCCCGACACCGGCGAGTGACCGTTCGTCCTTGGCCTAGAGCTGTGCCCACTCAAGCCCGCTGTCTCTTACGGAGAGACAACATTTGGGCAGAGTACCTGCTTTACGGAGGCAGGCCTGCTGTAATGGATGAACCGCCGGACACGGGCGCCCAGCGCGTACCACAGGACTGCATCATCTGTGACTCTCGCCCGACAAAGCCCGCTGACTCTTACGGAGAGACAGCATTTGGGCAGAGTGTCTGCCTTACGGAGGCAGGCCTGCAAATACGGACGATCCACCGGACACTTGAGCTCAGCTCTTACCACAGCACTATGTCATCTGTGACTTTCGCACAGACAAAGCCCGCTGACTCTTACGGAGAGACAGCATTCGGGCAGAGTGTCTGCCTTACGGAGGCAGGCCTGCAGATACGGACGATCCGTCTGACTTTTGAGCTCAGCTCTTACCACAAAACTATGTCATCTGTGACTTTCGCACAGACAAAGCCCGCTGACTCTTACGGAGAGACAGCATTCGGACAGAGTGTCTGCCTTACGGAGGCAGGCCTGCAAATACGGACGATCCGCCGGACACTTGAGCTCAGCTCTTACCACAGAACTATGTCATCTGTGTCTTTTGCACAGACAAAGCCCGCTGACTCTTACGGAGAGACAGCATTCGGGCAGAGTGTCTGCCTTACGGAGGCAGACCTGCAGATACAGACGATCCGCCAGACACTTGAGCTCAGCTCTTACCACAGAACTATGTCATCTGTGACTTTCGCACAGACAAAGCCCGCTGTCTCTTACGGATAGATAGCTTTTGGGCGGAGTGCCGGCCTTACGGAAGCAGGCCTGCAGACACGAGCTTCTTGTCGTCCATTGTCCTCTAACACTTAACAGTCCTAAAGGGGTCTCGCCAGGACAAAGCCCGCGTACTCTTACAGAGAGTCGCTAAGTCTGCAGAGTGCCTGCCTTACGGAGACAGGCCAGCAGTGACCCGTCCAAAGCCTACCGACAGTCTTGACACGTCCCGCACTGCCAGAAGCTTCAGACACTCGTGCGTCCGGTGACGAATGGAGGAAGAATCGTGATGCGATTGCGACGGTCCGACTCGGCCTCTGACTCCCATCACGTTCGCTCCTTTCACGTTCTTCGTTCCCGTGCCCTGCAGCATGTCTGCCTTGGTACGTATCTCCTCGCAGTTTACGTCACCCACCACCTTCGCTGCTCAGGCGCTGTTCTAGGAGTTCGTCAGGCTTCGTCGTTGCAGTCGCTTCCGTCATCACAGTCGCTCCTCTTCTCAGTCCTTGCCACTGGACTGCGTTATCCGTGACGCCCGCTGGACTAACGACGCTGCCTCTTACAGAGAGTCTGTTTACCAGCAGATAGCCCGCCTTACGGGGGCCGGCATGCAGAGACGCGCCTCGCGCAGTCTTTAGTCCACTGACAGTCAGGCGAGGTCTCGCCAGGAGAAGCCACATACTATTACAAAGTGTCGATAGCCGGCAGAGTGCCTGCCTTACGGAGGCAGGCCAGCGAAGACCCATGTCTACGTGTACACGGACCACTGACAGTTGGGACTATTCCCGTTTGGCCAGCATCTCGAGTCGCTCGTGTGCGTCCAGCGACAAAAGAAGGAAGTATCCTGATGCTCTACGCGACGGCCTCCTCAGCCCCCGACACGCCTTCTTTGTTGGGACGTGGTTAGCGCGATCTCCTCCATCCAGACCCTTTGCCGGATTTCACACCCTTCGCGGGATGTGGTTACTCTCCGCTTACTCCTGGAGGATTCGGTTCCGGCCCGGCTTGGCGTGGACAGACGCCCCCTCCCCACGCCTCACTCTGCTGTTCCGGATGATCCTACGTCACCTAGGACCCCTTCGGCATCGCGCTCAGCTGAGAAGCACCCTCCCTTGCAGCTTGTATAGATGGCATCGCTAGTGCGGACCGCCTTGGCCTGCCCGGGTTTCCTGAAGCTTTCTTCCGTCGTGTCGTGGATGCCTGCAAGCTTCCTTTGCACCTCCTTGGTGATTTTCTCACCCTAGCTGTCGTGACCAACAGGGCAGCGTTTCACTCTTCGATTGGCGGCCACCTTCTTCTGTGACCTGATATGTCGAGATACCGGACTGCAAGCCTGTCCTCTTTGTTGGCTCACTTAGGGGCCTCCCGCGGGGCCCCGCCTTCGGCCTCTCCAATCCCGTTTGGACCCTGGATTCTCTACCTCCATCACCGAGGACTCTCATTTTCCTTGCATTTGCACCGCCACTGAGATGTTTCCCCTTGTGGACCGAGATTCCGTCGGACGAGAGCGACACTGTCGCACTGCGCGTAGAGGATGACTCGCTTCTGCAGAAAGTCGCCTTGGAGTTACGGTCTTGACTCCACGACCTTTACAGCCTCCGAATGGTGGTTTCCAGGCTGGGTGGCTAGTGGTACCTTGTCAGTGATCTCGCAGTGATGAACAATTTCTCGTGGCTCCGACTTCTCCTTGGGATTCCACCAGGGTCACTCAGCTGTGCATTCTGTAGACTTCACGGTCAGCTTGGACATCTCCAAGGCGCTTCTCCATGTCCCTCGGCACCCGGCCTCCAGCAGGTATCACAACTGCGCTTCGATGGTGTGTTCTACCAGTTTAGGATCCTCCTGTTTCGCTTGCAACCGCAGCCTTGCAGTTTTCGCTTGCATCATGGATGTCGTCGTCGCCAAGGCCAGACAGTTGGCTTCCAGTCCGATCTCGGATACCTTCGACGACCTCCTCCTGAAGATTCAGTCAGAGACCGCCCTGTGGAAGGACCGAGATGCCCGGCTCCTGTTGCTGTCGCACTTTGGGTTATTGGTCAATGTGGGCAAATCGGACCTCTCTCCCTCATGCTGGTTTACTTCTCAGTGGGGATTTTACGACCATTCTCTCCAGGCTGAGTTTGCCGGAGTCTCGGATTCAGAAGCTGTCCTCCTTAGTCGCCCAGGTCGCTTAGGCGGGGTCAGTCCCCACCAGAGTTCAACTGATGGTCTTGATGATCGCAGTGGTGGATCCTTCTCCTCGGTCATCGTTACTCCCGGCTGCTCCAGCTCCACACCTGCTACTGAGGTTCTTCTCTCCACGACCGGCACTTGGACTCCGGACCTAGCTGGCAGACACACCTACTGGCTAAAGCTGCCAGCAGTTGGGCGAGCCCTCATCGAGTAGGAAACGCTCCTTCGCCAACAGGAGCTACTTGTCCTTCGGATACCGCTGCAGTTTTCTGCTTACAGAAGATGCAATATGGTCGCGTTGCTGGTAGACCCGTTCACCTGGAACATGTATTGAAACTCCGACCTCCTCATTCTCGACACGGGCCTCTCCGCTGCGGCCACCTTGAGGACGATGCAAAGATCTCACAGACCTGATGGGGATTTGACCTTCAGCGTCCAGTTCCACTTGCTGATTCCTTGCTGGGACCTACCCTGGGTCATGACGTGGCTTAATTCGGACAGGTTCCAACCCCTTATCTGGCTCGCTTCGCTGATGTGACACGGAAGACATGTTTCCTCTTTGCCCTAGCCATGGCGGCCAGAGTAAACACACTACATGCGCTGTTGGCGAGTTCTATCTGCCTCCAGTTCCGGGCGGATGGCTCTGTGCAATTGCTCACCGACCCTGCCTTCCTAGCCAAGACCAGGTCCCCCTTGCCTGCACCACCGGTCATAACTATTCGACCGTTGAAACACGCGAATTTGCCTCAGGAGACTCGGCCACAAGATCCGGTGCGTACCTTACGCGTTTCCCTACGCAGATCCAAGCTCATCCGTCGCGGACGGTCACACCTCTTTCTGCCTTTGGCCCCGGCAGAAATGACATAACAGCTCAAACGATATCTTCCTAGCTGCGTTGGGTCATGCGGTCCTCCTACCAGGACCTTTTTCCAAGACGATGCGAAGAGGCTCAAGATCCTCGCACTTGAGGTTCAAGCCATGGTCACAAGCGTTTTCGATCGCAACTGTGCTGTTCGAGACATCGTGACCGCAGTGGGCTGGCGGGCAGAATCAACCTTCGCCCGCTTCTACCTCGGGGATCTGTTGGGCCAGCGAGATAATCTCGCCCTGGTGGGGGCACATCGCCGCAGCGCAGCACTCCCTCCTCGGCGCCGAAAGCGCCGTAGATACACACTTAGCTAAAATTGTCGGGAGTTTGGCGACTGGGTGGATGGCTCTGTCGTATGCCCTTTATGGCGGTAACTTGGGCGCGGCACCCTCCACCTTTTCGCCATTCTTCCAGACAGTAATGTCATCGGTAATGTTTTTGAAGAAACAAATTAATTTTTCTTTAAAATATATTTATTTCTTCAAAATCGTTACCGATGGTATTACTGAGAGGAAGATATACTTAACTGACAATTTCAGTCTCCAAAAATTGTTGTGTGTTGCCACACAACCAGGGACGTACCTCTAGCAAGCAGTTACCCAATCCCCCCGAGTGTCCTCCTTATCCTCGGAATGACTTCCTGTCCAAATCTCGCGAGAGGCCGTTATTTCCAGTTCTATACTTGACTGCCATTTTGTTTAGATCCTTCTTTCTCAGTCTCCCGTTATCATCGTCTTTTTTGTCCATTCTTCGGCCTTGTTTGTCTTAACAAGGCCAGGTAAGGCCTCGGACATTGCCTCCCGCGATGATTGTGGCGAATTGGGCAATTTCCGTGGATTTGCGGCATTTTGCCGTTCGTTTCGACTTCGTCTTCGATTGTCGGTTTTAACGGTCGTCTGCTCGGTTACGTAGCCTCTGGGCTACGCGCGTTTCATTTCCGCTCTGTTCACTGTTGCATGTCTTGCTCGGGATGTGCATCGGACCACACTTGTGATTTTTGTGCTAAGTGGGAAGAAGATCGCTGGTCCGAAATGTGGAAATTCTACCGTCGTCAGCACCCTGTACAGTCCGACGAAGCTCCTCTTTGTCCTATCACCACCAGCTCTGCCGCTATCGGTGTTTCTTCTCTGCAGCTCTTTGCCACTCAGGAGCGGGTGTTGGAAACCTTCCCTCCCGCTGCGGGTGGTTTTACACCAGGTGAGAATGTACGCCCCCGCTCATATGAGCGTATTTCGCAGCCAGCCCTGCAGACCCGGCCTTCTAAGACGGGTCTCCAACGGAGGCAACCCCATCATTTGGGGGAGGAGACAGCAACCATCGGCAGTCCCTGGCGCGTGCCCTCTCCAGCCAGACGTGACTTTACTCAATTGCACTTTTCCGTCGCAAAAAAAAAAAAAAAAAAAAAAAAAAAAATTCAACACTTGTCGTCACATCACGACTTGTTGCCCAGCGCTTCGGCTCAACCACTGTCTCCTCGCGCCCTGGCTAAAAGCCAGTCACCGCGCAACTCAGCCAGCTCCGCAGACTCGGCCTTCTAAGACGGGTCTCCAACGGAGTCGAGCCCATCATTTTGGGGAGAGGAGACAGGACCATCGGCAGTCCCTGGCGCGTGCCCTCTCCAGCCAGACGTGACTTTACCCACTTGCACTTTTCCGTCACAACTTCAGCAATTGTCGTCACATCACGACTCGTTGCTCGGCGCTTCGTCTCAACCACTGTCTCCTCGCGCCCTGGCTAAAAGCCAGTCACCGCGCAACTCAGCCAGCTCCGCAGACTCGGCCTTCTAAGACGGGTCTCCAACGGAGTCAAGCCCATCGTTTTGGGGAGAGGAGACAGGACCTTCGGCAGTCCCTGGCGCGTGCCCTCTCCAGCCAGACGTGACTTTACCCACTTGCACTTTACCGTCGCAACTTCAGCAATTGTCGTCACATCACGACTCGTTGCTCGGCGCTTCGTCTCAACCACTGTCTCCTCGCGCCCTGGCTAAAAGCCAGTCACCGCGCAACTCAGCCAGCTCCGCAGACTCGGCCTTCTAAGACGGGTCTCCAACGGAGTCCAGCCCATCTTTTTGGGGAGAGGAGACAGCGACCATCGGCAGTCCCTGGCGCGTGCCCTCTCCAGCCAGACGTGACTTTACCCAATTGCACTTTTCCGTCGCAACTTCAACAATTGTCGTCACATCACGACTCGTTGCTCGGCGCTTCGTCTCAACCACTGTCTCCTCGCGCCCTGGCTAAAAGCCAGTCACCGCGCACTCGTGCCACACTTGGTACGTCCTCTCGGCGTATTTCTCACCCCTTCCGTCGGTTTTATTCTCCTATTGCAGACGTTTCCCTTCGGGATCCTACACCATCGTCCGTCCCCTGTCACCGTGATTCCTGGGTTTCTCCTGCCCCCCGTCGCTCGTGACACGCCTCTCGATGACGGGTGGATCCCCTTCGCTTCGAACGTCCTTCGCAGTGCTGTCGACGCCACCTTCATTGTGCTCCAGAGGGGGGACAGTCCTGGTCCCGTTCCCGTTCTCCTGCTCGTCGCCTGCTTTTGCCTGAGAGCTGTCAGCATCTGCCCTCTTCCTTACGGCGTCCTTCTTATTCTTCTTCATGTGACTGTCGGAGTTCTCGGCGAACTGGGCACCTGGACTCCTCATCTGTCCCTCGGCGATCTTCTCCGGCCACCGCGCGATCGTTACTCTTTCCAAGGGTCCTGTTTCCCCTGGCGTTTGGCAACGCTGGTTCAAGAGGATGTTCTTCGCCTTCATCCGGTGGATTCTGCTTGCGACCTTGGGGTTTTGCCGCACCTTTCTCCATCTAGAGTCCTTTACCCGCGGACTCTCAACACAGCTGTTCTCCGTCCTCGGACTGTTTCACTCGGGTGTCGAGACTCAACGGTCCTTTGACGAGGCCTCCGACCTCATTCTTCGCTCTCTTCCCCCAGACGCCGATGATGCGGCGGATTTATGGGCTGATGGGCCGATTTGCCTCCCTACACCTCCTCTGAAGCGAAAGGCGTCGGCTTCGGTGGATGTTTCCCTTCACCCTAAGCATTTCCGATCTCTTCCGCCACCATCTGGCTTTCGAGATCTGGCGGAGGCGTTCTCGGCGCAATTGCCTATTGGCACTTTCAAAGAGCCTCTCTTCTTTTCCTATGCTAAGTGACCTGACGGCGTAGACATTCGCTTCCGCCAACGTTGGTACGCAGGTCACTCTCAGGCTTTTGCGTGCCCTTTGCCTTAGCTTGATGATACGGCGGATTTACAGGTGGGTGAACGCCGCTTTGCCTTTGCCCGGGTCCCTCGCGGTTTTGATAAAACTGCTGTCATGATCCGCAACACGCTGGTCTGCTCCCGCTTCCGCGATCTCGCTACCCAGGCGATGGTACGCGCTCTTGAAGACCATTGGGATCCTCACTCTACTGCGCCGCTGCGAGAGATACATTCTCTTTCGGTGGTGGCTAATCGGGCTGCGTAACATGCTTCTGCAAATGCGATAGCTGCCGCCATCAACTGTGATTTACTTGGACGGGATACAGTTCTTGCTGGTTGTTCTGGGTTTTCTTCGACAGTCAAGGCTCAGTTCCGCCAGGCGCCCATCGGCGGTACTTTGCTGTTTGGCTCCACTTGGCAAGCCGTGGAGGATACGCATACGGACATCTGGCCCATGGCTCACCATCTTTCTTCTCACTGTTCCCGATGACCCATGGCTCCTTTCTACCATTTCGGAGCGTCTTCACCTCTCGCTTCTTCGCCCTCCTCCTCTTCGCCGCTCCCCGCTTTGGACTCGGGTTCCGAACGATCCCGTCAAGATGACGGCTTTACAGGACGCAGTGGCTTTCTTGCTTCTCAAGTCCGCCACGGAATTCGTCCGGCGACAAGATTCTCTGGCTTTCTACAGTCGTCTCTTCATCGTCCCCACGTCGGACGGAGGTTGGCGTCCGGTGATAGACCTTTCCGCTCTCAAAAAAATTTTTTTTTTTTTTTTTTTTTGTTGCCTACTCCGTCCTTTCATATAGAATGACCCGCGCCCTGCGGGCCGCCGTCCAACCGATGGATTTGGCTGTCGGTCTGGATCTTGCCAATACATACCTTCATGTTCCTTCGGCTCACCGATACCTTCACTTCGCCTTCCACGGAGTGGTGTATCATTCCGGGCGATGCCCTTCGGCCTCACTCTCAGTCCCTGGGTTTTTACCAGGATTATGGATGCGGTGATTTCCCCTTGGCCGGCTCTACTCGCGTCCAATTCAACTTCATCTCCTCCTTCTTTGGCGTCTGTCTTCGGGAGATTTGGAGGTTTGCGTTCCGGTGTCGCACTTAGTTCGGCCGCATCTCCTTCGGTGGACGGATTCCGCGTGGTTGGCGTCGGGGGTTCCCCTCGCGTCACCGCTTCCTTCCCTGTCGATCTGCACGGATGCCAGTCTTTCCGGTTGAGGTACTCACCTGCTCCAGGACTTCAACACGACAGTGGATGTTTGGTCACCAGTTTTGGTGGGCAGACACATCAATTGGTTGGAGCTGAAAACAGTGCGGCTCGCCCTGATCTCTTGGGAACCACACGTGACCAACCAGGCAGTTTTGGTTCTCTCCGACAACACGACGGTTGTCTCCTATATTCAGAAGCAGGGCGGGACACGCTCCCCCTCCCTTTGCATTCTTTTGTTCCATATTCTGGTGTGGTGTCGGGTTCGGGGCATTTCGCTACAGGCGCATCACATCCCGGGACGGCCGAATGTGCTGGCAGATTCCTTATCTCTTCATGGCCAGTGTCTCCATACCGAGTGGGCTCTTCGCCCCGACCTTTTTCGGATGATTTGCCGGCACTGGGAGACACCCATGACCAACCTGTTTGCGACGAGGTGGAACGCACAACTTCCCCTCTTCGTCTCCCCTGTTCCAGATTCTCTTGCATGGGCGGTGGATGCTCTCTCTATCCCCTGGGAGGGTCTCTTGGCCTATGCGTACCCTCCGTCTGTCCTGGTACCCAGGATTCTTCTCAAGCTCAGAGGCTGCCATGCAGTCTTGTTTCTGGTGGCAACGTTCTCGTGGAACAAGAACTGGACCACAGATCTCCTGAGTCTCGCCATGGACCCCCGCTGTGGCTTCCAACGCTTACCACATTGCTGAAACAACCCCGGCAGGATCTTTTTCAACCTTGCCCGGAGAACCTCCTCTTACACGCTTGGCGATTGTGCGGCGCGCCTTCACCGCTCGAGGTTTCTCGGATGCAGCGGTGGCGGCTATCGCTTCAGCTCGACGGCCTTCCACCAGGAAAGTCTATGAGGGTAAATGGCGGGTTTTTCTGTCGTGGTGTGGGCCGCGACACCTCCCCCCCCACAACTCTGACTATGCCCCAACTCGCGGAGTTCTTCTTGTGGCTCTTCGAGGATCAGGGCTTGGCACCCATCACCATTCGAGGTTATCTTTCTATGGTGGCTGACACTTACCGCCATTTGGGTCGACCCGATCCGGGATCTTGCAGGGACCTCGCTGACCTCATGGCTCATTTTGATCTCCGGCGACCAGTGACCCGATCTCTACTCCCATGTTGGGACCTTGCGTGGGTGTTAACATGGCTCAACTCTGCTCGTTTTTTGAACCGCTGCACTTGGCCCGGTTCTCAGACTTGACGAGGAGGACCTGCTTCCTGCGGGCCATAGCCACAACTTTTCGCGTGAGTGAGCTCCACGCTCTCTCCGTACTTCCGTCTTGCCTACAGCTCCGGGCTTACGGCTCAGTTCAACAGACAGCAGGATCCGGTTCGGGTGTTACAAAATCTATCTCCGCCGGTCAAAGCCCTTACGGCGGGGTATTTCCCGCCTTTTCTTGCCTTTGGTTCCGAACCGGCACGATATATCCGCCCAAACGATCTCCGCTTGGCTGCGTGGAGTTATCCGTTCTGCTTACAATTACCTCTCGCCTACGGGAGCGACGAGGCTGCGGATTCGGACACACGAGAGACGGGCTGTCTCCGTGGGTGTCGATTTCGACCGTTACTGCTCCATGCAGGACATTGTGGCGGCTGTGGGCTGAATCTACTTTCGCCCGTTTTTTACTTGCGTGACCTCTCCAGCCAGCGGCACCACCTGGCTCTGGTGGTTGACGTTGCCGTGGCTCAACACTCCCTCCCGGCGCTGGCGGCGCCGTAGGTAACACTTGACTGAAATTGTCGGGAGTGTGCCCCGGCCAGGGGTCTAGCTAAGCAGTTACCTGGGGGTTTTTGACCATAGAAGCGGCACCCTCCCCCTCTTTTTAATTCTTCCTCTCAGTAATACCATCGGTAACGATTTTGAAGAAATAAATGTATTTTTCTTTAAAATAAATTTTTTCGAAAAATACTTACCGATGGTATTACTCAAACTTCCCTCCCACCTTCCCCGCTTGCCGCATGTCAGCTCAGATAGAACTGGAAATAACGGCCTCTCGCGAGATCTGGACAGGAAGTCATTCCGAGGATAAGGAGGACACTCGGGGGGATTGGGTAACTGCTTGCTAGAGGTACGTCCCTGGTTGTGTGGCAACACACAACAATTTTTGGAGACTGAAATTGTCAGTTAAGTATATCTTCCTCTCAGTAATACCATCGGTAAGTATTTTTCGAAAAAATTTATTTTAAAGAAAAATACATTTTTTCGAAAAATACTTACCGATGACATTACTCGGAGGACCCTCCCACCTGCCCCGCTTGCCGCTGGTAAGCTAAGTATCACGACTGATTGTGATTGGGCCACGTGGTGACTGCTCAAATGGGCTGGGACGGGAGGCTACTCTCGGCCCTAGTTAGGGTTCCCCGAGTGCCTCCCGGGTTGTGTAGGAGCACAACAAGTTCTTAGGCTAAAATTGGGTAAGTAGTTGACACTTCCAGACAGTAATGTCATCGGTAAGTATTTTTCGAAAAAATATATTTTAAAGAAAAATTAATTTTTGCCACTATGGATTGATCCCATTTTACTTGCTTTTCCACTCCCCAGGCAGAGGTGGTCCTTGGGGTTTTATTCCTGTGGCTGCATGTGTAGCAACATGTTTGGAAATGCCAGCTTTTGTGCTTACCGGTGTATGAACAGTCAGTAGAGATAATGGCAAAAGCATTTATACTGCTAACCTTGTAGGCGTGCATGAATATGGGCGACAGAGTTCCAGTCATTTGTTTCCTCAAAAACATTACGGATGACATTACTGTCTGGAAGTGTCTACTACTTACTCAATTTTAGCCTAAGAACTTGTTGTGTTCCTTCACCACCCGGGAGGCACTCGGGGAACCCTCATTAGGGCTGAGAGTAGCCTCCCGTCCCAGTCCAATCAGGCGTCCACTATGTGGCCCAATCACAAATCAGTCGTTTCTACTTAGCTCTGAAGTTTAGACGTGTTAGCCTATCGCTCCACCACCCGTTGCTAACGGTTTTTCCCTGCTCTTCTTTTTGTGGATTACTGTGTTCCTTCAGACTTGTGTGCTTGGATTTATGTGCCTGTGTGTGTTTTTCAAGGATTGTGCTTCGAGTGAACTGTGTTTTTCTTCGTTCTGGTGATAACGGAAAAAAAAAAAAAAAAAAAAACCCCAAACAAACAAACAAAGGAAGGTACTCCCTGTGGTGTTTACTGCTCCGGATATGGAGATTCCTCCACCCGTCGCCACGTCGCAGGAGAGGTAAGGTCTTGGCCCCTCCCTCACAAGGCCCCGGCCCGGGTGCCTGTTTCCGTTTGTTTCGTCGGATCGCGCATCGCTTTCGTTCTCATTTTCGCGCATTCCGAGTGCTTGCGCCCAGTCGCCTGCTCTTTCTGTTTGTATGTTGCAGTAACCCCGTGCGTACCTGCGACAAGTGTGGATCTTTCCGGTGGCCGTGTGACGATCATGATTTTTGCCTTCCTTGTATGGGATGCAATTCGGACCATACTTGCACCGTCTGCGCCGCCTGGCCCGAGCAGCAATGGTCGCAGCTTTGGAGCTTTTACAGGCGCGAGCGTCCGCATTCGCCTAGTGACAGGGCTTCTTTCCTAGAGCCCACATCAGTGCTTGGCGCTGTTTCCAAACGCGTGGGCGCGGACCGTGAGGATCCACTGAGCCATCGGCCGCTTGAGCTTCGCTCATCTTCCCTCACTTCTCATCGGACACCGCCTGCTGACTCTTACGGGGAGTCCGCCTTAGGGCGCAGCGTTTGCCTTACGGGGGCACGCATACCGCGACTACCCTCGCGTAGTACGTTGTCCAAAATTAATCGAATTTCTGGAGACCGTGAGGATCAGCTGAATCGTTCTCCGCTTGCGATTTCCTCATCCTCCAAACTCTCTAACCGGACACAGCCTGCTGACTCTTACGGGGAGTCCGCCTTAGGGCTTAGCGTTTGCCTTACGGGGGCGCGCATACCGCAACATAATTCGCGTCGTACGTTGTCCGCAACTAGTCGCGTTCTAATGGACCGTGACGATCACCTGCGCTGTCGGCCGCTGCACATTGGCTCATCCACAAAGATTTCTAAACGGACAACGCCTGCTGGCTCTTACGGGGAGTCCGCCTTAGGGCGTAGCGTTTGCCTTCCGGGGGCACGCATTACACGACATGCTTCGCGCAGTCCATTGTCCGAAAATCGTCGTATGCGATCTCATTTACACAAGTCTGCGTGCTCTTACGGAGAGCCGCCTATGCGACAACGTACCCGCCGTACAGAGACTGGCGAGAGATCCCGGTCCCGGCGTCATCGGTTTGATGACCGTGTTTCTCTTTCTCACGTGACCTCCAATACTCCACACACTCACGCGTCGGGTGACTACCGTCAGGAGCATCGTTCTACTGTCCGTTCCGATTGCCGCCGTCCTCGGCATTCATCATCATCTTCCCTTTCATCTCCTTCTCCCGCTTCGGTTCCCCGTTCGGCTTCCAGCTTGTCTCGGTCTGCCCCTCCCCTTCCGTCCCGTCACCCGTCCCCTTCCCCTCCTCGGCCCCGTAGTCAGACCTCCACTGGTAAAGTTCACCGTGACCACCACTCCCGTCATCGCAGCCGCTCCCGTCATTGCAGTCGTTCTCCCCGTTCACGTCACACGGTTCCCTCTAGGTCACCCCTCCCGTTTATACCTTTCCCCTGCACCCGCTTCGCCATCTTCCCGCGGTACGACGTTCGCCGGTGGCTACAATTTCTCATCCGGACGGGCTCCGCGCCGTTTCTCCCTCACAGACCCTCCATCGGATCTCCCTCCCTACACGCGAGGAGGACACCCTTAGTCTACTTCCTGAGGATTCGGTCTCTAATCTCCTCGACTTTGGCGGCCGCTCCCTTTCGCCGCGCTCTGATGTATCGGATGCGCCTGTGTCGACTACACTCCCTTCGTCATCGCGCACGGAAACGCTTCTTTGCATTAATGAAGCGGCTCGTATTGTCGTGGCCGCCCTACCGAAAGACGAGTGTCCTCCGTCCCCCCCCGCTCAAACGGAAGGTGTCCGCCTTTGTTGATTCGGACCGGCAACAGAAGAGATTCAAGTCGCTGCCTCAACCGCCTGGATTTCAAGATATGCGGGATTCATTCTCCGCTCATCTACACACGGATTCACAAGACTCCTCCTTTTTTGCGGATCGCAAGTGGCCGACTGACCTTGACATCGCGTTCCGCCAATCTTGGTACGCGGGCCATTCACAGTCTTTTCAGTGCACACTTCCCACGTTGGACCCTCCAGTTGTGGCGCAACTTGGCGGCAACTCTAAGCTACGTTACACTTTCCCGCGTGGTTTGGATAAGACGGCGTCCCTAGTGCGGAACACCTTGGCCTGTGGGGGTTTTCTGGAGCTTATCACGCAAGCTTTTATTCGTCGCATTGAAGACTCACGAGAATCTTCACCCCTTCTTGTAGATCTCCTCACTTTAGCGGTCGCGGCTAACCGGGCAGCTTATCACTCTTCCGTCAACGCGATGGCGGCTGCTGCTAACTGTGATCTCATGTGTCGGGATGCCGTTCTACAAGCCTGTCATGGATTGCCCCCTGATTTGAAGTCTCAACTGCGTCGGGCTCCTCTTGGTGGACGTCTCCTCTTTGGTGAGACTTGGCAGAAAGTAAAGGACGGAAATTTAGACCGCTGGCCCAAAGGCTTTCCCACTTCTCGCTTTCACGCCGCCCGCAAGGCCGTGGGTCGCGCCCTGTGGAACTCCAGACCCTCTTCGACCTTCATTCCCCATCATTCCAACGCGTCCCGGAGGGCTCCCACTTTCGGCCGCGGTAAACCCGTTCAGACCTCTATCCCCTCCTGGTCCAAGCCTGCCCGCCGCCCTGGTCGAGGCCGCGGCAGGTTTCAATGACTACCTTCCGTTCCAGTTCCCGCCGACCCCTCGGGAGTCTCCGGTCGGCGGGAGACTGGCCCTTTGCAGCGACGTATGGCGGGCGCTGCTACCGGACGACCCTTGGGTCCTTACTACCATCTCCGAGGGTCTCTCGATTTCGTTCCGTTCCACTCCACCGTTGAGACGATCTCCGGTATGGACAGACGTTTCATCCGACGAGTTAAGAGCTATCGCCTTGCGTGGAGAGGTGGCCTCCCTTCTACAGAAGGCTGCCACGGAGGTAGTGTCTCGTCTCCACTCCCCGGCATTTTACAGCCGCATATTCGTAGTTCCGAAGCCAGACGGAAAGTGGCGTCCTGTCATCGATCTCTCGGCGCTGAACAAGTTTATACTGGCTCCGACTTTTCGCATGGAGACCACCCGGACACTCCGGGTCGCTGTGCAACCTATGGATTTTGCAGTCAACCTCGATCTTTCAGATGCATATCTCCATGTTCCCATACATCAGGCATCCAGACGGTATCTCCGCTTCACTTTCGAAGGCGTGATCTACCAGTTTCGTGCCCTTCCCTTCGGTCTCAACCTCAGCCCGTGGGTTTTCACTCGCATCATGGATGCAGTCGTCGCCAAGGCTCGACAGTCCTCCTCCAGTCCGATCTCCAACTACTTCGACGACCTTCTCTTGAGGAATGCGTCGGAGTCGGTTTAGCGGATGGACAGGGACGCTCTACTCCTGCTCTTGTCCCGCTTGGGATTTCTCCTCCATGCCCGCAAGTCGGACCTCTCTCCATCTCGCCGGTTTATTCATCTTGGGATGGAATTTGCGACCGACCTCAACCGTGTGTGTTTACCGGAACCTCGGATCACAAAGTTACCCTCCCTCACTTCTCGGGTTGCCCGGTCGGAATCCGTTCCCGCCAGAGTCTGGCTGCAACTCCTCGGCTTGATGAATGCAGCGGCGGATCTCCTCCCCCTGGGTCGTCTTCACTCCCGCCCACTTCAGTTACTCCTCCTGCTTCATTGGAGGCCATCCTCCGGCGACCTCGATGCCCTGGTGCCGGTGTCTCCAATCCTTCACTCTCACCTACGGCGTTGGATGGACACTTCTTGGCTAGCTTCGGGAGTCCCTCTTGCCTCACCGCCCTCTCAGCTCTCGCTCTGTGTGGATGCGAGTCTCGCTGGGTGGGGTGCACACCTGCTTCCGAGTTTCCTTTCGACGTCCGGCCTCTGGACACCGGACCTGACAGACAGACACATCAACTGGCTCGAGCTACAAGCAGTGTGGCAGGCGCTCATGGTATGGGAAGTCCACCTTTGCAACCAGACGCTTCTTGTCCTGTCGGACAACACTACGGTCGTCTCATACATTCAGAAGCAGGGAGGTACACACTCTCCGGATCTTTGCATTCTCCTCTACCGCCTGATGTGCTGGTGCGAGGACCGCGGCATCTCTCTCCGAGCTCGACATATCCCCGGACGCTTGAACGTCTTGGCCGACTCCCTCTCTCGACGCGGCCAACTTCTCCACACGGAATGGACTCTTCACCCGGACATCTTTCAGATGATCTGCGCTCACTGGGAGACTCCCATGATCGACTTATTTGCCACAAGGTGGAATCATCAACTTCCCCTCTTCGTCTCCCCCATTCCAGACCCTCTCGCCTGGGCGGTCGATGCGCTATCCATTCCGTGGGATGGACTGATTGCGTATGCCTTTCCACCGACGGTTCTCGTCCCCAAAGTCCTACCCTGGCGCATGTAAAGATCTCGCAGACCTGATGGCACATTTTGGACTGCAGCGTCCGGTTCCCCGCTCTCTGATTCCTCGCTGGGACCTACCCTGGGTCTTGACGTGGCTTAATTCGGACAGATTTGAACCCCTTTCCCTGGCTAGCTTCGCGGATATGACACGGAAGACATGCTTCCTTTTGGCCTTAGCCTCGGCGGCCAGGGTAAGCGAACTACACGCTCTGTCAGCGAGTTCTACCTGCCTCCAATTCCGAGCGAATGGTTCTGTACAATTACTCACAGACCAGCCCTTCCTCGCCAAGACCCGGTCTCCTTTGACTGCCCCCCAGGTCATAAATATTCGACCTTTGAAACACGCGACCTTTTCTAAGGAGACGCGCCAACAGGATCCCGTGCGCGCCTTACGCATTTCCATACGCAGATCCAAGCCCGTCCGCCGAGGACGATCACGCCTCTTTCTACCTTTGAACCCCAAAACAAATGACATAACAGCTCAGACAATATCTTCCTGGCTACGTTGGGTCATTCGGTCCGCCTATCAGGATCTATCCCCTGACGGGGCGAGGCGGCTCAGGATCCGCGCACACGAGGTTCGGGCCATGGCCACGAGTGCCACCTTCGATCGCAATTGTGCAGTTCGATTTCTAAACGGACACCACCTGCTGACTCTTATGGGGAGTCCACCTTAGGGCGTAGCGTTTGCCTTACGGAGGCACGCATACCGCGACATACTTCGCGCAGTAAATTGTCCGAACATCATCATAAGAGATCTCATTTGCAAAAGCCTGCGTACTCTTACGGAGAGACGCTTATGCGGCAACGTGCCCGCCTTACGGAGGCAGGCGAGAGATCCAGGTCTTGTGGCAGCAGTGGGCTGGCGGGCAGAGTCAACATTCGCCCGCTTCTACCTCAGGGATCTGTCGGGCCAGCGAGAGAATCTCGCACTGGTGGGGGACATCGCCGCAGCGCAACACTCCCTCCCGGCGCCGGAAGCGCCGTAGGTATGCACTTAGCTAAAATTGTCGGGAGTTTGGCGAATGGGTGTGGGGCTCTGTCGTCTGCCCTTTCGGATGGTATTTGGGCGCGGCACCCTCCACCTTTTCGCCATTCTTCCAGACAGTAATGTCATCGGTAATGTTTTTGAGGAAACAAATTAATTTTTCTCTAAAATATATTTTTTCGAAAAATACTTACCGATGACATTACTCGAAGGACCCTCCCACCTGCCCCACTTGCCGCTGGTAAGCTAAGTATCACGACTGATTTGTGATTGGGCCACGTAGTGGACGCCTGATTGGACTGGGACGGGAGGCTACTCTCAGCCCTAATGAGGGTTCCCCGAGTGCCTCCCGGGTGGTGAAGGAACACAACAAGTTCTTAGGCTAAAATTGAGTAAGTAGTAGACACTTCCAGACAGTAATGTCATCGGTAAGTATTTTTCGAAAAAATATATTTTAGAGAAAAATTAATTTTTTGAGCAGTCTTTCAGTTTTAACTCATTAATTATCAGTGGCCAGATGTTGTCATTCTGAATTTATTACAAATTCAACACCAAAGAACCTCAGACCTCCAACAAGTACAGATACAGAGTAGCGCCAGTGAGAGGCGCCCTTGAGTCCCTGCATCCGCTGGGGCTCATGAGGTACACTGCCTCTTGCAGTTGGGTCGTGTTTAATTTTCTCTGCAGTTTGGAAGTTGAAACTGTTTTGTGTTGTATCGGTGAGGTTGGTGCTATACGCGTGGAACACACACATCGATACAAAGTAGTGCAAGCAAGAGGCATAGCACTTAACTCTTTCGAGACGCGTTGCATCCGGATTCGTGGCCTAAGGCTGTGAATCCGGAAGCAACATATCTCAAAAGTGTTAACCCGTTCAGTATCAGCTGACGCAGACTGTGTTTCTAATCTTCGTTAATTCATGATCATAAAAAAACTCTCTAGGAACATGGATTTAAAGTTGTGTCAGCAAGAGGTATAGATCCTCATGAACCCCCGCAACCCCGGATCTATACCTCTTGCATTTGGGTGCTGTTCAGATTTTCTCAGCGCTGAACAGGTTAATTAGCCTCAGCTTCTGCGGGCTAAGAGGTTCTATGCTTCTTGCGGTTTTGTTGTGTTTAATCATGCAGCTGTGTAGTAGTTTTCCCTGCAGTGAAAATAATAATAATAATGGTGATTTGTACAGCGCATAATCACCAAAGTGCTCTATGTGCTTTACAATCACATTCACAATGATGAAACACAAAACAAAAACAAACACAACAGCAACAAAAACAATTACATTACAAAGAGCAAAAAACAACAACTAAGCCTATAGCTAAAAACAAGCTGAAGGGGCCAATGATTAGTCTTGTGTGTGTTGCTACAGTGAGGCGGGTGCAATAGAAATGGAGACTGGACAGCTGAGCCCCATGTTTGTGGACTACATTGACGGAGCTCGGCAGTACCTGGAGGGAGAGAACGACCGTGACCTTCCCATCCTGCAGGAAATACGGCTGCACTTCAGCTGCTTTGTGCAGCACCTCATCAACAACACTCCCAGTAAGGGATGCGAGTCTACTTGCTTGCTTGGTTGTTTCATGCTATGGTTGGTTGATAGATTGGGTGGTTGAGTGGATGGGTGAGAGGATGGGTAGGTTGGCCAGGCGTTTGCTTGGTTGGCTATAGGTGGTTGGTAGGTACTCTTTTGTTCTGTAAGACTTTAAATCCAATGAACTCCGAAACCTACATTTCCTTGAACTGAGTATGTTTCTTTGTTTTGGGAGGTGTTTTCAAAAAGGTTAAGTGATTTATGTAGCAGTTTTGTGGTTTTGGAAATCTGTACTTTCATGTTCTGAAAATTAAAACCTTTCTTACAGTAATGCAACAATATGTCCAGATTGCAGGATACACAACAAAAATGCTTGGAGAATGCCTCTCTGTAACAGTGCCAGCTTTCATTTATGCAGTTTGACCAGCTTGTTTGTTGTTTTGTGTGCAGTGGAGTACCGGAAGACCCTCCTGTCACGAGATTTGCGCTACAGCCTGTTCCATCTTTTTGCCAACTGGAGCGGCCATTTCAGTCTCACCATCGGCACTCTGGACAGAAGGTAGGCAAAATGGAGCGTCCATGGTCAGATTAATTTTCACAGCTGCTTTTTGAAATAACTGGTGAAGACAATTCTAAAATCCTCGCGCTGGGACCATATGGCATTGAGGCGCGTCCCCTGGGTGGTGGATAGGGGGGTCCCTCGTGAGAGGGGTGCACCGAATGAAATAAGGTGCCGTGAACCAACATGGTCTAAGGGAAGGTGACCCTGACAGAAAACCCCTGGTCCTCCTAGTAAGGGGGTTGGGCGTGGGGGTAGCTTCCCCACCCTGCAATAAAGGAAATAGCTACAAAAACGCCGACGAAAAGACTAACAGTAATTCCATTCCTGGAGGAGGAAGGTTCTTCTACCAGAAGACTTATGACGTCCTGTGGTGAAAGCCGGAAGTCTTCGGAAGCCACAGGACCGAGCCGCCTCTCTCTATCCAGGGATACAACCATGGGCACATGGAACGTCAAGACCATGTACCAGAGCGGCAAGGCCGCCCAGATTGCACCGGAAATGCAAAAGTACAACCTTTCCCTGCTAGTTATCAGTGAAGCCAGATGGACGCAGTCTGGCCAGAAAAGGCTGTTAAGTGGGGAGATGATTCTGTATTCAGGTCATGAAGAGGAGAATGCCCCCCATACAGAAGGTGTAGCATTCATGCTGTCACCAGTGGCACAGAGAGCGCTGATGGGCTGGGAACCTCTTGGGCCAAGAATTATCACAGCAGCCTTTAAAACCAAGAAAAAGCTCAAGCTGAACGTCATCCAGTGTTATGCGCCCACTAATGACAGTGACGAGGAAGATAAACAAGAGTTCTACGACCGACTCCAGAGTGCCTTGGACAAATGTGCGGAGCAAGACATCACCATCGTCATGGGCGATTTTAATGCCAAAATAGGGGAGGACAACACCGGATACGAAGAGGTGATGGGGAGACAGGGACTAGGCTCGGAGATGAGTGAGAACGGGGAGAGGTTTGTAGACTTTTGTGCTCTAAACCGACTTGTCATTGGAGGCAGCATCTTCCCACACAGAAGAATACACAAAGCAACTTGGGTCTCACCTGACCATACAACAGAGAACCAAATAGACCATATCTGCATTAGCAAGAAATTTAGAAGATCCCTTCAAGATGTTCGAGTGAGGAGGGGAGCAGATGTCGCCTCCGACCACCATCTGCTTACCTTAAGAATGAAGCTCAAGCTAAAGAAAAGCCGCACAGAGACAACAAGAAGACAGCGCTATAATGTAGGCCTCCTGAGAGAAACTGGAGTTAGAGAAGAGTTCAAACTGGTGCTGTCCAACCGGTTTCAAGCGCTACAGGAGCTAGTAAATGAAGAGGAGGCGGTCACCACAGAGCAGCAGTGGAAGGCAGTTAGAGAGGCGCTGAACTCAACCTGCAAAGACACTGTAGGGTTCAGGAAACACCATCACAAGGACTGGCTGTCGGCACAGACCTTGAAGAAGATAGAAGTGAGGAAGCAGAAGAAAGCAGCTGTCAACAACAGTCGCACGAGAGCAGCCAAAGTAAGGGCACAGGGGGAATACTCGGAAGCCAACCGCGAGGTGAAGAGTAGTATCAGGGCAGACAAGAGGGCCTACACAGACAGCCTGGCAGAAAAGGCAGCAGGCAGCGGCAACATGAAACAGCTCTACGACATTACCAGAAGATTGTCAGGCAAGTATGGCCATACAGAAAGACCAGTAAAAGACAAAGAAGGCAAGCCTATTGCAGACAGAGCAGACCAACTCGACAGATGGGCCGAGTATTTTGAAGAGTTACTGAACAAACCTAGCCCACCCGACCCCCCCAGACATCCAGCCGGCAGAGACCGACCTACCCATCAGCTGTGACAGACCCAGCCGGGAAGAGATCAGAAGAGCAGTGGCATTTTTGAAGAACGGCAAAGCAGCAGGCCCAGATGGCATCCCAGCGGAGTCTCTGAAAGCAGACCTAGAGACAACAGTGGAGATGCTGTACCCACTGTTTGGAAAGATCTGGAAAGAGGAGGTGATGCCGGCTGACTGGAAGGAGGGGTACCTAATCAAGCTTCCCAAGAAAGGCGACCTCAGCAAGTGTTCCAACTACAGAGGAATCACCTTGCTGTCAGTACCAGGAAAGGTCTTCAACAGGATCATCCTGGAGAGAATGAAGAGCTCCGTTGACCCCCAGCTGAGAGACCAGCAAGCAGGATTCAGGAAGAACCGATCATGTACAGACCAGATCGCCACTCTCCGCATCATCGTGGAACAGTCTCTGGAGTGGAGCTCCCCGCTGTACGTCAACTTTGTGGATTATGAGAAAGCATTTGACAGTGTGGACCGAGAGACTCTGTGGAAACTCCTACGACACTACGGTGTACCCACAGAGCTCGTCCGCCTGATCAAGAGCAGCTACGATGGCATGACATGTCGCATGATCCACGAAGGGCAGTTCACCAGGGAGCTCCAGGTCAGAACTGGTGTCAGGCAGGGGTGTCTGCTGTCTCCGTTCCTCTTCCTACTGGCCATAGACTGGGTCATGAAGATGACCACAGAGCACAGACGAAGTGGAATACAGTGGACACTGTGGACACAGCTTGACGACCTCGATTTTGCAGACGACTTGGCATTACTGTCCCACACTCATCAACAAATGCAGGACAAGACCACGAGGCTTGCTGACATCTCGTCCCAAGTGGGCCTCTCCATTCACAAACAGAAAACAAAGACAATGAGGCTGAACGCAACCAGAGAAGAACCAGTCTTGCTTGCTGGCACCCCGTTGGAGGAGGTGGAGTCCTTCACCTATCTCGGGAGCATCATAGACAAAAAAGGCGGCACTGATGCAGATGTCAGAGCACGAATCGGTAAAGCCAGAGCAGCCTTTCTCCAGTTGAAAAAAGTGTGGAGCTCCAGAGAGCTGTCACAACACACCAAAGTCCGGATTTTCAACTCCAATGTAAAAGCAGTTCTCTTATATGGAGCAGAGACTTGGAGATTGACAAAAACCACAGTCAACAGAGTACAGACCTTCATGAACAGTTGCCTTAGAAGAATTTTGAAAATCCACTGGCCAGAGAAGATCAGCAACATCAGACTCTGGGAGAGAACAGAACAGATAACAGCAGAGAATGAAATTGGGCGAAGAAGATGGGGATGGATCGGTCACAGTCTGAGAAAGCCAGCTTCCAGTATCACTAGGCAGGCATTGTCATGGAACCCCCAGGGAAAGAGGAAAAGAGGTAGGCCGAGAAACTCCTGGCGTCGAGACCTCCAAGCAGACATCAAGAGACTGGGAACCACCTGGAGTAGAATCGAAGGAGAAGCATAGGACAGGAGTTGCTGGAGGTCTCTCGTCGACGGCCTATACCCGGGTAGGGGTGACAGGCGTAAGTAAGTAAGTACAATTCTAAAATGAGAAGAAAAGGCTCTCAAAGTGGTGCGTCTATCCAACTTTCAAAACTCTCCTGAGAAAAATGGGATACTGGGTATATCATCAGCATGAGGCATAGATTCTCATGAGCCCCATGCGAATGCAGGGGCTCATGAAAATCTACACCTCTTGCTGATGGACTTTGTTAACCCATTTAGCCCTGCGAACCTATAGCAGGAGATGGATTGACCATTCAGGCGCCAAGCTAATTTGGCACTACCCTTGAATTATGGTCAATCCATCCCCTCAACTGGTACATAGTCATTAGGGAACACCTCCAAAATTTGAAAAATGGGACCTTGGGGCGAAAGGGGTTGAACTCATGGGCTAAAAGGGTTAATTGGAAAATTTGTTTGTGCAGACTGAGTAAGGAGGAGACATGGAGTGAGCAGGAACTGTCGGCTGTACGAGCCATGTCGGCTGTCCTGTGCTGTGGTCCCGTTTTTGACGTGAATGGCTTTAATGATGATGGATACATCTACCATTGGCTCGACACCCTGCTGAGCTCCAGTGATGAAAAGGTGCAGAAAAATCATTTCCCTAAAATTTCCAGCTTTCAGGATTTTTGGGGAGAAAGAGTGGGGAAGACGCATAAAGGATATTGCATAAAGGATATTGTGATAAAAGAATTGGGTTCATTTCATTGTATTTCTGACACCTTTCGGCATTTTTAAGAAAGCAATATTTAAACACCTTGTGTATGAAGCCACCGGGGTGGGTGAGTGAGGTTGAGGGGTAAAATGAGAATTTTGGGCTCACATGCTACAGTGGAGTCCAGTTAACACGAACTCGTTTTACACGAATTTCCGGTTAACACGAACCGTTTTTGCGTTCCCGGCCGACGGCCTTCTTATTCTGTATTAAAATTTCACGGATAACACGAAATGCTTAACACGAAATTTCGCTTTACACGAAGCTGGTTTTGGTTCCCAACCAGGGCAATTTCACTATTATTCACCTGTTTAACACGAACACAGATTCCATTCACCGAAAACCAAACACGTGTCGCTCTCGTGCTGTAGTACCCGACAGATCAGAGCGAACTCTAGTCTGTGATTGGCTGAATAGCCTTCGGCTGTTGTAATCCGTCTTCTCATTGGCTAGTGTTTCTGAACTGTATTCATGTTGTTTGCATCATTCGTGTACCAACACAACCCTTTTACCGATGCGGGATTGTACTTCAGCCTGTGTTGCTTTTACCTGATGGATTGTAACTTACTATGGATTTTACCTGATGGATTTTACATTAAATACGCGAGATGAACACGTTTCCTTGTGTTTTCCTAGCGAGCTGAAGGTATGCATATAAAGTACGATAATGTGCACTTTTAACCTCAAACGAGTCGTACTCATTCACGCTCACATCTCTTACACACTTTCTCCTTGAGGGCTGTGATCAATTTTGAGGCCATATTGGTTAACACGAAATACGTTTAACACGAAGTGATTTTCCGTGTCCCCAGAAATTCGTGTTAAGCGGACTCCACTGTATATAGCAAATTGAGTCTGTAATGGACCAGTGGTTGTCCATCCGCCGTCTGTGGTAAAACATTGGCATTTTCTCAGAAGCTATTCAAGCTGCAATCATCAAGTCTGGCCCAAGGGTACTTAGTGGCAAGACCTATCTAAATATTTCAATTTCAGTGACCTTGCTCGAAGAGGGTGGGTGGGGGGGGGGGGGGGACCAGAAATAGGTAAAAAAATGGCCATATTTGACATAAACTGTCTTTTCAACTTCAAACCCAAATGTGGTATAGAGATACTTGATGGTAAGACCTTTTTATGCACACTATTTTGGCTGACCCCTCAGAAAGGTCAAGGGTCACAGGAGGTCAAGAAATAGTAATAGAAAAAGTATTTTAAAAAAATAGCGATATTTTCACAAAAAGTTGTTTTCTCAAATACTATTTCAACGTCAAACCTAAACTTGGTAATAGATACCTGGTGGTAAGACCTTTGTATGCATGCTAATTTGGCTGACCCCTTGGAAAGGTCAAGGGTCATAGTTGGTCCATAAATAGGTGTTTTTTTTAAAAAAGCGATATTTTCACAAAAATTGTTTTTTCTCAAGCACTACTTTCAACTTCAAAGCTAAACTTGGTACATAGATACCTGATGGTAAGACCTTTCTATGCATGCTAATTTGGATGACCCCTTGGTCACCAAATGCATTAAAAAGGTCAATTTTGGGACAGAATTTAGTGTCTAAGTTTTCAAGTGATCATACACATGAGCCATAAGGGCTTTGCCATCATGTATTCAAGGTAGTTTTCTTACTTAGTTTAAAAAATGTTCTAAAGATGGTTGGGTTGTGAACTGTGGTGCAGATGATTTAAGTGATGTAGGTATGGTATGTAAGGTTGATCAAGTATGAAGACGTACGAAGACGGACAGAGCAATGTAATTTATAACCCACAAAGGATAAATGTGTTGAGAAGAAAATCAATCTCTAGAGTGAACGTGTTAAGACTCAATCTTAACCCCTTTGTGCATGCAGCCACTAGTACTGTGTACCGTACAAGTGGCAGCATGTACAATGGGGTTAACCCATAAAGCCCTGACATGATCTGACAGGATGTGGATCGACCATGATAGTTCAAGGGTGGTGTCGGAATAGCTTGGCACCTGTAGGCGCCAAGCTATTCCGACACTACCCTTGAACTACGTTTGTACTGTGGTCTATATTTCTCTAGAACTATGATGCAGACCTCAGAGAATCTCTAAAAAACGGATAATGTCATCTTCAGGATGTTATGAGCTAACCCTTTTAGCCCCAAGGTCCCATTTCTCAAATTTTGGAGGTGTTGCCTAACGACTATGTATCAGTTGCAGGAGATGGCTTGTCCATGATAATTCAAGGGTAGTGCCAGATTAGCTTGGCGCCTGAAGGCGCCAAGCTAATCTGGCACTACCGTTGAATTATCATGGTCAAGCCATCTCCTGCTGTAGGGATCTGGGGCTAAAAGAGTTAATGGTGATTGTGTTAGAAAAACTGACCTAACTCTATGACTGCTACTGATGATACCGCTCAGTAGAAAAGGCGCATAGTTGTGGTATCATAATAGCAGTCGAGGGGTTAAAGGTCTGAAGGGTGAACACGTTTAGAAATCTGACTAAAGAAATTGTATTATTGGCTGTCAGATGAGGCAGAGGGTAAGTAGCATGGGCAGCGCGGCCTCAGGCCGACGGGGTGTTTGAGTCGAGTCCTTCATCTGTTCAGTTTGCCTTTAAATCATCCGCCATTGAACCATTTTTTATATTCGTGCGTGTACTAATCCTTGTTAGTATTGCAAGTTACGTTTATCATCGTATGTGGCAAGTCTGTGATTTTGGACCTTACAGCTCTCGAGGCATAAGGCCTAAAACCACAGACCTGCTTACAACCATCATCCAGCACAAAACCATCAGCATCATCAATGATTTTTGTTCAGTCATCCACATTGACGATCAGAAACAATACTCATCATTGTTGGAATTCAGTATTCGGTTGGTTCGTTGTGTGACCTTTTGTGAAAGTGCGAGAGCAAAATTGTTCACAGAAGAAAAGAGAAAATTTATCATTTGTGTGTTGGTTTGTGATTTTGGACCTTACAGCTCCTCGTAAGGTCCAAAATCACAAACCAACACCCATGTTCTTGACCTTAGAGTTGGAGAAACCAAATATGTTGACATTGATTATAGAAGTGCAGAAACATGCTTTTTTAATACTTAAGTGAAGACTAAACAGTTACAAACTTTTGCTCTGGCACTGTGAAGTGTCTTCCTCCATACATGTACATTGTTGCAGTGTTTCCCTCTCATATAATTGGTGCATTTTGTTTTAATCATTCATTTGTTGTTTCAGTTGGAAAATTCAAGTTAATTCATAAAATGTGGCAGTTTGAATTATAAATATACTACATCATAGTCATTTCACTATGTACTGATAAAAAACGACAAAACAACAACAAAAATTGTTCAAAGTAGTATGACATGCGCGGAAAGAAAAAAATTAAGCTTATTCACTTTAAAGTTCTCATGGTTATGGACATTCAGAGCCACCCTCTGGGAAGGTAGCCCATATTTCCCTTCACGAGACAATAAGCAAACATGAAAAAAATAAAAAAAATAAAAATAAAAGTGCGAGCCTTTTATTGTGATGGCAGGTGATTATTTCTCAAAGTATTTCATTTGTGACATGCTACATATGGATGTGTGGCAAACAGCCACATCAGCCATGCACATCTTTATCTCATTCAGCCCTGACGCACTACAGCAGGAGATGGGTCGACCATGATAATTCAAGGGCAGTGCCAGATTAGCTTGGCGCCTGTCGGCGCCAAGCTAATCTGGCACTGCCCTTGAATTATCATGGTCGACCCATCTCCTGCAACAGGTGCATAGTCGTTAAATGATGCCTCCAAAATTTGGGAAATACTTGCGCCGGGCTGAATGAGTTAAGGAGTTAAAATAATATTCGGTTTTTGCGTGATTCGTTTTGTGGTTTTGCACTGTGAAGAATCATTGTGCATGGCACTACAGTGGTGTCCCTACCTGCATGTGCTTGAGTTGACTCCTCTTTTGTTAGTCAGTGCCTGTTTCGGAGTTAACCCATTTAACCCTGAGGCTGCATTTTTCAAATTTTAGACCAGTTGCAGAAGATGGATCGACCATGATAATTCAAGGGTAGTGCCAGGCCAAGCTAATCTGGCACTGCCCTTGAATTATCATGGTCGATCCATCTCCTGCTGAATTGCTTGAGGGTTAAATGGGTTAGGCCCAGTGAGGAAAATGTTATGCTGACGTCAGCTGCAGTTGGTCAGTGCATAGCTGAGTGCGGGCCAACTGCAGCTGGCAGCAGCCCAAAGGCATTGTGCTGCCTGGGATGCCATTACTTCCATGGCCACGAGTCTACATTGGTCTTAGCTGTGTGTAAGCCAGCTCAAGGACCTTCGGCTGACTGGTGTGGTAGTGCTTGCTGTATTAGCCTGGCACTTGGAAGTGTGCCAAGTTAATCGGGCACTACCTTTAAACTAAGTTAATCCATCTCTTGCTGTTGGCGTTGGAAGTGACAAAGGTAGTGTTTTTTTTGTGTTCAGTTTGCACATTTTGTGTTTCTTTGATTACCCAAAAAAAAAACTCTGTCTGAAGGAGTTTCATATTTAGTGACCACAGTCATATTTTTTATGCTCTGTAGAGAGTGTGGTTAGGTTGGTAAGAATGGATATTCCTTTCTTGTTAATACAACCAAACATGTTGACCAAACTTTGTGAGTTACTGCAGTAAGATATGTGCTAAAAATAATAGCTTCTCTTGAGTTCATCTTTGTGGTACTTGCACAATGCCTTTGTATAAAAACAAACACTTCTTGTTTTTTCATATTTTGAGTAGCTACACAGACAAGTACAAATTGTAAAATAATTTTGCAGTCTCCTATGTCTTTCATAAACCTCTATATCAGTATATGATCTTTCTGCTTGTAGATTTATGAGCATGAACGGGAAGTTTCCTATCCCTATTTGCCCGCTTGTAGAATGTTCACTTTACAAGCTGTAATGACTTACTTTCTGATGTTTTTTTTGTGATTTGTAAATTTTTATATAGAACGCAATTTCCCCCCTGTAGATTTATGAGCTGGCGAAGGAGACAGTGTATCTGCTGCTGGATTTCAACCCAGATGTACAGGGTCTGCTGGACTGGGTCATTGATAGGTGCTACACCGGTCACAGGGAGGTCGCGGATGGCTGCTTCAAAGCCCTGGCTGCCGTCTTCCAAACCAAGTCAGTAGTCATGACACCACTATGATATTAACCCCCTGCGCATGCAGACACCAATGCTGTAGTAGGTATGGTGGCTACATGTGTGAGGGGGTTAAGTCAATACAGCCCTTAATCCAATAAATCCAGACACACTACAACATTATAGTGATCGACCTTGATAGTTCAAGGCTCTAGGCGCCAAGCTGTTCCTGCACCACCCTTGTACTATCATGATTGATCTTGTCTCTTAAACCCTCATGATGTCTTCAAAGGACAACTTCCAACTTCAGGAATTGCATCACTGGGCGTGAATGAGTTAAACACTAGAAAGAGAGATGTTTGGACCATGAAAGAGTAGCGCTTAACAATCTGCAGGCACTATCCTTGAACTTTCATGGTATGTCCATCTCCTACAACTAATATCGAGTCATCTGAGATTCAGACCATAAAGGTGCCAAGCATGTAAAATGCAACAAGGAAATGGAAATGTACTTTTCCTTTCTAAGCGTGTTTCTTTCTTTCGGAGGAATTTCTTTTCAGTCATGTAGAATGCTTACCAGATTTGGCCTAGGCTTATCCATGTTTCTGTAGCAAACTGGCCATCAGCATGTTGGTCACAGAAAATAAAGTGAGTTTTAGTCAGACTGAAAATGTAACCCACTTGAGTTTATTTTTGATCATTTTCATTCATGTTGTGTTTAATCTCTTTGCTATGAGGGCCCATATTTCTTCTGCTACATCGACAAACCCAGTGGTGACCAACTTCCTCCAGAAATTGCAAGACATTAGAAAATAATATGTCCAGTCTTAGTTCCATTTTGGCATCATGACAATTGATATATTTTTCCATCTCAGAGAGTACCCCTGTGATCACGTAGCCATGCTCAATCTTGCCGTCCTGAATGTTGGAAGTCCACGGATGTCAACCCATGAGACTGCCCTGCAGTTACTTCACCTTCTCGACGCACGATTTCTGCAGGACGATCCAGTTTTCACAGTCTCAGCAGAAGACCCTCTCCGCCCTCTGCAGCTGCCACTGAATGACATTTTGTTGGCGGTGTCATACTGTCATTCACAGATGTACCTGTCGCAACAGCTGGCCAGGCTTCATCCTGATCTCACCATGCCCATGTTTTCAGGTAAATACAAGTTCTGTGCTTTTAGACCCTATGGCTTAAATAATTTTTTATGAAGCAGTTTACGGATGCCCAGATGCACCACATGATGCTCTGTAAACTTTGGATATAACAAGACATCAGGCACCAAACTTATTTGTTGTTCTATGGGAAGTTTGTTATAATCGAAATAATTTTGGTAGAAATGTTGCAGTTGGGACATATCCAACTTCGTTATATCCAGCTTTATTATTAAGTTTATTTTCTGCAGATCAACCATTACAGTTTGAGGTTGTAGATGGGCACGTCTAGGTACCAAGCTATTCTGGCATCACTCTTGCACTATCTTGATCATCGTCCTTTGGGATTTAAGTCTCTTGGAACGTAAAGCTATCAAAGACTGTGCGGTTGATCTGTCTACTGAGGTCAAATTTGAAATAAGAAATTCATTTCACCTTAGAGATGAATGAGTTAACTCTCTTCTGCACTGCTGGAGCACAGCATACAGCTTCAAGTGCAACAGACCTGGTTCCTCATGGAGACACCACTCATGAATCTTGCATCTGTGTATTATTTCTTCAAAATCGTTACCGATGGTATTACTGAGAGGAAGATATACTTAACTGACAATTTCAGTCTCCAAAATTTGTTGTGTGTTGCCACACAACCAGGGACGGGGCTATAGCAAGCAGTTACCTAATCCCCCGAGTGTCCTCCTTACCCTCGGTGTAACCTCCTTTCCAAATCTCGCGAGAGGCCGTTATTTCCAGTTCTATACTTGACTGCCATTTTGTTTAGATCCTTCTTTCTCAGTCTCCCGTTAACATCATCTTCTTTGTCCATCCTTCGGCCTTGTTTGTCTTAACATGGCCAGGTAAGGCCTCGGACATTGCCTCCCTCGACGATTGTGGCGAATTGGGGCAATTTCCGTGGATTTGCGGCATTTTGCCATTTGTTTCGACTTCGTCTTCGATTGTCGGTTTTAACGGTCGTCTGCTCGGTTCCGTAGCCTCTGGGCTACGCGCGTTTCATTTCCGCTCTGTTCGCTGTTGCAGTTTTCTTCTATAACGTACCCCAACTGTAAAAATTTCCAGTGGCCTAGTGACTTACATCCGTGCTGCCTGCCTTGCTCGGGATGTGCATCGGACCACATTTGTGGTCTTTGTGCTTCATGGGAAGAAGATGGCTGGTCTGAAATGTGGAAGTTCTACCGTCGTCAGCGCCCTGTACAGTCCGACGAAGCTCCTCTTTGCCCTATCACCACCAGCTCTACCGCTATCGGTGTTTCTTCTCGGCGCTCACGGTCTCCGGCTCCCAGCCCCATTCCATCACAGCTATCACGATCTTCTGTGCCGGGACCCTTGCAACTCTTTGCCACTCCGGCGCAGGTGTCGGACACCGTCCCTCCCTCTGTGGGTGGTTTTACACCAGGTGAGAATGTACGCCCCCACTCCCATGAGCGTATTTCGCAGCCAGCCCCGCAGACCCGGCCTTCTAAGACGGGTCTCCAACGGAGGCAACCCAATCATTTTGGGGGGAGGAGACAGCGGCAGTCCCTGGCGCGTGCCCTCTCCAGCCAGACGTGACTTTACCCGGTTGCACTTTTCCGTCGCAACTTCAACAATTGTCGTCACATCACAACTTGTTGCTCGGCGCTTCGGCTCAACCACTGTCTCCTCGCGCCCTGGCTAAAAGCCAGTCACCGCGCACTCGTGCCACACTTGGTAGTTCTCTCGGCATATTTCTCACCCCTCCCGTCGGTTTTATTCTCCTATTGCGGACGTTTCTCTCCGGGATCCTACACCATCGTCCGTCCCCTGTCACCGTGATCCCTGCGATTCTCCTGCCCCCTGTCGCTCGCCTATCGACGACGGGTGGATCGCCTTCGCTCCGAACGTCCTTCGATGTACTGTCGCCGCCACCTTCATCGTGCTCCAGAGAGGGGACAGTCCCGGTCCCGTTCCCGTTGTCCTGCTCGTCGCGGCGCGTGCCGCCCACTTTGCCTGAGAGACGTCAGCATCTGCCCTCTTCCTTACAGCGTCGTTCTTCTTCTTCTTCTTCTTCTTCTTCTTCATATGACAGTAGGAGTTCTCGGCGACCTGGGCACCTGGACTCCTGTTCCTCGGCGATCTTCTCTCCGGCCACCGCGCGATCGTCACTCTTTCCACGGGTCCTGTTCCCCCCGGCGCTTGGCAGCGC
Source organism: Semisulcospira habei (assembly GCA_036245525.1). Taxonomy (NCBI): domain Eukaryota; kingdom Metazoa; phylum Mollusca; class Gastropoda; family Semisulcospiridae; genus Semisulcospira; species Semisulcospira habei. The sequence continues at coordinate 67,293,547 of BTPG01000005.1, forward strand.
CTGTTCAGGAGGAGGTTCTTAGCCTTCATCCGGTGGATTCTGCTTGCGACCTTGGGGCTTTGTCGCACCTTTCTCCGTCTCGGAGTCCCTTACCCGCAGACTCTCAGCACAGCTGTTCTCCGTCCTCAGATTGTTTCACTCCGGGTGTCGAGACTCGACGGTCCTTGGAAGAGGCCTCCGGCCTCATTCTTCACTTTCTTCCCCCAGACTCTTGCCCCCCTGCACCTCCTCTGAAGTGAAAGGCGTCGGCTTCAGTGGATGCTTCCCTCCAACCTAAGCATTTCCGATCTCTCCCGCAACCACCTGGCTTTCGAGATCTGGCGGAGGCGTTCTCGGCACAATTGCATCTTGGCTCTTTCAAAGAGCCTCTCTTCTTTTCCGATACTAAGTGGCCTGAAGGTGTCGACATTCGCTTCCGCTAACGTTGGTACGCGGGTCACTCTCAGGCTTTTGCGTGCCCTTTGCCTTCGCTCGATGATGCGGCGGATTTACAGGCGGGTGGACGCCGCTTCGCCTTTGCCCGGGTCCCTCGCGGTTTTGATAAAACTGCTGTCCTGATCCGCAACATGCTGGCCTGCTCCGGCTTCCTGGATCTCGCTACCCAGGCGATTGTACGCGCTCTTGAAGACCATTGGGATCCGCACTCTACTGCTCCGCTGAGAGAGATACATTCTCTGGCGGTGGTAGCTAATTGGGCTTTGTACCATGCTTCTGCCAATGCGATGGCTGCTGCCATCAACTGTGATTTAATTAGACGGGATGCAGTTCTTGCTGCTTGTTCTGGGTTACCTTCGACAGTCAAGGCTCAGCTCCGCCAGGCGCCCATCGGCGGTCCTTTGCTGTTTGGCTCCACTTAGCAAGCCGTGAAGGATGCGCATAAGGACATCTGGCCCACGGCTCACCATCTTTCTTCTCGCTTTCGCTCTCCCACAAGGCCTCGGGTCGCGCCCTGCGGTCATTTAGACCCACCTCCCGTTCTGCTGCCCATGTCCCTCTTTGTTCCTCCCGTCCTTCCCATTTTGGCCATGCCCGCACCCTCCCGGCTCCGACACACACCTGGCCTGGTCTCGGCAGGCGTCCAGGACGGGGGAGGGCCCGATGACTCTCCTCCCACCCTGCCCCCGCCGATTTCTCTTGGGTCACCAGTCGGCGGGCGGCTATCCCGATTCAGCGACGAGTGGCGGTCGCTGTTTCCTGACGACCCATGGCTCCTTTCTACCATTTCGGAGGGTCTTCACCTCTCGTTTCTTCGCCGTCCTCCTCTTCGCCGCTCCCTGCTTTGGACTCGGGTTCCAAACAATCCCGTCAAAGCGACGGCTTTACAGGATGAAGTGGCTGCCTTGCTTGTCAAATCCGCCACGGAAGTCGTCCGGCGACAAGATTCTCTGGCTCTCTACAGTCGTCTCTTCGTCGTCCCCAAGTCGGACGGAGGTTGGAGTCCGGTGATAGACCTTTCCGCTCTCAACAAATTTTTGACTGCTCCGTCCTTTCGTATGGAAACGACCCGCGCCCTGCGGGCCTCCGTCCAACCGATGGATTTTTCTGTCAGTGTGGATCTTGCCGATGCATATCTTCATGTTCCTATACACCCTTCGGCTCGCCGGTACCTTCGCTTCGCCTTCCGCGGAGTGGTGTATCAGTTCCGGGCAATGCCCTTCGGCCTCAATCTCAGTTCCTGGGTCTTTACCAGGATTATGGATGCGGTGATTTCCCGCGCGCGGAGGTCGTCTCTCAGTCCGACCTCCCACTACCTCGACGATCTTCTTCTCCGGAATCAGGATGCGACCTGCTTGACCGCCGACAGGGACGCCCTGCTTTCCTTTCTCCATCGCCTCGGTTTTCTAGTCAACTTCGGCAAGTTGGACCTATCGCCATCTCGCCATTTTCTCCACCTTCCCATGGAGTTTCAGACCGACTTGAACTTGGTGCGCCTTCCCCCATCTTGGATCAACAAGTTGGTTCTTTTGGCCCATCGGATGTATCTTACTTCCGCGGCTCCGGCGAGACTGTGGTTACAGTTGTTGGGTCTCATGAGTGCTGCGGCGGACTTGCTTCCCCTTGGCCGGCTCTACTCGCGTCCAATTCAACTTCATCTCCTCCTTCTTTGGCGTCCGTCTTCAGGGGATTTGGAGGTTTGCGTTCCGGTGTCGCCCTTAGTTCAGCCGCATCTCCTTCGGTGGACGGATCCCGCGTGGTTGGCGTCGGGGGGTTCCCCTTGGTCTTTCTGGTTGGGGCGCTCACCTGCTCCCGGACTTCAGCATGACAGCGGGTGTTTGGTCACCAGATTTAGCGGACAGACACATCAATTGGTTGGAGCTGAAAGCAGTGTGGCTCGCCCTGATCTCTTGGGAACCACGCGTGACCAACCAGGCGGTCTTGGTTCTCTCCGACAACACGACGGTTGTCTCCTATATTCAGAAGCAGGGCGGGACCCGTTCTCCCTTCCTTTGCATTCTTCTGTTCCATATTCTGGTGTGGTGCCGGGATCGGGGCACTTCGCTTACGGGCACGTCACATTCCGGGACGGCTGAATGTGCTGGCAGATTCCTTATCTCGTCATGGCCAGTTTCTCCATACCGAGTGGTCTCTTCGCCCCGACCTTTTTCGGATGATTTGCCGGCGCTTCCCCTCTTCGTCTCCCCTGTTCCAGATTCCCTTGCATGGGCGGTGGATGCTCTCTCTATCCCCTGGGAGGGTTTCTTGGCCTATGCATACCCTCCGTCTGTCCTGGTCCCCAAGATTCTTCTCAAGCTCAGAGGCTGCCACGCAGTCCTGTTTCTGGTGGCACCGTTCTCTTGGAACAAGAGCTGGACCACCGAGCTCCTGAGTCTCGCCACAGATCCGCCCGCTGCGGCTTCCAACGCCGACCACGATGCTGAAACAACCCCGGCAGGATCTTTTTCACCCTTTCCCGGAGAGCCTCCTCTTACACGCTTGGCGATTGTGCGGTGTGCCCTCACCGCTCGAGGTTTCTCGGATGCAGCAGTGGCGGCTATCGCTTCAGCTCGACGGCCTTCCACCAGGAAAGTCTATGAGGGTAAATGGCGGGTTTTACTGTCATGGTGTGGGCCGCGACACCTCTCTCCCACAACTCTGACTATGCCCCAGCTCGCCGAGTTCTTCTTGTGGCTCTTCGAGGATCAGGGCTTGGCACCCATCACCATTCGAGGTTATCTTTCTATGGTGGCTGACACCGCCATTTGGGTCGACCCGATCCGGGATCTTGCAAGGATCTCGCGGACCTCATGGCTCATTTTGATCTCCGGCGACCAGTGACCCGATCACTACTCCCACGTTGGGACCTTGCGTGGGTGTTAACATGGCTCAACTCTGCTCGTTTTGAACCTCTGCACTTGGCTCGGTTCTCGGACTTGACGAGGAAGACCTGCTTCCTGCTGGCCCTAGCCACAGCTTCTCACGTGAGTGAGCTCCACGCTCTCTCTGTGCTTCCATCTTGCCTACAGCTCCGGGCTGACGGCTCGGTTCAATTACTCACTAACCCTTCCTTTTTGGCTAAAAATCTGTGTCACAATTTATTTTAATCATTATGCAGTATTTTCTTTCGTGGAGAACTTTCGTTCTTTGTTGTGTGTTGCGGTTATGGCATGTACTTTTTAGTGACGTCAAGAACATATGACGTAAGATGTGTGTTTGGAACATGTGACGCACGATGTTGGTTTGAAGAGTTACGTCACTGGGAATCGTTTGGAAGACAGTCAGTCAGGAGAGATTTTGCTCTCGAGTAAAAGTTGTTTTTTTGTGAGGTGTAGTGGGCAGAGAAATGCCGTGTTATGGTCTATGGTAGAATAGACGATTGAGAGCAGAATGCTCAGTACAGTGGTACGTAAAATTTTGTAGTTTAAGAACTACGACTAGTAACCAGATCGACTGATTAGAGTAACGAGTACCGGACCTTGTCCAACGGCCAAGATGGGCAGACAGGCCTGAAACAGTCGAAGGTTTACTTCACGCATCTTTGGGTATGTATTTGTTTATTATATAGCTGATTCGCGTTTGTTAAGTAGTAGATTCGGAAAATGTATTAGTTGTTCGGCTCTAGATCTGAGATTGTATGATATTCGGCGCGCATCGGCGAGTTTGCGGTGTCGTCTGGCGATCGGCGCGCGGGATTGAATGGAATGATCGAAACGTTTTGTGGAGCCTGTTGATTTTGAAATGAATAATTCGTATCGTGGTGAGAGGTTATGTGTTGTGCGGAAATATGTCGTATTCGTGTGTGTGCATGATATTTCGAATTGACTGTTATTACAATATTTATTCGATGTCGGAAACGATCGGGAATCGGCGACAACGTCCGGAAGCCGTTAGCGGTCGTCATCGTTACAGTGTCGTCATTCCGGCGGAAGTAACTTTTTAGCAATGGCGGATTTCTTATGGAGAGATACGTTTTGTATGTGTTATAGATGCTTCCATCCCCTATCACCAGCTGAGAAGTTGGATTTGTGTATGCTTCATGTGGGAGTGTAATTAATCAACGTGGTGTATGAGATAACAAGTTGATCCTGACGGTGTGCGTGTGGAGCTTCGACGTGTCATCGCGAGAGACAGTGCGATTATTCGACCAGTAGTGTGGCCGAATCAACAGCAGCGACGCTACATCCATCTTTATCCACGGTCGGAGTAATCAAACTGTTTGATCGTTCGAGGATCTAAGCGTTAATTAGTGTCAGTTATTATCGACAGTCATTGCGGAGATGTGACATCGTAGTGGAACAATAAGTGTAGGATGTGTGGTTAGTGCTGTGAACATTGTGCGAATGGTTGAGGGTGTGCGTATTTTACAGATGCATGTATGAATTGAGTGAATATTGCGTAGGTTTGTATACGTCTTGTCTATTGTTTGTCGTGCGAATGAGAAGATCAAATCATTAAAATCGAACAAATATCCAAATATTCCGAGTGGTATATATTCTTCCTCCCTGGTGTGACAATAATTTGGGGGCTCGTCCGTAGATTCGAACCACGGTTATTTCCAGATTCGGGATCACAATTTAGTGATAACGATTGGGAATTAATCTTGGCGATTCGAGCCACGGATATTTGTATCTATTTACACTGGCACGTAAGCTTTGGCTTGACCAATAGTATAACGATAGCGTTATCGGTTCAGGTTACTTACTGTGTAATTTTTAGAGTAGTCTAAATTTACGCACCAGTGTAATTTTCTGTCATTACCAAAGGACACTCGGAATTGCTGGATAACCTGTGGGCGGTTGGAGGGCGTTGTGTAACATCGGGCGGCATTCAGCTCCGAAGCTTCGCCATCATTATATTCATCCCTTCCGTTTATTCAGGTACCGAGTTGTGTTCGATTGTCAGCGTTAGTGGAGACTAACCGATTGCGCGGAGTGTCATACAAGTACAGAGTACAGATTATGATATTACTTTCCTTGATAATCTGTAGAGGTATACTGAACTTCCGCAGCATATTAGATTTTCTTATTTCGCATTTGTTTTGTCGTTTCATAAAAAGAGTTAGTGGAGACTAACCGATTGCGCGGATTGTCATACAAGTACAGAGTGCAGGTTGTGATAATACTTCCCTTGATAATCTGTAGAGCTGTAACTTCCGCAGCGTAATCAATTTTTTTTAAATTTCGCATTTGTTTTATCCTTTTGTAAAATGGGTTACGCCAAAACTTGTTGACAGATCAACAAAAGTTCACGTTGATAAATGGTTATCGATAGCTTATAAACAAGCAATAGTTGAAGTCATTTTGTTGTTGCACGGATTTTGGGCAGTACAAACAAACTTAGCCGTCATGCCCGATACAAGAAGTAGTAGAACAAGATCTGAGAATCCTAGCAGATCAGAAATGGAACAAGAACCAGATATGAAAACCAGGATGCAGGCTTGGAAAGAAGAAGGGGAACTATTGAGTTTAGCGGGGAACGACTTAACTGCTTATGTTCTGGATGAGAAAAAACGTTGGTCAGAGCGGCGAGAATGAGAAGCGGAGTTAGCGCGACAAGAAGCTGAACGAGAAGCGGAGTTAGCGCGACAAGAACGAGAAGCGGAGTTAGCGCGGCAAGAACGAGAAGCGGAACGACGAGAACGAGAAGCTGAGCGTCAGACTCGATTGAGAGAATTAGAAATTCAGGCAGAAGGTCGGCGTATAGAAGGAGAACAGAACAGAAACAACAACGCGCAAGATCGACGCAGGATTAAAATCAAGTTACCATTTTTTGAAGATGGAGATGATTTAGAAGTCTTTCTATGGAAATTTGAAAAGGTCATGAGAGCAGAGCGTATTCCAGATGACGAATGGGGATTACACCTGATCGCATTGCTAAAGGGAAAAGCAGCAGAAGCTATCACGCACATGCAGCATGTTGATTTAGAAGATTTTGAACAGATTCGCAAAGAATTGCTGAAGAAGTTCCGTTTGACATCAGAAGAGTACAGAGAAAAACTGAAGAATGCCAGGAAGAAAAATGACGAAACAGCCAGAGAACTCATGAATCGGATTACGCAATGGATAACCCGATGGATCGAACTTTCAGGGAAAGAAAAGAACTTTGACAGTATCGTAGAATTATTGGCAGTGGATATTTTTTTAGACGCACTACCAAAAGAGCAAGCTACGTTCGTACGAGACAGAAGACCAGCCAACGTAGATGAGGCTACTGAAGCAGCAGAAACCTACGAGGTGTCAAGAGGAAACAGGGGACATGAGAATAGAAGTATGTTCAAAGATAACAACAGGGACAGATTTAGACACAGGGATAGTCCGTCACCTAGAAGGGATCACAGTAAGCAAGGATTGCGCGACAACAGATCACCAAACAAACACGAAAATCAATCGGTCAAGAACAGAGTATCATTTAAGATCGAATGTTTCAATTGTGGAGGACCCCACAAAGTATCAGTTTGTCCAAACAGAAAACAGAATGCGTTGTACGTACAACCTACATGTGGATCGATGCATACAGCGAGTTGCAGTTGTGCAGCCACGCACCACCAGCACCATGAAAGCATAGACCACCACGCACTGAGAGTGGGAATGCCTTACCTTGAAGAAAAGTTAGAAAGAAATCACAAAATGACGCTATGCGACACATGCAGCAAGATAAATTATCAGCCATCGTGTCAAGTAGAGATAGAAGGCAAGGAAGTACCAGCATTGAGAGACACAGGAGCTACAATTAGTGTTGTTGATACAAAATTGGTACCAGAAAACAAGTATACAGGCGAGATGCGATCCGTGACATTTGCGTCATGCGACGTCAAGCAAGTACCTGTTGCTAGACTGTTCATGCGAACACCATTTTTTGAAGGAGATGCGGATGTACTAGTAATATCCAGACCAGCATTACCAGTTTTGGTAGGGAATGCACGATTCTTGAATAAAGAGAAAACAAACACTATTCCAGTCTATCCAGTGATGAAACCTTGCTCAAAAAGAGATGCAAGCGAACAAACTGGAGACCATGTAGAAAACATTCCAGCCGCAATGGAAAAGACTGAGACGATCACAAAGATGGAAAACATTCCAGTTGTAATGGAAAGCACCGAGACGATCACAAAGAAACGAAGCGAACCAAACGATACGAAAACAGATGAGCAGTGTGCAGAAGTAGAAACAAGAAGCACGGCAACGAAAAGAAATCAAAAAGAGTTCAAGATCCCAGAAACAAAGATTGTTGATGTTACACCAGAGCAATTGAGACTAGCTCAAAAGGAAGATGAAACTTTGAAGAAATGCAGAGATGCAGCCGATGGAAAAAAAGAGGGAAATCAAAACAGCAAACAAACCAAATCCAAATTTAAATGGAAGAATGGAATTTTGGTACGAGAATTCACTGAAAAGGAACAGAAAAGAACGCAGATCGTTGTACCCAAGAAGTATAGACAGGGTGTTATGAAATTAGCACATGATACTCCGATGAGCGGGCATTTAGGTGCTAAGAAAACCAGAAACAGAATTTGGGCTGATTTCTATTGGCCAGGAATTTGTGGTGACATACAACGATACTGCGCATCATGCGACGCATGTCAAAGGTCATCACACAAGGGCAGACAGACGCGTGTACCATTAGGTAAAGTACCCATAGTGGACACACCTTTTGAAAAAATCGCCGTGGATTTGATCGGGCCGATCAACCCAGCATCAGATAGAGGGTATAGATATGTTTTGACTGTAGTCGATTATGCAACCAGATACCCTGAGGCAGTACCTCTGAAAACATGTCAGACTACCGAGATTGCAGAGGCACTTTGGACAATTTGGACAAGACTAGGTGTACCAAAAGAGATTGTATCAGACCAAGGAACCCAATTTGTGGGAGATTTGATGCAACAGTTACAGAAACTACTGGACGTGAAAGGCATAAAAACGTCACCATACCATGCACAATCAAATGGGTTGGTTGAAAAATTCAATGGTACATTGAAACAGATGATGAAGAAAATGTGTCTTGAACAACCAAAAGAGTGGGACCGGATGATACCAGCTTTGCTATTTGCATACAGAGAAGTGCCACAAGAATCTATGTTGTTCTCACCATTCGAGCTTTTGTACGGCAGATCAGTTAAAGGGCCAATGCAGATTTTGAAGCAACTTTGGATGAAGAGCGAAGTTGAAGAGGAAGAGAAGACGACAGCACAATACGTGATCGATTTGAGAAACAGGATTGAACAAACCTGTATCATAGCTCAGGAAAACTTGCGAAAGGCTAGCCAGAGACACGCGAGAAACTTCAACAGAAGAGCAAAACCTAGAACTATCACGGAAGGTTCAAAAGTACTGTTGTTGTTGCCAGAAAAAAAGAACAAACTACAGCTTACATGGAAAGGGCCATTTACGGTGACTAAGAAAATAAACGATTTCGATTACAAAGTGAATGTGCAGGGCAAAGAAAAAGTGTACCATGCGAATTTATTGAAAAGCTACATTGAGAGAGAAGAAACAGAAGAGGTCACAGGGGTTATGACTGAACTCAATGTTGAAGGTGGAAAGCACTAGTAGTAGTGCATGATGAATGGCAGCGCTAGTAGTAGTGTATGATGAGTGGCAGCATTAATAGTAATGCATGATGAATGGCAACACTAGTAGTAGTGTATGATGAGTGGCAGCATTAATAGTAATGCATGATGAATGGCAACACTAGTAGTAGTGTATGATGAGTGGCAGCATTAATAGTAATGCATGATGAATGGCAACACTAGTAGTAGTGTATGATGGGTAGCAACACTAGCAGTAGTGTATGATGAGTGACAGCACTAGTAGTAGTGCTTGATGATGAGATTGCAGTTGCAGTAACACGATTTCCAGGTGAAGGTGATCAAAGGAAAAGATAATGTTGGTGCAGATTGCCTAGGCCGTATCGACAGTGAAGAAAGATGGACAGATGCAGTGTTGACGTATAATGAATGTGTATGCATGTATTGAACAGTGAGGTTATAGGTAGATTACCTTAACCGTATCGACAGTGAAGAAAAATAAACAGACGCGGTGTTCACGTATAACGAACGTGTATTTATGTATTTAACAGTGAGATTATAAAGAAAGAAATAGTTATTGTCGTAGATGTGATTTATTCGCAAATGATAATATGAAATTGTGTCAAGTATAGTCTAAAACTAGAGTTTTAGCTGGGAAAGGGCCTTGTGTCACAATTTATTTTAATCATTATGCAGTATTTTCTTTCGTGGAGAACTTTCGTTCTTTGTTGTGTGTTGCGGTTATGGCATGTACTTTTTAGTGACGTCAAGAACATATGACGTAAGATGTGTGTTTGGAACATGTGACGCACGATGTTGGTTTGAAGAGTTACGTCACTGGGAATCGTTTGGAAGACAGTCAGTCAGGAGAGATTTTGCTCTCGAGTAAAAGTTGTTTTTTTGTGAGGTGTAGTGGGCAGAGAAATGCCGTGTTATGGTCTATGGTAGAATAGACGATTGAGAGCAGAATGCTCAGTACAGTGGTACGTAAAATTTTGTAGTTTAAGAACTACGACTAGTAACCAGATCGACTGATTAGAGTAACGAGTACCGGACCTTGTCCAACGGCCAAGATGGGCAGACAGGCCTGAAACAGTCGAAGGTTTACTTCACGCATCTTTGGGTATGTATTTGTTTATTATATAGCTGATTCGCGTTTGTTAAGTAGTAGATTCGGAAAATGTATTAGTTGTTCGGCTCTAGATCTGAGATTGTATGATATTCGGCGCGCATCGGCGAGTTTGCGGTGTCGTCTGGCGATCGGCGCGCGGGATTGAATGGAATGATCGAAACGTTTTGTGGAGCCTGTTGATTTTGAAATGAATAATTCGTATTGTGGTGAGAGGTTATGTGTTGTGCGGAAATATGTCGTATTCGTGTGTGTGCATGATATTTCGAATTGACTGTTATTACAATATTTATTCGATGTCGGAAACGATCGGGAATCGGCGACAACGTCCGGAAGCCGTTAGCGGTCGTCATCGTTACAGTGTCGTCATTCCGGCGGAAGTAACTTTTTAGCAATGGCGGATTTCTTATGGAGAGATACGTTTTGTATGTGTTATAGATGCTTCCATCCCCTATCACCAGCTGAGAAGTTGGATTTGTGTATGCTTCATGTGGGAGTGTAATTAATCAACGTGGTGTACGAGATAACAAGTTGATCCTGACGGTGTGCGTGTGGAGCTTCGACGTGTCATCGCGAGAGACAGTGCGATTATTCGACCAGTGGTGTGGCCGAATCAACAGCAGCGACGCTACATCCATCTTTATCCACGGTCGGAGTAATCAAACTGTTTGATCGTTCGGGGATCTAAGCGTTAATTAGTGTCAGTTATTATCGACAGTCATTGCGGAGATGTGACATCGTAGTGGAACAATAAGTGTAGGATGTGTGGTTAGTGCTGTGAACATTGTGCGAATGGTTGAGGGTGTGCGTATTTTACAGATGCATGTATGAATTGAGTGAATATTGCGTAGGTTTGCATACGTCTTGTCTATTGTTTGTCGTGCGAATGAGAAGATCAAATCATTAAAATCGAACAAATATCCAAATATTCCGAGTGGTATATATTCTTCCTCCCTGGTGTGACAATCGGCTACCCTCAGCGGCCCCTCAACCGATCACTATTCGTCCTCTTCAGGGTCCTGACACGCCCCAAGACGTCAAACAACAGGATCCTGTTCGGGCGTTAAAAATCTATCTCCGCCGGTCAAAGCCCTTACGGCGGGGTTGTTCACACCTTTTCTTGCCCTTGGTTCCGAACTGGCATGATATATCCGCCCAAACGATCTGCGCTTGGCTGCGTGGAGTTATCCGTTCCGCTTACAATGACCTCTCGCCTGCGGGAGCGAAGAGGCTGCGGATTCGGGCACACAAGATCCGGGCTGTCTCCGCGAGTGTCGCGTTTGACCGTAACTGCGCCGTGAAGGACATTGTGGCAGCTGTGGGCTGGCGGGCCGAATCTACTTTCGCCCCTTTTTACTTGCGTGACCTCTCCAGCCAGCGGCACAACCTGGCTTTGGTGGGTGACGTTGCCGTGGCTCAACACTCCCTCCCGGCGCTGGCGGCGCCGTAGGTAACACTTGACTGAAATTGTTGGGAGTGTGCCCCGGCCAGGGGTCTAGCTAAGCAGTTACCTGGGGGCATTGACCTTTGAGCGGCACCCTCCCCCTCTTTTTAATTCTTCCTCTCAGTAATACCATCGGTAACGATTTTGAAGAAATAAATGTATTTTTCTTTAAAATAAATTTTTTCGAAAAATACTTACCGATGGTATTACTCAAACTTCTCTCCCACCTTCCCCGCTTGCCGCATGTCAGCTCAGATAGAACTGGAAATAACGGCCTCTCGCAAGATTTGGAAGGGAGGTTACGCCGAGGGTAGGGAGGACACTCGGGGGATTAGGTAACTGCTTGCTATAGCTACGTCCCTGGTTGTGTGGCAACACACAACAAATTTTGGAGACTAAAATTGTCAGTTAAGTATATCTTCCTCTCAGTAATACCATTGGTAAGTATTTTTTGAAAAAATGTATTTTAAAGAAAAATACATTTTCCTTTGTTTCCTCAAAACACATTACCGATGGTATTACCGATAGGAAACGTTACCTAGCTAGCCTAATTTTAGCCACATTTTTGGTTGTGTCCGTATATGGGAGTGTTGGCAGGTGAGGGGCGCCATAGTCCAGGCAGTAACCCGAGTAGCCTCCCTTCCACCCCATCCGGGTACGAGCTCACCTGATATTCATCAGTTAGTTTCTTAGCTAGCCTGTAGACGGTTGTGTTCGTACTTCGCTCTTCGGATCTTACTGTGTGGATTTGACCGGTCGTCTTGACTTTACTTGAACTGTTCTTGCTTCGTTTGGGACCTGGCTGCGTGGGTTGTGGTAGCTTGGAGCTCACTTGGACGGTGCCTTGTGCTGTTTCGAACTTGGGCCTGTGTGGCGTGACTTGGACTTAGCATGCCTGTGGACGGCCTTGACCGGGGTGGTGACTGTGAGTCCTGTGGCGCTTCTGGACGTCGCTTCGACCGGCGTGGGTTTGCTTCTCGCACCGTCATGGCCAGGTAAAACCTCGGTTACTGTCCTTGACCGGCGCTCAAGGGAAGGGAAGAGCACTGGGCGTTGGCACGCCCTGTGCACTTGATTGAGTTCGTTCTCACCCTCGCGCGCGTAGTTATTGGTGTGCGGCCTTGGAGGCCACGCTCACTCGTTCTTCATTATGGCCTCTGTGTTGCAGTTACCAGGTTCGTACCTGCACGCTATGTGGCGACTTTCAGTGGCCCTGTGACGACCATGCAGTCTGCCTGCCCTGTTCTGGCTGTGAGTCATCCCTGTGCTGTATGCGCCCCCTGGCTGGAAAAGAGATGGTCCCAGCTGTGGGGATTCTACCGCCGTGAACGCCCGACACCTACCCGAGAGCGGCCATCTGTTCATGCTCAGAGTACAATGGATGGGCTCAGTAAATTTCCCATGACCGTGATGAATCGGACCAGTAGAAGGCCTAATGCGGAGAATACCACGGATGGGGCTATTAATTTACCCATGACCGTGACAAATTGGGCCAGTACAACACTATCGCACAGAATACCACGGATGGGGCTCTTAAGTCACCCATGACCGTGACGAATCAGACCAATCCTACTACTTCCGGGCAGACGATCTTAGCACCGGTCCAGACGGCGGAACTCGGACTTGACAGAAAGAAGGTGTCACGCTCGGTGCTTCGGGAAGAGAGACACGAGGCGCACTCGTGACGGGATCCCACCCCTAGAGACGAACACTCTGCTTCTCGATCGCAGGTCAGTGTTGAGCTTCCACGGCCAGACAAGCTCCCTACACGGATTGGCGCCAGCTCCCGACACAGGATAGACAGGCACGAGCCTGCTGCATCCAGGGACCGTGAACACCACAGGACTACTGCACGTTCCACGTCACGATCCCAGGTCAGTGGTGATGGGCCACGACCACACGCCCCAATCGTGGAGATGAGAGCACGCTCCAGATGCAGTGCTGAGAGGTGAGAGACGACCCCACGACGGGACCCCGACCCCCACCCTTGGCCACGCTCGGACAGTTCGCCTGACTCCAGAAGCGCTCGCTCGCTACACAGAGACAAGAGACACGAGAGGAGCATACGACGACGTACCAGTGCCGATGGGACGCTACGCGATTGGAAGGCTGGCTCGACTACGACTCCTCGGTGCCGTTTGAGTTCGCGGGACCGGCCGCCGAGACTACGCTCTTCCTCCCAGACTTCACGGGACAGTCGTCACCCTAGATCTTTGTCTCAGAAGACAGGAGACAAGGTACGATCTACCCCCATGGCACGTGCTGTAATGACGAGATGCAGTACGCACCGAGATGCCCGTTCGAGACCTTCCCGTTCTCCATGTCACAGGCGTTCCCCTCGCGACCGCCGGTCTGCCCCTCGCAGTTTGGCCTCTTCACACAGGACCCCGCGGGATTCCCCGACGCTTCTCCGCTCATGGCGTCGCCACAGCGGAAGACGAACCCCTTTCAGCGCTGCTTCCTCTTCTCGTTGGGACATTGACAGAGCTTCGCCTGCACACTCCCGGCGGTGGACCCTCTGGCGCTGTCCTGTGCTGGTTCTCTTCGACAAAGTGACTCCACTCCCTCATCCGCAATTCCCTGGCCTCTGCGGGGGTCCTGGACATGGTGACGCAGGCCATCATCCGTCGCGTTGAGGAGGCCTGGAATCCTACCATTTCACCGCTTTTGGCCGACATCCTCGCCTTGGCAGTTTCCGGCAATCGGGCCGCTTACCACACTGCTGTCAATGCCATGGCTGTGATCTGATGCGCCGAGATACCATCCTGCACACTTGCTTGCTGCCATTTGAGTTGAAGAATCAGCTACGCCGGGCACCTCTTGGTAGAGAACTCCTTTTCGGCCCCATCTGGCAGACCGTCAAGGAGGCTAACAAGGACTTGTGGCCCAGCCGCGTCGCTCCGACCCGCTTTCAGGCAGCCCGCAGGGCCGTGAGTTGAGCCCTGCGTTCTGCCACACCCTCCTCTTGTCCCTTCACCAGTCGTGGTCGTCTCCCCCCCCCCCCTCCCCGGACCCCGGCTTTTGGTGGCCCCCGCATGCTCCCTACCCCCCACGCCATGGACGCCCATGCCACTGCTTGGCCTTCGGGTGAGGCAGGGCCCGCTGACTGCTTTCCTCCTCCGCCCCCGCCGATCGCTCACGGGTCTCCCGTCGGCGGGAGGCTTGCACGTCGCAGCGACGCTTGGAGATTGCTATTTCTTGACGACCCGTCGTTCCGGTCGCCCCCCCCCCCCCCACTGCACCATTTACCCCTCTGGACTGCGGCGCCTTCAGATCAGCTCAGGGCCGACGCGCTTCGCAACGAGGTCGCCGTTCTACTACGGAAGAACGCCACGGAGGTGGTGATGCAACATGACACTCTAGCCTTCTACAGCCGCCTATTCGTGGTTCCCATGTCGGGGGGCAAGTGGCGCCCAGTCATCGACCTCTCCGCCCTGAACAAGTTCTTAGTCGCCCCGTCCTTCCGCATGGAGACCGCTCGAGCCCTTCGCGCCGCAGTGCAGCCCATGGACTTTGCCATCAGTCTCGATCTGTTGGATGCGTACCTGCACGTACCCATGCATCCTGCGGCCAGACGCTACCTTCTCTTTGCCTTCACCGGTGTAGTCTACCAGTTCCGCGTGCTTCCTTTCATCCTCAACCTCAGCTCGTGGGTGTTCACCTGGATCATAGATGCCGTCGTAGCCAGGGTCAGACGGACGAGATCCAGTCCCACGTCGAACTACCTCGACGATCTTCTCCTGAGGAACCAGGCAGACTCCGCCTTGGAGAAGGACCAGGATGCGCTCCTCGCTCTGCTCGACACCCTCGGATTCCTCGTCAACGCAGGCAAGTCCGACCTCTCACCGTCGCGCCGCTTCGTACACCTGGGAATGGAGTTTCGAACCGACCTCAACGAAGTGCGGCTCCCGGAGGCGCGTATCCAAAAGTTGGGAAATCTGGCGCTGCAAGTAGCTCAAGAGGACACTGTCACCGCCTGGGTGTGGCTACAACTCTTGGGCCTGATGAGCGCCGCAGCAGATCTCCTTCCCCTAGGACACCTCTACTACCACCCGCTGCAGCTGCACCTGCTCCTACACTGGCGACCCTCGAAGGATGACATAGATTCCCTGATCCCGGTGCCCCCGATGCCATGTCCTCACCTCCTGCACTGGGGGGACCCCGCTTGGCTCACTATGGGGGTCCCACTTTGCTCGCCGCCTCAAATGTTGTCCCTCAGTGTCGACGCAAGTCTCGCCGGTTGGGGGGGCTCACCTACTTCCAATGTTCGCCACAGCCTCCAGTCTTTGGCCCCCAGATCTTCAGTCCCGACACATCAACTGGTTAGAGCTGAAGGCAGTATGGCAGGCCCTTATGACGTGGGACTCTCAAAGTCCTGCTCAAGCTCCGCGGCTGCAACATGGTCCTGTTCCTGGTGGTCCCCTTCTGCTGGACCAAGTCGTGGACCACAGACCTGTTGAACCTCGCCACGGGCCCTCTACAGCTCCCCACTCCATGCACGATGCTCAAGCAACTGCGACAGCCGCTGTATCATCCGTGCCCAGAACATCTCCTCATACACGCCTGGAGATTGTGCGGCAAGCTCTTACCAGCAGAGGCTTCTCTAGTGCGGCCGTGGATGCTATCGCTGCAGCCCGCAGACGAGTTTACGAGGGAAAATGGCGAGTGCTGTGGGACTGGTGTGGTGACAACCTTCTCTTCCCCATGGACTTGACGATGCCCCAGCTGGCAGAATTCTTCCTCTGGCTCTTCAACGACCAGGGGCTGGCTCCATTCGGGGCTACCTAGCCATGATCGCCGACACCTACCGGCACTTGGGCCGGGCCGACCCTGGTAGCTGCAAAGACCTCGCCGATCTGATGGCCCACCGGTCCGGCACTTTGGCCGGGCCGACCCTGGTAGCTGCAAAGACCTCGCCAATCTGATGGCCCACCGGTCTGCAATGCCCGGCCTTGCGATCACTCTTGCCGAGATGGGATCTACCATGGGTGCTTACGTTGCTCAACTCGGACCGCTTTGAACCTCTTCAGCTGGTGCGCATGCCGGACGTGACTCGGAAGACGTGCTTCCTGTTGACCCTAGCCACGGCTTCCAGGGTCAGTGAACTTCACGTGCTGTTGACACGCCCAGATTGCTTGCAGTTCCGGACGGACGGCTCCATGCAACTGCTACCTGAACCGACCTTCCTGGCCAAGACGCGGTCGCCTTTGGCTGCCCCACAGGTGATGACTATTCGCCCTTTACGAGTGACAGACTCCACCCGGGAGACCAGACAACAGGACCCCGTGAGAGCCTTACGTGTGTACCTGCGTCGGACCAAGCCTCTGTGCAGAGGACGCACCCGCCTGTTTCTCCTTCTGTCCCCAGGTAGACGTGACATCTCAGCCCAGACCATCTCCTCGTGGTTCCGATGGGTGATTCGCTCTGCCTACCAGGACCTCGCCCCTGAGGCAGCCAAACGTATGAACATCTGGGCGCACGAGGTCAGAGCCATGGCCACAAGTCTTGCATTCGACTGCAACTGCGCTGTCAAGGACATTGTGACGGCCTTGGGATGGCGAGCTGACTACCTTTGCCCGCTTCTACCTGAGGGACCTCTCCGCCCAGCGGCAGAATTTTCGCTGGTGGAAGACATCGCAGCGGCGCAAGACAACCTCCCGGCGCCATAAGTATCTTAGCTAAAATTATCGTGAGTTTGCCTCGGGAGGGTGGGTCTGAGGGCCAGTGTCTTTGGTTTTAGGGGCGCTATAGCGGCACCCACCTCCTCTTCGGGATTCTTCCTATCAATAATACCATTGGTAATGTGTTTTGAGGAAACAAATGAATTTTTCTTTAAAATGAATTTTTTCGAAAAATACTTACTGATGGTATTACTTGAAGGTCCCTCCCACCTGCCCCGCTTGCCGCCAGTTCGCTAAAATACCAACTGATGAATATCGGGTGAGCTCGTACCTGGATGGGGTGGAAGGGAGACTACTCGGGTTAGTGCCTGGACTATGGCGCCCCTCACCTGCCAACACTCCTATATACGGACACAACCAAAAATGTGGCTAAAATTAGGCTAGCTAGGTAACGTTTCCTATCAGTAATCAGTAAGTATTTTGGGAAAAAAATTCATTTTAAAGAAAAATTCATTTTTCAGCTGTTTGCTTCTGTTCTCTTTTGGAGTACATGGATTGTCATGAATAGTTGGAACTTTAATTTTGTCATCTAGGGATGTGGTAGAGTGCCATGTGCTTTGTGCAATGAAATATTTTGTGAGTTGGCAATTTAGTGCTGTGAGGAAGGGGTCAACAGATTTTTGTGGAGCACAGATTTCTCTTTAGCCTCTCTTCTTGGGTAACTTTAGCCTTGTTATCTCTTACATTGAAGAACCCAACGGAGAAAGAAACATGCTGAGAAATGACAGTTCCAACACAAATTGTGTTGTAACTGTCATTTCTCAGCATGTTTCTTTCTCCTTGTAACTGTCATTTCTAATCGTGTTTCTTTCTCCGTTGTTTTTTTTTTCTCTGCATTTTACACACCTGGGAGTCATCTGTTAGGTCTGGATTTCATCTCTTGTATTGCTTTTTTGTCACAATCAAAGGAAAAAAGACAACTTTCTTTTCTTGTTACAGAAATCACCCACCGCTTCCAAACAGCCTGTCCATCGGTCCGCCAGTCCTTGCTCAAGTACCTATTGCCATGGTTACACAACATGGAGCTGGTTGATCCGTCCCTGCCGGCCACAAACCCGCTCACTAACTTCCTGACCCGCTTGTCGGACAGTCAGCAGGCAGACACCTTCCAACCTCCACTAAAGGGGGAGGGATGGGGGTCCACACAGGCCACAGAGATGGTGCTCAATAACCTCTTCTACATCACTGTCAAGGTCAGGCATAAACACCACAACACCACTTTTATTTTCCTCGATAATTGTTCAGGGTACCTTCTGAAGTCACTGAGTTGAATTTCATTTGTCAGGAATGTGTTACAAACTTGTATCGATGCACTTGCGTGATTTGTTTCCTCAAAATCCATACTGATGGCATTACTATATGGAAGATACACTTAGCTTACCGATTTCAGCCTAAGAATCCATTGTGTACATCTACACAACTGGGGAGGCGACTCTAGGGAGTCATTACCAAGAAACCCTGAGTAGCCACCCTAGCCTCCCTTCCCTCCCTATGGTGTCACGCCAGTCTTACACTTAGCTTTGTGGTGGTAAAGTGTACCGTACCATTGCTCAGCCTTTCACCTTGGATACTCTTGGATACCCATTGGATTACCCTTGGATTACCCTTGGAGTAGTTGTGTTCCCCTGGACTACCTGTGGTTTCCCTTGGTTGGTCCTTCCTTGCTTGCCTTTCGTCGCTCTGGACATGGCCAGGTAAGGTCTCGGGGCATGCCTCTGACAGTCAGGTTCTCCTGACCAGCGGTTGTATTTCCTGACGATTTAGCGGCTGTTTTGTACACAGCCGGACTTCACCGCAGAACCAGTCGTGAGTTTTCGCTCACGTGGCCTTTCTTTAGCAAGGGCCACGTGCCGTTCCCTCTCATGTGTTCCGCTTTCTGTTGTAGTGCACAGTTGCGCACTTGTCACAGGTGTAAGGGGCTTTAGTGGCCGACGGATACTCATACACTGTGTCTTCCTTGCTCGTGCTGCTCCTCTGCACGGCCATGCAAGAGATGCGCACCTTGGAAAGAGCAAATTCTGGTCTCAGTTGTGGGAGTTCTACCTGCGTCTGTCTGCCTCCCGGGAACCCCCTAGGCCCTCGGCCTCTCCGCCCGCTCGGAGGGCGACGTCAGACATTGTGGGGCTCTCCTCCCACCGCGCTTCTCGCAGCTCCCGTCGTGGCCTCCATGACAGTGCCCCCACCCACCCCCCCCTGACCCCCCCCCACCCCCCCCCCCTGACCCCCCCCACCCCCCTACCCCCCCACCCCCTACCCCCCCCCCCCACCCCCCGGCTGGAGTTTGTTGCCGGGCTGCAGGGACTCCTCCCAGCGCTTGCTGCTCGGGACGTCGAGGCCGCCGGCCTACAGCCTCTCTTGGCCCTCGCCACTTGAGTCTTGGATCACTGTGGACGAGGACTGTTCCCGAACCCCCCTCCCTTTCGGGTGCACGGCATTCGATGGCAGGGGACCGGCCCAGCGCACACAGGAGGCAGCCTCGGACGGAGGAACGCTCGCGTCAACGCGCATGCTCTTCGTCAGCCTTGGAGTCTCGTCCCCTGGGTCACGGATCCGCTGGGGTGATGACGTTCCTGGACCCTACCTCCCTACCACGTGCTCCGCCTTGTGCTCGGCGCAGCTCTCACCAGGCGGAGGGCTTCTCTGGCATCTCGACCAGGCGCTCCCAGTCTCTCGGCATGCCTCGGTATCAGGTTCTCTTAGGGTGCAGAGATCGCGGAATCTCGCTTCGGGCGTGACATCCTGGGCCATCTGGCTGTTTGGGCGGACACCCTCTCTCAGCAGGGGCAGCTTCCCTGCACCGGGTGGGCCCTCTGGCCGGACATCGTCGAGATGATCGGCACGCACTGGGAGACTCCCCAGATCGCCCTTCGTGATGAGGTAGAACAGACAGCTCCCACTCTTTGGGTCGCCTTTTCCGTGATCCGCCCGTGCGACTTCCCACGCCTCCCACCTTGCTGAAGCAACCCCAGCGGAACCTCTTCCACCCTTGCCTGGGAAGCTCCTCGTACACGCCCGGAGGTTGTGCGGCAGCCCCTTGCCGCAGGAGGTTTCTCACGTGTGGCGGTAGAGGCGATCACTGCAGCCCGCAGATCATTCACCCGCAGGGTGTACGAAGGAAGTGGAGAGTCCGGCTGTCCTGGTGTGTGTCCATGCGCCATTTCTCCCACGACTCTGACAATGCCTCAACGAGTGCAGTTCTTCCTGTTTTTTTTATTGGGATCAGTACTTGGCGCCTAGCGCCGTCGGGGACTACCTTGCCTAGCTCGCAGACACTTACCGGCTCTTGGTCCAGCATGACAGGCCCCCCACGACCTTGCCCGCCCACCCCAAAAAGCGTGGCTGGCAGTGGTGGGAATTTTCCCCCTGCACAATTAAACCATACTGCGGCCCCCTTCGGTCCTATGAGACCACAGAGCGCGGCGGCAGCGGCTGGAGCCGCCCCGCTACGTGGTGACAAATTCTTCTGGCCCCCGCGTGTCTTCTCGGTCTTCGCCCAAAGGCCATGCCCTAGCCACTCGAGTCTTGGATCTCTGTGGACGAGAACTACTCCTGACCCCCCCTCCCCATCTCGGGCGCGCGTCATTCGATGGCAAGGGACCTCCCCAGTGCTCGGAGGAGGCAGCCTCAGATGGAGGAACGCTCACATTCAACGCGCATGCTCTCTCTGTCAGCCGCGGAGTCTCATCCCTTGGGTCGCAGATCCGCTGGACCGATGACATTGCTGGACCCTTCCTCCCCCCAGAGTGCTCGGCACTTGGCGGCAGGGGCTCCGCCCTGCGCTCAGCGCAGCTCGCGGCAGGCAGAAGGTTTCTCTGGACTCTTGACGGCAGCCTCTGATGGAGGAACGCTCGCATCGATGCGCATGCTCTCCGTCATCTGCGGAGTCTCGTCCCTTGGGTCGCGGATCCGCTGGGCCAGTGACATTGCTGGACCCTCCCTCCCCCCAGAGTGCTTGGCACTTGGCGGAAGGGGCTCCGCGCTGCGCTCGGCGCAGCTCGTTTGAGGCGGATGGTTTTTCTGGACCCTCGGCGTGCCCAGGCCCAGGACTTCCACTGTTAGGACCCGTTCCGGGCGCTGTGAGTCTACCGGCACATAACGAGATCTTTCCGGCTTGGCCGGACCCGATTCTTCCTGCCGTTATCCCCCCGCGGGGGCGCCATCTCTGCGCAGACGATCTCCTTGTGGCTGCACTGGGTCACCCGGTCCCCGTGCGAGGAACTCACCCCGGAGGGGCCTAATAGGCTGCATATCCGGGCACATGAGGTCAGAGCGGTCTCCACGAGCGTCGTGTTTGACTGCGATTGTGCCGTGAGAGACATTGTGGCGGCTGTCGGTCGCCGACCAGATTCCGACTTGCCCGCCTCTACCTCTGGGACGTCTCGAGCCAGTGGGAGAACCTGGCCCTGCTGGGGGACGTCACTGCGGCACCCTAGGTCCGCTTAGCTGAAATTGTCAGGAGGTTGCTCCTGTTCGCGACCGCTAAGCATGTCCAGTGGCGGGACCTGGCGGGCGGCACCCACCTCCTTTTCACTATTCTTTCATAGATTAATGCCATCGATATGGATTTTGAGTAAAAAAATGTATTTTTCTGTAAAATGTATTTTTTAGAAAAATACTTACCGATGGCATTACTCGGAAGGCCCCCGCCTACCCCGCTTGCCACCAAGAAGCTAAGAGTAAGACTGGCATGAGACCACTGCACACGTGACCGGATAGGGAGGGAAGGGAGGCTACTCAGGGTTTCTTGGTAACGACTCCATAGAGTCGCCTCCCATGTTGTGTAGGTATACACAACGGATTCTTAGTCTGAAATCAGTAAGCTAAGTGTATCTTCCATATAGCAATGCCATCGGTAAGTATTTTTTGAAAAAATACATTTTAGAGAAAAATACATTTTTAGAAATTTGTTTGATATATTTTGCGAAATCTTTTGTTTTTCAAATCATTTGAGTAGCACCACATATGAGTAGTTTGCATTTTCAGCAATCTAGTGTCGTTTGAGAAGTGGGTGTTTTCAAACAGTTTGGTATTATTCTAGATATTTCTTTGAATTTGACAAAGTTGCGTTTTTCCAACAGTTTGGTGATGAGCACCCACTAGAGATAGAGACGCTGTGGTCAGCACTTGTCATGTGCTGGCCAGCAAATCTGAAGGTTGTCATTCGATACCTGCTGGTCCTGGTCAACATGGCAGCCACTGACCTCTTGCCCTATGTGAGTATCAGAAAAATGTGTGCTGGTCTATGGATCTCCCACAGTACACAAAAAAAATCTGTTTTTGTTCAATGATGTGTATCATACTGTACACTTGTCCTCATTAACCCCTTCCCTGCCACTGTACATACATTGTATTTCTGAAATCTTTGTTCATTCAATGACCAAAAGCCACAAACCATCCATAGATCATGGATACAATTTGGTCTCAGCAAGAGACATAGATCCTCATGAGCCAAAGCAGCCATGGGGGCTCATGGGGATCTATGTCTCTTGCAGTTGGCAGGTGTTCAGTTTTGTTGGCATTGAAGGGGTTAAAATAGCTGTGACTGACCTCTTGCCTTATGTGAGTAGAGGAACAAATGTGTGCTGCTGTGTGATTTTGGACCTTACACCTCTAGAACTGTACAGTCCAAATTGCAGATCAGCACACAATAATCTTTTCTAGTGCATGTTAAAATTGACAAATACCACTTGTGGAGGCTTTATTTACCCCAATTTAGCCCTATGCACTGCAGCAGGAGATGAATCAATCATGATAATTAAAGGGTAGTACCAGATTAGCTTGGCGTCTGATGGCGCCAAGCTAATTTGCCACTAATCTCGAATTATCATGGTTGATCCATCTCAGGCAACTGGTACATAGTCATTAGGTGACACCTCCCAAATTAGGTGACATCTCCAAACATTTGATATATTCTTTAATTCAGTAAACCCCAAGGCCGCATTGCGGCCTTGGGGTTTAGTGGGTTAAAGAATATATCAAATGTTTTTAAAGAATACTTGGAATTTGCGATGAAATTGTAATATGAATGTGTGTGGTTTGATTTTCAAGTCTGGAATGCCAATCACAGCCCCCTCCACCCTGTTTTATTTTCTGTTATATCAGTCATAACTCCATGATGATTATTAATCAGACAGTTTGAGAATGTGAATCACTCTTTGTGTCTAGAAATGTTTATATACGGACACTTCACCATTATACTGTAATAATACTACTAATAATAAGTGGTGTTTGTTTTTTTCATCTGCAGGCCAAGCGTGTAGTGACATACCTGGGACGAGCCAAACCAGAGAAACTTGTGGACGAACTGATGAACGAACTGCAAGTAAGTAAAGCAACTAACCTGAAACAGCAGAACAGAATATATCTGGTGAGCAGGAGGTCTTCAGGCTAACGTTGGCCCATATTGGGCTCTGGACCTTTTGCCATGTGCCGGCCAACTTCAGCTGACTAGTTCAAGGACCTTTAGCTTTAGCATGAAACTGCCAAGTAGGCGCGTGTGTAGCTCTTATAAAACCATCTACAATGAATTTTGAGTGAATTGTAGACTAAAATGTGCAACAGTGATATAATTTAGTTTATAAATTATGATATAAAAAAAAGACAGAAATGAACATCTGAGACCAATAATCATAGATCTAGTTGATCTAGTAGTTAGTAGATCAACTAGATCTATGATTATTGGTCTCTGATGTTCATTTATGTCTTCTTTTTATCTACCTACCTCTCACTTACTGATGACTTTTCTCAGACTGTGGAGACACTGAACATGAGCATTGAGCGAACACAGACTCCTCCTTTCTACCGTCTGTCACAAATGCGCAAGTCCCCGGCAGTCAACAACACGACCGATGATGAAAAACTAGTCAGTCAGGAGCCGGATACGCAGCTACAGAAAGGGGTTTTGCACACTAAACGACACAGCGCTAATGAAGATCTCCAGAATGAAACGTGAGTGAGGTGTAAGTCTGTGCAATAGCAGTGCGGTTTAGCAAATTGAGTGTCAGAACTAAAAAAAATGACACCAAAATGCAAGAGGCATAGATCCTCATGAGCCCCCGCATCTGCGGGGGCTCATGGGGATCTGTGCTTCTTGTTAGCTTTTTCCTCTGTGCCCTTTCCTTTTAATGTTCAGTTTAGGATATAACAACACTTTTTCCGAGATCCTGGCTGATCCTTTTCTTTGTGAAATTACTGTGTGTATGACAGACTTTTTATTTAACTCCTTCACAGCTGAGAAAACTGAACACCGTCTAGCCCCAGGAGACATAGATCATCACGAGCCCCAGCAACTGTCGGGTCTCATGATGATGTATGCCTCCTGCTCACACTACTTTGAATCTATGTTCTTTGGATGACTGGGGCTGTATAGCATTGAATTAACAAAAGATTTCAGAAACGTGATCTGCATCCACGGGCAGTGAAGGATTAACACCATCAATATGTGTGGGCTTTTGTTAATAATAATAATAATAAATAGCATTATATCGTGCTGAATCCCCAGGAGCAGTGTGCTCTAAGCCCCTTACAGAAATGTATGTATGCAAAATCTCACTACCTTTGAAAAAATTTAATCTATGCACACACATACAACTGAGACACACAAAACAAACCCATTCCCAAGTTGAGTGCATTTTGATGATGCTGATGTATTGTTACATCTGAAGGTCACTTTACTTTGCATACGTCTCTTCCAGTACTTCACGGACAAACTCCACTGCTTCACTGAAGAGCATTACGAGCACGAGCACTGGTTCCACTGCTGAACAGATTGTCTTAGGTATGCCAACGCAAAGCATCCTTTTAACCCATATCAGACCAATGGCTTTAGTTCAAGGGTGGTGCCAGAATAGCTTGGTGCCTAGAGGTGCCAAGCTATTCTGGCACTACCCTTGAACTATTTTAGTCACACTTATTTCACACACTGGTGTATTCCGAATGATAAGGGTTAATTCTAACCCTTTGTGTGTTGGTAGCGTTTTTTGTCACGATGATTCCTACAGGAATCAGTGCAACTAAAACCACTACCAACACTCAAAACGGTTAACATTTGTTTTTTGTTTTATGACTGTAAATGACGTGCACAGTTTTGCTGTTAGTCCCCATTTATCCTGATTGAACAGTCGTGTCAGTCGGTTTGGTCCATCATCGTACATGTATCCCCATTTTCCCACCCATTTGCTTTGCTCTGTTTGTGTTCAAATTTCTTGAGGCACTAATCAGTTTAGTTATCAACATCAATTCTCCTAGGCCTGGTTCTAGAGTTTAACCCTTTTAGCCCCAATTCCCATTTCTCAGATTTTGGAGGTGTTGCCTAATGAATATGTACCGGTTGCAGGGGATGGATTGACCATGATAATTCAAGGGTAGTGCCAGATTAGCTTGGCACCTTTAGGCACCAAGCTAATCTGGCACTACTTGAATTACCATGGTCCATCAATCTCTTGCTGTAGGGACCGGGGGTTAAATGGGTTAATCACTTCATCAGTTCCTATGCCTGAAGAAGACTGGATTCATGAGGACTTCAGCACGATGAGTGTGCCATGTTATCCTTTACGGTTGTGTGTTTTCAGACGATGAGGTGATCAGCCATGTGCAGTCACGCACAGAGAGAGTGCACGTGGAGATGAGGCGGAGCGAGTCCCCTGTCCCCTACCCCCTTCCTATGCCTGCATACGGCGGATATTTCGCTCCCCTCAACCAGCTGCTGCCAGAGGACCTGCCTGCCACTCAGGGCTTCCATAGGTCAGCTTCACTTTCCGTTATATTTTACATTCTTTTCTTAGAAACTGTCTGGAAGTTTTTTAACCCATTTAGCCCTGATGCTCCACAGCAGGAGATGGACCGACCATGATAATTCAAGGGTAGTGCCAGATCAGCTTGGCGCCTGATGGCGCCAAGCTGATCTGGCACTACCCTTGAATTATCATGGTCAGTCCATCTCCTGCAGCTACTACATAGTTGTTAGGTGACATCTTCAAAATTTAGGAAATGGTACCTTGGGGCTAAATGGGTTAACCCTTTGCGTGTTAGTAGTGATTTTTGTAGCTATAAACCACAACCAACACACAAAGGGTTAAAGTTTCAAATGATTTGTTCGTTTTTGGAAACTTTGACCATGAACCTATTCAAGGGAAGACTATGGTAATGTGATCAATCCATGTGTATTTGTCACGCACAGGCCAATTTCTTTTTGACATCTACCGTCTCTAGGAGCTTTTTGTATTCTGTTGTTTCTTAACTCCTTTACTGCCAGGACACAGGGAGCAGCACCCAGCTGCAAGAAGCATGCATCTTCATGACTCCTTGCAGTTGCGGGGGCTCATGAGGATCTATTCCTCTTTCTCACACCACTTTGTATGTAGGATCCATAGACGGCTGGGGCTCTTTGGCGTTGAACAAAGGAAGATTAAAACACAAATCTGCATCCAGTGGCAGGGAGAGGGTGAATGCATGTTTTAACCTGCCAAGAAAATCTGAACATCAATCGATTTGCAAGAGTTATAGATCCTCATGAGCCCCAGGATATACGGGGGCTTGTGAGAATTGGTGCCTCTTGCTGACACCACTTTGAATCCTAGGAAAGCTGGGACATTTTGGTGCTGAATTAACAAAGAATGCAAAAACACAATCTGCATCAACTGGCACTGAATGGGTTAAGCGTGTACACCAGTGTATGCAGTTTGTATGGAAGAGTCAAGGCAGATGTACAGACAGCTCTTCAATACTTTTCATCCTGATACACTATTGCTTAGAAAAAAATTGACTGATAGTTCAAGGGTATTGCCAGAATAGCTTGGCGCCTAAGGCGCCAGCCAAGCTATTCTGGCACAACCCTTGAACTAAAATGGTTGATCTGTCTCCTAATCTGTATTGTATTTAGCCTTCATAAGACAATAAGCAAGTTTGTTTACTCGTCTTCATCCGTTCGCTGCCAAAAGACATAGATCCTAATGAGCCACCACAAACTGCAGGGGCTCGTGGGGGGTCTAAGCCTCTTGCTGACTCGATCTTTATATATGATTTTTTTCCCTCTAAAAATGAACGGGTTAGCCCATCGTTTGGTCACTGATGGTGTTGTCTTTATTCAGGAGCAATATTGCCGTAATGTTCCTGTCAGACCTCGTGTTGGACGGACTGGAGGTGGACTGGTCCCCACACCTTCCTCTCATGTTGCACATTATCTTCCTGGGTCAGTCTTCATTTCTTTTCTTCATCATTGTATCTGAGTCTGTTAAATATGAAATGTGGGCTAAGCGTGTGAAATGCAAAGAATCAAGAAAGAAAAAAAAGAAGTGGGCTTCTGCGAACAGTTTACTAACTGATTTACGCTGTTCACATAAAAGATAAGAAGCTTTTTTATTTCTATTTTTATATCCTATCAGTAATGCCATCGGTAAGTATTTTTCGAAAAAATGTATTTTAAAGAAAAATACATTTGTTTTTTCAAAATACATTACCGATGGCATTACTATCTGGGAATACACTCTATTGCCTATAGATTTCAGCAAAAATTGTGTGTAGCACACAACTGGGGAGGAGACACCGGGGATCCAAGCACTATGACCCCGGGTGGCCTCCCCTTACTACCCTATCCCGGCGAGCACAGGGCGACCTCGTCAGTTTCACTCATAGCTCGACCGGGGACGGTCGAGTTTTGCCTTTCTCCGTTCTACGGGTTTCAGTGGTTTTTGCCTGTGGGCTTGAATTGGAGTCTTCAATTCAGCCCTGGACTCACTACATTCGTGGTTTTTCCTTTGACAATGGGACTCATTGTGACCTGTGCGCCGACCGGTTTTACCGGCTCTGACTTTGTGAGTTCACCCTTGGCTTGGCCTTGGGGTTCGACGACGCACGTGACTTGTGCCCTGCTGTTTTGTGCACGGTTGACTTTCTTCGCCGGCGTAGTTGGTTTAGGGCCTTTTGGCTTCTTCTGTATCGAAGACTTGCCGCCGTGCGGGGACTTCCTGTGGCCGGATGATGCACACGACTCTTGCTTGCCGTGTTCGGGCTGTGCTTCAGACGGAACGTGTGACGGTGGCGCCGCTTGGACGGAAGACCGGTGTTCGCGCAGGTGGGACTTCTACAGGCGTGACCGGTCCCCTCGCCCGCTTCTGTCTCCCCGGGATCCTCCACGGGTGGACGTACTTCCCTCGGCGCATCGGGCTTTCCGGCCCACAGGTAAGTCCCCTTCTTGTACCGTTACCTCGCAGGTTCTCCCTCCCCTCTCCGAGTCTTCGGAGCAGGGTAGGCGAGTTTCGGAGTCACGCTCCCCACGCTCTGCTTCGTTAGCGCGTGGCTTGAGCCCATTTTGGTTCCCATCCCCCGCTCTGCTTCGGGCGAGCGGTCTGGGAGAGATGAGCGTTCATCGGCCACCCCCGGCTCTAGGTCTCCGGAGCGGGGACGGGTGACGGAACGCAAGCATAAGAAAGAGAGTAAACGTGATAAGAAATGCTCTCGCTCACGCACCGAGGCTTCGGAACGTGACTCGAGACCGTTAGTAATGCTGCCTCCCCGCTCTGTATTTCCGAACGGGCACGGCATGCTTCGCTTTCTTCCCCCCCCCCCCCCCCCCCCCTGCCCGCCCCGTCTCGCCTGGGCGGGCCCGGGGTGTGGTTGACTCTCGCCCCCCACGCTCCGAGGAGTCGGAGCGGGGGTCGCGTGCACATAAATTGTCCCCTCCCCGCTTCGCTTCGCCTGAGCGGGCTTGGCGTGACCGTAGACTGTCCCCCCCCCCCCCCCGTCTCGTATCGACCGGACGGGCCCAGTGTGACTTGGACCCTCGCCCCCCCCCCCTCGCTCCGAGGCTTCGGAGCTGGGGCAGCGGGCTCATAAATCGTCCCCTCCCCGCTCCGCCTTTCCTGAGCGGGCTTGGTGCGACCCTAGACTGTCCCCCCCCCCGCCTCGTATCGACCAGGCGGGCCCGGTGTGACATCGCGCGTCCTCCACGGTCCGAAACATCGGACGGGGGGCCGCGTGCCCGGTATTTGTCCCCTCCCCGCTCCGCCTTTCCTGAGCGGGCTAGGTGAGACTCTTGGCGGTCCTCCCCCCCCCCCCCCCCCCCCTCCGCACCGGTTCTCCCGGGCGGGCCAGGGGTGACCAGGCCACTTCCTCGGTATTCCGATCGCGGTTTGTCGCTCACGTCGGCTGCCGCGTGCGGATCCCGACTTCGAGGTGGACCGTCGCTTTGCCACGGTCCCTCCGTCGCCGCGGCGCCCCTCTTTGCGTGCGTCGCGGGCGGCTGCGTCTACCTCGCGCGCGGCGGTGCGGCGC
This sequence comes from Semisulcospira habei, assembly GCA_036245525.1. Classification (NCBI taxonomy): domain Eukaryota; kingdom Metazoa; phylum Mollusca; class Gastropoda; family Semisulcospiridae; genus Semisulcospira; species Semisulcospira habei. The sequence continues at coordinate 67,323,036 of BTPG01000005.1, forward strand.
TCTCGTAGCCGCTCGCCCCTTTCGTCTTTGCCGCGAGAAGATCAGTTTTGGAACCGGACGTCCTCAGCCTTCATCCGTCGGACTCGGCCTCGGCGATCTTCTTGCAGGACTCGGCGGCTGGTTCTCCTTCCCGCCTTTTCCGCTGTCTCGTCGGCCTCCGCCTCGTCAGACGTTGCCGGCCCTTCGCTCGGATCACAGACGGTCCACGCTCTGGGTGAGGCTTCAAGGCTTATCACCAAGTCCCTACCGCCCGACGTCTGTCCGCCTTCACCTCCAAAAACTCCGAAGAGACAGGCTTCGGCCATGGTCGACGCGCAGAGGCAAGTCCAGCGCCGCAAGTCCCCTCCGCAGCCAGCCGGCTTCCGGGACCTCACCGATGCTTCTCCGCCCAGCTGCGTAACGACGCTTTCGGCGACACGGGATACTTACCGTCGCTCGATCGCCGGTGGGAATCAACTTAAGCTTCCGCCAGGCCTGGTACGCTGGACACTCCCAAGCCTTCGCCATACCTTTTCCAGCGGTGGATGCGGCGGCCTTACTACAGGCGGGCGGCCGCAGGCTCGTCCAGAACTCGTGGCCTCGGCCTCTCGACAGGATCGCCTCCTTAGCGCGGGACCCGCTGGCGTGCTCGGGTTGTGGAACTGGCTACCCAGGCAGCCCTGCAGTGCCTACAGGATACGTGGGACCTGGAGGCTCAGTCCCCGCTTCGTGACGTGCAGTCCATCCTGATAGCGGCCAACCGGTCCGCCTACCATTCTTCCGCCACCGCCAGGGCAGCAGCTGCCAAATGCGACCTCTGGAGGAGGGATACCCTTTTGCGCCTCTGCTCGGACCTTCCCTTGTCAGTGAAGACCCAGCTCCGTCAAGCCCCCTTAGGTGGTCCTCAGCTGTTCGGCGACACTTGGCACACCATTAAGGAATCTTCCAAGGACTTGTGGCCCAAGCCTGCATCTAACCCAGCCTCGACCCGCTTTCGCGCCCCCCGCCCGGCCGGGGGTCGTGCCCAGCGGTCTTTCAGGCCCTCCTTTCCTACAGTCGGATCTTCACGAGGTCGGGCCCGTCCATTCCAGGCTTCTCAGGCCGGCCCCGCCCCTCGCCCTGCTTGGCCCCGCGGTGCCCGTAGATCGGGCAGCGGTCGGGCTCATTGACTCGCCCCCGCCTCCGCCCCCGCCCTCAGTACTCGGGCCTCCCGTCGGCGGGCGGCTGTCGCTCTTCAGCGATCTTGGAGATCGCTGTTCCCGGACGACCCCTGGATTCTTTCCACCGTTACCGCAGGCCTGCAACTTTCGTTCCTGTCGCCTCCGCCTCTTCGCAGATCACCCATGTGGACCCAGGAACCGCTCGACGGCACACAGGCGGACGCTCTGCGCGGGGAAGTGGCGACCCTCCTCACCAAAGCGGCGACAGAGGTGGTTTCGCGGCAGGACTCTCCGGCGTTCTACAGCCGACTCTTCTAGTTCCCAAACCAGGCGGCAAGTGGCGTCCAGTTATCGACTTATCAGCGCTAAACAACGCTAAACAAGTTCATTTTGGCCCTTGGCCCCTCGCTTCAGGATGGAGGCGGCCAGGACACTCCGTGCGGCCCTCCGGCCGATGGACTTTGCGATCAGCCTCGATCTGTCAGACGCCTATCTGCACGTCCCGATTCATCCGTCGTTTCGCCGGTACCTTCGGTTTGACTTGGGGGGATCGTCTACCAGTTCTGCGCCCTTCCTTTAGGCCTCAACATCAGTCCGTGGGTGTTTACAAGACTGCTCGACGCCGTGATAGCCTACTTCCGTCAGCGCTCCTTGAGCCCGGCCTCCAATTACTTGGACGACCTTCTACTGCGCAACTTGGTTTCCGCAGCCCTCCAGACGGACAGGGATGCCCTGCTTTCCCTTCTGCATCGTCTAGGTTTCCTACTCTATTGGGGTAATCCGATCTTCTCCCTCTCGACGGTTTCTACATCGGGGGATGGAATTCCTGACCGACCTCAACCTTGTCCGCCTGCCTCTGGCCAGGCGACAGAAGATCGTCGACTTAGCGACTTCGATGGGGAGGGGATCCTCCTTCACCGCCAGGGTCTGGCTTCACCTCCTGGGCCTCCTCAGTGCGGCTGCGGACCTGCTTCCCTTGGGCAGACTTATGCTCGGCCTCTCCAGCTACGTCTCCTTCTTCACTGGCGACCCTCGGGCGCTCTGTTGGATCTAGTACCTGTCACGCCTCTGGCTCGTCCTCACCTCGAGAGGTGGGCGGACCTCGCTTGGCTGGCTTCGGGGGTGCCCTACACTCCCCGCCGCCTCGGTGGTCTCTCTGTACAGATGCGAGCCAGGCCGGCTGGGGCGCGCACCTGTTACCGGATTTCTCTCGGCCTCGGGCGTTGGCTTCGGGAGCTGTTAGGGAATCACGTCAACTGGCTGGAGCTGAAGGCAGTTGGGTTGGCATTCGACGTTTGGCAGGAGACCTTGGCCAATCAGGAAGTCCTCGTGCTCTCCGACAACTCGATGGTGGTGGCTTACATACAGAATCAGGGGGGCACTCACTCGCCCTCCCTTTGCATTCTTCTGTACCACCTTCTCCTCTGGTGCAGGGATCGAGGCATTGCCCTACGAGCCCGCCACATCCCTGGCCACCTCAACGTGATTGCGGACGCCCTGTCTCGTCGCGGACAGTTGCTCCACACGGAGCGGTCCCTACGCCCGGATATTTTTCGCCTGCTCTGCTCTCACTGGGAAACGCCGCTAGTGGATCGGTTTGCCACCAGATGAAACAGCCAGCTCCCGGTCTACGTCTCGCCAGTCCCGGATCCACTCGCTTGGGCAGTGGACACGCTCCCCATTCCTTGGGTCGGCCTGATTGCTTATGCCTACCCCCCGTCAGTCCTCGTTCCGAAGGTACTGCGGAAGCTTCTGGGATGCGCGGCGGTCCTCCTGCTGGTGGCCCCCTTCAACTGGACCAAGAGCTGGACCACGGACCTCCTCGCGCTTGCGACGGACCCTCCTCTGGAGCTTCCTACCCCTCCCACGATGCTCAAGCTGCCCCGTCAGAGGCTTTTCCATCCGTGCCCCGTACGCCTCCGCCTACACGCTTGGAGGTTGTCCGGCACGCCCGCGCCGCTAGTGGTTCTCGGATGCTGCAGTGGCGGCAATTGCAGCAGCCCGCAGACTCTCTAAAGGAAGGTGTACGAAGGCAAGTGGAGGGTCTTTCAGACCTGGTGCACCTCCCATGGGCTCCCTCCCACTAACCTAGCCTCCCACCAACTGGCGGAGTTCTTCCTGTGGCTCTTCGACGACCGGGCCTTAGCCCCGGTCGCCATCAAGGGCTACTGCGCTATGATCGCGGACACCTACCGTCACCTGTGTCTTCCGGACCCAGGCGCCTGCAAGGATCTGTCGAATTTCTGGCTCACTTTGAACTCCGACGTCCGGTTTCACTTTCCCTAGTGCCCCGGTGGGATCTTGCCTGGGTACTGACGTGGTTGAATACGGACCGGTTTGAGCCCCTCCCCTTGGCTCGGTTCTCAGACTTGACCCGGAAAACCTGTTTCCTTCTGGCTCTCGTTACAGCGTCCCGAGTCAGCGAGCTTCACGCGCTCACGATGCTCCCAGCCTGTTTGCAGTTTCGTTCCGATGGCTCTGCGCAGAGGCTCTCCGATCCGTCCTTCCTGGCCAAGAACTGCCGCCCGCGGCGGCTCCTCAGGTGCTAACGATACGGCCCCTCCGTGGAGCGGACCTCTACCCTGGATCGCGGCGACAGGACCCAGTGCGGGCGCTAATGATTTACCTGCGCCGCTCTCAGCCGCAGCGCCGGGGGCGCTCGCGCCTCTTCTTACCTTGTCCGCGGGCAGATGCCACATCTCGCCCCAGATCGTGTCATCCTGGCTGCGGTGGGTGATTAGGTCAGCCTACCTAGACCTCTCCCCACGCGGTGCTGAGCCTTTACAAATCCGGGCGCATGAAGTGAGAGCAGTTGCCGCCAGTCTAGCCCTGGACCGCAACTGCTCAGTCAAAGATATTGTGGCAGCGGGTGGCTGGCGCTCAGACTCCACTTTCGCACGCTTCTACCTTAAGAGACCTATCCGGCCGACGTGACTCCCTGGCACGGGTGGGCGACATCTCCGCGGCCCAGCACTCCCTCCGAGCGCTGCTGGCGTCTTAGGCACATCATAGCTGAAATCGTCGGGAGTTCTCTCTCGATGGGGCTGGCGGAGTGGTTGGGTTATGGTTAGATACGGCACCCTCCGCCAGTTCGCCATTCTCCCAGATAGTAATGCCATCGGTAATGTATTTTGAAAAAACAAATGAATTTTTTTTCTAAAATGTATTTTTTTGAAAAATACTTACCGATGGCATTACTCGGATGGCCCTCCCGCCTGCCCCGCTTGCCTCTTGTGGCTATGTGTGAAACTGACGAGGTCGCCCTGTGCTCGCCGGGATAGGGTAGTAAGGGGAGGCCACCCGGGGTCATAGTGCTTGGATCCCCGGTGTCTCCTCCCCAGTTGAGTGCTACACACAATTTTTGCTGAAATCTATAGGCAATAGAGTGTATTCCCAGATAGTAATGCCATCGGTAAGTATTTTTCAAAAAAATACATTTTAGAAAAAAAATTCATTTTTTGCAGTGGGGGATGTGAAACTTGAATTTGCCTTGAACCTTAACCCCTTTGCATGCCAGTAGCATTTCTTGTCGCAATGATTCATGTAGAAATAATCAACAACAAAAAAGACGTGGGCTTCTGCAAACAGTTCGGTATTGATTTATGTTATTTTTTAAAAACAATAAGCAGCTTCATTTTCAGCAGTGGGGCTGTGAAACTTAAATTTGCTTTTAATCTTCACCCTTTAGCGTGTCAGTAGCATTTTTTGTTGTGATGATTCCTACAGGAATCATCACAACAAAAAACGCTACTGACACGCAAAGGAATCATCGCGACAGAAACTGCTACTGACCCACATAGGGTTTAAAAAAGAAATGCCACACCAGTTGACTGGATTTGTGATCATTTTATACACTACAGGTATGGATCACAGCCGGGCCTTGGTATATGAACACTGCAAGAAACTGCTGCAAAACCTGTTACTGCTGGCATCCTCGCATGATCACCTGACAGCCTCCCGTCTGCTGGTTGGCTATCGTTCCATCATGGCTGATACCCTGAAGGTCATGTCGGAGGATAGAGACGCTCCTACCACGCTAGGTAAGTTTTGCGACTAACAGCTCACTATGCATCTTGTTGATTTAACTTCGACAGTAAGAAAAATATGTATTAGTTTAAGTGCGTGTGCATTTATTTCCTAAAAAATTACCGATGACATGACAAATTGGAAGTGTCTACTTACTCACACAATTTTAGCCTAAGAACCCGTTGTGCCCCTGCACAACCTGGGAGGCACTCGGGGAACCCCCAGAGGGGCCGAGAGATTTTTCCCGTGCCTGTCCATCCGGTTCCAAGTCATAAGATGATTCCTGAGTCAGTCTACTTAGCTCGCACCGTTCAGATGTGTTTGTTTAGCCTCCGGTCTTGCCTGCGTGCGACCAGTTTGGAACCCGTACTGGACTTTGCTCGTGACTGTTCTTGGCCCTGCTACTTCTGCTGTGCCGGCCCTGGCTTTGTTCTGCGCTTCCTAGTGAGCTCCTGTTGCGCTGCTGCCTGCGGTCGCTTCTCGTCCCTTCTTCCTGCACCCTGGCCTTCCATCGCTGACGGTGGTATGGAGGTGCCTTCCCCCGTTCCTGCTGCTGCGGAGAGGTAAGGTAGCTGTTATGGCCTTCAACCGGCCTCCGGGCGGGACGCCGGTTCGTTGGAACCCTTGGCTTCACGTGTTATATCTGACTGCCATTTGCGCCGGACTTCGTCTTAGCTTGGCCCTGCCCCTGGGGCCGGCGGCCGTGCTCTGCGCTGGCTTCGAGTGTGGTGTGGCTGGGCGCTTTCTGCATTGTGCTTTGTTCCTTGACAGCTTAGGCTACGCTTCGCTTGGCGGGGCCCCTCGCTCCCGCTCCTTCGCATGTTAGGGTCGCCATTGTAGGGCCTAACCCATATTCGTTAGCTTGCTAGCGTAGCCATCGCCTCAAATATTTGCTTTAGCTGGGCGGAACCACGTGCTCTCGCTCGTACGCTTGCATGTATATTATGTGTTGCAGTTGCCAGGTGAGCACCTGCACACTGTGCGGCGATTTCCAGTGGCCAACGGACAACCGCAAGGTCTGCCTTCCCTGCTCCGGCTGCGCCTCGGACCGAGCCTGTGACATCTGCTCCCCCTGGCCTAAACTGAGGTGTTCTCAGTTATGGAGCTTCTACAGGCGGGACCGGCCGTCCCCTGTGAGTGACCCTCCCATCCAGGCGCCCCCCCCCCCCACTGTGCCCGGAGCAGTGACCAAACGCTATTGTGCCGACCCTGTGGAACAGACGCCACGTCTAATGCGTGCACCCAGCACTGCTCGGAGAACTGACGTCAATGCACGGAGACACAGCACCCGCCTCACGGAGCCTGGCCTACGGGGACGCGTGTCGCGCCGCCCCTTGTCTGCTATCAGCTCTCGCTCGTCCATATGCCGGCAGGGAGCCCACCTCACTGAGCCCGGCTCTCAGAGGCGAAGTGTCACGCGCCCGAGGACCTCAGGACCTTTAGAGCCCTCTCGAGCTTCCCACTACTCCCGGCGATCCCGCTCTCCTTTGGACGCTCGTTGGAAGGACCACCGCGCGCATCGGATGACCAGCAGCCCTCCTCGCACCTCCCCTCGGCGCCACTCAGGCAGGAGCCCTCATCATCGGGATCTTGGTCGTTCTTCCCGTCATCGCAGCCGCTCTCCTCGCCGCTTCCGGCGGGGCTCCACCCCGGGCTCGCCGCAGCCCCCATCCGGACTCTCGGCGTGGTTTGTCTTCCTCTAGCGTCCCTCTCCCCCGCCAACCCCCCCTCCCAGGATGACGATGCACTGAGTCTTCTACCTGAGGACTCCGTCTCTGCGCTGCTTGGCCCCGGCCGTTCTTCCGCTTCTTGCTCGGTCGTCTCCGACATCTCGGACCCTTCGCCGCTGGCTGCGACCTCTCATGCGGAAACCTTACCCACCCTAGATGAGGCGGCCCGCCTCATCTCGGCCGCCCTCCCCGTCGACGCTTGCCCCCTTTCCCCCCCGCTCAAGTGGAAGGTCTCCGCCTTCGTCGACGCTGACAAGCAGACCAAGAAGTTCGTCGCTCCCTCAGCCTCCCGGATTTTGAGACATGCAGGACACCTTCTCCACTCATCTGCTCGCTGCCCCTCGGGAGACCGATTTCTTCTCCGACCGTAGGTAGCCCCCTGGCCTCGACATCGCCTTTTTCGTCAGGGGTGGTACTCCAGACACTCCCAGGCCTTCGCCTGCCCCCTTCCCAAGGTGGACCCGGCGGCCATCCTTCAGGCGAGCGGCATCACCCTCCTCAAGCGTGCGATTCCCCGGGGCTTGGACAGTACTGCTACACTCGACCGCAACACCCTCGCCTGCTCGGGCTTCCTCGAGCTACTCACCCAGGCCTTCGTTCGCCGGATCAAGGACGCCTGGCATCCCTCCTTGACCCCCCTCCTAGGAGATCTCGCTCTCGCGGAAGTGGCCAATCGGGCAGCCTACCACTCGTCCGTCAATGCCATGGCGGCGTCCTCCAATTGTGACCTCATGCGTCGGGATGCCATTCTGCTGGCCTGTTGGGGTATGCCTCCGGACCTGCGTAACCAGCTTCGCTGTGCCCCCCTGGGTGGACCCCTCCTCTTCGGCGACACCTGGAACTCAGTGAAGACGGCGAATGCGGATCGGTGGCCTGGCAAGACTGCTCCCCCTCGCTTTCGTCCAGCCCGCAAGGCTACGGGTCGTGCCCTGCGGCTCCACAGACCCCCTGCATCCTCTGGTCCCGCGCCTCCGGGTGCTCCCCGCCTCCGCCCTGCCTTCGGCCACCCTGGCCAGGTTGGCGCCTTTGCCCCCTCCCGGCTCCACCCTGCCCGTCGCCCCGGGCATGGGCGGGCCGCCTGACTCCTGCGCTCCTCTGCCCCCGCCGTCCATCTCGGGGTCTCCAGTCGGCGGGAGGCTTTCACAGTACAGCGAAGTTTGGCACTTGCTGTTCCCAGACAACCCCTGGATCCGGACCACCGTTACCGACGGCCTGCGGATTTCCTTCTGCTCTCCTCTGCCACTTCATCGCTCCCCTTGGTGGACCTCCGTGCCGTCCGACGCGCAGAAGACCAGCGCTCTATGCGCAGAAGTCTCCTCCCTCCTGCCCCGACACTCCAGCCTTCTACAGCCGCCTCTTTCTTGTACCCAAGCCGGGCGGAAAGTGGAGACTGGTCATTGACCTTTCGGTGCTGAACGCCTTTATCGCCGCTCCATCCTTCCATATGGAGACCGCCAGAGCCCTCAGTGCCTCCATCCAGCCTTTGGACTTCGCGGTGAGCCTGGATCTATCTGACACGTATTTGCACGTCCCCATTCACCCTGCCTCGAGGAGGTACCTCCGCTTCGCCTGCGACGGGGTAGTTTACCAGTTCCGGTCCCTGCCGTTCGGTCTCAACCTCAGCCCATGGGTTTTCAACCGCCTGATGGACGCAGTGGTGGCCAAGGCTCGGCAGTCATCATCCAGTCCGACGTCCAACTACCTCGACGACCACCTCTTACGCAACCAGTCGGTGGCCGTCCTAGCAGCGGACAGGGATGCACTGATGCGGCTTTTGGCTCAGTTGGGTTTTCTGATCAACGCGGGCAAGTCAGACCTCACGCCCTCTCGCCACTTCGTCCACCTGGGCATGGAGTTCGCCACCGACCTCAACAGAGTACGTTTGCTAGAGCAACGGGTTCAGAAGTTAGCCGCCTTGGCCGGCGAGTTAGAACAGCATGACGCAGCCCCTGCCAGAGTCTGGCTTCAGCTCCTCGGCGTGATGAATGCGGCCGCGGATCTTCTCCCCCTTGGGTGGCTCTACTCCCGGCTGATACAGCTGCATCTCCTGCTTCACTGGCGCCCTTCCTATGTCGATTTGACAGCCCTGGTACCGGTAACTCCGATGCTTTGCCCCCACCTGCAGTGTTGGAGGGATCCTGCGTGGCTGGCTATCAGAGTTCCCCTGGCGTCTCCTCCCCCCCAATTATCCCTGTGTGTCGACGCAAGTCTCTCGGGTTGGGGTGCCCACCTACTACCGGACTTCAGCACGACGTCCGGCTCCTGGCCCCAGAGCTGGCCTCCCAGCATATCAACTGGTTGGAGCTGCAAGCAGTTTGGCAAGCCCTCGTCACTTGGGAGATCCGACTAGGTCACCAGGAACTCCTGGTCCTCTCTGACAACGTGACAGTGGTGGCGTACATCCAGAAGCAAGATGGGACTCGCTCCCCCGACCTGTGCATGCTCCTCTACCATCTGATGCTCTGGTGCCAGGACCGTGGCATTTCACTCATGGCCCGACACATTCCCGGTCACCTGAACGTCTTAGCCGACTCTCTCTCGTGTCGCGGCCAACTGCTACACACGGAGTGGACTCTTCGCCGAGACATCTTTCAGATGATCTGTACGCACTGGGAGACCCCTATGATCAACTTGTTCGCGCCGAGGTGGAACCACCAGCTTCCCCTCTTTGTCTCCCCGATCCCGGACCCCCTGGCCTGGGCAGTCAATGCACTCTCCATCCCCTGGGACGGACTCATAGCTTCTGCCTACCCCCCGACAGTCCTGGTCTTCAAAGTCCTCCTCCAGCTTCAGGGATGCAATGCGGTCATCTTGCTGGTCGCTCAGTTCTCCTGGCACCGGTCTTGGACCACCAACATCAACCTCGCCACCAACCCCCCAACCCCCCCCCCCCCCCCCCCCCTGCGGCTACCAACGCTGGGGACCGTGCTCAAGCAGCCTCACCAATCGCTCTTCCACCAATGCCCGGAGCGTCTCCTCCTTCACGCCTGGAGATTGTGCGGCATGCCCTCACCGCTAGAGGCTTCTCGAGTGCAGCAGTGGAAGCGATCTCTTCCGCCCTCAGACCCTCGACGCAGCGCATCTATGAGGGAAAGTGGCGAGTACTGTGCTCATGGTGCGAGGACCAACGCCTCTCCCCCACCGAACTGACGAACCCCCAGCTCGCGGACTTTTTCCTCTGGCTCTTCGGAGACCAAGGTTGGCCCCCATCACCATTCGGGGGTCTGTCCATGATTGCCGACACCTACTAGCACCTCGGCCGCCCAGACCCCGGCGCCTGTAAAAACACCGCCGACCTTATGGCTCACTTCGGCCTGCAGCCTCCAGTGCCCCTCTCACTCATTCCTCGCTGGGACCTCCCCTGGGTACTAACGTGGCTAAACTCCGCCGGATTTGAACCGCTGCTGTTGGCCCGCTTCGCGGACGTGACTTGTAAGACATGCTTCTGTTGGCCCTTGCCACCGCGGCCCGAGTCAGCGAGCTACACGCGCTCTCGGCGCGCCCTGCCTGCCTACAGTTTTATGCGGATGGCTCTGTGCAGCTTCTCACGGACCCTGCTTTCCTTGCCAAGACCAGGTCTCCACTGACTGCGCCACAGGTGATCACCCTATGGCCGCTGTGTGGGATGAACTTTCCTCAGGAGACCAGGCAACAAGATCCCATGTGCGCCCTACGTGTTTACCTACGCCATACAAATCCGTCCAGAGAGGATGGTCACGCCTCTTCCTGCCTCTCAAACCCGGCAGAACTGACAACAGCCCAGATGATTTCTTCCTGGCTATGCTGGACCTCTCCCCACAGGGAGCGAAGAGGCTCAAGATACGCGCACACGAGGTACGAGCCATGGCCACGAGCCTCGCTTTTGACCAGAACTGTGCGGTCAAGGACATCGTAGCAGCCGTGGGCTGGCGAGCTGAATCGACCTTCGCCTGCTTCTACCTCCGGGATCTGGCAGGCCAGCGAGACAACCTCACTCTGGTGGGGGACATCACGGCGGCACAATACTCCCTCCCGGTGCGACATGCGCCGTAGGTATGCACTTAGCTAAAATTGTCGGGAGTGTGCGACAGGGAGGATGTCCCTGCATAGGCCCCTTGGGGGTGTTTGGGGTAGCAGCACCCACCTCTTTCTCGCTATTCTTCCAATTTGTCATGTCATCGGTAATTTTTTTGAGGAAATAAATTCATTTTTCTCTAAAAGGTATTTTTTCGAAAAATATTTACCAATGACATGACTCGGAGGACCCTCCCACCTGCCCCGCTTGCCTTTGGTGAGCTAAGTATCCTGACTCATCGTATGACTCGGAACTGGATGGGCAGGCACGGGAGACAACTCTCGGCCCCTCTGGGGGTTCCCCGAGTGCCTCCCGGGTTGTGCAGGGGCACAACAGGTTCTTAGGCTAAAATTGTGTGAGTAAGTAGACACTTCCAATTTGTCATGTCATCGGTAAGTATTTTTCGAAAAAATACCTTTTAGAGAAAAATGAATATTTCTGTGCAAAATTTCAAATAGACAATCCAGTTTCTGTTGGTCTGCGTGTTCAAGTGTGTGACAGGCTCAATATTATTAGCAGCCAATGCAGCCTTGGCTTACCTACAACAAGATGGGATGAACCATAACCCACAAAGTCCCTTCTATATGAGAGCTGTCCTCACTGTCAGGGGTCTCTACCTTTTGTCTTTGACTTGATTCTGATGTTGAATTATCTTCTATTGAAAAAGTCTGCAGATCTGCCAATGCGTCAGTGAGTTCTATAAGGGGCGCAGGACATACGTGTCATTGATTTGTCAAACGTCATTATATCTTCAAAAACGTTACCGATGGCATTACTGATAGGAAGATATACTTAGCTTGTCAATTTCAGCCTCCAAAATTGTTGTGTGTTGCTACACAACCAGGGACATAACTCTAGCAAGCAATTACCTGGTCCCCTGTTACCTACGTTTCATCTTCCGCGGGGTGGTTTATCAGTTCCGAGCCATGCCCTTCGGTCTCAACCTCAGTCCGTGGGTCTTCACCAGGATCATGGACGCGGTGGTTGCACGCGCTCGGCAGTCGTCTCTCAGTCCGACCTCCAACTACCTCGACGACTTGCTCCTCAGGGACCAGGACGAGACCTGCTTGCCGCCGACCAGGACGTGCTGCTCTCCCTACTTCACCAGCTCAGCTTCCTGGTCAACTTCGGAATGTCGGACCTCTCGCCGTCCTGCAGATTTATCCACCTTGGTATGGATTTTCAGACCGACTTGAACTTGGTCCACCTCCCCCAGGCCCGGATCGAGAAGTTAGCGACTTTGGCCCTGCAAGCGTATCACGCCACGGATGCTCTGGTGCTGATGTGGTTGCAGTTGTTAGGACTCATGAGCGCAGCGGTGGACTTGCTTCCACTCGGCTGGCTCTACTCGCGGCTGATTCAACTACATCTCCTCCTTCTCTGGTGGCCGTCTTAGGGGGATTTGGAAGCTCGCGTGCCTGTGTCTCCGCTGGTTCGGCCACATCTCTCCGGTGGACAGACCCCTCTTGGTTAGCATCGGGAGTTCCCCTCACCTCCCTGCTACCCTACCTGTCGATCTGCATGGATGCAAGTCTCTCCGGTTGGGGGGGGGGGGGGGGCGCACCTGCTCCCAGACTTCCGCGAGACAGTGGGCCTTTGGCCGCCGGATCTAGTGGGCAAGCACATCAACTGGTTGGAGTTGAAGGCAGTTTGGCTCGCCTTCATCGCCTGGGAGGTGCTCGTGGCACACCAGGAGGTCTTGGTCCTCTATGACAACACGACGGTTGTGGCTTACATTCAAAAACAGGGCGGGACACATTCTCCTTCACTGTGCATCCTTCTGTTCCAGCTACTGGTGTGGTGTCACTGCCGGCTCATCACATCCCGGGAAGGCTGAATGTGCTCCTCCATACCGCACTGGGAGACGCCCATGATCAACCTGTTCGCGACGAGGTGGAACACACAACTGCCCTTCTTCATCTCACCCGTTCCGGACCCCCTCGCGTGGGCGGTAGACGCTCTCTCCATTCCCTGGGAGGGTCTACTAGCATAAGCGTACCCTCCCTCCGTGCTGGTTCCCAAGATACTTCTGAAGCTCAGGGGCTGCAATGCGGTGCTGTTCCTGGTAGCCCCGTTCTCTTGGGCCAAGAGCTGGACCACAGATCTCGTGAGTCTCGCCACGGATCCCCCTCTGTGGCTTCCCACGCTGAGCACGATGCTGAAGCAGCCACGGCAGGATCTTTTTCACCTTTGCCCGGAGAGTCTCCTCTTACATGCCTGGAGATTGTGCGGCATGCCCTCACCGCTTGAGGTTTCTCGGATGTGGCAGTGGCGGCTATCGCTACAGCACGAAGACCTTCAACCCGGAAAGTCTACGAGGGCAAATGGCGAGTATTACAGTCGTGGTGCGGGACTCGACACCTCTCCCCCACAGCTTTGACTATGCCCCAGCTCGCTGAGTTCTTCCTGTGTCTCTTCGTGGATCAGAATCTGGCGCCTTTCACCTATCTGTCTGTGGTGGCTGACACTTATCGCCATTTGGACCGACCAGATCCCGGGGCTTGCAAGGACCTCGCCGACCTCATGGCTCACTTCGACCTCCAGTGGCCAGTGACCCGCTCCCTGCTCCCACGTTGGGACCTCACTGATCGTTTTGAACCTCTGCCCTTGGCGCGGTTCTCCGACTTGATGAGGAAGACGTGCTTCCTGCTGGCTCTCGCCACAGCCTCTCGAGTGAGTGAGCTCCACGCTCTCTCAGTGCACCCGTCCTGTCTGCAGTTCCGGGCCGATGGCTCGGTTCAACTCCTCACTAGTCCTTCCTTTTTGGCCAAAAACAGGCTCCCCTCAGCCGCCCCTCAACCGATCACTCTTTGTCCACTGCGGGGCCGTGATCAGTCCCGGGAAGTGCGACAGCAGGATCCGGTCAGGGCGTTAAAAATCTACCTCCGCCGGTCAAAGCCCCTACGGCGGGGACGTTCCCACCTCTTTCTGCCCTTGGCTCCAGGCAGGAACGACATATCCGCCCAGACGATCTCCACTTGGCTGCGTGGAGTCATACAATCCGCATATGAAGACCTCTCGACAGAGGGAGTGAAGAGGCTGCGGATTCGGCCGCATGAGGTCCGGGCTGTCTCCACGAGCGTCGCGTTCGACCGCAACTGTGCCATGAGGGACATTGTGGCGCCTGTGGGCTGGCGGTCCAAATCTACTTTCGCCTGCTTCTACTTTAGAGACCTCTCAGGCCAGCGACAAAACCTGGCCCTAGTGGGGGACATTGCTGCAGCGCAACACTCCCTCCCGGCGCTGGATGCGCCATAGGTAATGCTTAGCTGAAATTGTCAGGAGTGTGCACCTACAGGGGGCCTAGCTAAGCAGTTACACAGGGGTAGAGCTTTGGGCGGCACCCTCCTCCTCTTAGCAATTCTTCCTATCAGTAATGCCATCGGTAACGTTTTTGAAGAAATAAATGTATTTTTCTCTAAAATGTACTTTTTCGAAAAATACTTACCGATGGCATTACTAAACCTTCCCTCACAACTTCCCCGCTTGCCGCCAGTACGCTAAGATAAAACTGGCACTAACGGACTCTCGCAAGATTAGGAGGCGAGGCTACTCAGAGGATAGGGAAGCCACTCAGGGGACTAGGTAACTGCTTGCTAGAGTTACGTCCCTGGTTGTGTAGCAACACACAACAATTTGGAGGCTGAAATTGATAAGCTAAGTATATCTTCCTATCAGTAATGCCATCGGTAAGTATTTTTTTTAAAAAATACATTTTAGAGAAAAATACATTTTGTCATGATACAAGTTTTAGTTTATTTCTTCAAAAACGTTACCGATGGAATTACTGATAGAAAAGATATACTTAGCTTATCAATTTCAGCCTCCAAACTTGTGTGTTGCTACACAACCAGGGACTTAACTCTCGCAAGCATTTACCTAGAATGAAATTTGTGACAGACAAGCAAAAAAGGGAGCTATAAATAGAGAAAACTCAGCAGTTTGTAATAATATACAATTATCTCTACATGAAATGTACTCTGTGCTAAACAGCTTTCTCACAAAGATGATATGAAATATACTTATCATGTTCCACCTTGCTCAAGAAAAACAGCTTCATTGATATACAAGTTAAGACTAAATTCTTTGAAAACAAAATTCGCAAAAGACATCAAATGCGAGTGCTTAAGCCCCATCTCTGTTAAACATATAATCTGCGAGTGTCCTGAATGAATCTGTTGACAAAAAATAACGTAACAGTTGATCACTTAGCAGAAAATTTGTATGACATCTTACATAGAAATATTGCAATTCCAATAGTTAATATAATAATTCATAGTCTGGTGGGTAAACTATTATAATAAGTAATTTGTGTGTGTGGTTGGATGTTAATTATTGCTATTCTTTGATATTCACAAGTTGTGTGTCTGGTTGTTATTTTTATTTTTTTTATTTTTGTGTGTGTGTGTGTGTGTGTGTGTGTGTGTGTGTGTGTGTGTGTGTGTGTGTGTGTGTGTGTGTGTCTAATATCACCAATGTGTGAAAAGATGTTAAATAAATTCCTGATTCCTGATACCTAGTCCCCTTGAGAAAATGGTGACAAAACTAGAACTTCACGGTACAATTTCAGTATTGCTATAATTTGTGTGAAAGCAGGTTGATTTTACCTAGCTACATGATATACTAATTACACGGGTCACTTGCATGCTCTTCTGAAAGCGCGTCGATGTGTGTGTGCATGTTAGTGCGTGCCTGCGTGCGCACGCTCCAAACTTCTCCAAGAGGCATAGATCCTCATGCACCTGGAGGGCGAATGAGGATCTATTCCTCCCGAAGATGCGCGCATGTTTGTGTGTGAAAGAGAGAGAGAGAGAGAGAGAGAGAGAGAGAGAGAGAGAGAGTGCACACACGCGAGAGAGAATGACATTATATTTAGAGTATTATGTCGATGTCTGCATAGTGATGGAGTTGCCTCTTTTATGTCACCGCCACTGTCCGACTTTCTCTAGAAGTCAAGGTTTTTTAACTGTTTTAATTATTTTCTGAAAAGACTTAATTTTTACTGAAGAAGTTGAAAGGATACAAAGCTGGCTAACAAACTCATCCAATGTCTATCCAAACTAGCTATATCTAAACGTTCAAGTAAATATGACAAAAATTACAGACTCTAATCTGGGTCAACCGACTTCCTATAAATGGTTGTTTTATGTCTTCAGTGAGACATTCAATTACAATATGCTCGGAGGCTCTCTTAGCCACCCCTTTAAGGAAGTATTTTGCCAGGATTCAAGCTTGTGTGCACAGAAATATCGGAGATACTCATGTTTACATACATACGCACACACATACATATGCACATACGGTGCTTTGTGCCAAATGTACGTTCAGCAGCGAGGTTAGCATAACTAGACATGACATAATTTTTATCTTGTTACTTCAATTGTTAGAGGTTTAGGCCTGCCCGCCTTTGACATCATGGACATGCTATTAAATTCGCCCCACCGTGACCCGTCCTAAAATGTCCCTTCTAGATTGTTCCTAGAGGGGCCAAGGTATTGTGCACCCTTAAAGTGTCATGGTCAAGGCATCAAGCTATACTGTCAACACCCTTGAACTATCATGGTCAGTCCATATCTTTTCATTGATACAAGCTACAAGAATTGTAGTATGTCAGGGCAGAATGGATTAACCCCTTCACTGCTGAGAAAAGTGAACACGATTCAGCTTCCAAGAGACATAGATCCTGATGAACCCCCACAACTGTGGGGCTCATCAGGATCTATGCCTCTTGCTGAGACCAGTTTGTATCCATGTTTCTTGGATGGTTTTGACTTTTGTTCCTTGCATGAACAAGGATTTCAAAAACAAAAATGTGTGCACAGTGGCAGGGAAGGGGTTAAATAGCTCTCTTCCATAAGACTTGCTATGATCTTTGCCTGTCACAGGTGATTTGCTTGATGATTTGTGGTATGTACACTCTTTCATGCATGCAGGTACTGCAGGTACTGTTTACAGTACAAGTGGCAGTACGTGCAAGGGGGGTAAGTTGTTGTGTTTTGCGCTGTAACAGGTGTGCATGACCCAGTTCATCTATGAGATTTCCGGAAATCAGGAGGCCAACATTGCTAGCATTTTGCCAAAACGGTGCATTGAAAGCCTGGGCGAACGCGTTATTGCGATGGGCTTTTAATGCACCGTTTTCGGTAAAACACGTGCAATTTTGACCTACTTGTGAAATCATCTATTCCCAACAGAGGTACCTCCAAGCGACTCCCAGAACCAGTACATCACGAAGTCCACCTTCAGTATTGACAGCAGCGCCACCATCACTGCTGAGACCAACGAGCTGACGGACGTGGACAGCTTTGGGACAGTGGAGGAGGTCATCAAGGCCATTCTCAGCTTCATGGACTCCAGGTCAGTAGCAGTGGAAACACTCAGGATTTCTTTGTTTGCCCTGCTTCACTCGTTTACTGGCAGAACACAGCCAGAAACACCCAGAGGCATGGGGCATGAGCCACATTGTCTGCTGACCATACCTTAGACTTACATGATTTACCCTTTGTGTGTCGGTAGCGGTTTTAGTCATGATGATTCCTATTGGAATCATCGCGATCAAAATCGTTAATGACTTGCAAAGAGTTAATTAGGAGTTATTTTTTAGTCAGAATCCGTAAGATGACCCCCCTTTGTAGGAAGGTAAGACAAGTTGTGCCCCTCTATAGTATGACCTGAAAGGACCGTTTTACGATCCCAGTCAAGGCAGCATGCGTCCTCGTAGCAGTTGTACTGTTTATGCCAGGAAAAGTACCTCAGACTGTGGATGTCGAAGAGGCAGCTCCTTGAAAAAGGCATATGTTTTCATGAGCCTCCGTAGCTGTGGTGGCTGATGTGGATCTAATCATCTTGCATTTCGGCATCATTGGATACTGTAAGTGAAACATCATCTGACTGAGAAGTTTCATTCAGCAGGTGCAAATCTATTCAGGCACTGTCCCTTCAACTGCATTAGTCAGTTGATTACTACCAACTTGTACAGCACAGGTAGGTCATTTGACCCATATCATACTGAGGCTAAAAGATTGAGATTTGTACACTGCCATACATGCAAGCTACATTATAGTACTTACAGATAAGGATATAGACCAATGGCTTTGTTCAAGGGGGGTGCCAGAATAGCTTGGCGCCTAGAGGCGCCAAGCTATTCTTTCACTACCCTTGAACTATTTTAGTCGAACTTATTTCACACACTTATTTCGAATGATAAGGGTTGAGACATTGGACTCTGTAAAGTTGTTTTCTGTAGTAGGAAGGGCAAGCCAATGTGGAGTGCAGACGACATCACTCCCAAAGTGCTGACCACTCAGAGCTCTGCCCACCTGCAGTATTTTCTGCGCTGCGTGGTGCGCTGCTTCAAGGAGTTGTCCCCCATGGCCCTGGTTGAGCAGCGCTGGTCACAGATGGCGCTTCAGCTTGCTCTTTCTTGCTCCTCGCGCCATTATGCTGGCCGGTCTTTTCAGGTGAGATTAACATAATAAATGCTTTGTCCAGATATGTATACTGGTCTGTGCTTTTTCATTTCACATCTTCACACTCATCCCAAACTCACTACAAAGAGATATGGATTGACCATGATAGTTCAAGGGTGGTGCCAGGATAGCTTGGTGCAAAGAGGCACCAAGCGATCCTGGCACCACCCTTGAACACACCATGGTCAAATTATTTCCTTCATCCATTACGTACTGCGGCTGATTAAAAAAAAAATTGCTTACTATGAAGGCTACAGACTAAGACATAGATCAGTCATTTTAGTTCAAGGGTGTTGCCAGAATAGCTTGCCACCTCAGGCTCCAAGCTATCCTGGCACCATCCTTGAACTATCATAGTCAAATTTGTTTCGAGCAGTAGTGTATCAGGATGAAAAGGGTTAACCAAACTGTCTCCTTAGTCTTCAGTTTCGTGACTTGTGACCCTAGGACTCCATGTGTTCATGTGGTAAGGTCCAGTGTCACACCTATTCCCCACATCACTATCCTTTCAGTCTTTCCAGATGGGTAAACAAGTTTGAATTGACTGATAAGAGGAAATGTGTAGACTATGCTTATGTGCACCGGTCTGTGAGCTTGGACTGTACAACTTTATATCTACAGGTGTTGAGAGCCCTGCAAGTGCGGCCAAGCACTCAGATGCTGTCTGACATTCTCTCTCGCTTGGTGGAAACCGTCGCTGAGCAAGGTGAAGACATGCAGGGCTATGTTACCGAGATCATGCTTACCCTGGAGGCCTTTGTGGACAACCTTGACCTTGAGTTCCGCCCCATTGACTTCATGCGTGAGCTGTTCATGTCCACACCCAACTTAGCGAAAGAGCAGGCAGAGAATCGGCGGAGCGCGATCATTGCCCCATCTCCACGACAGCCGTACCCCCACCATGCTCGGAGTACCAGCTACTCGGCTTCTGTGTTCATGCAGCGTGCTCACCATGGCTCAGGTAATTATGATGATTAATTTGGTAATGAGTCAGGTTAATCATGATTATTCAAGGGTAGTGCCTGGACCATGAGCTACTCCACCTCTGTGTGTTGACCGTGATCGTTCAATGATGGCAGCCCCTGATTAACATCATTTCTGGGTATACCAGTGGGCATAAGGTGATTGGACCAATGTGGGCTGCTGCTGGCCATGCACAGCTGAAGGAGGTTAAAAAAACTGTGCATCTTTTGATGCAAACAGTGGAGATATTGCACGTTTATTGGGGCTTTTCATCCACTTTTTGTCGAAACGTGCAGTTTTGGCGTACTTTGGATTTATGCACAATGCCTGCATGCACCGTTTGTCTTGAGTTGAAGCTTTTAGCACTCATTTATTTATTTGTTTGTTTGCTTGTTCGTTCTTTTAAACTATCTGATAGCAGTCATACAAGTTAGTTACTTTGTCACATCTGTAATTGAAATAATGTGATTGTCAGAACCAACTAATTTCTGAGTTACGTTGCTTAAAGAGTTACAGTAGCTTTAAAAGTTATTGTAGCTATTAATTTGAGACTAATTTGAGACTTGCCACATTTGGATACGCAACTTTTTGCCAAGTGTCCGAATGCAACAAGTCTCGAATTGGTCAACCCTTTGGCTCAATGGCTGTCAGTAGCGTTTTATGTCATGATGGTTCCTGTAGGAATCATCGTGACATAAACTGCTACCAGCAGCCAAAGGGTTAATGTACAACAGCTGTTGATGCGAACCCTCGTTGCAGGCTAATCTATGTGCTTGCAGTCAAATTTCTTATTCCAGTGTTGGAGAAAAAGCAGGAGACGCCTGATGTTGCATGCCTTGTAGTAGAGGAAGGTGATCAATGGTTTTGAAGTGTTGACTCTGGTTTTCTTTGCGCAACTGCCAGTCTAACCTCTCTCTGCTAATGTCGCCTAGAGACTGATCTTTATGAGCTCCTGCAGGCTGTGGGGGCTCACACCTTATCCCATTTAACCCCATCGCCGGATTTTGGAGGTGTTCAATTGCAGGAGATGGACCTTCCATGATAATTCAAGGGCAGTGCCCAATTAGCTTGGCACCTGACGGAGCCAAGCTAATCTGGCACTGCCCTTGAATTATCATGGCTGATCCATCTCCTGCTGTAGGGTGTTGGGAGTTAAATTGGTTAAATCAATTTTTGGGCACGGAAGGTCATTAGGAATGCCCGGTGAAGGCAAATGACAGTAAATCCATGTTTGTGAAAAGCGGGATTTTCGTAGTGTTCCAGTGAAAATCCTACTTTTTACAAGAATTGACTTACTGTCTTTTACTTTGGTAGGGCAGTTCAGTCTGACCATGTTCTTGTTATCCTGTGTGACCAAGACTTGTTTGTGGGTGTGATTTTCTGATTTTTTTTCATTTATTACAAGTATTTAAAAAAAAAATTAAAAGACTTGTAGAAACTTGAAATAGACGTGTGTTTATTTATGAAAGCACTGGGAATGGGAGCAGATACTGCAGGCAATTTAGAGTGAAGGGACACAACTTAGAGTCTCTAATCTATAAGAAGTTACATTAATAATTTGCATTTCATGTGTATTCGTTATTTCACATTATTGATACTACAAAATGTTTTGGCTTTGAGGTCATATTTTGAGAAAAAAAATGTAAACACTTTTTTATTTCCTGATAAAAACTTAAATCATTAATGATTTGTTTTCCTGTCTTTGCTTCAAATAAGACAGCAAACTCAAAAGAAAACTCTTTACAGTAATCAGGCTGATTTTTTAGTGATCAACAGAGGGAGCTGCGTTCTAATAAACATTTTTGACTAATTTGGCTTACGTGTGTGGCATTGAAGTCTATTTTTCTTCTTCTTTATTTCTTGTGTATTTGACGCACTTACTAACATTTTTATGCAGCTTTGTGTGTGTGCGTGCAGGTTTGTATATATGTGTGTGTGTTATAGTCATGCTAGTCATGGCAATTAACATTGTGTAAAGTTTGAAGTTTATCCCCAATTTTGCTGCTTACATGTATTTTTATTTCCAGCTTCAAATGGTCACAGTTTTTGTTTTTTTGTGTGTTGGTGATTGGTTACATATTTTTGCTGGCTGTTCCCCTGGACTGTTCCAAGCAAAATGCTATATGTATTAGAGGTGTCTAGGGAAAATGTGCATTATTTGGTTTGAAATGTTTGAAGATGATGCAGCCAGGAAATATTTGTACAGTTTCATTTTTGAAATGCGTTTGCATTGTTTGGTCCTGAATTCCTTTAACCCATTTAGCCCGGGACCCTGCAACAGGAGATGGATTGATCATGATAATTCAATAGTAATGCCAGATGAGCTTGGCGCCTTCAGGTGCCAAGCTCATCTGGCACTACCCTTGAATTATCATGATTAGTCCATCTCCTGCAACTGGTACATAGTCATTAGGCAACACCTCCAGAATTTGAGAAATGGGACCTTGGGGCTAAAAGGGTTAACTTGCATGATACATGTATATCATGGTACCTGGGAACCATAAAGTCAGTCCGTGCTGTTTTGATCTCATTATTATAGTGCTGAATGTACATAGACTTGCAAAGAAAAACCACTGGGTAAGCAAAAGATTCTTGGGCACTGGCCAGCAAAGTCTGACATCAGCTTTTGGAGTCAAAGAAGCGTGTATTATATCTGATATGGCACTGTACTAAAGCTCGTAATACTGAAGCTAACCTGTATTTGCATCCATCAAAGTATTGAAATGACCAGTTCAATTTTTTTTTAAACGATGAGTGTTACAGTGGTCATGTGTGTGTTTTACCAGCTCGTATTCAGCAATGATGAACTATTGTTCATGCTTGCATAGCACCTTTTAAGTCTGGTCCATGTGGATCAACTAGGACATTCATGGTGGCAGAGCCTGATCAGTTTGGCTTATCAGGCACTACTCCTTGAACCGCAGTATTAGGATCAATATTGGGAAAGACGCCAAACTCACCTGGCGCTACCTTTGAACTGTTACGGGTCGTCCATCTCCTGCAATGAGTACCCTACTACCATGGTAACAGTGTCCCTCCCAAATCTTGGTCCTAAGAGTGACAGAGTTGGTGTGAACGATTTCACTGCTACGGAAAAGTGAACACAGTCCAGCAGCAAGAGACATAGATCCTCATGAGCCCCCGCAGTTGCGGGGGCTCATGAGGATCTATGCCTCTTGTCGGCACCATTTTTAATCCATGTTCCTGGGATGGCTGGGGCTCTTTAGCATTGAATCAGCAAAGATTGCAGAAATGAAGTCTGCATCAAATGGTGGTAAAGGGGTTAACCCCCTTGCACCTGACAGGTGCTGTTCACAGTACTGGTTACTGAATGCATAACAGGGTTACTCTCTTTCATTCAGGTGACAACCGCAATCGCAGTGGGACAGATGTGGACAGTCGGCGCACCAACCTGGGTCGCTCGCGCAGCGCGCAGTCGCTGAAAAACCTGGATCAGTCTGGGACAGAGGACAAGCTGACGCTGGTGACACAGATTTTCTGGATCACGGTCTCCATGCTGGAGTCGGACTACGAGTACGAGTTCTCTCTGGCTGTGAAGCTACTCAGCAAGGTCAGATTTGTCTTTTGTTTTCTCTTGTTGCGTGGTCAAATAACCCTCTTGTTTGTGCAGGTGTCGGTACTGTGAACGTTACTTGCATCTGCATGCACAAGAGGCCAGACTGAATGCATTCACCCCTTAACCCATTACATCCTGAGGCTGATTTTGTAAAGTTTGCTTATTGTCCAATTGCAGATTAGGAGATAGATTAGCTGTTTAGTTCAAGGGTGGTGCCAGAATAGCTTGGTGTCTCATGCGCCAAGCTATACTGGCACTACCCATGAACTATCTGTCAAATTTATTTCAAGCAACGGGTTATCAGGATGAAAAGGGTTAAAGCACTTTCAGACAGAGATGCCAACAATGACACAAAAATGAAATAACAATAAGTAATGTTTTTTTTTCTATTACGAAAATGGATGTACTGGTTTTTGCTAAATCAGGTGAGGTTAGTTCTACAAAAGGGGCCAGTTGCATGAGCGAGCTTGGTCTTGCACCAGCCACTAAGCAAGGTGCGCCGCTACACAGTTGCATGAGCGAGCTTAGTCCTGCACCAGCCGCTAAGCAAGGTGCGCCACTGTAGCGGCACACCTTGCTTAGTGGCTGGTGCAGGACTAAGCTCGCTCATGCAAGTGGCCCCAGTATTGTATGTGCACAGCTTTGTGTTTTAAATGTCATGGCCCTGAAGTGCTCGTGTGTGATTTTCGGCCTTTTGGCTGAGGTCTGGGATCACAGACCAGCACATCATAATCATGCTTTTGTGTACATCTACAGATTCTGCAGCATTTGCAGCCGGAGAGGCCGGACTGTCGGGAGAAGCTGGACAAGATCCTGCAGCAGATCAAGTGGCCCAACTTCCCGGGTGTCTTTGTCCTTCTGCTCAAGGTCCATTCCCTCACACTATATCACTAGACCTTCACTTTGAATCAGCTTTCTAGTCATGGGGGCTTTTAAAACATTCTGCTCCAGGACCGAAATCCGCAAATTTTGAAATTGCCCCCTCAAGACTGTATTACACTTCAGGAAACAGATTGAGCGTGATAGTTCAAGGGTTTTGCCAGAATAGCTTGGCGCATATGGGCGCCAAGCTATTCTGGCACAACCCTTGAACTATCACGCTTGATCCATGTCTTTGCCGTGGCGTGTCAGAGTTGAATGAGTTAACCCCCCTTCACCGTCAGATCACAAGTTGTGTTCCTGAAATCTGTGAATTCGTCTCCAAGAAGCCACATCCGTCTGAGGACACATGGATACAAAGTGGGGTCAGCAAGAGGCATAGGTCCTGCGCCCCCGCAGGTGCATGAGGATCTATGCCTCTTGCAGTTGGGTGGCATTCACTTTTCCCTCGAATGACCTTGCAGCTCAAAGCAAGGAGCAGGTGTGGGCTGGTCTGTGATTTTGGACAGTACGGTTTTGACCGGTAAGGTGCAAATTACAGACCAGCACACATTTGTCATCAAAACAGACTCGTGCATGATCTGCTGCGAGCCACGAGGTCCAGAATTGCACACTGTCACACAGATGTCATCAAGAATGTGCTTTGATCCCAGCATGCAAAAGGTCATTGGGGCGAAGTCACCAGCAGCTGGCCCACGCACGGTTGTGCACGGGTCAAAAGCAACCGACATCAGCCTGATGACCTTTTGCAGACTGGGATCATGTGTGTGTTTATTGCTTGGCATTTCAGGGTGGGACGTCCCAAGTGGCGGCAGAATCTACATGGGCGTTGCTGTCGAGGATCATCTTGTGTATCAACTCTCCCGTCATGGACCCATCTGGAGCATGGGGTAAACATGTTGTCTTGTTTCATTGGTTTATCTTGCGCTCAAGGATTTTAACCCTTTGCATGTTGGTAGTGGTTTTTGTCACAGTGATTCCTATAGGAATCAGCTCTATAGCATAAAGCAAACTCTTAATGTGAAGTTGCTGACATCTTTTGGTTTTTCAGAAAGGCATCCGTGGGTGAAAGTTTGCTGACAGAAAGACAGAAATCTGTAAATTCAAAATTTGATGTGTAGGCTGCGGGAGAAGCATCACTTGGAAAACGCAGAGCATTATTGTTGGCACCCCATCAAGCTCCAGTTGACTCGTAAACCGCCACCTGCCTTTTGGTGTTTTCATTATATCCAGCTTTCACCTATTTCGTATGAAATGCTATATTTTAATTGTCTGTTTATGTTGTTTGTAAATGACATGGTTGGTGTTAACTCATTACATCCTGAGGATGAAATTATCAGTGTTATATTAGACCCTTTTGAGGCTTATGTTACAGTTCTGGAGACAGATTGACCATGACAGTTCAAGGGTGGTGTCGGAATAGTTTGGCACCTACAGGTAGGAAGCTATTCTGACACCACATTTGAACTTTAATGGTCAATCCACATACTATCATAGCATGCAGGGTTGATAGTCATTACTTTTTTTCTTTAATGAAATAACTTTTCTTTAATTCTGGTAAAAGGTTAAAGAAATAAATTTATTTCTTCAAAATCGTTACCGATGGTATTACTGAGAGGAAGATGTACTTAACTGACAATTTCAGTCTCCAAAAATTGTTGTGTGTTGCCACACAACCAGGGACGTACCTCTAGCAAGCAGTTACCTAATCCCCCGAGTGTCTCCCTATCCTTGGAGTAACCTCCCTTCCAAATCTCGCGAGAGGCCGTTATTTCCAGTTCATACTTGACTGCCATTTTGTTTAGATCCTTCTTTCTCAGTCTCCTGTTATCATCGTCTTTTTTGTCCGTTCTTCGGCCTTGTTTGTCTTTTTTTTGAAAATTAAAGAAATAAATTTCTTTAATTTTTCTTTTTAATGAAATAAATTTGCGTTAAATACGTGAATGATGATTTATTACTCAGCTCAGACAAAAAAAGTGGCATGCAGTTGAAAAGTGACACGCCACCAGATTTCCTCCTCTACCCACTATCTAATACACTATCTGGCCAGATACATGCAGTAGTTATGAGAAGGGGGAAGAAAGAAAAAAACCTCGGAAAACTGCACAGCGCAAGAAAAAGTCATGCGGCTAAAAATGGAACAATTCGGGCTTGTTTGATCTTATTTCGCGCTGCTGACAAATCCACTCATCTGCAAGAGCCATAGATCCTCAAGAACCCCAGCAGTCTTGGGTGGGGAGGGGGGGCGGGGGGTTGGTGGGTTAATGACGATCTATGCCTACTACTATTAAAAATGCCACATTCAGGTTTTCACCTGTGCTGTCCAATCGTTGCTGTACCATCTGCCTTCTCACTCCTGAAACGAAACCCACCCAACTGCAAGAGGCATAGATCCTCATGAGCCCCCGCAACTGCAGGGGCTCATGAGGATCTATGCCTCTTGCTGGCATAATCTGCGCTCTTGTTTCGCTCAAGCAAAGTGGATCCCTTAAGTTTTTCACCTGTCCAATCGTTGCTGTACCATCTGCTTTTTTACTCCTGAAACGAAAACCACCCAACTGAAAGAGGCAAAGATCCTCATGAGCCCCCGCAACTGCGGGGGCTTGTGAGGATCTATGCCTCTTGCTGGGATAATCTACGCTCATGATTTTCTCAAGCAAAGGGATCCGTTAAGTTTTTCACCTGTCCAATCTTTGCTGTACGAGTGCCATCTGCCTTCTCACTCCTGTAATGAAAACCACCCACTGAAAGAGGCATAGATCCTCATGAGCCCCCGCAACTGCAGGGGCACGGCTTTACCAGCCAGTGCTGGCGCCTAGCACTTAGTTCGCTTCCAGCTGCCAGCGAGATAAGGCGCCGCGAGGTCACATTCCACTCTCGCCCGCTCATTCTATTTATATCGCTTGCTACTGTGGGGTACACGGCGTGACCGGCGCTCTGCCGCTATAACAACTACCTACACATTTGTATTCATAACACATCTCTGCCTACAGTGACTGTTGTGGAAGCAACATCGTTCAAAAGTTGAAATTCTCACCTACACACTGATACCAAATATGACAACATTACGACTTGCACTTGTGTAGAAGAAGTGCTGGGGAAGCAGAGGAAGCGCAAACAGCCCTGGGTCACCGATGACATCCTCGATCTCTGTGATGAGAGGAGAGCCTGGAAGAAAAAGAGAGGCCAAGACCTCACATCAGCAAACAAGTACAGACTTGTCAACAAGAAGATCAGGAAGAGGATGAAAGAAGCCAAAGAAGATTGGATTGAAGACCAGTGTTGTAGCGTGGAAGAGGGCATGGCAAATGGCAACAGCAAGAAGGCTTATGAAACGCTAAGGACCCTCACCAAGACTCAACAGCGAACAGCCACAGTCATCGAAGACAGCAGCGGCCAACTCCTTACGGAAAACACTGCTGTACTAAACAGATGGACTGAGTACTGCCGAGACTTGTATAACTACAAGGCTGAGCCAGACACCAGCATCCTCCAAAACAACCAGGCTGGGGCCAGGAAGGCTGAAGACCTGCCAGTGTTAGCTGAAGAGGTGGAAGCAGCCGTACGCGGCCTGAAGGGAGGAAAGTCTCCAGGTGTAGACAACGTACCTGCTGAACTGTTGAAACATGGAGGAGAAGTAACAACGAAGGTCCTCACTACACTCTGTCAAAAGATCTGGGAGCAAAAGAAATGGCCAGTAGAATGGACACAGTCTCTAGTGATCCCGCTCCCCAAGAAAGGAAACCTGAAACAGTGCCAGAACTACAGAATTATCAGTCTGATAAGTCACCCTAGCAAAGTAATGCTTAGAATCATTCTCAACCGCCTCAAAACTTTCGCCGAGGAACTGCTGGCAGAAGAACAGGCTGGCTTCAGAGTTGGAAGAAGCACTGTAGAGCAGATTTTCAACTGCCGCGTCCTGATCGAGAAACATCTGCAGCATCAGCGCGAACTCTACCACAACTTCATTGATTTCAGGAAAGCATTTGATCGCGTCTGGCACGACGGACTCTGGCAAGTCATGAGATCGTTCAACATAGAGGAGGGACTGATCCAAATGATAGAAGCGCTTTACAAGAACGCCTGCAGCGCGGTTCTACTTAACAATCAGTCAGGCGAGTTCTTCAGGACGACGATCGGTGTCCGTCAAGGATGCCTGCTCTCTCCTGTCCTTTTCAACATATTCCTGGAGAAGATCATGCAGGAAACCCTCCACGACCACCATACTTCAATCTCTATTGGTGGCAGATCCCTGTGCAATCTTCGATTCGCAGACGACATTGACCTCATGGCAGGCAGCAATAGTGAGCTCCAAAACCTGACAGACAAACTTTCAAGTAGCGCAGGGTCTTATGGCATGGAGATCAGTACGGATAAAAGCAAAGTGATGATCAACACCACAAGCGACAGCAGCAGCAACATTCACATGAATGGCCAAAAGCTAGAAGAGGTCAATAGCTTCAAGTACTTGGGAGCCACCCTGTCCAAAGACGGTAGTTGCATAGCAGAGATCCGTATCAGGATAGGTACAGCAACATCCGCAATGGCCAGGCTGGACAGGATATGGCGAAGTAACTCCATCAGCTTCACCATCAAGTACAGGCTTTACAAGTCCCTCATAGTGTCTATTCTACTCTACGGCTGTGAGACTTGGACACTGCTTGCAGACTCAGAAAAGAAAATCCAGGCCTTTGAGAACAAGTGCCTGAGGAAGTTGCTCCGCATCTCGTACCGCGAGCACAAGACCAACGAATATGTACGGAGCATCGTCACTTCCCTGGTGGGCCCACATGAACCCCTTCTGGCAACCGTGAAACGGCGCAAGCTTGCTTGGTTTGGCCACGTGACCCGACACAACACCTTGTCCAAGACTATCCTCCAAGGCACTCTCGAAGGAAGTCGTCGGCGAGGTCGTCAGAGAAAGAGTTGGGTCGCAAACATAAAAGAATGGACCGAACTCGAGATGTCTGACTTGCTTGCCACCGCCCAAAATAGAACTCGGTGGAGAGCACTGTCTGTTGCTGCTGCCTTTCAGTCCCCCCAACGCCCAGTTCGGGCAAGGGACTGATGATGATGATGATGATGAGCAGGTTATGGTGAAAATAAAGAGAACGGGAATTTGTTGATGTACGATGTCGGTGTTTGTTGTGAAATTGACAAAGTTCCCACAGCCATAACACGAAGACGCTACTTTTCCCAACGAAACACACTTGCATGCATAAGGGTCAGCATGCCTACAGTAAGTATCACTTACCGGATTTTGGATTCATGGTGGGGGACGAAAGCAGGAGGGTGGTTAATGAGGTCACTGACAGGTCGCGTGTTGTGTGGTACACGGCGTGACCGGCGCTCTGCCGCTATAACAACTACCTACTGGTTTGTATTCATAACACAAATCTGCCTGAAGTGACTGTTGTGGAAGCAACATCGTTCAAAAGTTGAAATTCTCACCTACACACTGATACCAAACATGACAACATTACGACTTACACTTGTGTAGCAGGTTATGGTAAAAATAAAGGGAAAGGGAATTTGTTGATGTCGGTGTTTGTTGTGAAATTGACAAAGTTCCCACAGCCATAACACGAAGACGCTACTTTTCCCAACGAAACACACTTGCATGCATAAGGGTCAGCATGTCTACAGTAAGTATCACTTAGCGGATTTTGGATTCATAGTGGGGGACGGAAGCAGGAGGGTGGTTAATGAGGTCACTGACAGGTCGCGTGTTCTGGCATTTCTCGCCCGCAGCCGTCTCGGTACTCCACAGACTGCTATTGCCATCCCGAAATACGATCAGTCCATAACAGGTCACAAAATTCAACAGTGTTTTTAAACATACCTTGAGGTTTAACACATTTTCTGACACACTAGACATAAGAACCGTTTTACGGGGAGTAGACGTCGGCGGAATAAAAACTTGTATACCACTATCACCTTCATTAGTGCTGTTATCAGTGTCGGTGTTATGAGTGTCACATGCTGCGGATTGAAACGATCGTTTCTTTCCATGCCGGGAACCCCGCTTCGCTGGTCGTCCTCCTTTACCTAGCTGCATGAAGTGAACACACGCGACACATTCTTCAACACTCGTATTTGGATGGAACATGGTCCAAATGTGTTGTGATGAGGCAATATCAGACGCCGCATTTCGCGTTGTCTCCTCGGACACACGTGTTCCAGTCGAGTCTATCCGTTTCATCCGACAATAGCAACTCCTACACATTGTTTTGGAGTGCATCATGTCTTTGTCTTCCTGGATATTAATTCCATAACACTTGTGGATTAAGTGTTCATAATTGATACAAAGAAATGACTTTTTATCCGTGTATCTCTTTTGTGATCTCTCGCCACATATTCTGCACAATGCATTAACTCTCATTGCATGGAACACACCTGTGTGTACACAGACTGTACGCGTTTCATCAGACTCCATCATGATCAAAAGTTAAATCAAAAGTACATTTACAAGGTTGACTGTTAGTGTTACACTATTTCCCAAGAAAGAAACGTGGCTATCTCCTCAATAGTATCCGTGTAACTAAGCCCTCTCTTTCCCCAATGCCGGGAGTGTACACCAAGTCGGATGTCTGGAACTTGTCTGTCGACACTGTCAGTGACCTCATTAATTACCCTCCTGCTTCCGTCCCCCACCATGAACCCAAAATCCATTAAGTGATACGTACTGTAGGCATGCTAACCCTTATGCATGCAAGTGTGTTTCACTGGGAAAAGTAGCGTCTTTGTGTTATGGCTGTGGGAACTTTGTCAATTTCACAATAAATTCTCGTTTTCGTACATCAACAAATTCCCGTTCTCTTTATTTTCACCATGACCTGCTACACAAGTGCAAGTCGTAATGTTGTCATGTTTGGTTTCAGTGTGTAGGTGAGAATTTCAACATGAACGATGTTGCTTCCACAACAGTCACTTTAGGCAGAGATGTGTTATGAATACAAATGTGTAGGTAGTTGTTATAGCGGCAGAGAGCCGGTCACGCCGTGTACCGCTCAGTAGTGCGATATAAATAGAATGAGCGGGCGAGAGTGGAACTCGCGGCAGCCTTATCTCTCTGGCAGCTGGAAGCGAACTAAGTGTCGGCTATGGTAAAGGCGTGGGGGGCTCATTAGGATCTATGC
The DNA here is from genome assembly GCA_036245525.1 of Semisulcospira habei. Lineage (NCBI taxonomy): Eukaryota > Metazoa > Mollusca > Gastropoda > Semisulcospiridae > Semisulcospira > Semisulcospira habei. The sequence continues at coordinate 67,354,012 of BTPG01000005.1, forward strand.
CTCTTCCTGGGATAATCTACGCTCGTGATCTTCTCAAGCAAAGGGGATCCGTTAAGTTTTTCACCCAGAGGCATAGATCCTCCAAACCGCCTCAAACTGGCTGCAACTGGGTCAAACCGGCTTTGCGTATAGGCATCTGTTGTTCGTGGCGGAAAAACGAACTGAAGTAACAAAATTTTTAACGAAAGAAATCGATAATCGTTACTTTTATTTTTTTAATTCGTTGAATTTTCTTTAACTTTTTTAAAACATTAATGCGTTAAATTTTCTTTAACCAAAAATTTAATTTGTTAAATCGTTAAATCGTTATTTCGTTAAATCTTCCAACCCTGATAGCATGTCAGGTCTTTATGGGTTGATGTGTGTCAGGGTTTCCCTTGCTGACTACCGCCTTGCTGCCGTATCTTGTCCACAACTATGAGAACCCATGTAAGACCTGCCGGGATGCTGCCGACAATGTGGCTCAGGTTTGTGCCTGTTTCTTGCTTTTTATGAGCAGGTGTGAATCCAGGAAATCCAGGATTTAACCAATTTTATGGAAGTGTCATCAAATGATTAAGTACCAGTTGCAGGAGATGAATCAACCCTGAGGATTAATAGGTAGTGCCATATTAGCCAGCATTGTTCATTGTTTGGTGTTCTTGCCTGAATACTTCCAGGATGACCCCCTGCAGGGCAAGAGAATAGGAATTTGTTTTTTCAAAATACATTACCGATGGCATTACTATATGGAATACACTCTATAGCCTGTCGATTTCATCCCAAAGTTGTGTCCCCTACACAACTGGGGAGGAGACACCGGGGATCTAGACATAGGGGCCCCGGGTGGCCTCCCCTTACTACCCTATCCTGGCAAGCATAGGGCGAACTCCTGTCAGTTTCACTCTTAGCTCGAACGTGGACGGTCGGGTTTTTGCTTTGCTACGTTTTTTGACTGGTGTCTTCTGTGGTTATTGCTACAAACGTTTGGCTTTTTGCCTTGGATTAGACTTCTCCTTGGACTCAGTGTACTTCGTTGGTGTGTTCTACACTTCAACGTTTTACTGTATGTGGACTTAGCGCCGACCGGTTCCGACCAGTTTGACTTTCAGTGCACTTCGTCCTTGGCTGCGGCCTTGGGTTTTGGCTTGTGAGTTTACTTGTGGCTTTGTGCCTCGTGGTGTGAGTTCGGCGCTTGAGTGTGTTCCTTCCTGCGAACAGTGTGAAACGAACGTTATGGCGGCTTCTGTTGAAGGCTTGCCTCCTTTTGTGAGGATTTTCTGTGGCCCTCGGACACCCTCGTCGTCTGCCGGTCGTGCTCAGACTGCTCTTCCGACAGGATGTGTGACGTGTGTGCCGACAGGAGTGAGGACCGGTTGTCTCAGATGTGGGATTTCTACAGATGTGTCCTTCCTTCCTGGTCTCGACAGTCTCCCCGGACTTCTCCGCAGGATGGCGTCGCTCCGTCGGCTCCTTGGGCCCCACTTCGCTCCGGCATCCAGGTAAGTCCCCTTCTTTTACCGTAACCGCGCAGGAACTCCCTCTCCACTCCGAGACTTCTGAGCAGGGCAGGCGAGTATCAGAGTTGTGCTCCCCACGCTTGCGTGGCTTGAGCTCCTTTATTTTGCTCCCCCCTCCCTCCCGCTCTGTTTCGCCCGAGCGGGTCGGGCGAGCTGAGCGTTTGTCCACGCCCTCCCGCTCAGTTTCTTCCGAGCTGGCCCGGCGTGACTAGCACAAACGTACTAAAAAAGAGAAAAAAAGTAGGCATAGAGGCTCTCCTCACACTCCGCGGCTTCCGCGCGTGACCAGAGGCCTTGTTTTGTCCACCCACTCTGATTCGTCCGAGCGGGCCGAGCTACCTACATTTACGTCCCTCCCCCGCCCCGTTTCGATCAGGCGGGCCCGGTGTGACTCTGACACGAGACCCCCTTGCTCCGAGGCTTCAGAGCGGGGGCCGCGTGTCCCATTTCGGTCCCCTCCCCGCTCCGAATTATCTGAGCGGGCCTGGAGAGACACGTTACCGTCCCCCCCCCTCGCCCCGTTTCGACCAGGCGGGCCCAGTGTGACCTTGTCACGCATCCCCCACGCTCCGAGGCTTCGGAGCGGGGGTCGCGCACCCCAATTTTGTCCCCTCCCCACTCCGTCTTTCCTGAGCGGGCTTGGCGTGACACTTTTCTGTCCTCCCCCCCCCCCCCTCCCCCCGCCCCGAACTTTCCAGGCGGGCCCGGCGTGACTCAGACAATTACTCACAGGTGCGGTTTCGCGCCCCCCAATTTTGTCCCCTCCCCGCTCAGCTTTTCCTGAGCGGGCTTGGCGTGACACTTATCTGTCCCCCCCCCCCCCCACCCCCCCGATCTTTCCAGGCGGGCCCGGTGTGACTCAGACTTTTCTCACAGGTGCGGATTCCCGCGCCCCAATTTTGTCCCCTCCCTGCTCCGCTTTTCCTGAGCGGGCTTGGCGTGACACTTTTCTGGCCCCCCCCCCCCCCCCCCCCCGCCCCAAACTTTCCAGGCGGGTCCGGTGTGACTCAAACATTTACTCACAGGTGCGGATTCGCGGCGAGCAGGTTGGGGGTGCTGGGGTTCCCCTTCTGCCTCCCCACTTACGTTCGGAGCGCGGTCCTCGGCTCTCGCATTCTCCTCGTCGTCCCGCGTGCTGTTCCCATCACTAGTAGCCCCCCCTCCCCTTGCACTTCGGCGAGTCTGGGGCTTACAGAGCAAACTTCGCCTTTGGCCGTGGTTGGTCGCGGTCCCTTCTTCCTCGCGACGCTCCGCCGTGCGGGCTTCGCGGGCGGCTCCGCCTATCTTTTGCGCTTGCCCGCGCCAGTCGCCTTCGGCGGTCTCGCGCTCTCGGAGCCGGTCGCCCCTCCTTGCGGCTTTGCTTGATAGGCGGACGGTGGAGGTAGACCCTGACACACTAGCCTGCATCCAGCGGATACGGCTTCAGCCATCTTCTTGCGGGATTCGCCCTCTGGCTCGCTTCTCAGCTGTTTCATCGGCCTCCTCCTCGTCTAGGATTTCGGCCCTTCACTCAGCTCACAGACGGTTCGTGCTTTGGAAGAGGCCTCCCGTCTGATCACCAACTTCCTCCCTCCTGACATGTCCACCTTCGCCTCCTCTGAAGAGACAGGCGTCCGCCAGGGTTGATGCGCAGCGGCAGGCTAAGGTCGCAAGTCTCTCCCTCAGCCACACGGTTTCCGGGATCTCGTCGATGCTTTCTCGGCCTGGCTTCGCCAGGACTCCTTCGGCGACGAGGATTTTTTTTCGCAGATAAGCGTTGGCCTGCGGGGATTTGTATGTCTTTTTGCCAGGCTTGGTACGCTGGACTCTGTCAAGCCTTCACTGTCCCTTTCCTTCGGTGGATGCGGCAGCCGTCAACCAGGTGGGTGGGCTCCGGCTAGTCCAGAATGCTTGGCCTCGCCCTCTTGACAGATTCGCTTCCTTAGTTCGGAATTGGCGACGCAAGCGGTTCTACATTACCTGGAGGACTCTTGGGACCTGGAAGTGTCATCCCCGCTCCATGGCGTACATTCCATTTTGGTTGCTGCTAACACGGCCGCCTACCATTCCTCAACCAACCCTTTGGCGGCGGCAGCCTACTGTGACCTTTGGCCGCGTGTTTCGCGCCTACGACTTTGCAGGGATCTCCCCTAGATGGTGAAGACGCAGCTGCGCCAGGCTCCACTCAGCGGTTCCCTCTTTTTGGTGAGACGTGGCAGACTGTAAAGGATCTACCAAGGACCTGTGGCCCTGTCCTGCCTCCGCCCCCGCTGCGTCTCGCTTCGCTCGGGCCTGCTGACTTTGTCCCTTCTCCGTCCCCGTCGACAGTTCTTGGGTCTCCAGTCGGCGGGCGGCTTTCCTTCTACAGCGACCATAGGAGATTGCTGTTCCCAGACGACCCTTGGATCATCTCAAAAAGTCGACCAATCTCAGGCAGTAGCTCTGTGTCGAGAAATCACGTCCTTACTCGACAAAGCGGCGACAGAAGTGGTTTCTCGTCAAGACTTGCTGGCGTTCTACAGCTGCCTCTTTCTCGTTGCCAAGCCTGGGGGCAGGGGCGGCCAGTCTTCGACTTGTCGGCGCTAAACCAGTTCTTTTCAGCGCCTCACTTTCAGGTGGAGACAGCCAGGACTCTCCGCGCAGCCGTCCAACCGATGGACTTCGCGATCAACATCGTTCTGTCAGACACTTTTCTCCACGTTCCAATTCATCCGTCGTCTCGCCGTTATCGCCGATTTGCTTTTGCCGGGGTCGTTTACCTGTTCCGAGCCCTTCTCTTCGGCCTCAACATCAGTCCTTGGGTCTTCACGAGGCTCCTCAACGCGGTGATGGCCCTTTTTCAACAGAGGTCTCTGAGTCCGGCCTCCAACTACCTAGACGACTTACTTTTGTGCATCCTGATCGCCTCGGCGCTCGAGGAGGACAGCTTTATGCCCGCCCGCTGCAGCTACTCTTTCTCCTCCACTGGCGTCCCTCGTCGGGCTCCCTGACGGATCCGGTCCCAGTTTCCCCAGTTTCCCCGTTGTCCCGACCACACCTCCAGAGGTGGACGGACCTTGCGTGGTTGGCGATGGGCGTGCCTCTACACTCCCCTTTGCTCCGGTGGTCTCTCTGCACCGATGCGAGCCAGTCGGGCTGGGGCGCTCGCATGTTACCAGACTTTGTCTCGGCCTCGGGCCTCTGGCCCCGGGACCTTGCGGACAAGCACAGCATCTGGTTAGAGATGAAGGCGGTGTGGATGGCTCTCGACTTCTGGCAGGGAATGCTGACTGGCCAAGAGGTCCTCGTTCTCTCGGACAAAACGGCGGTGGTGGCCTACATACAGAACCAGGGGGGGGGGGCACACGCTCGCCCTCCCTGTGCATCCTCCTTTACCACCTCCTTCTCTGGTGCAGGGACCGGGGGCATTACTCTTCAAGCCCGCGACTTTCCTGGCCACCTAACATGATCACAGATGCCCTGTCCCGCCGTGGACAGATGTTCCACACAGAATGGTCCTGGCGCCCGGAATCTTTTGCCTGATCGGCTCGCGATGGGAGATGCCTCTAGTCGACCTGTTTGCCACCAATTGGAACAACCAGTTTCCGGTGTACGTCTCCCCTTTTCCGAACCCGCTCGCCTGGGCGGTGGTTGTGCTCTTCTTCCCTGGGACGGACTGGTCGCTTATGCCTCTCCCCCCCCCTCCCCCCCCCCCCCCCTGTCTGGGCTGGTACCGAAGATCCTGCGGAAAACTTCTGGGATGCTCCACGGTTCTCGTCCTGGTGGCCCCCTGTAATTGGACCAAGAGCTGGACCTCGGACTTACTCGCGCTAGCAACGGACCAGCCCTAGAGCTCCCTGCTCCACACACGATGCTCTAGCAGGCCCGCCAGGCTCTCTTCCACCCTTGCCCAGAGCCTCTCCTCCTACACGCCTGGAGGTTGTCTGGCAAGCCCTCGCCGCTAGAGGTTCTCGGAGGCAGTGATTGCAGCAGCCCGCAGACTGTCTACACAGAAGGTGTACGAAGGCAAGTGGAGGGTCTTCAGTCCTGGTGCGCCGCCCTGCGGCTACTCACCACGAGTCTAACTTCCCCCCTACTGGCGGAATTCTTCCTGCGGCTCGTCAATGATCAAGGCTTAGCCTCTGTTACCATCAAGGGTTACCGCGCCATGATCGCGGATACTTAACGCCGCCTGGGCCTTCCGGATCCAGGCCCTTGCAATGACCTTTCGGACCTGTTGGCTCACTGGAGCTCCGACATCCGATCTCCCGTTCCCTCTTACCTCGTTGGGTCCTCGCCTGGGTACTGATGTGGCTAAAGACGGACCGCTTCGAACCTCTGCCTTTTGCACGGTTCTCCGACCAGACCCGGGAAACATGTTTCCTTCTGGCTCTCGCCACAGCGTTTTGCGTCAGCGAGCTTTACGCGCTCTCGGTACGACCCGCCTGTCTGCAGTTTCGTTCCGACGGCTCTGCGCAGCTTCTCGCTGACCCATCCTTTCTGGCCAAGAACCGCCTTCCCTCGGCTGCACCCCTGATGCTGACCGTACGTCCGCTCAGTGGGACGGACCTAGCCCACGAGTCGCGTCAACAGGACCTGGCTCGGGCTTCGGTGGGGGATTCGGTCAGCCTAACAGGAACTCTCCCTTGACGGGAATAGACCTTTGCAGATCGGGCGCATGAAGGGGGAGCAGTAGCCACCAGCGTGATCCTGGCCCGCAACTGCTCAGTTAAGGAAATTTTTACAGCAGTCGGCGGGCATGCAGACTCCACCTTCGCCCGCTTCTTCCTCCGAGACCTATCCGGCCAGCGTGACTCACTGGTCCAGGTGGGCAACTTCTCCGCGGCCCAGCACTCCCTCCTTAGGCACGTCATAGCTGAAATCGTCGGGAGTGCTCCTGCGTGGGCCGGCGGGGGGATTAAGTTCTGGGCTTAGGGTAGGCACCCTCCTCCTCTTTGTTATTCTTCCATATAGTAATGCCATCGGTAATGTATTTTGAAAAAACAAATGAATTTTTTTTCTAAAATGTATTTTTTTGAAAAATACTTACCGATGGCATTACTCGGACAGCCCTCCCTCCTACCCCGCTTGCCTCTTTTTGGCTAAGTGTGAAACTGACAGGAGTTCGCCCTATGCTTGCTGGGATAGGGTAGTAAGGGGAGGCCACCCGGGGCCCCTATGTCTGGATCCCCGGTGTCTCCTCCCCAGTTGTGTAGGGGACACAACTTTGGGCTGACATCGATAGGCTATAGAGTGTATTCCATATTGTAATGCCATCGGTAAGTATTTTTTAAAAAAATACATTTTAGAAAAAAATACATTTTTCATAAATGAAAAAATGCTCAACTTTGACTTAATCACTGAATTAAAAGGGCGGAAAAGCATATGGTCGTAAAAGAGAAATAAGTCAAAAGAATTTCATTTGGTACTGCAAGCAGAGAGAGATTCTGCAGTATTCTTGGGTGACAGTGTGAAAACTTGAAAAGACTGAAAACAGTACACGGAGTAACTATGTCCCATAATCCATGGCCAGCATGAGACCTAAATTCTCATGAGCCCCTGCAGATGCAGGGCTCATGAGAATGTATGCCTCTTGCAGATGGAACAGGATGGCTGAGGGTCGTTCTGTCTGAACAAAAGGGCTAAAGAAAATCAGCTTTCTGGGATTTTGAAAAAGCTGAATCAGTTTCCAGGGCTGAATACTGTCAGCCATGAGTATTGCAGGAATAACAAGTTTTCTTGCATGTGCATAACTAGATCTGCACAGATGGTGTACAAGTGAACTGGTAAGGTAACAGCCTAGTCCTGCTTGTGTACACACATTCACCACTAATGTTGTGTCTGTTCCACAGATGTGCGGGCAACAATCGGAGGACCTGACCAACCTGGCCACAGTGATGTCCCTTTACAGCCGTGGCACGTTCGGCAAGGATAGTGTACAGTGGACCAAGTGCGTGATCAAATACTTGCTTGATGTCTATGCCTGCTCCGCCCTGACTTTGGTCTCCTTTCTTGTCGAGGTGAGCTCTCTGTTTATGCTTATTCAGGCATCTGTACAGTCAGAGTTATCTAGGGTACTGCAGTGGGTGAGATATGTGCTGGTCTGTGATTTTGGACGTTAGGGCACATTGGTATAAGGTCCAGACTCACAGACCAGTACACAAATGTTGTCAAATATCTGCAGGCTGTGTTAGTGTGTGCACAGCTTCTATGCTGGTCACTTTTTGTTAACCCATATCCATCGGTATACTCCCGCGTGCGTACACACCCATTTCCGTCGGAATACACCGCCGCGCGTAGGCCGCCCTTTCCGACGGAATACTCCCCGACGCGTAGATTAGGTGGTTCCCCTGTGTCCCTCGGTGTACACGTAAACCCCTACTTCCCATGACATCACTGTTTAGTGCTCTAAACGTCATCGAAATGTGTGCACTTTTCCCAGTTTGACCGCGAATTTGTCGGAAGTTGTAAGCCTTTGTTACGCTAATTTTCACCGCGTGTTTCGAGTGAATACATCGAGCATGATGGCCGAGCCAGGTGAGAGAGACGATGTGAGTGACGGAAGTGATTTTGAATTAGATCTTGACGGCGACGTATTAGGGGAAGATGAAGAGTTGGTGGCGATTCGAGATGTATGAGTGTACGACGAGTTAAATGATTTAGCTCGTCAAATTTTCGGCGATAGCGAGGAAGACGACGACGATGATTTTGCTGGCTTTCAAGATGGCTGGCAACGCGACAATTTTCTTCCTCGTGTCAAAAGAAACTATCGGCGCCAGCAGGGACTGAATGTCGCTCTTCCCCAGAATCCCAAAGCAGTGGATTATTTCCAGCTGTTTTGGGATCAGTCCATGTGGGACAGATTGGTGACAGAGACAAATCGTTATGCGGGGCAACAGCGTGCGGCGAATCCACCTCCGCTGAACGTAAGATGGTCGGAGGTCGATGAAGGAGACATGAAAACTTTTATCGCTCTCTGTCTCATGATGGGGATAATTCGTCTCCCAACAAGGAATGATTATTGGAGAACCAAGGAAGACTGCTGGCTGGCACATACCAACTTTGGGAAGGCCATGTCACGCGACCGCTTCGGTTCGATCTGGCGGTACCTTCACCTTCAAGACAGTGCCACACCTGTGCCAGGTGACATGCTAACCAAGCTGCGATGGTTTATTAATCACTTGGTCAACAAGTACCAGACAGTGTACACGCCAGGTTTGTACCTTTTTATGTCTCAGACCCCCCCCCCCAACAAAACAAAAAAGAGATGTGCTTGATATCCTGTTATTGAATCCAGTCACTCTTACATGAACTAAAGTTGTTGGTGTTTACATTTTTGACTCAGTCTGCTAGCGCCCTTCTCACTCTTGTTTTTGTTGTGAATTTGAATATTCTTCTTACATGGTATGGAGCCATTACTTGTAGGCTGAAAGATTTCTGTCAAGTGCTGTCTGTGTATATTTTATTTTTGTCTTCATCTTTTTCCAGTTGATTATGAAGTTAACAAATCTGTACTTTTATGTTTTCAGGTCCAACTTACACGGTTGATGAAACGATGGTCAAGTTCAAGGGGCGTCTTGGATTCCGCCAGTACCTGCCAATGAAGCCAACAAAGTGGGGAATCAAGATTTGGAGCCTGGCGGAGAGCACCACAGGCTACATCGTCAACTGCCAAGTTTACACGGGCCGAGATGGTGGAAGGACAGAACACGGACTGGCACACAGGGTTGTAATGGACATGTGTGTGCCTCTCCAAGGCACACAAAGTGAAGTTTACTTTGACAATTTCTTCACAAGTTGCAGGCTTCTGGAGGACCTGAAAGCCCTTAGCATCCAGGGGTGTGGAACTGTCCGTGCTAACCGAAAGGGGCTGCCACAAGACCTGGTGCCAAAGAAGGGACGTCCTGCCCTTCAAAAGCATGAGAGCAAGGTTGCTCAAAATAATGACCTCGTCTTCTGCCACTGGCAGGACACAAAGCCAGTGCTTGTGCTGTCCAACTTTCATGATCCGCAAGAGCAGGGTCAGGTAAGGCGGAATGGAGGTGGCCAAGGCAGACGCTACGTTGCCGTTCCTGCGTGTCTGGCTGACTACCAGAAGCACATGAAGGGAGTTGACCTTGCTGACCAAATGGTGGGTTATTACACCCTCAACCACCGCTCCTGGAAATGGTGGCGTCGGCTGTTTTTTCATCAAATGCTGGTGAGCATGCACAATGCATATGTCATTGCTTACAAGAATGAGCCAGACCGTGCAAAGCAGGACTGGCCGCACTTTCCGGACTTTGTGGAGGCAGTGGCACACTCGCTGGTCACGACACGAGTGACATGAGCCGTCCGCCCAGCTGATGCGCCTGCACGTGCCACACTGGACCACAAGGTGGACAAAATATATGAAACGCGCAAGACTTGCCAGGAGTGTTCCAGGAGAGCTCCCCCGAATGAGCGACGGCGTACCACCAAGTATGGCTGTGTGCAGTGCCAGATGCCGTGTCACCAGGAGTGCCTGATCAACCATCTTCGACACCACAATGTTGTGCACAACAATTAATTCTAACTGTGCACCGACTGTGAACAGTGAACTCTAACTGTGCACTAACTGTGAACAGTGAGCTTGTAATCTAATGTGCTAACAGTGAATGTGCAGGGATGTATGTAAGCAATTTTTTTTCCCTCCGACCCTGTACTTCAGTGTTACGAACACTGCTCTACAGGGAAGGAGGGGGAAAAAGATGTTATTTACACAAAATACACAAGTAACTGTGCGAGATTTGTGAAGGACTTTCTTTTATTCTAATGGAATCTTTGGGAAATATCATAGACTTTGAAATGAAATACAAACAACTATGCAGATCATAGTGGGGCCCAGTCTGGAAAATTTACTTTTTCAACAGAGACGGTGGTTTCAGAAGAAACTGTAGTTTTCAAACCATTTGATGGATTTATTCTCTTTTTAATAATGAGATAGTGAATTGAAGTGTGTGTATTTTAAAAGTGTATGTGCTGCAGTGATTTTGGATCATTCTGTTGAAAAAGTCATCTGAACATGAGGTATGTGAATTTTTTTAAATTTTACACTCACCTTTACACTAAAATACTTTTTTCTGTGTTTAATTTTCTAACTTTTTTTTACATAGATGCATAGCATATTCAATTCTGAATCTGCTGATATGCAACACTTGTACTTTTGGATTCTCTTGGAAGCATCTTAAACTTAGAACAGTAAGTCATACGACTGTGAAAATCATCATGTTGCCCTGTCTTGAATTATGTGCTTTTTTGGAAGCAATGGTGGTTGCAATAAAAAATGTGTAGTGTTCAAACCGCTAGATGGATTTCATTTTTTTTTTTTTTACTAGGCAGAAAATAGAACTGTGTATATTTTACAGGCATATATGCTGCATTGATTTTGGATCCTTCTATTGAAATAATGTATTTGAACACAAGGTATGTGTGCATTTTTTCTATAAACTCACATTTACACTAAAATATTGTTTTCTTGTGTTCATTTTTGAGTTTATTTTTACATAGATGGCTAGTATATTCAATGCTGAATCTGCTGATATGCAACACTTAATGTTTTAGGGTGGGTTGAGACTGTAATAAGCATTTTATACAACTAACACTCGTGCACTAAATTTTCCTAAAAAACGGTCAGCTCTGAGCAGGCACTCTCTGTTAGGCCTCTTAGCTCACAGAGTGCCTGACTGGAAGTCTCTTCCAGATGGATATGGGTTAACCCCTTCAGTGCCAGCTGACATAGACTGTCTTTCAGCAATCTTCATTAATAAAAAACAAAACAAACCTAGATGTTCCAGGAACATAGATTCAAAGTGGTGTCTGCAAGAGGCATAGATCCTCATGAGCCCCCGCAGTTGCAGGGCTCATGAGGATCTATACCTCTTGCAGTAATGTGGTGTTCAGATTTCCTCGGCACTCGGCTAATCCCCTTTACTGCCAGTGTACACAGATTGTGTGGGTTTGTTTTTTTAAATCAGTGTAAATTCTTCGGCAAGCCATAAAAGGAACATAAATACAAAGTGGTTTCAGCAAGAGGCATAAATCCTCATGAGCCCCTGCAACTGGGCTCATGAGGATCTATGTCTCTTGCAGTTGTGTAGTGTTTACTTTCTCTCGGCAGTAAAGTGTTTAAGGATAAGGTCAGAGTCACATTCACTGCTTGGAGTGGGGACACACGTGTATACAAGCTACATGCTGTTCAAATGTACCCATTGCAAGATCCTGTCCTTAGAAGAGAAGAACCCAACTAAGAAAGAAACATGTTAGAAAAGACAGTGACAACACATTGTTTCTTCAAAAACATTACCGATGACATTACTGTCTGGAAGTGTCAACTACTTACCCAATTTTAGCTTAAGAACTTGTGTTCCTACACAACCCGGGAGGTACTCGGGGAACCCTAACTAGGGCCGAGAGTAGCCTCCCGTCCCAGCCCATCCGGGCACTCACCATGTGGCCCAATCACAATCAGTCGTTTCTACTTAGCTGTACGTTTCAGACGTGTTTAGCCTATAGGTCCTGGACCGCTTTTAACGGTTATTCACTGGACTGCCGAGAGTCCTCAAAGGAGACGGCTGCCTTTTGAGGACTCTCGCAGAGCTAACCTCAAGGACAAGCGGCTCAGGAGAATAAACAGAGTTGTCGTAACTCAGAACCCTGACCAGACCTTCCCCTGCAGCCACTGCGGTTGAACCTGCCTGTCCCGGATTGGCCTCCGCAGTCACGAAAATGCCTGCAGACGACGTGGGCAAGCCCTATAGAATCTTCGTTCGCGAAGTCAAGCCAAGAGACTGGACTGTCATTTTTGTGGATTACTGTGTTCCTTCGGACTTGTGTGTTTGGATTTATGTGCCTGTACTTGGATTTCGGTGATTGTGCTTCTGGGGGACTGTGTTTTCGTGCTCTTCTTTCTGTTTGCTGTTGGTACTATGGAGGTTACTAACCCCATCCCCGCAACGCAGGAGAGGTAAGGTCTCGGCTCCCGCCCTCAGCCGGCCCCGGACCGGGTGCCTGCTTCGGTTGGTGGTCTTTGTTTTTGATCGGTCCGCTTCGCGCACATCTATCGTTCTCGTTCTCGTGGCCTCGCAGTGCTTGCGCCCGGTCGCCTGCTATTTCTGCTTTCTGTTGCAGTAACCCTGTGCGTACCTGCCAAAGTGTGGAGCTTTTCAGTGGCCGTGTGATAATCACGAATTCTGCCTCCCTTGTGCGGGCTGCAACTCTGACCACACTTGCGCCGTTTGTGTCGCCTGGCCAGAACAACGTTGGTCGCAGCTTTGGGGATTCTACAGGTGCGAGCGTCCGCCTTCGACTAGTGCCCGTGCGTCCCTCATGGAGCCCCCCTCCGTGCCTGGCGCTGTCCCCAGTCGAGCTTGCACTGACCGTGGTGATCAACAGACACGTCGGACACTTGAGCATCGCTCATCCTCCATGACTTCTACACGGACAACGCCCGCTGACTCTTACAGGGAGTCCGCTTTAGGGCAGAGCGCCTGCCTTACGGAGGCAGGCCTGCAGAGACGTGCTTGGCGCAATCATTTGTCCGACAAGAGTCTTGAGAAGTCTCACCTGACAAAGCCCGCGTACTCTTTCGGAGAGTCGCTCAGTGGGCAGCGTGCCCGCCTTACGGAGGCAGGCAAGAGACCCGAGTCCTGGCGTCCACGGATTGATGACAATTTTGCATTTTCTCACTCGGCCTACATCCCTCCATGCTCTAGCGCGTCCTGTGATGAACAACAGAAGCATCGTCCTCCTCTCTGTTCCGGCCGACACAGCCCCCGGCCTTCCTCGTCGTCGGCCCGCTCATCTACTTCACGCGCTTCGGCCCCACGTTCTACTTCAGGCTTGTCTCGGTATGCCTCTCCCCGCCGGTTCCATCGCCCATCACCTTCCCCACCTCAGCCCCGTATTCGGACCTCCGCTGACAAGGATCACCGCGGCCGCCACTCCCGTCATCACAGCCGCTCCCATCATCACAGTCACTCTCCCCGTGTACGACACACGGCTCGCTCCAGGTCCCCGCCTCCCGATCTTTCATTGTCCCCGCCCCCGCTTCGCCCTCTCCAGCGGACACGACACTCGCCGGTGGCTATGGTTTCTCGTCAGGACGGGCTCCGCGCTTTTTTCTCCCTCACGGACCCTCCACCGGCTCTCGCTCCCTCCGCGGGATGAGGAGACTCTTAGTTTACTTCCGGAGAATTCGGTTTTGGCCCTGCTCGACTTTGGAGGCTGCTCCCTCTCGCCGCGCTCTGATGTGACTGATGATCCTGCGTCGACTAGGAACCCTTTGTCGTCGCGCGCGGAAACGCTTCTTGGGATTGACGAAGCAGCTCGTCTTATCGCGGCCGCCCTCCCGGCGGACGCGTGCCCCCCCCATCCCCCCCGCTCAAACGGAAGGTGTCCGCCTTTGTCGATTTGGGCCCTCCGCAGAAGAGATTCAAGTCGCTGCCTCAGCTCCCTGGCTTTCAGGATCTGAGGGATTCCTTCTCCGCTCATCTCCAATCCAATTCCCAGGAGTACTCCTTTTTCGCGGATCGCAAGTGGCCCGCTGACCTCGACATCGCGTTCCGCAAATCCTGGTATGTGGGACATTCCCAATCTTTCCACTGTCCTCTTCCCACGTTGGACCCTCCGGCTGTAGCACAGCTTGGCGGCAACACTCGGCTGAGACACACCTTCCCTCGTGGTTTGGATAAGACGGCGTCCCTAGTGCGGAACACCTTGGCCTGTGGTGGTTTTCTGGAGCTACTCACGCAAGCTTTTATTCGTCGCATTGAAGACTCCCGGCATGCTTCGCCCCTCCTTGGTGATCTCCTCGCCCTAGCGGTTGCGGCAAACCAGCAGCTTATCACTCTTCGGTCAACGCGATGGTGGCTGCTGCTAACTGTGACCTCATGCGTCGTGATGCTGTTCTGCAAGCCTGTCGTGGATTGCCCCCCGATCTGAAGACACAGATGCGTCGCGCTCCTCTTGGTGGCCACCTTCTCTTCGGTGAGACTTGGCAGAAGGTGAAGGATGGAAATTTAGACCGCTGGCCCAGCCGCGTTACCACCTCTCGCTTTCATGCCGCCCGCAAGGCCGTGGGTCGCGCCCTGCGGACCTCCAGACCCTCTTCGTCCTTCATTCCCGCTCATTCCACGGCGCCTCGGAGGGCTCCCGCTTTCGGCTGCGCTAAACCCGTTAGGACTTCTGCCCCCTCCTGGCCCAGGCCTGCCCACCGCTCTGGTCGTGGGCACGGGCGGATCCCCTGACTCCCTACCCGTCCGGTCCCCGCCGACCACTTGGGGGTCTCCGGTCGGCGGGAGGCTGGCCCATTGCAGCGACGTATGGTGGTCGCTGCTGCCGGACGACCCTTGGGTCCTCGCCACCATCACCGAGGCTCTCTCGATTTCCTTTTGTTCGCCTCCGCCGTTGAGACGATCCCCCTTGTGGACAGACATTCCGTCCAACGAGTTCAAAGCCATCGCCTTGCGCGGAGAGGTAGCCTCGCTTCTACAGAAGGCCGCCACGGAGATAGTGTCTCGTCTCGACTCCCCAGCTTTTTCCAGCCGCATCTTCGTGGTCCCAAAGCCGGACGGAAAGTGGCGTCCTATCATCGATCTCTCGGCCCTGAACAAGTTTATTGTGGCTCCAACTTTTCGCATGGAGACCGCCCGGACCCTCTGAGCCACAGTGCAGCCCATGGACTTCGCGGTCAGCCTGGACCTCTCCGATGCGTATCTCCATGTCCCTATGCACCCGGCCTCCAGGAGGTATCTCCGCTTCACTTTCGACGGCGTGATCTACCAGTTTCGAGCCCTTCCGTTTGGTCTCAACCTCAGCCCGTGGGTTTTCACTCGCATCATGGACGCCGTCGTCGCCAAGGCTCGGCAGTCGTCGTCCAGTCCGATCTCAAACTACTTAGACGACCTTCTCCTGCGGAATCCGTCGGAGTCTGCCCTGAGGATGGACAGAGACGCTCTACTCCTGTTGCTGTTTCGCTTGGGGTTCCTGATCCATGCGGACAAGTCGGACCTTTCGCCTTCTCGCCGCTTTATTCATCTTGGAATGGCATTTGCGACCGACATCAACAGAGTGTGTTTGCCGGAGCCTCGGATCCAGAAGTTGGCCTCCCTAGCCGCTCAGGTTGCCCGGGCGGAGTCCGTTGCCGCCAGAGTCTACCTGCAACTTCTTGGCCTGATAAATGCAGCGGCAGATCTCCTGCCTCTAGGTCGTCTTCACTCCCGCCCGCTTCAGTTACATCTCCTGCTCCATTGGCGTCCGTCCTCCGCGTCGCCCTGGTGCCGGTGCCTCCAATCCTTCGCCCACACCTACAGCGCTGGATGGACACATCTTGGCTCGCTTCGGGAGTTCCTCTCGCCTCACCACCCCCTCAGCTCTCGCTATGCGTGAATGCAGGTCTCTCTGGATGGGGTGCACACCTGCTCCCGAGCTTCCTCTCGACGTCCGGCCTCTGGACGCCGGACCTGGCGGACAGACACATCAACTGGCTCGAGCTGCAAGCGGTTTGGCAAGCGCTCATCGTGTGGGAAGTCCACTTTCGCCACCAGACGCTTCTTGTCCTGTCGGACAACACCACTGAGTCTCCTACCTTCAGAAGCAGGGAGGTACACACTCTCCCGATCTGTGCATTCTCCTCTACCGCCTGATGCGCTGGTGCGAGGACCGCGGCATCTCCCTCAGAGCTCGACATATCCCCGGACACTTGAACGTGTTGGCCGACTCCCTCTCTCGGCGCGGCCAGCTACTGCACACGGAATGGACACTACACCCAGACAACTTTCAGATGATCTGCACTCACTGGGAGACTCCCATGATCGACCTATTTGCCACGCGGTGGAATCACCAGCTTCCCCTCTTCGTCTGTCCGATTCCAGACCCTCTAGCCTGGGCTGTCGATGCGCTCTCCATTCCGTGGAACGGGCTCATTGCGTATGCTTATCCCCCGATGGTTCTCGTTCACAAAGTCCTACTCAAGCTCCGAGGTTGCGACGCGATAGTGTTCCTGGTCGCCCCGTTCTAATGGACCAGGTCTTGGACCACCGACCTCCTCAGTCTCGCCACGGGTCCCCCTCTTCGTCTCCCCACCTCGAGGACTATGCTCAAGCAGCCCCGCCAGCCGCTTTTCCACCCATGCCCAGAGCGGCTCCTCCTTCACGCCTGGAGATTGTGCGGCAAGCCCTCACCGCCAGAGGCTTCTCGGGTGCTGCTGTGGAAGCAATCGCTTCAGCCCGTCGACCTTCGACTCGGCGCGTTTACGAGGGCAAATGGCGAGTACTCCAGTCGTGGTGCGATGACCGGCATCTCTCTCCCCTCGCATTGACTACTCCACAGCTCGCGAACTTCTTCCTCTGGCTCTTTAGAGACCTAGGCCTCGCCCCCATCACGATCCGAGGATACCTGTCCATGCTTGCTGACACCGTCATCTCGGCCACCCAGACCCTGGCGCATGTAAAGATCTCGCAGACCTGATAACACATTTTGGCCTGCAGCGCCCGGTTCCCCGCTCCCTGATTCCTCGCTGGGACCTACCCTGGGTCCTGACGTGGCTTAATTCGGACAGGTTCGAACCCCTTTCCCTGGCTCGCTTCGCTGATGTGACACGGAAGACATGTTTCCTTTTAGCCCTAGCCACGGTGGCCAGAGTAAGCTACCTACACGCGCTGTCGGCGAGTTCTACATGCCTCCAGTTCCGGGCGGATGGCTCTGTGCAATTGCTCACCAATTCTGCCTTCCTAGCCAAGACCAGGTCTCCCTTGACTGCACCACCGGTCATAACTATTCGGCCGTTGAAACACGCGAATTTTCCTAGGGAGACCCGGCAACAAGATCCTGTATGTGCCTTACGCGTTTACCTACGCAGATCCAAGCCCGTTCGTCGCGACGGTCACACCTCTTTCTGCCTTTGGCCTCCGACAGAAATGACATAACAGCTCAGACGATATCTTCCTGGCTACGTTGGGTCATACGGTCCGCCTACCAGGACCTTTCCCAAGACGGTGCGAAGAGGCTCAAGATCCGCGCACATGAGGTTCGAGCCATGGCCGCGAGCGTCGCCTTCGATCGCAACTGTGCTGTTCGAGACATCGTGGCTGCAGTGGGCTGGCGGGCAGAATCAACCTTCGCCCGCTTCTACCTCAGGGATCTGTCGGGCCAGTGAGACAATCTCGCCCTGGTGGGGGACATCGCCGCAGCGCAACACTCCCTCCCGGCGCCGGAAGTGGCGTAGGTCTGCACTTAGCTAAAATTGTCAGGAGTTTGGCGACTGGGTGTGTGGCTCTGTCGTATGCCCTTTATGGCGGTAACTTGGGCGCGGCACCCTCCACCTTTTCGCCATTCTTCCAGACAGTAATGTCATCGGTAATGTTTTTGAAGAAACAAATTAATTTTTCTTTAAAATATATTTTTTGGAGAAATACTTACCGATGACATTACTCAGAGGACCCTCCCACCTGCCCCGCTTGCCGCTGGTATGCTAAGTATCACGACTGATTGTGATTGGGCCACGTGGTGAGTGCCCGGATGGGCTGGAACGGGAGGCTACTCTCAGCCCTAGTTAGGGTTCCCCTGAGTGCCACCCAGGTTCTTAGGCTAAAATTGGGTAAGTAGTTGACACTTCCAGACAGTAATGTCATCGGTAAGTATTTTTTCGAAAAAATATATTTTAAAGAAAAATTAATATTTATTAATATTTTGTGTTAAAATATTTTTTGACCTTTTCCAAAGCAGACCTACAAACAAGTACACAATGTGCAACTTGTCTTTTTGTGATAAGAAGATGCATCTTACAGGTGGAAATTTAATTTTAAAAATTGTGTTCTAAATGTCCCCTCAAATTTTTGTTTTGTTTTGATTTTTGTTGTTGTTGTGTGCATTGTACCGGTACCGGTTTCAGGCCACTTTACAAATTTCAAATACAAGTGATCAAAAATCTCTGTAACTTCAGTAGCTGAACTGGCCCTTCGTCTGTCTTGTACTGTGTTTGTCTTAAATGGCGTAAATCTGTGTCTGTTACGTGAGTGTGCGTGTTGGGTTTCAGTTCACGGCGCTTTGAGTCGATTCGCCCAAAATTTGAGAAAAAGCGCCTATATAATAACGGTATTATTATTATTATTATTATTATTATTATTATTATTATTATTATTATTATTATTATTATTATTATTATTATTGTACATGCTTGGCAAACACCTTTTGGGTCTGGATTTTGAACAAGCATTATTTGTTGTTGTTCTAGGTGCTGGAGAAAGGGCCGCAGTTGTATCAGCCCGACATCCTACAGATTCTGTACTGTATTGCTCACTACATCGACATCAACGCTCTGCCCACCAGCAGCAATCGCATCCTCAACACAGAGCTCTTCACAGCCCTCAACAAGCACATTCAAGTCAGTCTGGGCCACAGTTTGTGAAAGTTAACCCCTTTCCTGCCACAGGACGCAGATTGTGTTTCTGAAATCTGTTAGTTCAATGCCCAACAACACCAGCCATCCAAGAATCAATGTGGTGTCGGCAAGAGGCATAGATCCTCATGAGCCCTGCAATTGCAGGGGCTCATGAGGATCTGTGCCTCTTGTGTTTAGGTTTTGCTTATTGTGTTACGGTAATCAAGGGGTTAAAAACAAAGTAGCAGCTGAAGGACAGTGGATGGTACATGTCAACACAATGGAGGCCAAGCTTTATCATGCCACAGAGGATCAGTAAGAGAACCTCACTATTGCCGTAGCATTTCTCCCCAGTTTTGAGAATCAAGATTTTTTTCCACAAAAATAGACTTAACTGTCCTTTGCCTTCACAATGACGGGGCAGATTTAGTCACGGCCATTGGTGGTCTCTTTTTTTTTTAGAGTCTACACTGGAAAGAGGCGCAGAAGATCCTCAAACTGGCAGTGACGCGATCCTCCACGCTGGCTGCACCCCCACCCACCTCCTCCGCCTCCTCTAGTATCGCCGAGCTGGGCGCCATGTTTCCCCACTCGTCGTTTGCCGAGGCTGAGAGCATGACCAGGATACACAAGGAACTGCCAGGTGGGAAAGACGATCCTTCACCCTTCGCTGCCATTGTGGTTCTGAAATCTTCGTTAATTAATTGCCGAAGTTCCCCCGCCATCGAGGGAACATGGATACAAAGTGGTGTCAGCAAGAGGCATAGATCCTCATGAGCCCCCGCGACTGTGGGGGCTCATGAGGATCTATGCCTCTTGCCGTTGGTGATGTTCAAGAGTTCAGATGGGGATGTGAGTGTACTATTATAGCTCAGGGGTGGTGCCTAAATAGATTGTATCCACTGTTGAATTTTGCCTGTTCACATGTACAGGAATGCATGCTGGTATGCATACGTACACACACTCATGCATATTCACACACACACACACATGCACACATGCATATACACGCACGCACACAAACATGCATACACACTGATGCACGCACGCACGCACACACACACACACACACACACACACACACACACACACACACACACACACATATGCATACACATGCAGGCACGCACATGCATACACCCATACACATGACACTTGGTGCTTGTGTGCATGCAAACCATGGCCTGCTTCAAGATTCAAGATATTTTTTGTCCCAAAAGGGATATTCTTGTTGCAGCTCACAGCTCATATAAAAGAGGTAAAAGGATTAGTAAGAAACAATCTAAAATGAGACCGATAAATGGGACTTGTCTGAACACCTTCACTGCCAGAGGATGCAGATTATGTTTCTGAAATCTTTGTTAACACATATCATACTGAGGCTAAAAGCTTCAAATTTGTACACTGCCATATGCAAGCTACATGATAGTACTGACAGATTAGGATATAGACCAATGGCTTTAGTTCAAGGGTCGTGCCAGAATAGCTTGGCGCCTACAGGTGCTAAGCTATTCTGGCACTGCCCTTGAACTATTTTAGTCAAACTTATTTCACACACTGGTGTATTCCCAATGATAGGGGTTAATTCAATCCTAAAGAGTCCCCTGCCATTCAGGTGAAATAGGTACAGAGTGTTGTCCTCAAGAGGCATAGATCCCCATGAGCCCTCACAACTGCGAGGGCTCTTTAGGATCTGTATGTCTTGCGGTTGGATTGTGTTCACTTTTTATTTGCAGTGAAGGATAAGGGGTGAATGTGTAATTTTATTTGGCTCAGAACTGAAGTTGTGTTTGCGTCTGTAATAGGTCGGACGCTGGATTTCTCTCTGGATCTGACCAAGATGCCGATCATCGGACAGAAGTTCCTGAATGCTGAGCAGGCCCGCCATTCGGCCACCGAGGAGAAAATGGCAGCTGCACCTACTGTCACGACGGTTGTGTCACTGTCCCGCAAGCCTTCCAACAACCAGGACATCGACTCAGTCTGGCGTCGGCCACAGGCATCACAGGTTGGTTGCTGTGGAAATCAATATATGCGTATGCGAGTCTGTGATTTTGGTCCTTACGGCTCATGGTAATGTAGATTTGCCACCATAATACCATCCACTTTGTATGCATTTGTAAACTGAGTACATTTTGTACATGGTAGGAATTTTATTTTATTAATTTTTATTTTGAATTTTCTATTTTTGGCTCACGTACGAAGCAAAAATGAGTATGTTTTGGGCCAGTGGTCATTGGTCCGGCGTCCGTCCGCAGTCCTCCGTCTTCCGTGATAAACTTTAACGTTGGCATTTTCTCGGAGACTATTCAAGCCACAGTCTTTAAACTTGGCCCAAGGATACTTTGTGGCAAGACCTTTCTGAACATACCAATTTGAGTGACCCCTCACAAAGGTAGGTCACAAGGGATCAGGAAATATGTCATAATTTTGACATAATTAATTTTTTCACAAATACTATTCACAACTTCAAACCCACCCAAACTTGGTACAAACTTACCTGATGGTAAGACCTTTCTATACATACTAATTTGGTTGATCCCTTAGAAAGGTCAAGGGTCACAAGAGCTCGGGAAACGGGTGAAATATAGCCATATTTTGACAAAAGATGCTTTTCTCAAATACTGTTTACAACTTCAAACCCAAACTTGCTACAGAGATACCTGATGGTAAGACCTATCTATGCATACTAATTTGGATGACCCCTCCGAAAGGTCAAGGGTCACAAGGGCTCAGGAAATAGGTCCGAAATAGCTATATTTTGACAAAAGATGTTTTTTCTCAAATACTGTTCACAACATCAAACCCAAACTTCCTACAGAGATACCTGATAGTAAGACCTTTCTATGCACACTAATTTGGTTGATCCCTCTGAAAGGTCAAGTGTCACAAGAGCTCAGGAAATAGGTAAAAAATAGCCATTTGATAAAAGATGTTTTTTCTCAAATACTACTCACAACTTCAAACCCAGATTTGGTACAGAGATACCTGATGGTAAGGCCTATCTATACATACTAATTTGGATGACCCCTTGAAAAGGTCAAGGGTCACAAGAGACTGGCAAATATGTGTAAAATGCCAATTTTTGATAAAATTGTAGGTATTATCCACATTTTTGCAAAATTTACAACCAAATTTGGCACAAAGATAGCTGATGATAAGACCTTCCTATGCATACTAATTTAGTCGACTCATCACAAAGGTCAAGGGTCAGGGGGTTTACAGGTGTGTGAAAAATGCTTACATTTTCAGAAAACCTGGATTTTGCTGCTGCAGAAGCCAGCCCTTGTCACAAAGGTCACACATATGTAAATCGGTTAACACATGAGCCATAATGGCTTTGCCTTTCTTGTATTAATTGATTTAGTCTTGATACACTGCAACAGAAGAAGTCACAATCGTGATAGTTAAAGGGTGAAAAAAAAGTGCCAGAATAGCTTGGCGCCTTAGGTGCCAAGCTATTCTGGCAACACCCTTCAACTACCAGTATTATAGATCGTTACGTCGTCTTCGGAGGATGACTACCAGATTTAGGACTTACAGTCTTGGGGCTCAGTGTGTTAACGTTTTGTGTTACAGGCTCGCACACGGGAGCGACTGGTCAACTTGTTGACATGTTTTGGCCAAAGAGTTGGTTTGCCCAAGAGCCCATCTGTAAGTTCTGTTCATGCTTTTTTGCTTTTTTGCTGTGTGACTCTTATTTCTTATTGTCTCTTCATTTTATTGTGAATATGTGCGTCACAGTGTGCTGTGTGAATTTTATTGTACAGATCTTGTTCTCCACTTGAGTGTCACTCTTGAGCGTATGTGAATGTGTGAGCGTGTGTAAGATGAGTCAGTCATGATAGCCCATCAAGCACTATCCAAGAGCTGCCATAGTCAGACAGTCTTAATTCCTACAACCTCCTGGTCCACTTATTTTCAACACTTTGACGGGTGATACCTGCAGGAATCACCACAACAAGAAGTGCTACCAAACAGCCTTCAGCAGTTCATTGCCAAGAAAACTGAGCACCACCCTACTGCAAGAGGTGTAGATCTTCATGAGCCCCCGCAGTTGTGGGGGCTCATGAGGATCTGTGCCTCTTGCTGACACCACTTTGCATCCATGTTCTTGGGAAAGCTTTGACATTTTGGTGTTGACTGAACAAGGAATGCAGAGTCTGTGGCAATTGGCCCCCAAAGGTTAACTGTTGGGGGCACTTTCCCTGCAGGAATCACTATGACAAAAGTGCTGCCAGAAGCGATTTACTCCCAAAATGACTTGCACAGCTTTTATATGCGTCTGTAAAGACTGTATCAGCAATGGCAGATATGAAAAGACTGTGTCAGCAATGGCAGATGAATCGTGCCATGTTAGTGCCAGATTAGAATGGTGCCAGCAAATGCACCATATTGCCTTTTTACTATCATGGCTGATGCATCTCCCACAGTGGTATGGGAGATGGAAGTAAATGTGCGCCGCACGCACTGTAACTAAGAATGCAAGAGGTGCAGTGAGTGGAGTTGTGAATATTGGACATGTCTTTTATGTGGATATTGTCACAGTGTGTCAATGAATTGGTTGTGTGTTTGTGTCACACTTTGCGTGTTTGTACATCCGGTGTGCTCTTTTCACACGTGAATCAGTTTTAACATGAAGGAACCAGTTGATATCAGTCAGTGCATTGCTGACAGAGCAATTTTTTTTAGGGCAGTAATTGAGTACTGTAGCTTTGAAAATGGGTCAGTGCAGTGCAGCCCTTTTGAGTATACAATGTATGCATTGGTCAGTGTTGCATGGCATGGTAGCTCATGTGACAGTAGAGTCATCGTACGCTGGTACAGCCAACTGGTTACTTCCCGTGAGCTGCTGCAAGGGAGGTAACCAGTGGGTTGCATAGTTGAGTGATGCATCTTGATTCTTCTTTATTATAAATATAGATTAAAACAATCGACATTTGACAATATCAGTTTGCTTTAAGAGTGTCCATATTTAAAAAAAATGTGCTTTTTGTTTTTGTGTGCTGGCCTGCGATATTAGACCTTGCAGCTGAGTCGTACGGTTCAAAATCACAGGCCAATACACTCTACATAATATATATAATATATATACTTTTGGGGGAACAAGTATAATGCAATGATGATTTTATTTTAAGTATTATGGCAGTATTGTTTTTAAACGGCTGTAATTTTATAGAATACCGGTCAGATCGTGGTGTGTTAAAGTTTGTACAGTTTTATCAGACGTGGTATTATTATTTTTCAGGGTGAATCCCATGTAAGGCAGTACAACTTTTACTTGTTATTGCGTACAATCCTTACTATAGTGTCTTTTCACCATGCTGAGTTTGTAAATATCTGATAGCTTGACTGCTGTAAACTGTACATAACGATTAGCACTTGCTTTTTTTCCTCGGTAAAGGTCCGCAGTAAATATACTGATGTCTGCAGTGAACATACTGATTGTGCCATTGAATGCTAATAAATATTATTCTCACCCGTTCGGTGCAAGCTGACGCAGACTGTGTCTCTGCAATCTTTGCTAATTCAAGACACATAAACCCTTAGATGTCAGGGACATGGATTCAAAGTAGTGTCAGCAAGAGGCATAGATCCTCATGAGTCCCCACAGTTCAAATTTTCTCGGCACCTAACGGGTTAACGAATAATGTTTTATATGTGTACATTCTTTTCCTATCTGATCGACTCACCCACACTGGAAGACTTCATTATACATGTACATGCATGTATATGATATAAATTTAGTACCTGGTACATGATATAAATTTCCTCATCTTAGGAGTATGATTTGTGTAGACATTGTAACATTTTAATGGAAGTTTTAATAGCAAACTTTCAAGATTAACTTTTCAAGTCAAATGTTTTTCTTTTAAAAATTGATTTTCCTAACAAATTCAACTAACGAAACACAGTCTAAATAAGAAAATATATTATTTCATTGATAACAAACAACCTGAGCATGAAGTGAAAATAGATATGTACAGCTTTTTTCAGTGGTGTTGAAAGTAGCAAGGTGTGATAGACCACCCTTATCCCCAGATCCCTTTTTGTTCAGATAACCCACGTTCGACTCTACCTTTGCAGAAATTGTGTGAACTGAATGTACATACATTAGTATTTGAATGAATGTCAATGCATCAGACGCTACAGGCACAGGGTGTGCTGGTCTGCGATGTTGTACCTTACAGCTAAAGCTGTAAGGCCCAAAATCACAGACCAAGCACGCATTTGTTAAAAAAAAGGTTCTGTTGCACCAGATGTCTTTCACCAAAAATGGCACTAGTCTTTGTCAGTGAAAGGTGTAGTTTCTGGTGAACTCCTGCACTCTGCATGGGATTGTGAGAATATACCCGCTGATTTATACCAGCAAGGGGTACAGATTCTCATGAGCCTCTGCAAATTCGCTTGCAGGGGGTCATTAGAATCTGTGCCTGTTGGGGATGGAATGAACGGGTTTGAACAGCAGAATGTCTCCTATGCCTGTAGCCCCGGGCTCGGTTGTGTGAATGAACTTAAATCCTGCGCCATCCGCTACGCAAGGTGCTCTTCTGCAGGCATCTTTTGCGTGTGTAAACTTTGTCCTGTGCAAGCCACTAAGCAAGGTGCTCAGCTGTAGCGGGGTTAGTGTTGTGGCGCTGTAGTGGAGCACCTTGCATGGGGGCTTGCACAGGATTCAAGCTCGCTCAGGCAGCTGACCCCAGGAGCACCTTGCTTGTTGGCTGGTGCAGGATTTAAGTTCACTCGTGCAACTGAGGCCTGGACCTGTAGTTGAACGTTTGTGTAGATCTTGTGTGTTCATGCGTGCTGTGATCTGTGTTCTTAGTGCTTCTCTATAACTTGTGCTTTGGTTGCCTCTGGTAGGATACCACCATTAACAAGGTAAGTGGCCTGCGCCCAGACTTAACCCTTTCTCAGCTGAGAAAAAATGAACCGCACCTAACTGCAAGAGACATAGATCCTCATGAGCCCCTGCACCTCAGTGTGGGGCTCATGAGGATCTGTGCCTCTTGCTAACCCCACTTTGCATCCATACTTCTTGGATGAATGGGTTTCTTTGGTACTCATTTAATAAAGATTTGAGAAACACAGTATTGGACCAGTGGCAGGGAAGGGGTTAATTTCTCCCCTCGCTGGCCAGGCAAGCCAGGATATTCAGGATACCCTTCTTCCTGTTTCCTCGTCACCTTTGTGTTCCGTTCCAGTTTTGTTTTTCGTTGTTTCTGTTGTTGGTTGTGTTTGTTCACAGTATTTCCAAATTTCTTCCTCTCCTCTAATAAGATCTGGTTTTGATTCGTCTCAATTGTCCAGTCACAAAGCTTAACTCTTATTGTAAACCTGCAAACGTGCTTAGTGTAAACCTGCAAACGGGCTAAGCTGTATCAGGCACTCTCGTCCAGCAGGTGTCACACTCACCTCTGTTAACTTTTCTATAATGTATACATAGTTCCGTAAGGAAGAGGCCTAAATATAAACTCCTTTCAACCAGGTTTGTCTGCACTATGCCTGAGATTACAAAGCTGTGCCAAAAGACTTGCTGTCAGACATTATGGCATGATGGTGTAACATTTCTGAGCTTCGAAATATGTACATTGTGTATAAAACATAAATAATTACAGGAGTAGTGAAATGACACGCAGCAGGCATTTTGAGACTTATACAATATATAAATGCATAGCTTTAAAAAATGCGTGCACATGTCTCAGTGTATTTGCATGCAAAATGTTTTTTCTGGGCATGAGTTTAGTGCCTTCCTTGACTTTAACTGTTAACCCCTTGACTGTCAATCAAGAAAAAGTGAGTGCAATCGGACCGCAAGAAGCATTGATCCTCATGAGCCCCTGCAGTTGCAGGGGCTCATGAGGATCATTGCCTCTTGCTGACACTACTTTAAATCCATGTTCCTGGGATGGCTAGGGCTCTATGGTGTTAAAATGAAGAAGATTCCGCGTAAACTGGCATTGAAGGGACCGGGATTACAGGTGTGTTAATTTAGACTGAAGTTTAGACAAAAACGTGTCCTTCGACTTTAGTCCAAAACAGAATGCCATCACCCCCCTTTTGGCATGCAGCTACTGGTACTATTCACAGTACCACTGGCCACGTGTACAAGGGGCTAAACTCTTCAGTTATCACAGAAAAGAGTTACCCTGTAGTATGGCTTCTGACTCTACGTGTACTTGTATTCGGCCCTCTCCTTGCATGTTTGTGTGAATGTTTCAGTTGTTTTGTACTCTTCACCTGATGTTGGTCCTTCAGCCATCATGTTTTCAGCCATACTTGGACAAATGGTGCATGAATTTACTCTCCCAGAACATTATCGTTTGCAGCTTTGATATGATTTCATTAACGCAGGTCGCAGCTTTTGGATTGAATTAAGCCAGGAGTATTGGCTTGAAGTGTGTGTATGTATTAGCCCCCTTGTGCTTGCAGCCACCGGTATTCCAGTAACAGTGGCTGCTCGCAAGTACTGGTACTGAAATACCGGTGGCTGCATTCACCAGGTGGTTAAATTGCATCGCCTTGATATTATTCTATTTTCTCATGCTGTTTGTGGTGTGGGAAGAGGATTTTTCTGTTTCATGCTTCACAGTGGATGTACAGATTTTTAGGCTGCTGCTTTGCACACAAATATTACGGAAGATGATCGTCATTCTAGCTATGTTGAGTCCAATACACGGGGCTACTCTTGCTTTTACCGCCTCAGAAGTTTTCATGAAGATTTCTTTTTCTTGGACTTAAAAGCAGCCTACCTTAACCCATTCAGCCTGACGCACTACAGCAGGAGATGGGACGACCATGATAATTCATGGGTAGTGCCAGATTAGCTTGGCGCTATCTGGCACTGCCTTTGAATTATCATGGTCAATCCAAGTCCTGCAACTGGTGCATTGTCATTAGATGACGCCTCCAAAATTTGGGAAATATGGCCGTCGGGCTGATTGCTTTTAAAAAGAAAAGTTTAGGTTAGTTCAAAGCACATTTTCTCACATTTATAGTTTGCTTTGCAAAGTTAGTTTGATTTGTCATGTTGATTTTTTTTTTAGACAACATTGTTGCCGTTTCTTTCTTAGATAATGAGAGTCATAGCTTTTTGCACTTTAACGTGATCACTAGGTTGTGACCTTTCATAAATTATAGTCGTACATAACCTACTCAAAATTACGAGGTGTGCAGTCAGTACTGAGTTATTTACAATTAAGTATTTACAGTTGCCGGTATGTATCATTATTCAGAATTCTCATCATGGTACGTAACATCATTTCAATGCAAAAGTGAGTTTACGTTTCTGAGACAAAATGGGAAGAAAACAATAACTGAAGTGATGCTTAGTTTAAATTTGACAGAAATTTTGAGTGCACTCCCAAATATCTAGGGACCATACACTGTACTGTTTAACTCGAGACATGCCACCTACAGACATGTGGGGAACCACCACGTATCTCTAGGCAGCACGCCTAGAATGAGTTAAAGTTCAGTGAGTTTTACTAAGCCATTTTCTATGGTTCCGGACTATCATTGACAGTCTTCATACAGGAAAGGTTGATATGTGATTCAGTAGGATTTAGCCCCAACGCACTACAACAGGAAGTGGATCGACCATGATAATTCAAGGGTAGTGCCAGGTTAGCTTGGCCCCTGGACTATCAGGAAACGAGGAAGCAGACAGACTCGCCAGGTCCGGCAGCAAGCTTGAGCAGCCAAACCCCAACTGATGTCCTTCCAAGAAGTCAAAACCTTCATTAAGCGGCACTATCATACAGACTGGCAGACCCAACACAACCCACCATCTGATGACCAGTTAAGACACCTCCAGCGCCACCAACAGACCACCATATTCCATCTAAGGACTTGTCACTGCGGACTGCGTGCACACTTGTACCGCCTTGGACTGTCACACACTGCAGACTGCTTGTGTGAAACTGGTTTACAGACCCCAGAGCATGTACTGCAGTCCTGTCCCCTGTACCAAGACGCCAGGATACAGCACTGGCCACATGGAGCGACGCTGTCAGAGAAACTCTGGGGCTCCATTCTAGACCTACTGCAGACCACGAACTTCATCTCAATAACCAATCTTGACATCTGAGGCAGAAATTCGGGAGCACTGAAGAAGAAGAAGCTTGGCGCCTTCAGGCGCCAAGCTAATCTGGCGCTACCCTTGATTTATCATGGTCGATCTACGTCAAGCAACTGGTACATAGTTGTTAGGTGAAGCCTCCAAAATTTGAGAAATTCGTCCTGTAGGGTTAAATGGGTTAAAGTGAGCATCAGTTATTGTTTTTTTCCCCGACTTGGCTAGTCCTTATCGTTTGGAATACTTCAGTGTGTGAAATAAGTTTGACTAAAATAGTTCAAAGGTGGTGCCAGAATAGTTTGGTGCCTGTAGGCGCCAGGCTATTCTGGCACCACCCTTGAACTAAAGCCATTGGTCTATATCCTTATCTGTCAGTACTATAATGTAACTTGCATATGGCAGTGTACAAATTTGAAGCTTTTAGCCTCAGTATACGATAGGGGCTAGTTGCATCTCGGAATCACTCGCTTTTGCGTTGGTGCAGCAAGACGTATATGATAAAGATAATGATATGATTTGTGTTCGTATTCCTTCACTCTTCTCTAAGGATTTTCTACACCTTTACTGCTGTAAAATGACACATTAATTAACCCCCTAACTGCTACTGACGATGCCGCAGGGCAGAAAAGACGTGTGGTTACATGTCTTTCCACCAAATGGCATCATTAGTCGCAGTCAGGGGTTAACTCGTTCACACCCGATAATGTCTTTGGCAACTTTTGAGGATTTTAGACAAAGACAGTGTCAGCTGTGGGAGATTTATCAACAGTGATAGGTTAACCCGTTCAGTGCCAGTTGATGCAGATTGTGTCTCTACAGTCTTCCTTAATTCAACACCGAAAAAACGCAAGCTGTTCCAGGAACTTGGATTGAAAGTGGTCTCAGCAAGAGGCATAGATCCTCATGAGCCCCTGCGACTGCGGGGGCTCATGAAGATCTAAACCTCTTGCAGTTAGGATGGTGTTCAAATTTTCTCGGCACTGAACGGGTTAAAGGATAGTGCGATCATTAGTGTAATTGGCACCTATCCCTGGCACCAAGTTAATTAGGCTCTACTCTTGAACTACCATATTATCATGGCTGATCAATCTCCTGCCGTGGTTTTTAAGGTGAATGCGATCAGAAAGTGTGTCTTTTTTCAGAGCACGTACCCCACGGCCTCAATTCATTTACTCAACATAATCCAGAGATTTCAAATGTATTCGGAATGTCAGTTGAAATTAGCTTTCAAATCAAACGTCTGCCTGTGGTTTACAACTCGCACACAGCAAACTTCAGATACATGTACAACGAAACCTCTAATGAGCGACCACCCTTACGAGAGATCACAGTAAAGACCATGATATAGGTGGCTGTGACAGGTGTCACCGTTTGCCCTTCAGCACTTCTCATGAAAGAGCACCTTTTTGTTAACCCTTTTCATCCTTACACACTATTGCTTGAAATAAATTTGACTATGATAGTTCACGGATGGTGCCAGAATAGCTTGGCGCCCAAGGCACCAAGCTATTCTGGCACCATCCTTGAACTATCATAGTCAGGCGCCAAGCTATTCTGGAACCACCCTTAAACTAAACAGGGTGATCTATCTTGTAATCTGTAGTGAAGCCTTCATAGGACTGTAAGCAATATAAAATTTTTTTTAAAAAATCTTCCGCAAAATGACATGGGTTAAGACTCCTTTTTCTTGCAAAAGATATGGTTTCTTAAAACGGCTGTAGTCCTCTACTGTGTAACAAAACACCATCGGTAAGTATTTTTCGAAAAAATTTATTTTAAGAAAAAATACATTTTGTTGGTGTGTCCAAAGTTTTTTATGCACAAAATTAACCCTTTTTCGGAATACACCAGTATGTGAAATAAGTTTGACTAAAATAGTTCAAGGGTAGTGCCAGAATAGCTTGGTGCCTCTAGGCACCAAGCTATTCTGGCACCACCCTTGAACTAAAGCCATTGGTCTATATCCTTATCTGTAAGTAGTTTGCATATGGCAGTGTACAAATTTGAAGCTTTTAGGCTCAGTGTGGTATGGGTTAATTGGGACAATAGTAATTGGGACAGAAAAAGTGAGGTGAGGACCTCTGTAAAGCATTGCTATATACCAACTTCTCTCTTCCTAATTTTCTCACAGTTCTTTTTTTTTTCCGGAACATATCAGTGCTGTTACGGTGTTAGTGTTTTTTCTTTCCATGTTTTGCCACCTTCGCTTTATCTGTGTTGATTTTGGAATTGGATTTTTTTTTTAAAAACATTATCAGTGCATTTCAGTCTGTTAGTTCACTATAAGGATTGAATTTAATCTACTGGTAGAACCCATGCTGTGATGTTTAGATCTACAAGTGTATACTATGCATAATCTGAAATTGTTCTTTGGATTTTAGGGTTGAACTTTTTACTATTTTGCAGTTGAACGTATTTATTTGCACAGGATTTAAGAAAGAATATGACACGTGGTGTAGTTGTAAGTGTTTTGCTTTTCAGTTTTCATGCTCTTGATCCTGACCAAGAGTTAAAATTGAAGGCTTTTGATATGGGATATGTCCAGGGTTTTCGCTTTGGGATTTGGAAGTTGATTTTTTCACAATGATTCAGTTTAGCAAACAACTCTATTTTTCTCTCAGTCTTTCACAGGTACAGTTGCACGATTTGTAAAAAAGTTGAATATTTAAAAAAATATTTTGGTATTGTATATTTGGATATTGTGGACTTCCCAATTGGGTGTGCCGCAGTACAATTGAAAGTGAAAACAAATATAAACCACTTGAAAGGGAAATGAAAGATTCACTTGAAAACATGCATATCTTGGCCCTTTACATCCTGATACTCCCATTGGTTGAAATAAATTAGACTATGATAGTTCAAGGGTGGTGCCAGAATAGCTTGGCGCCTGAGGCGCCAAGCTATTCCGGCACCACCCTTGAAGTAAAATGCTTGATCTATCTCCTAATCTGTAATGTAGCCTTCATAGGACAATACACATTTAAAAAAATAATCAGCCTCAGGATGAAATGGGTTACGTAAGAGGTCTCTGTGACCGTGAAATAGTAAGATGCTGTAAGAATGCATTGGTTGCAATCCATTCTCATTTTCTTTTATCCCTTCACTGTTGCTGCTGATACTGCTCGAGCGTTATCATCAGTAGAAATCAAGGGGTTGTTGATTCAGTCACTGGTACCGTAAACAGTACCAGTGGCTGTGTGCACTAGAGGGTTACACTGTTTAGAGTATCTTTGCAGATCTTATTTTTGTGTTTGTTCTCTCGGTGTAATTATTGTTAACCCATTATTAGCAAAGTATGCAGCGAACCCAGAATCACTTGTATCTCACCCATTTTTCCCCTGTGTGTGTGTCATGCAGGTGATTTTTAGTCAGTCAAGCGACACGCTAGACCACCAGCAAAGTGTGGGATCCAGTGGAGAGGAGGCCTCTCTTCCTGACGCCTCATCCAGTGAGTTGACAGTTATCAACCTCTTCACCGCCAGTGGATGCAGATTGTGTTTTTGAAATCATTGTAAATGCAGCGTCCAAGATCCTCATCTGTCAAATGATGTTTAATTTTTCGCAGTAGTGAAGGAGTTGACCTCCTTGTGCATGCAGAGATTTACTGTTTACCGTACCAGCGCCGGCATGCACTAGATAATAAAAGTCTGTTGGTTCATTAGTTCTTTTATTCCTGATACTCTATTGACTATGGTAGCTCCAGGGTGGTGCCAGAATAGCTTGGCGCCTGAGGCGCCAAGCTATTCTGGCACCACCCTGGAACTAAAATAGTTGATCTATCTCGTAATCTGTAATGTAGCCTTTATGGGACAATATACAATATTTAAACAACTCAGCCTCAGGATGTGATGGGTTAAAGAATAGCTCTTATCAGCATGTCTTGTGTTCTATATATTATTGTTTGCTATATTGAAATGAATGTTTCATGTTTATATACATATATTTATATTCTGTGAAGGTGACTTGACCCATTTTCTGCACATTCTGAGACTTACGAGCAGCAGGAATAATTGTAATTTATCTTTTTATTTTAGATGATACACTGATGAACGACAGTAGTGGGAACGAGCTGATCGTCACTTTCAAGGGCTTTGACTTCTTGGACAACGAGCTTGAGGAATCAGAGGTGAGGGACATTTGTTTTCGTGGAAATATTTTCATTTGCAGTTATGGTTTGTTTCAATCTGAAATTAGAGGAACAATAGTTGTTTTGCTGGTATTTTTTTAAAATAGCTTAGATATTTTAATTATTTTCACCTTTTTTTAAAAAAGTGTTGCACAGGTCAGCCTCAGCAGATCGTGTCACACAGGAGCCATAAAGCCAGACTGCGTTACTCTCATTTGTGTTATAGTGCTAAAGTTACAATAAACCTGTGAAGTAAAACAACTTGGTAAGGAAAAGGTCCGCGGGCTGACTTAAGCTTCAGCTGTCCCGTACACAGCCACAGCTGTGCGCGGGCCCGTTAAGGCTGACATGCGCCTAATTACCTTTTGCTCATAAGGCATCCCTGTGGAAGCCGGAGATTTGTGTTATATCCGATATAGCGGTGCACTGGAGCACACAATAGTGAGGCTGACCTGCATTGTGCTCGACACTTTTTATTGATCTGTGAAGAGGTTGCATTCATTATGTATCCTGCGCTCACCATTGCCATGAGTATGCAAAACACAGCATTCATCTGTAATCATTTGTGCGCTAGTCTGTAATTTTGGACCTTATGGCTTGCAGTCGTAAGGTCCTAAGTCACAGACCAGCACACAATTTTGATTGTATGCCTGTTCCATAAAAGCATGTGCAGAATGCTGCCTGCCATTGTTTTACAGTTTTGGATGGTCGTTTAGTTACCTTTTAGTGTGTTGAATGCTTCAAGTATCGTCCAAGGTGACGTTATTGTGCATGTGTCCAGATTATGAGATCATCAGTAATGATTGAAGAAAAAAAAAAGTCTTGCACAACGTTTGTTTAATTGTGCACATGTATATATATATATATATATATATATATATATATATATATATATATATATATATATATATATATATATATATATATATATATATATATATATATATATATATATATATATATATATATATTTATTTTGTTCTTGCACCTGAGAGAAAATTGTGCATGCATGTCCTCGTTGCTCAGATATTAATGTAGTCCCATTTTCTGCAGACATCAACTTGGACTCTGGTAGGTCATCTACACGTATGGTTTATTTTTTTCTGAGGGTTTCCCTTGTATTGATTGGAGTGAAACCCTGCAGAATCAACTTTGCTATACTTGTGTACACTCTTCAAATTCCCATCACATCTTGGAGGGGTCCCCTCTCATATGGAAATACACGTAGTGGTTTGATCTTTGTATTTTTATTTGTATTTTTTGCCTACTGCGCCAACTGCAGGAGATGGATCCACTGTGATAGTTCAGGAGTAGTGCATGATTATGCCAAGCCAATCAGGCACCACCTGAACCATGGCTGCCACTGAAGATACAGCTCAGTGGTAAAGACCTGTAGTGACGCTAAGCGGTATCGTCTGTAGCAGCTAGCCCTTTGGATGTCGTCCGGAATCATCGCGACAAAAAACGCTACCGACAGCCAAAGGGTTCAACTGTCATGGTCAATTCATCTCGTGCAGTTGGCAGTGGATGTGAATGGATGGTCTTCAGGCGGTCAATGGTGGATCTGTAGAATGGTCATACCTCATGCCCGTAGATGGAAGGCGCAGGGTGCAGCAGTTTTCAATCAATTCCTTGTCATGCACCAGTGCATGGTCACAGTGGTTGTGTTTGTGTGCAACGTGCAACATGTGGTGCTGACTCGTTGGGTCATCAACAGGCAAATGTCACAGGCTTGCACATTTACAAGGTTTTGTTACTGATTTTGGTCAGTGACAAAGAGATGGTCTCACCTGCATGTATGGATCTGACTAGTTGTTGTTGGCATTTATGACTGGAAAAAAAAAGCAAACCAAACTAACTAACCCTTTTAGCGCCATGGGTGCATTTCCCGAATTTTGGAAGTGTTTGCTTAACGACTACGTACCACGTGTAGGAGGTGGATTGACCATGATAATTGAAGGTAGTGCCAGATTAGCTTGGCGCCTTCAGGTGCCAAGCTAATCTGGCACTACCCTTGAATTATCATGGTCAATCAATCTCCTGCTGTAGGGTGTTGGCGCTGAAAGGGTTAACAAAATCAGCGTGAAAGGATTGGGTGTGCACATAATAGAACTGCAGGCTTGCACATGTTGTAGGCTTTAATTGTCACTGTTTGTTAGAGCTCTCAGTGTTTGTGTCATTAACCCTATGGCTGTCTGTAGTCTGTAGGGCTTTCTGGCAGAAATCACCTTGACAAAAAAAAGCTACTGACAGTCAATGGGTCAAATTAATTTGATCTGAAATGCCTGGGGGTGGGGGGGGGGGGGGGGGGTGAAGCTGATAATTGTTGTTTTTTTCCATGTAAGTGTTGCTTTCTAATCACTGCTGCTTGATACCTCTTAATGTATTATGTTTAGATAATTATTGTATTACTTCTAATTTACACATCATTTTCTATTATTGTTTTTTTTTTTTTTATTGTAATGGTAAAACCGTTTTCTTAGGTTTCATGTTTAACCCTCTTGTGCATGCCAGCATTGATATAGGTCATTTGAAATCTGAGCGCACAATATTTTTTTCGCAAATGCCTTCGCACACCAATCAGACCAAGTGTCATTCAGGGCCAGTTGACCTAATATGATTTACTTTCCAAAAACTTGAACAATGTGTTAATTGTGCTGTACAGTCGTAAATGTTCAGAAAATTGTCATGAAATGACTGATTTAACATTCCTAAATGTGCCCTGGATATATTCAGCCCTGTAAAGAAATATTAATTTTCACGTGAATGAGTAAGCTGACCAATTTTACAAACCTGAAATTGGTGCAGGCATACAAAGAGTCTGCATGCTTGACCTCAGTATTGAAATCTGGCCATTTCCCATGTGGGTTCTGTTAGGGTATTAAAAATGGCTTGTTCTTGCTGTTCACCAGTACAGCAAAATCAGTGAATCATAGGAGTTAAGTACAAATATGCCCAAATTAGGTCAATTGGCATTTAATGATATGTTCTTTATGTGGTACATACAAGTTTTCTTGTTTTTTCAAAATACATTACTGATGGCATTACTATCTGGAATACACTCAATTGCCTATAGATTTCAGCAAAAGTTGTGTAACCCACACAACTGGGGAGGAGACATTGGGGATCCATGCACCGGGGCCCCGGGTGGCCTCCCCTTACTACCCTATCCCAGCATTCGTAGGGCGACCCTGTCAGTTTCACTCATAGCTCGACCGTGGACGGTCGAGTTTTTGCCTTACTCCGTTTGGAACTTTTTCTACCAGAGTTTGATAGTTTTTTGGCCTTCGACTTTGAGGGTTTTTCATAGCCTTGGACTCTCTACTTCGTTGACTTCTCTCATACTCGTAGTTTGTGGACTACTGTGTTTGATCTGAGCGCCGTCCGGTTCGGACCGGCTTTGACTTTCAGTGAGCTTCGCCAGTGACCTTGTGGTTGGCTTCCGCACGTGACTTTGTGAACTTGGTAGGAGTGCGACTTAACTTTTAGCCTTCGTACGGGTTTATCAGTGACGCTATGGCTACTCCTGTGTTGAAGTCTTGCCGTATTTGCGGGGACTTTCAGTGGCCCTCCGACGCCCACGACGCCTGCTTGCCGTGCTCGGGCTGTTCTTCGGACAGGACTTGTGACGTGTGTGACGAGTGGATGGAAGACAGGTGGTCGCAGATGTGGGACTTCTACAGGCGCGACCGGCCCTCCCGGACGCTTCAGTCTCCCCGGAATCCTCCACAGGTAGTCGTCGCTACGTCGGCTCCTCGGGCACCGCTCCGCTCCATCGTTCGGGCTGTCCGGCCCTCAGGTAAGTCCCCTTCTTGCACCATTACCTCACAGGTTCTCCCTCCCCACTCTGAGTCTTCGGAGCAGGGTAGGCGAGTTTCGGAGTCGCGCTCCCCACGCTCTGCTTCGGCAGCGCGTGGTTTGAGCCCATCGGGTTCGCTCACCCCCCGCTCTGCTTCGAGCGAGCGGTCTAGGTGAGCGGAGCGTTCGTCAGCCACCCCCCGCTCTGGGTCTCCTGAGCGGGTGCGGTTGAAAGAACGCAAGCGTAGTAAGAATGAGAGAAATCGTGCTAAGAGAGGATCTCTCTCACGCTCCGAGGTGTCGGAGCGTGACTCAAGGCCCTTGACAGTGCTGCCCCCCCCTCCCACCCCACCCCCCCACCCCCTTCGGTTAATCCCGAGCGGGCTGGGCCAGCTTCGCTTTCATCCCCCTCCCGCCCGGTCTCGTCTGAGCGGGCCAGGGGTGATGTTGACACTCGTCCCCCACGCTCCGAGGCGTCTGAGCGGGGGTCGCGTGCTCAGAAATTGTCCCCTCCCTGCTTCGCTTCGCCTGAGCGGGCTTGGCGAGACCATAGCCAGTCCCTCCCCCCCCCCCCCCTCCCCTGTTCAGACCAGGCGGGCCCGGTGTGACTCGGACACACGTCCCCCTCGCTCAGAGGCGCCTGAGCTGGGGCCGCGTGTTCATGAATTGTCCCCTCCCCGCTTCGCTTTCCCTGAGCGGGCTTGGCATGACTCTAGAATGCCCCCCCCCCCCCCCCCCCCCCCCCCCCCCGTATCGACCAGGCGGGCATGGTGTGACATCACAGCGCGTCCCCCACGCTCCGAGGTCTTGGAGCGGGGGCCGCATACACGATTTTTGTCCCCTCCCCGCTCCGCTTTGCCTGAGCGGGCTAGGCGTGACTCGTTATGGTCCCCCCCCCCCCCCCCCCCCCCCCGCCTCGTTTTTTCCAGGCAGGCCCGGTGTGACCAGACCACTATGTCGCTGGACCGGTTACGTTCAGAGAGTGGTCTCCGACACCAGCATGCGGAATCTAGCTTCGCTGCTGACCGTCCATCCTTCGCGGTCCCTCTGTCCCCGCGACGCTCCGCCCGGCGGGCGTCGCGGGTGGCCCCGTCTATCTCTTGCGCGGCGGTGCGGCGCTCTCGGAGCCGGTCGCCCCTTTCTGCGCATTCACGAGATGGACGGTCTAGTTCTTCGGAACCGGATGTCCTCAGCCTTCATCCTACGGATTCGGCTTCGGCCATCTTCCTGCGGGATTCGGCGGTGGGATCCCCTTCCCGCCTATCAGCGTTCTTGTCGGCCTCCTCCTCCTTGGACATCGTCGGCCCTTCGCTCGAATCGCAGACTATCAGCTCCTTGGAAGAGGCCTCCCGGCTTTTTGCGAAGTTTCTCCCGCCCGACTTCTGTCCTCCTTCACCCCCGATGAAGAGACAGGCTTCCGCTATGGTCGACACACAAAGGCACGTCAAGCACCGCAAGTCCCTTCCTCAACCTGACGGCTTCCGGGACCTCACAGATGCGTTCTCCGACCAGTTACGACAAGACAACTTCGGCGACACGGGATTCTTCTCAGACTCGCGGTGGCCTGCAGGGATTAACTTGAGCTTCCGCCAGACCTGGTACGCGGGTCATTCTCAAGCCTTCGCCGTCCCTCTCCCAGTGGTGGATACGGCGGCCTTAATCCAGGCGGGCGGCCGCAGAATTGTCTTGAAAGCTTGGCCTCGTCCACTCGACAGGATCGCTTCCTTAGTGCGAAATTCGCTGGCGCGCTCAGGGTTCCTGGAGTTGGCTACCCAGGCGGTTTTGCAGTGCCTGGAGGGAACTTGGGACCTGGAGGTTCCGTCCCCTCTCCGCGATGTGCAGTCCATCCTGATAGTGGCCAACCGGGCCGCCTACCACTCTTCCGCCAATGCCATGGCGGCGGCCGCCAATTGTGATCTTTGGCGACGGGATACCCTTCTGCATCTCTGCGCGGATTTCCCGAAGTCGGTGAAGACCCAGCTTCGACAGGCCCCCCTAGGTGGATCTCAGCTTTTCGGGGACACGTGGCAGTCAAAGACTCGTCCAAGGACCTGTGGCCCAGACCTGTCTCCACGCCTGCATCGACTCGCTTTCGCGGCCCCCGCCCGGCCGGGGGTCGTGCCCGGTGGTCTTCTAGACCCTCCTTGCCTCCAGTCGGTTCGGCTAGAGGTAGGGCTTGCCCTCCTCAGGCCCCTCAGCCCTTCCCCGCCTCCCGCCCCTCTTGGTCCCGCGGCGCCCGTAAGTCCGGGCGCGGTCGGGCCCGCTGACTTGCCCCCTCCCTCGCCCCCGTCGGCAGTTCCCGGGTCTCCAGTCGGCGGGCGGCTGTCTCTTTACAGCAACCATTGGAGGTCGCTGTTCCCAGACGACCCCTGGATCCTTTCCACGGTTTCTACTGGCCTCCAGCTTTCGTTCCGGTCCCCTCCGCCTCTTCGCAGGTCCCCCATGTGGACCCAGTCTCCACTCGACAACTTTCAGGCGGACGCTCTGCGCGGAGAAGTTTCGGCTCTCCTCGACAAAGCAGCGACGGAGGTGGTTTCGCGTCAGGACTCACCAGCATTTTACAGCCGCCTCTTTCTCGTTCCCAAACCAGGAGGCAAGTGGCGCCCAGTCATCGACTTGTCGGCGCTAAACAAGTTCATTTCGGCCCCTCGGTTCCGGATGGAGACAGCCAGGATCCTCCGAGCGGCCGTTCGACCGATGGACTTCGCGATCAGCCTCGATCTGTCCGACGCCTATCTTCACGTCCCGGTTCATCCGTCGTCTCGCAGTTACCTGCGGTTTGCCTTTGGGGGAGTTGTTTACCAGTTCTGCGCCCTTCCCTTCGGCCTCAACATCAGTCCGTGGGTTTTTACGAGGATCCTCGACGCGGTGATGGCCTACTTCCGCCAACGATCCCTGAGCCCAGCCTCCAATTACTTGGACGACCTACTACTGCGAAATCTGATAGCCTCGGCGCTCCAAGAGGATAGAGACGCCCTGCTCTCCCTCCTGCGTCGCCTCGGGTTTCTTCTCAATCTGGGCAAATCGGATCTTACCCCTTCTCAGCGTTTTCTACATCTGGGGATGGAATTCCTGACCGATCTCAATCTAGTCCGCCTGCCTCTGGCCCGGCGGCAGAAGATCGTCGATCTAGCGCTTTCGATGGAGGTAGGGGCCTCCTTCTCAGCCAGGGTCTGGCTTCAACTTCTGGGCCTGCTCAGTGCGGCTGCGGACTTGCTTCCCTTGGGCAGGCTTTATGCCCGCCCGTTGCAGCTACATCTACTACTACACTGGCGTCCTTCGTCGGGTTCCCTTGCGGATCTTGTACCGGTTACTCCTCTGGCTCGTCCACACCTCCAGAGGTGGGCGGACATCGCTTGGCTGGCTACGGGTGTGCCTCTTCACTTGCCTCCGCCCCGGTGGTCTCTCTGCACCAATGCGAGTCAGGCCGGCTGGGGCGTGCATCTGTTACCGGACTTTGTCTCGGCCTCGGGCCTTTGGCCGCGGGGTTTGTCGGACAAACACATCAACTGGCTGGAGCTGAAGGCAGTTTGGCTGGCCCTCAGTTTCTGGCAGGAGACCTTGACCAACCAGGACGTTCTCGTTCTCTCAGACAACTCGACAGTGGTGGCTTACATACAGAACCAGGGGGGCATACACTCGCCCTCCCTGTGCATTCTGCTTTACCACCTCCTCCTCCTCTGGTGCAGGAACCCGGGGCATTACTCTACGGGCTCGCCACATACCCGGCCACCTGAACGTGATCGCGGACGTCCTGTCCCGCCGCGGACAGCTGCTCCACACGGAGTGGTCCCTACGCCCGGACATCTTTTGCCTGATCTGCTCCCGGTGGGAAACGCCTTTAGTGGACTTGTTTGCCACCAGATGGAACAAACAGCTCCCGGTCTACGTCTCACCAGTCCCGGACCTGCTCGCCTGGGCGGTAGACGCGCCCTCCATCCCCTGGGACGGTCTGATCGCTTACGCCTACCCCCCGTCAGTCCTCGTTCCGAAGGTTCTGCGGAAGCTTCTGGGTTGCTCCACAGTCCTCTTTTTGGTGGCCCCCTTCAACTGGAACAAGAGCTGGACCACGGAACTACTCGAGCTAGCGACGGACCCGCCGCTGGAGCTTCCTACACCTCCCACGATGCTCAAGCAGCCCCGCCAGCAGCTTTTCCATCCGTGCCCGGAGCGCCTCCTCCTTCACGCCTGGAGGTTGTCCGGCAAGCCCTCGCCGCTAGAGCTTTCTCGAATGCGGCGGTGGCGGCTATTGCAGCAGCCCGCAGATGGTCTACACGGCGGGTATATGAGAGCAAGTGCCTCCAGAAGTCTCCCTCCCACACATCTAGCCACCCCGGAGCTGGCGGAGTTCTTCCTGTGGCTCTTCGAAGAACAAGGCTTAGCACCCATTACCATCAAAGGATACCGCTCCATGATCGCGGACACTTGCCGCCACCTGGGCCAGCCAGACCCAGGCGCTTGCAAGGATCTGACGGACTTGCTGGCACATTTTGAGCTCTGACGACCAGTCTCTCGGTCCCTAGTTCCCCGGTGGGATCTCGCCTGGGTACTAGCGTGGCTGAACACGGACCGCTTTGAACCTCTACATTTGGCTAGTTTCTCAGATTTGACCTGGAAAGCATGTTTCCTGCTGGCTCTCGCCACGGCGTCCCGAGTGAGCGAGCTTCACTCTCTCTCGGTACTTCCCTCCTGTTTGCAGTTTCGCTCGGACGGTTCTGCACAGCTTCTCACCGACCCATCCTTTTTGGCCAAGAACCGCCGCCCTGCGGCGGCCCCTCAGATGCTGACCGTAAGGCCTCTCCGTGGAACGGACATGGCCCCTGAGTCGCGTCAACAGGACCCGGTGCAGGCGCTTAGGATTTACCTGCGTCGCTCTAAGCCGCGACGCCGGGGGCGCTCTCGCCTCTTCCTCCCACTGTCCGCAGGCAGGCCCGATATCTCAGCCCAGACAGTGTCGTCCTGGCTGCGGTGGGTGATTAAGTTGGCCTACCAGGACCTCTCC
Source organism: Semisulcospira habei (assembly GCA_036245525.1). NCBI lineage: Eukaryota > Metazoa > Mollusca > Gastropoda > Semisulcospiridae > Semisulcospira > Semisulcospira habei. The sequence continues at coordinate 67,395,871 of BTPG01000005.1, forward strand.
CCAGACGGCGATAGACTTCTTCACATCCGGGCGCATGAAGTAAGAGCAGTGGCCACCAGTCTTGCCCTGGACCACAACTGCTCGGTCAAAGATATTGCTACAGCGGTCGGCTGGCGAGCTGACTCCACCTTTGCCCGATTTTATCTCAGAGACCTATCCAGCCAACGTGACTCCCTGGCACGGGTGGGCGCCATCTCCGCGGCCCAGCACTCCCTCCGTGCGCCCCTGGCGTCTTAGGTACGTCATAGCTGAAATCGTCGGAAGTGCTCTCTCTCTCCCTCTCTCTCTCTCTCTGGGCCAACGGGTGGTTGGGTTTGCGGTTATAGGAATGGCACCCTCCGCCTGTTCGACATTCTTCCAGATAGTAATGCCATCGGTAATGTATTTTGAAAAAACAAATGAATTTTTTTTCTAAAATGTATTTTTTTGAAAAATACTTACCGATGGCATTACTCAGACTGCCCTCCCGCCTGCCCCGCTTGCCTTTTTTGGCTATGTGTGAAACTGACAGGGTCGCCCTACAAATGCCGGGATAGGGTAGTAAGGGGAGGCCACCCGGGGCCCCGGTGCATGGATCCCCGGTGTCTCCTCCCCAGTTGTGTGGGTTACACAACTTTTGGCTGAAATCTATAGGCAATTGAGTGTATTTCAGATAGTAATGCCATCGGTAAGTATTTTTCCAAAAAATACATTTTAGAAAAAAAATTCATTTTTCAGAAATATTGGGAAAAAAACACATTGTGTGCTCTGATGTCAAATGGCCTCTATTGTCCACAATACTGATATCTGTGTGCACAAAAGGTTAAATGTCTTATATTTTGTGTGGCCTTTTAATTTGAATTTTCTGCATATTTGGTACAGCACTGGAAATTGGATAATTTTTTTTTCATAAAAAAATCATCACATTTGCAAAGGTTGTCAGAGTATCATATATGCACTTGCGGTGTGACCTATCAGTCATAGCTCCATTTCTAAAAAAATGCACTATCATGTTGTCACTTGTGCATCTGTTTCTTACACATTTTCATCATACTAGTTTTGATGCTATGTGCTTCGCACTAAGAGCCACAAGCACGAAAAAGAAAAAAGAAAAATAGGGCTTACCAGAGCATTAGTCACTTTAATTCAGATTGTGTGCATATTTTTTTGTAACTGAACCAAGTTTGCTTTTACAATACTGTAGGGTTCATACAACTAACGGATGTATGCATGAAACAATCAATTTATGGTACATTTGAACCATTGGGCTGTTGGTAGTGTGTTTGGTCGAGGCGATTCCTCCAGGAATCACCTCGACCAAACACGCTACCAACAGCCAAAGAGTTAACATACTGGAGACACTCTGCATGCCCCACAACTATGCCCATATGTATACCCTAAAGTAAATGTAAACCTTCTAAAAAAATGTAATACCTATGGTAAATGATCTCAAACTCCATTCTGTTGCATCTGTGTTATCTCGGTGAGCCAAAGGTCCTCAGGCCAACATCAACTGTAGCTGGTCTGCGGTATCTATGGCTGACATCAGCCAGGGGACCTTTTGCTTGCGAGGATCAGTTGTGGTTGCAGAGTTTTTGGTGGTGCTTTACAGCCATATTTCCATGTCGTTCTGATCACACCATACACAGACACACACACACACACACACACACACACACACACACACACACACACACACACACACACACACACACACACACACAGCACACATGTTTATGTAAAGCTTCTTAGGTAAGTGTATCTGAAGTAATTTTATTTACACAAGCACATAAAATGTGTTTTGGAACCAGACGAATGTCCATAGGAGGATAAATTTAAGTCAAAGAAAGGAGTGATAATACAAATACCAGTAGATCTTGTCACATTCAGGACTTGTCGCACACAAGCATATGCAGCAGTGAGCTTAAAGGGGTTTCAGATAATCAGCATAAGTATGCAGTGTGTATTGATGGTGAACTTGTTTTCCATATGGCCTGTTTCAAATGCTTCTTTCACTTTACCAACTAGCACTTCACAACTGAGTTAGTTTATTCACAATCACACCTGATAAACTACAGCAGGATAGTTCAAAAGTTAGTGCTTAACCCATTTCATCCTGATACAATATTTCTTGAAATAAATTTGACTATGATATTTCAGCCTTCATAGGACAATAGTCAAATTTGTAAAAAAAAAAATAAAAATAAAAAAAATCAGCCTCAGGATGTTATGGGTTAATTAGCTTATAAGTTGCCTTTGTGCGTGCAGCCAGGGATTCACCAGTTCCTGTGATTACATGCATATGGGGTATATTGACCTATTCACTGTCAGTAATCACAGTTTGTATTTCAGCACATCAGGGGGCGTGAGGCTCTATGCCACCTGCAGTTGGTTTGTCTTCACTTTTGCTTGGCAGTGAAGGGGTTAATAGGCTAAAGTTAGTGCCATAGTAGCAAAGGCCATCAGGCTGATGTTGGTTGCCGTTGGCCCGCGCACATTTGTGCACGGGCCAACGGCAGCCGACATCAGCTCGATTGCATTAGTACCTTGGTAGCTTGACACCTGGAACTCATGCATTGGTGCCTCATGATTACAGCGACTCGTATCTTTTTTTTTCATCAGAACGAGGACTTCTTCTCTCAGCTGGTTGACCGCCGTCAGTCGCTGAATCTGGATGAGTCCCCACCCACCTCCAGTCGGCGAGGAAACTTTGGCTCTGTGCCGGACCTTAAACTGATCAGCTCCCCGAGTCTGACAGAAATCACCCTCTCCCCGAGTGACAGTAAAGAACTGTCATCAGACGAGGAAGTAAGTGTCCTGCTGTGCTCACGGTCGTGTGCGGGCTGACTGAGGCTGACATCAGCCAGATTGCCTCATGCTCACTAGGGTGGCTGTGATTGGATTAAGATTAACCCCCTTATTAGATGCAGCCACCTATACACTGACATTCATACAAAGTGGTGTCAGCCAGACACAGATCCTTGAGCCCCTGCAATTGCTGGGGCTCTTGAGGATCTGTGTCTCTTGCGGTTAGATTGTGCTCACTTTTTCTCAGCAGTGATGCAGTAATCCCCCTTATTTGCATTGTATGCTGTAAACAATACCAGTGGCTGCATGCACAAAGGGGGTAAATCAGGGTTTTCACAGGACTGAGAGACAGTATTCAGTTTATCGGGGAGGTCAGACGTGCTGTATGTTATGTAGATTATCTCCAACACTGACTTTGTTGCTTCTTCTTTTTTCTGTGTTAGGCTAACTAGATCTGAGATCTCTGATCTTTGACGACTAATTTCTTCCCTAACCCATTTAGCCCCACGGCCATATTTCCCAAAGCTTGGGATACCTAATGAAATTTATCGGTTGCAGAGGATGAATTGACCATGATAATTCAAGGGTAGTCCCAGATTAGCTTGGCGCCTTCAGGCGCAAGCTAATCTGGGACTACCCTTGAATTATCATGGTCAATCCATCTCCTGTTTTAGGGTGTCGGGGCTAAATGGGTTAACAATGCCTATTCGTGCCTCTTACCTGTCTTATCAGGGTTTGACAGTTCTGATTTAATGGCCCCACGGGTGTTAGTAGACAGCCCCTAATTATGGAACTTCAGCTTTGGCACTCATGGGTGTTGTACGTTCAGTCGCAGAGTTCAGTGGATGATAGTCAGGACGTGCCCAGTGACCTTGCAGCTTCGAGCTCCATTGTGGTTCAGAACCCCACCCTCGAACGTCGCCGCTCCAGCCCTCTCACGGCCTCTACGTAAGTCTTTCTATGGGCCACTCAGTGTGCAAAAGGTCATCAGGCCAGCGTCGGCTCGATTGCCTTTCACGCACTGGGTCAAGTGTGTGATGGTCTGTGAGTTTGGATCTTATAGACTAGAAAATATTGCTTGATTTATAAATGAATATTTTCCTCAGTATACCCAGCATATCCCACCCGTTATAAGACTTGTAAAAACTTTGGACGGTGCAGTTTGTAATTATCTCATTTTCGATGCACAGATGCAGGCTCAGGCTGTGCCTAGTGCAGCTGACGGATCTCAAGCTTTGACACTCATGATGCAATATTGTTTTTTCAGGCACAGCCTGTATTCAAACCCCAGTGAGCCCGACAACAGCGAGCTGAACACCAGTTTGTCAGGTGCGGGACTGTTGGCACAGTCGTGGGTGCTCAGCCTCTGTCTTCAGGGGGATGAAGTGGAGGAGGTCTGGCGAGCTCACGTGTCAAAGGTCATGGCCGAGGCATCTGTCCAGCATGCCATCAGGACCTGTCAAGTCTTCCCTCGGCTTTACAGAGTATGTTGCAGTCTCAGTCTTGTGCTTGCACTCGTGATGCATTCACAGTTATCCCATTTAGCCCCGATGCACTACAGCAGGAGATGGATGGACCATGAGAATTCAAGAGTAGTGCCAGATTAGCTTGGCGTCATCAGGTACCATGCTAATCTGGCGCTACCCTTTAATTATCATGGTTGATCCATGTCCTGCAACTGATACATAGTCGTTAGTTGACATCTCTAAAATTTGTGAAATGAGTCTTTGTGGTAAAATGAGTTATACTTCTTTAGTAAGGAAGGAAACAGTCCATTTTTGTGAAAAGCAAGAATTTTTATTGTAATACAGTGAGAATCTCGCTTTTCACAAAATGGACTGCCTATGTGTTAATAATTTCTTTTTTTGTTTCATTTTACTTCCACGCCTTTCCCAATGTCATCAAAAGGTCATCAGGTCAATGTTGACCATAGTCGACCCACTGTGCATATGCTGTGACGTTTCTTGTCTCTGTTGCTTCAGGAGTTGAGGAAGCGCCTGACAGTGATGACAAAGGAGGCCTACTACTACCTGTCTAAGACAGAAAGCCTCAAGGCCATCGCCTCACAGTTTCATATCCTTTGCTGCGGGCAGATAATTTGAATCGTCTTACTCACCTTAACCCCTTCACTGCCAGTTGGCGCAGATCGTGTTTTTAAAATCATTGTCAAGTTAAAGATTCCGAGCCACCAAAAATTGGACACAAAATGGTTTCAACAAGAGACATAGATCTTCCGGCTGAATGATTGCTCTGAACCAAAATGCTGAAACTCAGCTTTCAGGGATATTTAAAAAGCTGAAGCGGTCACCAGGACTGAAGACTGTCGCCCATGCATTTTTGTTATATCTGACCTTGTAATTGCAACGCTTACTGTAGATATACAGTATGTACCCTTTGACATTTTTCTTTCTACAGAAAAAAATGTTTGGTAGATATACAGAGATAATATCAGACAGGTGTTTTTAAATTTTTTTATCCTTAACTAAGTTTACTGCAGGTATTGGACCTTATTCACAAGCAAATGGAGTGCCCCTTTGTTTATCTGGAGGCTGACTGTGTGAGTAGAACAAGTGGAGTTACACTGTAATGATAAAAAGAAATGTGCATCATGCAGTTTGCTGTACTTTGCTTACCTCATCAATCTGCAGTTGATTAACCCTTTTCATCCTGATATACCTATTGCTTGAAATAAATTTGACTGATAGTTCAAGGGTGCTGCCAGAATAGCGTGGCGCCTGAGGCACCATGCTATTCTGGCACTGCCCTTTAACTAAAACAGTTGATCTATCTCCTAATCAGTAATGTAGCCTTTTTAGGATAATAAGCAAATTTTACAAAATCAGCATCAGGATGCAATGGGTTAATGGCAAAAATAAAGACTGCTGCATGTTTTCTTTAGTTCTCCAATGTGTGGTTTCAGAAGCTCTTGTTCATTGATCATTTAACCCTTTGACTGCTACTGATGATTCAGCTCAGCAGAAAATATGCATAACGATAGGCATCTTTTCTGGCAAGTGGTATCATCAGTAGCAATCAAGGGGTTAACTTACTCGTGTAGTAATGACTTTCACAATTTTAGGTGGTCTCTGTAAAGAGTGTACCAGCTATTGGAGTGTGAGGCGCCAAGTTATTCTGGCCCCACACCTGAACTAAAATGGTTGATCTATCTCCTAATCTGTAATTGCCTTCATGGTAAATAAGCAAAAAAATAAAAAAAATCAGCGTCAAAATGTAATGGGTTACTGTTTGTTAAACTTAACCCATATCATACTGAGGCTAACAGCTTCAAATTTGTACACTGCCATATGCAAGCTACATTATAGTACTTACAGATAAGGATATAGACCAATGGTTTTAGTTCAAGGGTAGTGCCAGAATAGCTTGGTGCCTGAGGCGTCAAGCTATTCTGGCACTACCCTGGAACTATTTTAGTCAAACTTATTTCACACACTGGTGTATTCTGAATGATAAGGGTTAATGCTTTTTTTTCAGCTGACTGGTGGCCGTGTTCAGGAGCGACATCGTTTCTGCGTGCTGGAGATACAAGAGTGTCTAGAGACATACAGCATGCGGAAAGACCAGGCAGAACAGGTACGTGCTCTTTTCTTCTATTTGATACACACGTTTTGATAGTCTCCTTCAAAGTTACCATTGCATATTGATCTGTAGTCAGATCTACTGTTGTTTGTTTTTTCAAAATACATTACCGATGGCATTACTATCTGGAATACACTCTATTGCCTATAGATTTCAGCAAAAGTTGTGTGTAGCACACAACTGGGGAGGAGACACCGGGGATCCAAGCACTAGGACCCCGGGTGGCCTCCCCTTACTACCCTATCCCGGCGAGCACAGGGCGACCTCGTCAGTTTCACTCATAGCTCGACCGGGGACGGTCGAGTTTTTGCCTTTCTCCGTTCAACGGGTTTTTTCGTCTTCAGTGGTTTTTGACTTTGGGCTTGAATTGGAGTCTTTCGATTCAGCCCTGGACTCACTACATTCGTGGCTTTTCCTTTTGGCTTTTGGACTAATTGTGAACTGTGCGCCGACCGGTTTTTACCGGCTCTGACTTTGTGAGCTTCACCCTTGGCTTGGCCTTGGGGTTCGACGACGCACGTGACTTGTGCCCTGCTGTTTTGTGCACAGTTGACTTTCTTCGCCTGCGTAGTTGGCCTAGGGCCTTATGGCTTCTTCTGTGTCGAAGACTTGCCTCCTTTGCGGGGACTTACAGTGGCCGGACGATGCACACGACTCTTGCTTGCCGTGTTCGGGCTGTTTTTTCGGACGGAACGTGTGACGTTTGCGCCGCTTGGACGGAAGACCGGTGGTCACGCATGTGGGACTTCTACAGGCGTGACCGGCCCCCTCGCCCGCTTCTGTCTCCCCGGGATCCTCCACGGGTGGACGTACTTCCCTCGGCGCTTCGGGCTCCTCTCCGCTCCGTCGTTCGGGCTTTCCGGCCCACAGGTAAGTCCCTTTCTTGTACCGTTACCTCGCAGGTTCTCCCTCCCCTCTCCGAGTCTTCGGAGCAGGGTAGGCGAGTTTCGGAGTCACGCTCCCCACGCTCTGCTTCGTTAGCGCGTGGCTGGAGCCCCATATCGTTTCCCACCCCCCGCTCTGCTTCGGGCGAGTGGTCTGGGAGAGCTGAGCGTTCGTCGGCCACCCCCGGCTCTAGGTCTCCGGAGCGGGGGCGGGTGACTGAATGCAAGCATAAGAAAGAGAGTAAACGTGATAAGAAAAGCTCTCGCTCACGCACCGAGGCTTCGGAACGTGACTCGAGACCGTTAGTAATGCTGCCTCCCCGCTCTGTGTTTTCCGAACGGGCCCGGCATGCTTCGCTTTCTTCCCCCCCCCCGCCCGCCCCGTCTCGCCTGGGCGGGCCCGGGGTGCGGTTGACTCTCGCCCCCCACGCTCTGAGGCGTCGGAGCGGGGGTCGCGTGCTCATAAATTGTCCCCTCCCCGCTTCGCTTCGCCTGAGCGGGCTTGGCGTGACCTTAGACTGTCCCCCCCGCCCCCCCCGTCTCGTATCGACCAGACGGGCCCGGTGTGACTTGGACCCTCGCCCCCATCGCTCCGAAGCTTCGGAGCTGGGGCAGCGGGCTCATAAATCGTCCCCTCCCCGCTCCGCCTTTCCTGAGCGGGCTTGGCGTGACCCTAGACTGTTCCCCCCCCCCCCCCCCCCCCGCCTCGTATCGACCAGGCGGGCCCGGTGTGACATCATCGCGCGTCCCCCACGGTCCGAGGCATCGGACGTGGGGCCGCGTGCCCGGTATTCGTCCCCTCCCCGCTACGCCTTTCCTGAGCGGGCTAGGAGAGACACTTTGCGGTCCCCCCCCCCCCCCCCCCCCCGCACCGGTTCTCCCGGGCGGGCCAGGGGTGACCAGGCCACTTCCTCGGTATTCCGATCGCGGCTTTGTCACTCACGTCGGCTTCCGCGTGCGGATCCCGACTTCGAGGTGGACCGTCGCTTTGCCACGGTCCCTCCATCGCCGCGGCGCCCCTCTTTGCGTGCGTCGCGGGCGGCTGCGTCTACCTCGCGCGCGGCGGTGCGGCGCTCTCGTAGCCGCTCGCCCCTTTCGTCTTTTCCGCGAGAGGATCAGTTTTTGGAGCCGGACGTCCTCAGCCTTCATCCGACGGACTCGGCCTCGGCGATCTTCTTGCAGGACTCGGCGGCTGGATCTCCGTCCCGCCTTTCCGCTGTCTCGTCGGCCTCCGCCTCGTCAGACGTTGCCGGCCCATCGCTCGGATCACAGACGGTCCAAGCCCTGGGTGAGGCTTCCAGGCTTATCGCCAAGTACCTACCTCCCGACTTCTGTCCGCCTTCGCCTCCTCTGAAGAGACAGGCTTCGGCCATGGTTGACGCGCAGAGGCAAGTCAAGCGCCGCAAGTCCCTCCCGCAGCCAGCCGGCTTCCGGGACCTCACCGATGCTTTCTCCGCCCAGCTGCGAAACGACGCTTTCGGCGACACGGGATACTTTACTGCCGCTCGATGGCCGGCGGGAATCAACTTGAGCTTCCGCCAGGCCTGGTACGCTGGACACTCCCAAGCCTTCGCCATACCTCTTCCAGCGGTGGATGCGGCGGCCTTAGTACAGGCGGGCGGCCGCAGACTCGTCCAGAACTCGTGGCCTCGGCCTCTCGACAGGATCGCCTCCTTAGCGCGGAACTCGCTGGCGTGCTCGGGATTTTTGGAACTGGCTACCCAGGCAGCCCTGCAGTGCCTACAGGATACGTGGGACCTGGAGGTTCAGTCCCTGCTCCGTGACGTGCAGTCCATCGTGATAGCGGCCAACCGGGCCGCCTACCATTCTTCCGCCAACGCCATGGCAGCAGCTGCCAATTGTGACCTCTGGAGGAGGGATACCCTTTTGCGCCTCTGCTCGGACCTTCCCTTGTCAGTGAAGACCCAGCTCCGTCAAGCCCCCTTAGGTGGTCCTCAGCTGTTCGGCGACACTTGGCAAACCGTTAAGGAATCTTCCAAGGACTTGTGGCCCAAGCCGGCATCTACCCCAGCCTCGACCCGCTTTCGCGCCCCCCGCCGGCTGGGGGTCGTGCCCGGCGGTCTTTCAGGCCCTCCGTTCCTCCAGTCAGATCTTCACGAGGTCGGGCCCGTCCATTCCAGGCTCCTCAGGCCGGCCCCGCCCCTCGCCCTTCTTGGCCCCGCGGTGCCCGTAAATCGGGCCGTGGTCGGGCTCATTGACTCGCCCCCGCCTCTGCATCCGCCCTCAGTACTCGGGTCTCCTGTCGGCGGGCGGCTGTCGCTCTTCAGCGATCCTTGGAGATCGCTGTTCCCGGACGACCCCTGGATTCTTTCCACGGTTACCTCAGGCCTGCAACTTTCATTCCTGTCTCCTCCGCCTCTTCGCAGGTCACCCATGTGGACCCAGGAACCGCTCGACGGCACACAGGCAGACGCTGTGCGCGGGGAAGTGGCGGCCCTCCTCACCAAAGCGGCGACAGAGGTGGTTTCGCGGCAGGACTCTCCGGCGTTCTACAGCCGACTCTTTCTAGTCCCCAAACCAGGCGGCAAGTGGCGTCCAGTTATCGATATCAGCGCTACTTATCAGCGCTAAACAAGTTCATTTTGGCCCCTCGCTTCAGGATGGAGACGGCCAGGACACTCCGTGCGGCCGTCCGGCCGATGGACTTCGCGATCAGCCTCCATCTGTCAGACGCCTATCTGCATGTCCCGATTCATCCGTCTCGCCGGTACCTTCGGTTTGCCTTTGGGGGGATCGTCTACCAGTTCTGCGCCCTTCCTTTCGGCCTCAACATCAGTCCGTGGGTATTTACAAGACTGCTCGACGCAGTGATGGCCTACTTCCGTCAGCGCTCCTTGAGCCCGGCCTCCAATTACTTGGACGACCTTCTACTGCGCAACTTGGTTTCCGCAGCACTCCAGACGGACAGAGATGCCCTGCTTTCCCTTCTGCGTCGTCTCGGTTTCCTGCTCAATTTGGGGAAATCCGATCTTTCTCCCTCTCGACGGTTTCTACATCTGGGGATGGAATTCCTGACCGACCTCAACCTTGTCCGCCTGCCTCTGGCCAGGCGACAGAAGATCGTCGACTTAGCGACTTCGATGGGGATGGGATCCTCCTTCACCGCCAGGGTCTGGCTTCAACTCCTGGGCCTCCTCAGTGCGGCTGCGGACCTGCTTCCCTTGGGCAGACTTTATGCTCGGCCTCTCCAGCTACATCTCCTTCTTCACTGGCGACCCTCCTCGGGCGCTCTGTCGGATCTAGTACCAGTCACTCTGTACAGATGCGAGCCAGGCCGGCTGGGGCGCGCACCTGTTACCGGATTTTCTCTCGGCCTCGGGCGTTTGGCCTCGGGAGCTGTTAGGGAATCACATCAACTGGCTGGAGCTGAAGGCAGTTGGGTTGGCACTCGACGTTTGGCAGGAGACCTTGGCCAATCAGGAAGTCCTCGTGCTCTCCGACAACTCGACGGTGGTGGCTTACATACAGAATCAAGGGGGCACTCACTCGCCCTCCCTTTGCATTCTACTGTACCACCTTCTCCTCTGGTGCAGGGATCGGGGCATTACTCTACGTGCCCGCCACATCCCCGGCCACCTCAACGTGTTTGCGGACGCCCTGTCTCGACGCGGACAGTTGCTCCACACGGAGTGGTCCCTACGCCCGGATATTTTTCGCCTGATCTGCTCTCACTGGGAAACGCCGCTAGGGGATCTGTTTGCCACCAGATGGAACAACCAGCTCCCGGTCTACGTCTCTCCAGTCCCGGATCCGCTCGCTTGGGCAGTGGACGCGCTCGCCATCCCTTGGGACGGCCTGTTTGCTTACGCCTACCCCCCGAAGGTGCTGCGGAAGCTTCTAGGATGCTCGGCGGTCCTCTTGCTGGTGGCCCCCTTCAACTGGACCAAGAGCTGGACCACGGACCTCCTCGCGCTTGCGACGGACCCTCCCCTGGAGCTTCCTACCCCTCCCACGATGCTCAAGCAGCCCCGTCAGCAGCTCTTCCATCCGTGCCCGGAACGCCTCCGCCTACACGCTTGGAGGTTGTCCGGCAAGCCCTCGCCGCTAGAGGTTTCTCGGATGCTGCAGTGGCGGGAATTGCAGCAGCCCGCAGACTCTCTACAAGGAAGGTGTACGAAGGCAAGTGGAGGGTCTTTCAGACTTGGTACGCCTCCCATGGACTCCCTCCCACTAACCTAGCCTCCCACCAACTGGCGGAGTTCTTCCTGTGGCTCTTCGACGACCAAGGCTTAGCCCCGGTCACCATCAAGGGCTACCGCGCTATGATCGCGGACACCTACCGCCACCTGAGTCTTTCGGACCCAGGCGCCTGCACGGATCTGTTGGATTTACTGGCTCATTGAACTCCGACGTCCGTTTTCACGTTCCCTAGTACCCCGGTGGGATCTTGCCTGGGTACTGATGTGGTTGAATACAGATCGGTTTGAACCCCTCCCCTTGGCTCGGTTCTCAGATTTGACCCGGAAAACCTGTTTCCTTCAGGCTCTCGCTACAGCGTCCTGAGTCAGCGAGCTTCACGCTCTCTCGATGCTCCCAGCCTGTTTGCAGCTTCGGTCCGACGGCTCTGCACAGCTGCTCCCCGATCCGTCCTTCCTGGCCAAGAACCGCCGCCCCGCGGCGGCCCCTCAGATGCTAACTATACGGCCCCTCCGGGGAGCGGACCTCTCCCCTGGATCGCGGCAACAGGACCCAATGCGGGCGCTAAGGATTTACCTGCGCCGCTCTAAGCCGCAGCGCCGGGGGCGCTCGCGCCTCTTCCTACCTTTGTCCGCGGGCAGACACGACATCTCGGCCCAGACCTTGTCATCCTGGCTGCGGTGGGTGATTAGGTCAGCCTACCAGGACCTCTCCCCACGCGGCGCTGAGCTCTTACAAATCCGGGCGCTTGAAGTGAGAGCAGTAGCCACCAGTCTAGCCCTGGACCGCAACTGCTCGGTCAAAGATATTGTGACAGCGGGTGGCTGGCGCTCAGACTCCACTTTCGCACGCTTCTACCTTAGAGACCTATCCGGCCAACGTGACTCCCTGGCACGAGTGGGCGACTTCTCCGCGGCCCAGCACTCCCTCCGAGCGCCGCTGGCGTCTTAGTTACGTCATAGCTGAAATCGTCGGGAGTTCTCTCTCGATGGGGCTGGCAGAGTGGTTGGGTTATGGTTTAGGTACGGCACCCTCCGCCTGTTCGCCATTCTTCCAGATAGTAATGCCATCGGTAATGTATTTTGAAAAAACAAATGAATTTTTTTTCTAAAATGTATTTTTTTGAAAAATACTTACCGATGGCATTACTCGGATGGCCCTCCCACCTGCCCCGCTTGCCTCTTGTGGCTAAGTGTGAAACTGACGAGGTCGCCCTGTGCTCGCCGGGATAGGGTAGTAAGGGGAGGCCACCCGGGGTCCTAGTGCTTGGATCCCTGGTGTCTCCTCCCCAGTTGTGTGCTACACACAACTTTTGCTGAAATCTATAGGCAATAGAGTGTATTCCAGATAGTAATGCCATCGGTAAGTATTTTTCAAAAAAATACATTTTAGAAAAAAAATTCATGTTGAGAACAGGATGCAGCATTTCTTCTCTTTGATGCAGGGATGCAGCTAGATATTTCCACAGATGGGTCACATGCCCTGGTTTTGCCAACATGAATAGGACATTTAATATCCACCATATAGAAATTTAACACTGACAAGCAAACGAAATGCGACATATTCGAGTTTGGAAATACTTCAGTGTTTCCAATGACTTGAATGATGTTGCATTTCTTTTGCATATCAGTATAGTAGGTACACGTAAGATAGTGTTTCGCGAGTAGTCACTGTGTGCAATACAGACTTAGAATGCTAATGTGATACGTAAAATACAAAGTCCAAGACAACAAAAAAAGTGATCGGACGTAGATAGCGTCAAGGCAATTATAATGGGACATTTGACGTACTGGCACATGAAAGAATCGGACTATGACCGATGTCCAACGCCAAGCTGCAACCCTGTTGATGCACACCTTTTGACAAGCTCCTTTTGAATTAACCTCTGTAGATTGACAGGTAGATAGTGTAGACTGACCAGTTAGATCACTTTTTTGATGTTGAGAACAGGTATGCAGCGTTTCTTCTCATTGATGCGTAATTCTGAGCATCTGCTTTAATTCTTCTCAGGTAAATGACCAGCTTAACCATCACTGATTGTAGTGATGATGATGATTTGTCATCTTTAGTGCATTAACCCTTTGTATGTTGGTAGCAGTTTTTGTCACGATGATTCCTGCAGGAATCAGGAATCATTGCAGCGCAAACTGTTACCTACACGCAAAGTGTTAATATCCATGTTACAGCAGAACCTCTTTTGAGTGATAACCTTTGTAACTGCTTTGATGCCAGTGATCATGGATTTTGCATCCAAAACCACTGCACTCTGACTGATATTCACGTGAAGAACACACACAAAAATGGGACCAAAAATGTATTTTTCTTTAAAATTAATTTTTTTCGAAAAATATTTACCGATGGTATTACTAATAGAAAAGGTTCTTAGCTAGACTAATTTTAGCCAAAATTTGTTGTGTACGTATCAGGCCGTGTTGGCTGGTGAGGGGCGCCATAGCCTAGGCGGTAACCCGAGTAGCCTCCCTTTCATCCCATCCGCGCATGTGCCCAGCGGAAGCTCACCAGTCAGTTTCTTAGCGGACCAGCAGCAAGAGGGGCAGGTGGGAGGGATCTTCGAGTAATACCATCGGTAAATATTTTTCGAAAAAAATTCATTTTAAAGAAAAATACATTTGTTTCCTCAAAACACATTACCGATGGTATTACTAATAGGAAAATTCCCGAAGAGGAGGAGGGTGCCGCTATAACGACCCTAACCCACCCCCTAGAGACTACTAGAGCCATCCCTAAGCAACCTCCCGCTAATTTTAGCAAAGATACCTACGGCGCCTAGGGCACTGGGAGGGAGTGTTGTGCCACCACGATGTCTCCCACCAGCGAAGCTTTCCTGGCGCTGGCTGGAGAGGTCCCTCAGGTAGAAGTGGGTGAAGGTAATCTTCTGCTCGCCATCCTACGGCCGCTGCAAGGTCTTAGACAGCAGAGCTGCGGTCGAAGCAAGGGTTGCGGCCAAGGCTCTGACCTCGTGCGACCTGATGGTCATCCGTGTGGCTACATCAGGGGAGAGCTCTTGGTAGGCGGAGCGTGTCACCCCTCAGTGCCAGGAGGATATCGTCTGGGCTGAGATGTCATTCTACCTGGGGACAGTGGGAGGAAAAGGCGGGTGCGACCCCTGCAGAGCGGCTTGGTCTGGCGCAGGTGCACACGAGAAACCCTCACCAGGTCCTGTTGTCTGGACGTATGGGTGGAGCCTGGGTCGCTGAAAGGTGCATGGAGACCAGCTGTGGGGCAGCCAAGGTGATCGGGTCTTGGTGAGAACGCCGGATCAGGGAGCTCAAGGTTATGCGGCTGGGCAGAGACCACTCGACGGGACTGTGGTGGCTGCCGGCGCTAGAGCTCAGGCTCGCGGGCTAAGCCACGGCGTTGAAGGCTCTACAACCGCTTTCCTTTCTGTTCGCGGCGCTCAAGGTTCTGCGACCGGGCAGAGGCCACTCGACGTGACTGTGGGGCTGCCGGCGCTAGAGCTCCGGCTCGCGGCCTAAGCCGCGGCATTGAAGGCTCTACAACCTGGTAAGAGGCCACTCGTCGGGTCTGTGGGGCTTACCGGTGTTGGACCCCTTACCCATGCTGGGTGTGTAGCGCACTGACCCTGGAAGCAGACTCGCGGGCCAGAAGAAGCAGGTCCTCCGCGACATGTCCGGAATCCTCACCCACTGGGTCGGTTGATGCGGTCAGAGTTGAGCCCAGGAAGGACCCAAGGCGGGTCCCATTGCGGCACCAGGGAGCGAAGGGCGGGACGTTGTAGACCGAAGTGGGCCATCAGTTCAACGAGGTCTTTGTAGTTACCAGGGTTGGGTCGTCCCAAGCGTTGGTGTGTGTCAGCGACCATGGTCAGGTAGCCGCGAAGGAGATCAGCGCTGAACGCTGGTAGGGGAACAGCCAGAGGAAGAAGTCCGCCAGCTGAGGAACCAACGATCTGTGGGGGAGAGGCGCACCGTCACACCAGTCGCACAGGGCTGAGCACTCCCCTTTGTAGCCTCGTCCGTTTGAGATTCTGCAGGCAGTAGCGATAGGGCCTCCATGTGGGAAGGAGAAGCCGTAAGGGGCACGGGTGGTACAGCACCTGCCGTGGTTACTTGAGCAATGTGCGCAGGGTTGGAAGCCACCGCAGTGGAGCCGTGGCGAAGCTCAGGAGGTCGGAGGTCCACGACTTGGTCCAGCAGAACGAGGCCACCAGGAACAGGATGGTGTGCACCCTCTGAGCTTGAGTAGTACTTAGGGAACGAGCATCATTGGCGGGTAGGCGTAGGCGACCAGGCCGTCCCAGGGATGGAGAGAGCGTCGACTGTCCCGGCAAGCGAGTCTGGAATCGGAGAGATGAAGCGGGGAAGCTGTTGATGTCACCTCGGCGCGATCAAAGGGAAGTGTCTGCTGTGCAGGTGACCCAAACGATGTCTGGACGGTCCGTCCCCTCTGCGGAGAAACTGACCATGACACGCGATGGGGTCGATCGGTCATGCAGACGCCCCTGGAAGCTCTTGCACAGAAGCGACATCACGATCTTTGCACCAACGGAGCCCGTGGCAGCAGTGGAAGTACAGGGAGGGGAAGCGTGCCCTGTCTTGCTACTGAAGTAGTCGACCACCGTGGCGCTGTAGGAGGGAACGAGAAGCTCCTGGCATGGGGAACGTGACACGCGAAGCTGGACAAGGAAGTCCAGAGGCCATCCGCTGGAGGCAGGGTAGGATCTTGGCAACAGGGGAGCGCTCCCGGAGGCAAGGCTTGCGGCGACGTGCGTGACATCCTGGGAGGAGGGAAGGAAGGGGAACTCCCGTCGCGCGCCAGTCTGGAACCGCCCCGTGAAGAAGGTGGTCGCACCGGAACCCGAGACTCTAGGTCGCCTGTCGAGGTTCTCCCTTGGAGAAGCAGGAGCTGCTGAGGCGGGGGCAGTAGAGACATCCGAGGGGAAGAAGGTCCGCTCTGGTACTCAACAATTCCCGCAGCCGAAGTCCCCATCTGGCGGAGCACGCCTGCTCTAGAGACAATCGCTGCGCTGGGTTCACCAAGTGCTGCGTTCACCGCTTCGGAAGCTGCCATTCATGAGGTCGGTGTGAGGTTCCATCCGCAGGTAGAGAAGTGGTGCGAAGGCGAGAGGCTGAACTTGCCCACATAGACCAATAACCACGCCTGCCGAGGGAATCCCTGGTGCATCTCGATTCTTCTCCAAGGAGGACTCCGACCGATTACGCGAGAGGGATCGTCTACGGAAGTCGATGTGGAGCACGAAGACATCCGACTGGTCCTGTCTGCAACGGAGAACAGCCACGGTAGAACCCCCAGAGGCTGCAAAGCCACTGCCGTAAGCGCGCGAGCCTAGCAGGTCACGCCGTCAAAGGTAAAGTGGAGTGAACGGCTGGAGGCGGTGTCCTCTTTTCTAACTGGGGACGACCAGAAAGCAACGCAATCCGAGGAGGTCTCCCACCAGCTCGTACCATCTAGGAAGTCGCCGAGTCCAGGCTGAAGGCCCAGTCCAAGTTTGCACTGCGAGGCGAAGTCTCGGGCGGGCTTCCCGCCGAAGGATGGGTCGGTGATGAACTTGTACAGCGTGGTGCGCACGTCGACTGTCGTAGCCGCTACGAAGGTCGGGATGTCATTGCGCAGGGGCCATCCTGAAGTCTCTGTTCCGACGAAGTGGTAGCAGGCAAGGCGTTGCGCCCAAAGTGGTACGCAGCGTGGTAGGAGAAGACCGGCCAGCCAGGAAGCTCGTAACCGCGGCCCGAGAAGGGAGTCTGCGATCATTGACACTAGGAACGATAGAGGCCGAGGCAAGGGTAGCCAAGTGCCGTCTCCGCAGCAGACATGCCATGACCCGGGGTCGTAGAAACCGGGCTAACATCCTGGGGCGCCGGCAGGGACCCTGTGTTGTCGCCGAGCCACTAAGTAGTAAAAACGGATCATAGTTTACAGCGCTTAACTTACCTTCCAGCTACTATGAGTACATGCCACCAACCTTACAAGCGGCTAAAGCCTCACCGGCGGGGGTGTGGTCAGCCGAGGTCGAGGCGCCCACTGCCCACAGTCTCATCCTGTCCAGTGTAAAGGCACCATCCCTGGGTTGGACGCCATACCGCTGTGCTGGGCCGGAAGGCAAACAGTGTAACCCGTATAGGCCTAGATGACCTGTCCTGTGAGTGTCAGGCGAGCTGCCGCCGCCGCTCCTGTTGTCTCGCCTGGGGGCGAAGGAACTTGTAACGGGCCTGAGGCGGAACACTTCCGTTAGACTGTGGCAGGATCTTGGTCAGAGTCTTGTCCCGATGGCAGGCTGGGGTGACGGGTGGGAGCCGGGTCGCGGGAACCAGTCTGCAGTAGCGGCGGTCTGTCCCGCAAGCGCGGCTGCCATAGAAGAACGGACGTCCACTTGATCGTACTACCACTCCGTGGTCCGTCCACACCGTCCTAAAGGTAGACGGGCGAGCGAAGTAGACGTGAACCTGGCTCATCCCGAAAGAACCTGGCGGGCGGGCGCACATAACCGAGCAGACTTGTCCGGTCATAACTCCTTCCACTGAGCCTCTGCTGTGAGACGGCCGTAGTCGCCTGGGTGGAGCGGACCCGCAACCACAACAATATTGTTTGATTTTGGAGTGGGACGCCGAAGCTTCAAGCCATCTGAACGTGTCGCTTACCCTTCCATGAGGAGCGGGAGCACAATAATCCAGCAGTCTCGTCCACGAGTTGTCCCCTGTCACTGCCTAGAACGGGACACCGAACATCAGTGTTGGACGAAGTCGAGAATTGGGGGGTTCCTGTACCTCGTGGGCCATCCTCATACCGGGTCCTATCCGAACTTCAAGAAAGTGGGCACCAGCCGAAGTGCCAAGCATAGTCCTCATCCTGCGGCTAAGGCACGCCATCGCTGCATGGTCCAGCAGTCTCGTGCGGCCGATAGTATAGTCCCTCACTGGGACATCTGTCCTCGTATGTGTTGGCATATACCCCGGGTTGCAGTGGGCGTCGGTCCGGAGGGAGGTCTCGGAAGGACGCGCCGAGGGAACACGATCAGCGGGTGCTGGGTCATACCTGGCGGTCACTCGAGAGTGCCGGCTTGCCTCCGAGACACGAGAAGCAGTCCATCAACGAGTCCACCTGTCCCTTGAGTGCAAACGTCGTCGAGCTACGGGAGTCCACTTGGTTTGTTCTACAGAGCTAAGACTTGTCCGCGCCAGGGAGAAGATGGGGTATGTCGTCTCATTGCGCACCTGTGCTGTGTCTCCTACTTCCTACCTTGGAGCGGGAGTGCGTCAGGCCAGTAGACTTGTCCGGTCATGGTCCCCAGTCACTAACCTGGAGCGGGGCGCCGAATCCCTGTGCCCGCGCTGGCCTCTTGCCTTGCCGAGGAGGAGGTAATGACTGAAGCATCGCATGGCGGAAGAGTCTCCTCAACCTGGTAAGCAGCACTCGTCGGCCTGTGATGGCTACCGGCGCTGGAGCTTGCTCTTGTATCTTATCTCGCGTCGAAATAGGCGGCATAACCGGGCAGAGACCACTCGGCGGGACTGTGGTGGCTGCCTGCGCTAGAGCTCGGGCTCGCGACCTAAGTCGCGGCGTTGAAGGCTCTACAACCTGGTAAGGGCCACTCGTCGGGTCTGTGGGGCTTACCGGTGTTGGATCCCTGTCCCAAGAAGGGTCTTGACTCGAGGCCTAGCATGCGGCGCTCGAGGTTCTGCGACCAGGCAGGGACCACTCAACGGGACTGTTGTGGCTGCCGGTGCTAGAGCGCCGGCTCGCGGCTAAGCCGCGGCGTTGAAGGCTCTACAACCTGGTAAGGGCCACTCGTCGGGTCTGTGGGTCTTACCGGTGTTGGATCCCTGTCCCGTGAAAGGGTCTTGACTCGAGGCCTAGCACGCGGCGCTCGAGGTTCCGCGACCAGGCAGGGACCACTCGACGGGACTGTGGTGGCTGCCGGCGCTAGAGCGCGGGCTCGCGGGCTAAGCCGCGGCGATGAAGGCTCTACAACCTACAAGGGCCACTCGTCAGGTCTGTGGGGCTTACCGGTGTTGGACCCCTTTCCCGTGCTGGTGTTGGTCGTTCGCGGCAGTAGAAGCTCCATAGCTGGGTCCACTGTTCTTCCAGCCAGGAGGCGCAGACCAGTCACGGGTGAGTAGAGGAACAGGCAGAACAGGGTAGGGAAAGAGCATGTCCGTCACTAGGCCAAAGGAACTGTCCACATCGTGAGCAGGAGCGGACTTGCCAACTGTAACATAGTGCATAAAGAAAAGTGAGCCAGCGTGCCCCCGCGGGCCCGCAAAACGAATCCGCACGACAACGCGTACAAACGAAGTTAAATGCACGGCGTATGCCGACGCCTGACACTCTACCCGCTCCCTTGAGCGCCGGTCATAGGCAATAACCGAGGTTTTACCTGATAATGGAGAAGACGTTGAACCCTCACAGGTCACAGACCAACCAGCTCACCGCAGCGAAGCCCAACAGCTAAGGCGGCGAAGGCAGATTCGACCCAGTCCACGCTTTGTGAGGGGAGACCACGCAGGCATCACAGGCACGACCGGTCCCTGAAGCCTGGGAACAGCACCGAGCCGAACACGGGCACTCCGATGGTAGCAGGAGAGCCTCTTCTGTCTCTTCAAAACCCTTATCCTACAAGTAGAAAGTTCAGGACACACCAGTGCAAACCACGCTATGGCCAGACCGGCCCGAGCGCGTGAGCACAGCTCACAAGACGCCGCTGTCTCGTCAGGGCAAAATCACAAACACCAACGAGGAAAATCCCACAGAAAAGCGTCCAAGCCTAACACAAGGCAACGTAGGGTAACCTCTCCAACACACTACGACCGAATCCACAACTATATACAGTTCGAAGCTAGAGACACTGACGTACACAACCTTCCATTGTCTAGCAAAGAAACTGACTGTTGAGCTTCCGCTGGGCGCATGCGTGCATGGGATGGAAGGGAGGCTACTCGGGTTACCGCCTAGGCTATGGCGCCCCTCACCTGCCGACACGGCCTGATATGTACACAACAAATTTTGGCTAAAATTAGTCTAGCTAAGAACCTTTCCTATTAGTAATACCATCGGTAATGTGTTTTGAGGCAACAAATGGGCATGAAAGAACACAGGACAAACAAGAGACATAAATCCTCATGAGCCCCCGCGACTGCGGGGGCTCATGAGGGTTTATGTCTCTTGCAGCTGGGTAGCTTTCGCCTTGCCCTGGCAGCTAAGGGGTTAAAACCATCATTTAGTCAGCTACAGCCACGTAAACGACAATCTTCAATGACAGGTGACACTTTTTGCGTTTCACAACTTTTCTTGAGAGGGCACCTTTCTTTCAAGACCATTTTTTTTTCTTGGGGAAAAAGGATGGTTACTCAAAACAGGTTGTACTGTGTACTCATATTCTTGGGGCTTTAAGGAGATCATCACAAACGAGAAACAAAGGAAGAAAGACAATCAGCACTAACCCCAAAAATTGGCAAATATGTTCGCTAACACATGTGTGCCTATCACATCCTGAGAATGAAATTGTCAGTTATTTTAGACGTGGATATCCTTTGAGGTCAACGTCACAGTTTAGGAGACAGATTGACCATGATAGTTGAAGGGTGGTGTCAGAATGGCTTGGCGCCTACAGGCGCCAAGCTATTCTCACACCACCCTTGAACTACCATGTCCAGTCCACATCCTAGCCTAGTGTGTCAGGGCTTTATGGTTTAACTCATTCGTGGCCAGCCGCATCTGGATGCACGGCATAAGCCGCGCATCCGGATGCAGCTGGCAGCGAATGAGTTAACAAAATGGTCCTCAGTTCATTATCAGTTTTTGTTGGCTGCACTCAGCTTCAGCAGGCCAAGTGAAGCCAAGGACCTTTTGCTTATGAGCTTATTGTGATCTATTTTGACATTGTGACAGAGTCTGGAATCGCTCAAGTCGACGATCAAGCAGCAGTCCCTGGGTGACGGAGGAACTTTCGCTGTGTTGGGAGACGATCAGGTAAGTGCCCAGCACTTATTCAGTTTGTTTACATAACCCCTTCACTGTTGAGAAAAAAATGAACATCTGCAAGAGACACATTATCATGAGGCCCCACAGTCACAGGGCTCATGAAGATCTGTGATTCCTGTTGAGACCACTTTGTATCCAAGTGCCTGGGATGACTGGCGCTCTTTGGCATTGAATGAAAAAATGATCTCCAAAACAATGTGTCCGCTGGCAGTGAAGGAGTTAACCCCTCTTGTGGCATTGGCACTGTGTATGCCTGCGTGCCCAAAGGGCATTGATAAATAAATCTGAGAGCCAAAACGTGGTGCATTTTCTTTGTCATTTGAATTGCATCTGATCATCTTAACCTTTTGCATGTCGGTAATGGTTTTAGTCGTGATCATCATTCCTACAGGAATCATCGTGACTAAAACCACTACTGACACGCAAAGGGTTAAGTATTCTTCATCATCAGATTGTCAGCAGAAAGTGTTCTGTTTATCATACGTGTGTTGGGTTCTGTGTAGAAACTTGAGGTGTGTCGACGTCTCTACAAGTTGATCTTCCAGCTGGTCCTGCTGTTCGAGTCCTACCTGAAGCTGCTTGACGTCTTCAAGTCCGTCACAGTGCTGCCACAGGTAAGTTGGCCATGATGACTCTGCACCTACACTTAACTCCAAGTGCACACAGCCTGCGGTACTGTCAACATTATCAGTGACTGCATGCACAAGGGGGTGAGGGGGAGGGATGGGGGGGGGTCAATTATTTTGTTTTCCTTGGCCATTTGCATGAGTGAGCTTAGTCCTGTGCAAGCTGTAGCAGAGTTAGTGTTGTGTTGCTGTAGTGGAGCGCCATGCTTAGTGGCTTGCACAGGACTAAGCTCACTCATGCAAATGGCCCCTGATGATGGATGTATAACTGTGACTGTAAAAAATTCGTTAGGGGACAGGGAGTAAGAGGGGGTGGGGTGGGGTGGGGGGGTGGTGGGGTGCGGCTAGGACCACTCTAAACCCGCACATGACTTTTCACAGGTCTGTGATGTTGGACCTTATGGCTAAACTCGTAAGATCCAAAATCACAAGCCAGCACACATTTGAATTGTCTTTGTTATATGACTGCAATGTCCAGGTGACCGACATCTCGAGCCAGGTGTCCACCACGCGTCAGGAGCTGTGTCACGCCATGGCTGAGCTTGAGTCTGGCCAGGCGTCGCCATTCAACGTGGATGGCGGCAAGGCGGTGAGCAAGGAGGAGGCGGTGACCAGCCTCACCGAGTACCTCAACTCTCATCAGCAGCTTAAGGCCATTCAGATACTGCGCTCATTTAGGTATTTTGTTGTTCTTATCCCTTTCATGTTGGCTGACTTTTTTTGTTTGTTTGTTTGTTTGTATAAGCAATTAAAAAAGAATTTGGCCATGTTTGTCAATCTCAGGTAGGTTGCACCTAATTTATCCCTTTTAGCCCCAAGGTCCCATTCCTCAAATTTTGGAGGTGTTGCTTTGGAGGTGTTGCCTAACGACTATGTACCAGTTGTAGGAGATGGATTGATCATGATAATTCAAGGGTAGTGCCAGATGAGCTTGGCGCCTTCAGGCGCCAAGCTCATCTGGCACTACCCTTGAATTATCATGATCAATCCATCTCCTGCTGCAGGGCCCCTGGGGCTAACAGGGTTAAAAACATGTTAATAAAATATGTCGTAACCGGGTATTTGTCAAATCATCTAGCTGTCAGATTTTATTTCCCCAGGTCGCTGTGGCAGAATGACATTTTTGGCATGACCATAGAGGATGATGTGGTGACTTTGCTCAACATATTCTGTAGCAGTATTGCTGAGAAGAAACAAGGTGAGTTGATGCCTCTCTGTCCCATATTTGCAGGATGTTGGGGAATTTTTTCTTTCAACTCGTTCACACTCAACCCTTTCCATCCTGATACACTTTTGCATGAAATGAACTTGACTAAGATAGTTCAGGGGTTATGCCAGAATAGCTTATTGCCTAGAGGTGCCTAGCTGTTCTGGCACCGCTTTTGAACTGAAATAGTTGATCCATCTCCTAATCTGTAATGTAGCCTTCATCGGACAATAAACAAATTTGAAAACTTTTAGCCTCAGGATGTAATGGGCCAATACAGTTGATTTTGTTTAGAATGAGGTTGGATGTGCATCATTGTCTATCCCCTACCCTGATGACTTTCAAAAAAAATTTAAAGAGCCATCTTTTCCAGGTAGCACATCAGGATTAGCTTAGTCTGGATGTGCTGCCTGGAAGTGTTGGCTGTTGTCTTATATGTGTAGCTCATGTATGTAGATTGTGTGTGTGTGTGTGTGTGCGTGTGTTTGTTTGTGTATGTGCGTGTGTGTTTCATGTTAGGAATGTGAGACTGAGTGCATGTTTATTTTGTTCTAATTGTTCTCCTTTTTAAAGTATCTCTATGTGTTGTAAAGCGCTCTGAGCTTGCTGTCTGTGGGGAAGGGCGCTATATAAAAACTGTGGATTATTATTATTATTATTGTGATAACTGGGGAAACTTCATATCTGATGCACATGTGTGTCGGATGCACGTTTTTTTCAGTAACCCTTTTAGCCCCAAGGTCCCATTTCTCAAATTTTGGAGGTGTTGCCTAATGACTATGTACCAGTTGCAGGAGATGGACTGACCATGATAATTCAAGGGTAGTGCCAGATTATCTTGGTGCCTGAAGGCGCCAAGCTAATCTGGCACTACCCTTGAATTATCATGGTCAATCCATTCCCTGCTGTGGGAACTCAGGGCTAAATGGGTTAAACCAATGATATATGACAAAGGTTAGATACGCCAAGGTTTGGACATTTATTTTTTTGCATTTTAATTTTATTATAATATGCTTGGGATTGTGACAACAGGAAACGGTGGGTCCTCCAACATTTTGTCATATCCTAAATACACTGCAATTGGCTTATGAGCAAGAGAAATGCGACACCATTCAAATCATTGGAAACAGTGTGATTTGAATGATTTCGCATTTGTTTTGTTGATCAGTATATGAGACAGAAATGCAAAATCATTTGAATCATCTGAAATGCTGTTTCGGATGATTTGAATGATGTCACGTTTCTTTTGCTCATCAGTATGTCTTTCACAACTTTTGGAGGCATCTGTCATAAACGGCATATCAGCTGTGAGAAATAGATTGGCCATCATAGATGAAGGATATAGTGCCATGTTACTGTATGTTGAATGGCATCAGTATTAGTCTTTCCTCCCTAAATAGACAGGTGTCTTAAGGCTTCCCTACACGGAGAAACGAAATGCACAAGAAACGAAATATTTTCATTGCATCGAAATGCCTCCTCCGCACACGCAGAAACGCGGTGAAAATTCATTTCGATTGGTACAAGGGAAGTAACTCTTCACTGACACATGCTCTGGTTTGTATCGGTGGATATCGGGTCATATTTCTGACTACTGACGCTTAAAAACTAAACATATAAGACATGTGTGCCTTCACTTGCACAATTAAAGTGAACTGCCGACCATATCGAATAACCGTAAGCGCTTTTGAATGCGTAAACAAGGCTGGTTCAAGTGAATCGAGGATGCCGCCGTCTCGAAGTGATAGCCGCCATTGTGTAGGCGGCTTAGCAGAGCAGCCAATGAAAGTGGGGTTCAGAAAACTGACCTAAAATCATATTTTGGTAGTACTTTAGTGATGATACTTGACAGATTTCATTTCGAAAATGATTTCTCCGCTTAAATCTTACAGAATCGTGCGTCATACCACGCAATTCTAGCCATAATCGACCTGACTCCACGGCATCGCTTTACCGTTGCTATCCTCAGTGTTTGGGCTTAAATGACGTCAGATTGGCATGTGACCGAGCGGACGGCGCTGATTGGGCGACGGGGTAAAATGTTTTGGCGAAATGTTTCGCGAATAGGGACAGGTTCTATTTCGTGAAATGTGTCGTTTCGCATTTCGTGAAACGGTGAAATGTTGGAGAAATGTCTGAAATGCGGACATTCCGACGAAGTGTTTCATTTCGTTTCTCCGTGTGAGGAAGCCTTTAGATTTGACCGAGCCATGATTTCTTCCTCACTACAGGTGTGTTTGCCCTGACGCGCGCAGACGTTGACATGGGCCACCTGTACTCACAGATGATGGAGATCAACAACACCATCACTAGCACCGGCACCACGACCGCTTCCGCCGCCACCAGCAGCAGCACCACAGGGGGTGGGGGAGGGAGCAGTGGAGGGGTGGGTGCAGGAGGGGGAGGGGGGAGTTTAGGCCCGAGAAGTGGGCAGCTGGTGATCAAGACTCCGGACTCCAGCGTGCTGTAGTTATGATCAGGTGGCTCTCCACAGTCGTCCTGAAAGATGGCGACCAAGTCCCAAAAACACCTGTGGCTTAACCCTTTTCATCCTGATACACTTTTGCTTGAAATAAATTTGACTGATAGTTCAAGAGTTGTGCCAGAATAGCTTGGCGCCTGAGATAGATTAACCATTTTAGTTTAAGGATGATGCCAGAATAGCTTGGCACTTGAGGCGCCAAGCTATTCTAGCACCATCCTTGAACTCAATGGTTAATCTATCTCCTATATCTGTAATGTAGCCTTCATAGGACACAAAGCAATTTTTTTAAAATCAACCTCAGGATGTAATGGGTTAAAAGTAAATAATTACTGTTGACTTCACTTAAAACAAGGTTGGATGTAACAAGGCTTTTGTTAGAGATCCCAAGCACACTTTTTCTGTGAGCCCCTTTTACTTGCGAGATAAAGGGTACACGATACAGCTGCAGGAGGCATAGATCCTTGGGTGCACTGCAGTTTCGGGGGCTCTTGAGGATCTATACCTCTTGCTGAAACTATATGTATGTACTTTGTATCTGTGTTCCTTGAACATCTGGGGGCTCTTTGGAGTTGACTTAAACAAGAGTTTTAAAAATCCAAACATACGTCCACTGGCAGTGAAGAGGTTGGAAATAAAAATAAAAGTAAATAAATATAGTTGACTTCACTTCTAACAAGGTTGGAGATGATGCATGTTGGATATAACGAGGTTTTCATCAGAGATCCCAAGCACACTAAGTCATTTTCTGTTAAAATTGGTCCAAAACAAATTAACCCCTTCACTGCTAGGAAAAATTGAACCCAACCTAAATGCAAGAGGTATTCATGAGCCCCCACAGTTGCGGGGCCTCACGAGAACCTACACCTCCTGCTGAAACCACTTTGTATCCATGTTCCTGTGACGCCTGGGGACATTGAATTAACCCATATCATACTGCGGCTAAAAGCATCACATTTGTACACTGCCATATGCAAGCTAGTTATAGTACTGACAGATAAGGATATAGACCAAGTTCAAGGGTAGTGCCAGAATAGCTTGGCGCCTAGAGGCGCGAACATTTTCTGGCACTATCCTTGAACTATTTTAGTCAAACTTATTTCACACACTGGTGTATTCCGACTGATAAGGGTTATGAAAGATTTCAAAAACACTGTGTCCACTGGCAGTCAGGGGTTAAATGTAGTACATGAGAATACCGTAGCATAAGTCCAGGTTGGTGTTCTCCATCCTAGTCGGTGTATTGCTGATGCCACTGATGAAAAGTACTTGTTTGCCTGTGAGCTTCCCTCCACTCTGACCAAAGTAGTTGGATTATTATTTCACCGGACTTGCTTTGTTGTCTTGGTTTGAGAAGAAGAGACTCCAGTTTTGTGCAGTGCGTGTTCACTTCCACATTGTTTGTGAAGCGACAGATTAGCGTTAAACCAGATTTGCTTTGTTCCCTTGGTTTGAGAGAAAGACTGATGGAAAATGACTTCCTAAACTTATGAGACGTCTATAATGACAGTGTTGATGGCACTACCCTTGAACAGGCTGGACAGGTAACAGCTACAGCTTTCTGGGTTAAATCATTCAGCCCGACACACATATTTCCCAAATTTTGGAGGCGTCATCAAACTACGCACCTGTTGCAGGAGATGGATCGACCATGATAATTCAAGGGTAGTGCCAGATTAGCTTGGCGCCAACAGGCGCCAAACTAATCTGGCACTACCCTTGAATCATCATGGTTGACCCATCTCCAGCTGTAGTGCGTCAGGGCTGAATGGGTTAAACCTGTTCAGGGCCAGCTGACACAGACCGTTTCCACAGTCTTCTTTAATTCAACACCATATATTGCTAGCTGTCCTGGGAACATGAACTCAAAGTGGTGTCAGGAAGAGGCATAGATCCTCCTGAGCCCCCGCAACTGCGGGGGCTCATTAGGATCTATACCTCCTGCAGTTGGGTGGTGTTCAGTTCTTCTCAGCATTGAATGGGTTAACTGTTACCTGCCAGCAACAGGGATGTAGCTGGAATCCAGTGAGAACAGGGTGTTGCTGCATCATGTTCTTTTCACTATTCAGTCCTGACGCACACTGCAGTGTGAGATGGTCTGACACTGGAAGTTCAGTAGCAGTGCCAAACTGTGATTAACCTAAGCCTTTAGCCTTAACCCCTTCCCTGCCAACGAGTGCAGATTTTGTTTCTGAAGTCCCAAGAACATGGACACAAAGTGGTCTCTGCAAGAGGCACAGATCCTCATGAACCCCCACAGTCGCTGGGGCTCATGAGGATCAATGCCCCTTGCAGTTAAATCGCGTTCACTTTTCCCGGCCAGTGAAGGGGTTAGGGCTTTCCTTAGTGCTTTTTGTTTCGATGATTCCTGCAGCAAGATTCAAGACATTTGTTGTCCCAAAAGGAATATTCTTATTACAGCTCACAGCTCCCATGCAGTGTACATTTATTAACCCTTATCATTCGGAATACACCAGTGTGTCAAATAGGTTTGCCTAAAATAGTTCAAGGGTAGTGCCAGAATAGCTTGGCGCCTCTAGGTGCCACGCTATTCTGGCACCACCCTTGAACTAAAGCCATTGGTCTATATCCTGTAAATACTATAATGTAGCTTGCATATGGCAGTGTACAATTTTGAAGCGTTTAGCCTCAGTATGATATGGGTTAAAGTCACCCATGATGAAAAGTGGGGCATCAGGGTAGTGGGTCAGCATTGTCTGTGTATGGTTGGCGATACTGTCAGCAGCAGCACATGCGTCACCACTAGGCAGGACGTACACACAGGTAAGCACAATACTGGGAAGTTCATGTGGCATGTAGAAGGGACGCATCGCAAGCGCGGACAGCTCAAAGTTAGTTGTACACACCCTGGCGTGTTCCTTAACGTTAGTACACCACCGAGTGTTAATATAAAAACACAGACCCCCTCCTCTCTCCTTGCCCGACTCCCTGGTCCTGTCGGAACGAAATACAGTAAATCCATCCAGTCTGATATCATCATCAGTCACTCTCATCAAGCCAGGTCTCGCAGAAGGCCATGACACGAGTCTCTATGCACATGATCATACAGACAGCATGGAGTTCATCCAACTTGTTTTTTATTGACTGAACATTTGTGAACACAATCGATGAGAGAGGGGTTCTTGTAGGGTGTCTACGCAACCTCGCATGTGCACTACCCCATTTACCGCTTTTGCTTTACCTTGGTATGTCAGTGGGGATGTTGAAAGTCGTAAGGAAGAAGCTGGTCACGGGAGTACACATGTCCGCCATGTGTCAACGCTGCCACTCATGCCAACACACAAAAGTCACTCGGCACAAGAAATATGATGAAGACGACTCGCACAAGTTTCACCCATGCAATCATTTTCACATCGGCTTACTTCCACAGTCGAATGTAGTAAAATTAGTTAGTAAAGACTTTAAAAACTTAGAGCCAGTGAGCTGCCGCATTGCAGCTGAGCTTGCGCTGGAATCATTGCGATGAAAAGCTCTAGCGACAGCTAAAGGGTTAGTGAGTGATTCACAGTTTACCTGAACACATACCAAGGGGAATTACTCAGCGCTGAACAGACGAACAGTTAGATCCCCTGCCCCCCCCCCCCCACCCCCCCTGTCCCCGCCCCCGCCTATCAGGCACCCAATCACCAGCCCATAGAAAAATAGGGATGTATATGATCATCTTCATATTTCTCTGTGGGCTGGCGATTGGGATCTTGATAGGCGGGGGCAGGGGATCTGTTTGTCTGTCCAGCGCTTAGTAATTCCCCTTGGTATGTGTAAAGTCCTACCAGCGCTAGCCTCACCTATCTGGTTTGTGAGTACAGTTTATCTGAGAACTGACAATTAAGTCTGATATCGCAGACATTTATAGTCTGAACTTGAATCCACAAAAAAGCCAAATATTAATACACTTTACCCCAATACCCAAATCCCCAAATCTTCAGGTTGCCCTCTGATGGACAATTCTGTAGACAGATCGACCATGATAGTTCAAGGATGGTGCCATAATAGCTTGGCGCCTATGGAGACATGGATCGAGCATAATAGTTCAAGGGTGGTGCCAGAATAGCTTGGCGCCTATAGGCGCCAAGCTATTCTGCCACCACACATGAACTATCATGCTCGATCTATGTCTTCTTGTGGTGTGTCAAGGCTGAATGAATTATAACTCCCTCTCGTGCATGCAGCCACCGGCACTGATAACCGCACGGTGTGCTGCATGCACAAGGGTAGTTAACTTGGAGCAATGAGAGTCTGAATCTCACTGCATCCCTGGTGGCACAGAAAATGCCATGACCATGTAGCCACTGTTTGTTAGAAATGGGACTTTTTGTTTTGTTTTGGGAGAGCCATCTTTTCAAACCACAGTACGACTGGACATGGGATAGGTAGTAATGTGAAATCCAGTATTCTGGTGATGCAATCTGTACTCTGTCAGAGCATCTTTCATCACGGTGAGATAGCCTCTGTTGCTTTTACGGCGTTAAACGCAAAAACTCCATCAACCTGAGTATGGTTAGCATTATATGTACATGTGTAGAATACATGCGATGCACTGGCTGACTTAAGTGTCTTCCGTATTAGGGCCTGCATAATTATATGACCATGTTTAATAGCGATGCCAATATTAACTCATTCAGCCCGACGGCTGTATTTCCCACATTTTGGAGGCGTCATCTAATGACTATACACCAGTTGCAGGAGATGGATCAACAATGATAATTTAAGGGCAGTGCCAGATTAGCTTGGCACCAACAGGCGCCAAGCTAATCTGGCACTACCCTTGAATTATCATGGTCGACCCATCTCCTGCTGTAGTGCGTCAGGGCTGAATATGATGATCCAGTTAAAAATACATACAAAACTTATCAAGAGGGATAGATCCTCATGAGCTCCCGCATGAGTGGGGGCTTATCAGGATCTATGCCTCTTACTGATGGAAAACTGTGATGGTGAAAGTGATGCAAACATTTTACATTGAGAATAATTTGTTCATTTTGTGGAATAAAATACACGTGAATGGCTTAGAAAGGGGCAAAGATCCTCATGAGCCCCCCACACTTGCAGGGCCTCAAGAGGATCTATGCCTCTTACAAATGGAAAAGGTTATGTTGTTTGGAGTCTAGACTTTGGAGTTCAAACTTAAAGAGTCATTTTGTGGCATTACCATATGAACCCTTTGTGTGTTGGTAGCGGTTTTAGTGGCAGTGATTCCTGTAGTAATCATTGTGACTAAGACAGCTACCAACACACAAAGGGTTAAGATGTGAGCTGAAGATCAAACTTTTTCTAACTTGCATTTGTCGGATCTTTTTCAGCAGAGCGTTAATATGATAGCATGATGATTTTCACTGTATGAACTTTCAGCTTTCTTCATGGCTCAACCCCTTCACTGCTGAGAAACACTGCACACCAGCCGGCTGCAAGCGGTATAGATTCTCATGATCACCCGCAGTGGCGGGGGCTCATGAGGAATGAGGATCTATGCCTCTTGCTGAAACCACTTTGTACCCACGTCCCTTTAACAGCTGGGGGGATCTGTGACATTGAATTTACAGGTATTTCAGAAGCACACTTTTCGTTCTCTGGAAGTGGAGGGGTTAAACCACTGATGCTTGCAGCCGTCTTTCTTTCGGTGGCTGCATGTACAAGAGAGTCATCAGAAACGACACTTGAACACACAATCTCCCCCAAGAAGAATTACAGTTCATTTTGCACATGTGTGACAAATGCAATTGACCCTTTGGTTGTCGGTAGTGGTTTTTGTGGCGATGACTCCTGCAGGAGTCATCGCAGCGAGAATCTCTACCAACAGTCAAAGGGTTAAATTTAAAAAAAAATTGTTAACCCTTTTAGCCCTGGGACCCTGCAGCAGGAGATGGATTGATCATGATAATTCAAGGGTAGTGCCAGATGAGCTTGGTGCCTGCAAGCTCATCTGGCACTACCCTTGAATTATCATGATCAATCCATCTCCTACAACTGGTACATAGTTGTTGGGGTACACCTCCAAATTTTGAGAAATGGGACCTTGGGGCTGAAAGGGTTAAGAGTAATAAATCCAGCAAAGAAATGATGCTGGATTTCCATTTCTGCCGACTCACGTGTGATTGCAGTTAAAAGTGAGTCTTTGTATTGAGTTGTATTTTGTGCAGAAACACATGAGCTATGAGGACTTGCGGCTCTTTTTTATAATAAATTTGAACTTTTGACTTGTAAAAACCTAATGTATGCTGCTTCGCTGTGCTTTAAATGTAATGGGTATCAGTTGCGTTCTTATGCCATGTACACTTTGCTATTTTGTTGTGATTTTTTTTGTTTGTTCGGTTTTTTTTTTTTTTTTTCATAGACTCATAGGTTTTTTTGTTTAGGTCATCGACCAATGCTTAACCCATTTAACCCCATCAGGCTCCAAGCTAATATGGCACAACCCATGAGTTAAATATTCATGGTCGATCCATCTCCTGTTGTACGTCTTCGGGGCTAAGTGGGTTGCAGATAAAACCATTGAGTTTTAACCCCCTGATGCATGCATGCAGCCACCAGTACAGTTTAACCCCCATCGCAAAATGTCTTCAGGCCATGCGCGGGCTCAATGCGGCTGTCATAGGCCCAAGGACCTTTGCTTACTGGCACAGTACTGATGGCTGCCTGCAAAAGGGGGTTAGGTGATTGTCTTGTGCAGCTTGTGAAAAGGGGGTTAGGTGATTGTCTTGTGCAGCTTGTGAAAAGGGGGTTAGGTGATTGTCTTGTGCAGCTTGTGAAAAGGGGGTTAGGTGATTGTCTTGTGCAGCTTGCGAAGTCTTGGGGGGAAAAGTGTTCCCATTTGAAGCCGTAATTCCATCCAATATTTTGGTGAAGAAAAACGTGTACTGCTTCACAGTGGTTGTCTCCCTCGATTCGTTACCGCGATTTTGAATCAAAGGAGACAACCAGTGTGATACCACTTTTTGTCATCTTGTTTGACTTGAATCTCTTCTGCTGGAAACATTTCTCATTTGTTACATTGGTAGTCTTCCATTTTCATGCTGGTGTGGTTAATTTGGGGGGCAAAACACACTAGATTTTTAAAATATTTTTTACCTTTTACGCATTGACTGCTACTGATGATACTGCCTGTCGGAAAAGACACGTAACTACGCGTCTTACATAAATACACATTTTTTTCAGCTGAATGTTATGGTCAGTAGCTGTTATAGGAAGTTCCGTCTGTTCCGTCAGATGATATTGTCAGGAGCTGTCAAGGTGACTTAACCCATACCATACTGAGGCTAAAAGCTTCAAATTTGTACACTGCAGTATGCAAGCTACATTATAGTACTTGCAGATAAGGGTATAGACCAATGGCTTTAGTTCAAGGGTAGTGCCAGAATAGCTTGGCGCCTAGAGGCGCTAAGCTATTCTGGCACTACCCTTGAACTATTTTAGTCAAACTTATTTCACG
This sequence comes from Semisulcospira habei, assembly GCA_036245525.1. Lineage (NCBI taxonomy): Eukaryota > Metazoa > Mollusca > Gastropoda > Semisulcospiridae > Semisulcospira > Semisulcospira habei. The sequence goes on from BTPG01000005.1 coordinate 67,429,040, forward strand.
CACTTGTGTATTCCGAATGATAGGGGTTAAAAATTCTTGTCTGCCCAGCATTATCGTCTGTAGCAGGCAGGGGGTTTGTGCTCGTGAGAGACTGTATCTTTAGCAGATGAATGTGACCAAAGCAGGGTTGGCGAAGGGAGTGAAACTTGCACTTGTTCTGTGTATTTGTGCTGGTCTGTGATTTTGGACCTTAGAGCCTGAGGCCGTAAGGTCCAAAATCACAGACCAGCACACTTACTGAAAATTTTCATCATCTGATCTAAGACGTTCAGTCCAAACCATTAGGGTTTTTTAAATTTTCATATGGAGAGAGAGCTTAGGGTGACAAGTCATTTTTGTGATGCAGCATGTCAAAAATTTGCATGTAAAAGCAGGCTGTCAGTCTGTATGGCATTACTGGTATACCATAGAATCTGCTTTGAGCAGCCAACTTATTGCAAGAACAAAACAGTGGTCCTAAAAGACATCTTCCAGGGGCGGATCTTGGGGGGGAGGTGTCCAGGGGTTCCGGATCCCCCTTCCCCTCCCGACCCAAGCTTTTCAAAAATGCTATAACAAAGTCCCTTTTTGGGGTGTTTGGACTCCCCCCACCCATCCCCCCCCCCCCACCCATCCCACCCCACCCCCTTTTTTTCGATTTTTCGGCCCCAGGAATCAGGGTCTAGCGCCGGGGGAGGCCTTTTGTATGAAGTTCAAGGTCCCAAACAAAAGTTGCCCCCCCCCCCCCCCCCCCCCCCCCCCCGTCTCGAGGTAACTGATCCACCCCTGTCCTCTGTCAAGATCAACCATGACAGTTTTTCAAGGGTAGTGCCAGATTAGCTTGGCGCCTGATGGCGCCAAGCTAATCTGGCACTAACCTTGAATAATTATCATGGTCTTGAAGGGCGAAAAGTATCCCCTGTCCTTTAAAGACCAGCATTTAGGTGGCAACGACCAGCTGCTGGTAAATGACCGTCTTTAATGACAGGTGATCTCTTATGTAAGGGTGGTCGTTCAATACGGGTTCTGTTGTACTATATATCAAGTGGCACTTTTTTTTACGTTGATGTGTCACTACGTCATTATAGATCATACGACATTGTATGGGAAACCTTCAGAAAGGTAGGCGGAAATGGGAGGAGGGGAGAGCACTAACTATTGTATTATTAACCAAGTATACGTAGTTCTCTGCCGTGTTGGAGCCTGTTGCTACCCACTTGCACTTTTTTGTGTGGGTCTCGGCGCCGGCAGTCCACACTGTGTCATAACTCGTAACAAAATGTCTCTTTTGTGGTCAGAAATTTTTGTTTATGTTTTCGTTTGCTGGGAGAAGAGGGGGGTGGGGGGGGGGGGAGTAGGAGTAGGGTAGATGTGAGGTGTTTCATGGGGACACAAAACGTTTTGATGACATGTACTATAGCTAACCCCTTTACTGCTGGGGCAGGTGAAACCTATTTCTACAACGATCGCAGACTGAAGCCTGACAACAGTCTTGCGTGACGAACGCCGGTATGATTGCCGCGCGGGACCCAGCAAGAAACACAGATCCTCATGAGCCCCCGCATCTGCGGGGGCTCATGAGGGTCTATGTCTCTTGCATACTGACTCGATGTTCACCGTCGTGTCGGGCAGTGACGGGGTTTAAATGCAGTTGAAATTGCTAACGTCCACTTCCCGTTTTGCTTCCCTAGCAAGGTTAATAAATTCTCATTTTAACAGAAGATCTGATTGTGCTCATATTTCATGACAGAACCAAGAGATCGACGCCGCTAATCAAACATACTCTAAAATGGTATTTCTCTAACCGAGCCTGTCTGTACGACTCGAACAAGTCAGCTCGGTACACATACCTGAGCTGGCACATTTGAATCATCTGTGTAGTATTGAATGAAGGATGTTTCAGTATTGCCACTGATATTTTTGTCATTAGATTAACCATCTTGTGCACGCAGCCACCAGTGCGGATTTACAGGACAGGTGGCTGCATGCTGAAGGGGGTTAACAGTTTTAAAAATCAAGTTTTAACAAGCAGTCAAGAACATTTCATGTCTAGCAACAAGCCGTGAAAATGTTTGTTGTCTTGTGCAATAAAGTACACATGTCTTTGAGATCGTGTGTGTGTGTGTCTGTGTGTGTGTGTGTGAGAGAGAGAGAGAAACGAAAATTAATTTCCAGGTAAAACGGACAATCCAAATGTAATGTGACCATAACGGTAATGGCGGGCATCAGTTCTGTACCATTAACCCTTTTAGCCTCAAGGTCCCGCCATTTCTCAAATTTTGGAGGTGTTGCCTAACGACTATACCAGTTGCAGGAGATGGATTGACCATGATAATTCAAGGGTAGTGGTAGATTAGCTTGGCGCCTGAAGGCGCCAAGCTAATCTACCACTACCCTTGAATTATCATGGTCAATCCATCTGCTGTAGGGACTCGGGGCTAAATGGGTTAACTTGATCTCTTTCTCTTCCATCTCCAACTGAAGGAGACTGTTGTGACACCCCAACCACCAACCATTTCAATACCCCAAGCTTTGACAAAAGAAAAACAAAAAAAAAAAAAACCCGGAAATTTCTTATCTGCATGTAAATGGCTGCAGCTGTGAGCTGTTTGGCTTGGTGATTCGTCAGATAGCTGAAAGTATTCCTTCTTGTGAAAATGAAAATGGTAGTCGAACCTTGGTTTAACTCATTCTGCCCGCGACACCCCACAGCAAGATGTGGCGCGAAAGGCGCCAAGCTAATCTGCCACCACCCTTGAACTATCATGCTGGATCTGTCTTCTCAATTGTAATGCAGTCCTCGGAGGATAACTCCAAAAGGTGGGTATTTCGTACCTCGGGCACAATGAGTACACACTGACATACAGGAAATGGTTAGCAATGTAACAAAGCTTGGGGCGTGGAAATGGCTGGGGTGTAACAACTGTGACAGCTGAACGGTATTGCCTGACTAGTTAAACGTCTGGGGTCGTCAAAGTTATCAGGCACTGCCTTTCAGCTGTCACAGTCTATCGATCCCCCATGACTATTGACCAGTTGTGCTGTTAAAGTGAAATGTTGAAACGTCTGAGGCACCGAGATAACCTGGCACTGCCTATTAACTCATTGGAAACGTGCCGCATACGGATACGCGGCGGACAGCGGAGTATCCGTATGCGGCGCGTTTCCAATGAGTTAACTGTCATGACAGACCTATCTCCGCAGTGGCCGGGAGTCTACTTGATACTTTTACGTATAATTTTTATATCGCAGGTTTTCTTGAAATTACTGAGCTAGGTACCAAGAGTAATTCAAAATGACCCCCACAAAGGTATTTTTCTTTGCGTCGGTCAACTAGCTAATCAGACACACCTTGATCATGTAATGCACCGCGTCAGTGTTTGAATTGCTTTAACTGATTCGGCATATCATTACTCATGCTAGTAGGAAATATACGTGAATTCTCGCTGGCTGCCGTGCGGCTTGTGAGAATCTGTGTAGCAATCTTCCTGGTGAAATGTACGTCAAATTCAGCGTGTCCTCACGTGGGTTAGATAGTCATGTATTTACTGTATGAGTATGCCCAGGACGTGAAAACTATACTTCTCCACCAGCCCTGTCAGCAGCCCCCCACTTTTTCTGGTAACCCTAGCCCCTTTCCCTTCTCCTCTATCCGGCCCTCCCCCCCCCACCCCCCTCCAACCATACGCCCCCACCCGGGTCTGCCCTGGGGGACTTGGGTGGGGTTAGGTACTTTTTAGTTCCCAGGGTCACCCTGGTCAGCCCCACAGGGTGAGTTTTTCTCTCTATTCTGGGGCATGTGTTTCTGTCTACCCGAGGTCCATTCACCTGTATTTGCCTTTTTAAAACTCTCCCTACTGTCTGCACTGCCTGTAGCTCTTGATATTGGATGTGTGTTGCTAAATGGTCTTAGCTTTATTTAGGCCCCATGTGTTAGGTTTATTTAATGTATTGGACCGGCTGGCGACATACATTCAATGTTCTGTTTAGTTTTTTTTTTCACAAGCAGTGCAGGCACGTCCTGAGAAAGCCTTGTTGCTGTCGGGACGTTAAGCAATGTACAATCAATCAATAATCCAACCATACGCACATACCACACACTTTTTTGTTGTTGGGGGTCTATAGGTTCAATGTTGACAAATTCTCGCGTCGCAAGTAGTTAGTAATACACTCTACGACCGTGAACGCACGCTATTTGTCGATTGAAGTAGACCATTCTCATACAGCCCCTGGCTACCGTAATCTTCAGGCGAACTTCTATCATCTGCAAGAGGCATAGATCTGACTGATTTATTTACGATTTGCTGTCGAGCGGAATGGGTTATTAGGTGTTGATTCTGCCACAGTGCCAGTTCTATATTTTTACTCAAGCGTTTGCTTAATACCAAAGCGGCTTAGGGTACGCAGAGTATAGACAGACTGTGGGGAATTACTGCCAACATTTTATTTATGTTTTTAGTTCAGTCTTGGAGATATTGGAAAGTAAAATATCATTTAATAAACGAAAATGCGTGCAATACAAAAATGCAATAAAATAAAATGAAAATATGAAATAAATTATCAATAAATATTAAATGGGAATTAAATTACAATAAAAAGGAGAACAGAAAATATTTTATAAAAAATATTAATAAAAATGCTTTAAAAAAAATTACGAAATACATGTAAAATGAAAATAAAATTAGTGAATTAAAGTGATGATAAACATATTTTTAAAAAAACAAACAAACACAAAACACAATCTCGACGGCGCTGACGAATAAGCAAAAGAAATGCTAACCAGTAAATTGTAAATAGGTGACACTACAAATGGTCCCTCTCCCCATGTCGCTCGATCATTGCCCTGGAGTCCAGCATGTCGTGGGCAGTAGACCCACAAAAGTCTTCGAAGTTGTAATCGACCATTGCAGAGTGTCAGTCTGGGCTTTTCATTCCTGTGTCTATTTTTTTTTTAATATTTTTTTTTTTAGCAGACATTTTGAGTCTGTGAGAATGATGACGTGACTGAGTTGGCTATCACCCAGCGTAGCAGCCCATTAAATTCAGAGCGTGTCACCGAATCCACCTCCATCGTTAGGCTTGAGGATTTGGCTTTACATCAAAGACATCTGGGCAGTTACCAGCGGAGGGAGGGTGCGGGGATAAACTCATTCTGCTCGCGACACACCACAGTAAGATATGGCTCGAACATGATAGTTCAAGGGTGGTGGCAGAATAGCTTGACGCCTATAGGCACCACCCTTGAACTATTCATGGTCGATCCGCTCCAAAATGTAGGTATTTCGTAACACGGGCACAATGAGTTGAAGGAACTCAGCAGTTGCGTTTTGGCATTACTATCAGCAATGTACAAAACTGTGCCGAAAAAAATAGGTGCGGTGCGGTGCAAGACTGACTCGAGGCAATCGGCATTAAGCGCAAAGCCCAATATTTGTCAAAGCACAAGAAAGGCAGCTAACCCGTTCGGCCTGTTGGCACAAGTGTTTCACTCCAGAAGTTAACGTAAAAACATGTACCGTCTGCAAGAGGCATAGATCCTCACGAGCCACTGCAGTTTGCAGAGGCTCGTCAGTATGAGACTGTTCAGTCGCGGAGTCAACTAAGTCCTAAGTCCGTGTAAAAATGAACGTTGAAAAAAAAAAAAAAAACCGGCTGTGTGGACAAATATGGACTGCAATATACTTCAGCTGTGAACTGTCAGCGTACCTGTTAGATTTACTGTCTTATTTCTGTGCACGGTTGTAATTGTTCTATTTTCCCGTTTCGCACTAGGCTGTTAGTGAGGTATCGTTTGTCAGTAACGACAACGAACGAGCCGAGAGCGGAATCGCGGTTGATAACCGGGCTTGTAACAAAAGCATAGACAACCCTCCAAGCATCTCCAAGAGGCATAGATCCTCTTTGCAGTTGGATCGTGTTCACTTTTGCTCGGCAGTGAAGGGGTTAACTGTCGGGAGGACATGCATGTGACCACGTGTGATTTGAGTCCAGCTGCGGCCATTTGGTGCAAGTGTGCGTTGCTAACTGTGTATTCTTTCGCCACGAATCCGACCGAAGGTCTCGACAGTGGTCAGCAGTTTTGTCCACCTATTTAACCCATTCAGCCCTGACGCACTACAGCAGGAGATGGGTCTACCATGATAATTCAAGGGTAGTGCCAGATTAGCTTGGCGCCTGTCGGCGCCAAGCTAATCTGGCACTACCCTTGAATTATCATGGTCGATCTATCTCCTGCAACAGGTGCATAGTCGTTAGATGACGCCTCCAAAATTTGGGAAATACGTGCGCCGGGCTGAATGAGTTAAAAGAAAAACCAAAACGTTGCGATAAATGCTAATACTGATTTGTGCGCAGCGAGCTGCTGGCAGTCGGCGCAATTTGTTTCTGCAACGCTTCTGCGGCAAACAAAAAACAAACAATAAACCTCCCAAAAAAACAAGACAATCTGGATACAACTTTTGAAGGTAAGTGACATTTGTCCCATCATACACATACAGTAACGTTAGTAACTAGTACAGCGCGAATCGCATATACTTGAACTGATACACGGTAAATACAGGTCACGTCACCAGTCTGCAAGAGGTATAGAGCCTCATGAGCTCCCCCGCATGTACGTTGTCTCATGAGGATCTATACCTATCGCTAAGGATCTATGCTATCGGCGCTGAGGATCTATACCTATCGCTGAGGATCTATGCCTATCGCTGAGGATCTATGTCTATCGCTGAGGATCTATACCTATTGCTGAGGATCTATGCCTGTCGCTGAGGATCTATGCCTGTTGCTGAGGATCTATGGGATGCCTATTACCGAAAGTACTTTGTATCCATGTTCCTTTCGTGGCTGGGAATCTTCCACGTTGAATTTACGATTTAGTTAAAGGTCCTCGTCAGTACTACCACCGTAAGTGTTCAAAGATGCACTTCTGTAACAGATGGTTACGAAACGCTACATACAGGTTCATTTAGACACTGGACAGTCCAGTTCAGCACACGTCGTCATTATACTTTATCAAGTAACCTGACAATGACTCCACTCCGTTCTAGAAATGCAACGCTATCAGTGTGAGAAACAGTTAAAAATAGACTGACACGCTAACCGCCACTGCAGCGCAGAATAAATAAGTGCGATTACGCGTGTGCTTTTGCTGCGTCAGGCCGGTGTCCAAACTGCTGTGAAAATTTATTGGGCGTGTCCACAAGGCATAATAAACACAACTGGTGCTGAAATCTGTGGAATGGGTATTTAAAACGTTTTTTTTCCACGCGTATACGCGTATGTGTCAGTACACGGCGCATTAGTAGGTTTCGCCTTTGAAACGAACAACGAACGACAGCGAAGTCATGTAGATAGATAACTTCTGCCAAAAGCATAGACATCACTCCAAACATCTCCAGGAGGCATAGATCCTCATGTGCCCTCTGAGCCCATGAGGATCTATGCCTCCTAAAGATGCTTGCAGTGTTGTCTATGCTCATAGTCATCATCATCATCATCATCAGTCCCTTGCCCGAACTGGGCGTTGGGGGGACTGAAAGGCAGCAGCAACAGACAGTGCTCTCCACTGAGTTCTGTTTTGGGCGGTGGCAAGCAAGTCTGGCATCTCGAGTTCGGTCCATTCTTTTATGTTTGCGACCCAACTCTTTCTCTGACGACCTCGCCGACGACTTCCTTCGAGAGTGCCTTGGAGGATAGTCTTGGACAAGGTGTTGTGTCGGGTCACGTGGCCAAACCAAGCAAGCTTGCGCCGTTTCACGGTTGCCAGAAGGGGTTCATGTGGGCCCACCAGGGAAGTGACGATGCTCCGTACATATTCGTTGGTCTTGTGCTCGCGGTACGAGATGCGGAGCAACTTCCTCAGGCACTTGTTCTCAAAGGCCTGGATTTTCTTTTCTGAGTCTGCAAGCAGTGTCCAAGTCTCACAGCCGTAGAGCAGAATAGACACTACGAGGGACTTGTAAAGCCTGTACTTGATGGTGAAGCTGATGGAGTTACTTCGCCATATCCTGTCCAGCCTGGCCATTGCGGATGTTGCTGTACCTATCCTGATACGGATCTCTGCTATGCAACTACCGTCTTTGGACAGGGTGGCTCCCAAGTACTTGAAGCTATTGACCTCTTCTAGCTTCTGGCCGTTCATGTGAATGTTGCTGCTGCTGTCGCTTGTGGTGTTGATCATCACTTTGCTTTTATCCGTACTGATCTCCATGCCATAAGACCCTGCGCTAGTTGAAAGTTTGTCTGTCAGGTTTTGGAGCTCACTATTGCTGCCTGCCATGAGGTCAATGTCGTCTGCGAATCGAAGATTGCACAGGGATCTGCCACCAATAGAGATTGAAGTATGGTGGTCGTGGAGGGTTTCCTGCATGATCTTCTCCAGGAATATGTTGAAAAGGACAGGAGAGAGCAGGCATCCTTGACGGACACCGATCGTCGTCCTGAAGAACTCGCCTGACTGATTGTTAAGTAGAACCGCGCTGCAGGCGTTCTTGTAAAGCGCTTCTATCATTTGGATCAGTCCCTCCTCTATGTTGAACGATCTCATGACTTGCCAGAGTCCGTCGTGCCAGACGCGATCAAATGCTTTCCTGAAATCAATGAAGTTGTGGTAGAGTTCGCGCTGATGATGCAGATGTTTCTCGATCAGGACGCGGCAGTTGAAAATCTGCTCTACAGTGCTTCTTCCAACTCTGAAGCCAGCCTGTTCTTCTGCCAGCAGTTCCTCGGCGAAAGTTTTGAGGCGGTTGAGAATGATTCTAAGCATTACTTTGCTAGGGTGACTTATCAGACTGATAGTTCTGTAGTTCTGGCACTGTTTCAGGTTTCCTTTCTTGGGGAGCGGGATCACTAGAGACTGTGTCCATTCTACTGGCCATTTCTTTTGCTCCCAGATCTTTTGACAGAGTGTAGTGAGGACCTTCGTTGTTACTTCTCCTCCATGTTTCAACAGTTCAGCAGGTACGTTGTCTACACCTGGAGACTTTCCTCCCTTCAGGCCGCGTACGGCTGCTTCCACCTCTTCAGCTAACACTGGCAGGTCTTCAGCCTTCCTGACCCCAGCCTGGTTGTTTTGGAGGATGCTGGTGTCTGGCTCAGCCTTGTAGTTATACAAGTCTCGGCAGTACTCAGTCCATCTGTTTAGTACAGCAGTGTTTTCCGTAAGGAGTTGGCCGCTGCTGTCTTCGATGACTGTGGCTGTTCGCTGTTGAGTCTTGGTGAGGGTCCTTAGCGTTTCATAAGCCTTCTTGCTGTTGCCGTTTGCCATGCCCTCTTCCACGCTACAACACTGGTCTTCAATCCAATCTTCTTTGGCTTCTTTCATCCTCTTCCTGATCTTCTTGTTGACAAGTCTGTACTTGTTTGCTGATGTGAGGTCTTGGCCTCTCTTTTTCTTCCAGGCTCTCCTCTCATCACAGAGATCTAGGATGTCATCGGTTACCCAGGGCTGTTTGCGCTTCCTCTGCTTCCCCAGCACTTCTTCTGCTGTAGAAAGTAACACCTCTTTTATATTTCCAGCAAGGGTGTCTACGTCACAGTCCAAAGTAGCCAAGGCTGCAAATCTGCCTCCCACCTGGGCTTGGAAGAGCTCTTCTACTTCCGGGTCTTTTAGCTTCTGGAGGTCGAATCTGATGCGAGGGCTCTTGCTATCTCGTTTCAATGCCAGCTTCAACTTGAGGCTAGTAAGGACGAGGTTGTGGTCGCTGCCAATATCAGCGCCAGGAAAGGACCTCGTTTGTTCATAGTACAAGCTGTTTATCCGGGCCCGCCGTGACTTAGCTCGCGTTCGTTGCTGGTCAAATCACTAATGTTGGCCCCAGTTTTGTACACATGTATATCATAAGTTATTGGTCGCAGAGGTTTGCTACACGGACCCTTGGTATGAGGCCTGAGGGAGGTCAAAGGAACCATTGTACCCCGAAGGCCGAGGCTTACAAGGGTCCGTGCAGCCCCCGCTACCAATAACGTATTTGTTTTCATTCCTCCACTATTTTCGTAAAAGAAATCAAGAATAAATTTTCCGAACTGGATCGCGCCAGACATGACCAGTGACGTAAAAGGAATATATATATTTATACATAATAGACTTATGACGTAATTAAAAAATCTTTCATGACGGCCTTGCCGTCTCGCCGTGCCTGTTGTTTCGAACTTTGAACTTTAGAACGTTTAGTGATCTTTTATAGAACAAAACTGGCATCCAAGACGTGTCAGAAAGAGGGCTACAAAAAGTCCGCCATAAGGTCGCTACTGACAAGGTTTTTTTTTGTAGCTCGGTCACGTGGTACAGTTTGCGCTAAAGAGATTGGTCGTGTGACGTAGGGATGAAAACAATTGTATTTGTCCCAGGGCTTCACTTTATAATATTTGTTAAAGAGCGTCTTTTAAAAAAAAAAAATTAATACTGCGTACAAGAAAAATTACGTTCAATAAAAGTTGTACTATGAGCATCCAAGGAGACAATCCCAAATGTTCACTCAGGTATGTGATCACAATGACACAGTCCCGAACTGAGCCTAGGATGATGAAATGTAAATTCCTCAGACATTATCGCACGAGCAATCGTGTTTGGGTAGCATATGTGATATCCCTTTCACTCCTTGTGTAGGAATTCACACTACGCGTTGCGTTCGTTCCAATGTAAGATGAGAATGAGGTTACGTTTACGCCAACAGGTCGCTGTGAAGGCTGATATTCAGCTTGGACCGTAAGCATAGACAACACTCGAAATATCTCCAAGAGGCATAGATCCTCATGAGTCCTCCGGGCTCATGAGGATCTATGCCTCTTGGAGATGTTTGGGGTGTTATCTATGCTTTCGGTAGAAGCTGATTATATCTCCCTCAGAGCTCATGAGGATCTATGTCTCTTTGAGATTTTTAGAGTGTTGTCTATGCTCATGGCATAAGCAGGTTATCCGCAGTGACTTCGCTCTCGTTCGTTGTTGGAGGGTCTTTCGTCGCTAACGTAACCTCAGTATTGTTGGAATGTTTGTCTTGTATATTTTTTGTTCATGTGTGTCAGTGTTGGCGTGCTTGAGCAATTTTGCATACACATCCCAAGTTGTTTTGACTGGTGACGATATCAGTTCCGTTCGGCTTCATGCCTGATTTTTGATATTACAGACCAGGACATAGAGTTAAGTTTTGATGCATTAAGGGTCCCAGATAAAGGAATGCATATCCCCTACCCTTTGTGGAGACCGGTCAGTTGCGTAGAAACAGAAGGTTGGGGCAAGGGATTTCTGCCCCCCTCTCTTCTCCCCGATGCCTTTCTCCCCCGCCCTTCCTCCCCGCAATATTTTGTGAAAGAAAAAGTGAGAGAAATTCAGAACATTAAAATAAAAAAGTACTTATTTTTGTACAAAAATGTTTCTGGAGCAAAAAATACATGATTTTTATATGACTGATGACTGTCGATGTCGACTCTCCTTCCAACCCCCACCCACTCCCCCACTCCCCATCCCCAACCCATCGTTTATTGAATTTTTGGAAAAGTAACATGCCATCCCCCGCAACTTAAAAATATCTTCCTACGCCATTAATCATCTCAGTCGACGCTCTTGAACAAAATCATGCATGATTTTGTTCCCAAAAGAGTCGATGAGACAATTACCTCATTGGAGATTAACGGCTTCCGGATACGCGTCTTAAGCCGCGTATCCGGATGCCGTTCGTCTCGAATGAGTTGATATCATTACAATAAGTACTTGACGATGCGCAATGTTTACACCATTGCTGACATCTTACCGCGAAGTTACTATTGAGCAACTCCCATCGCTCTCTTCGACAAGCAAAGCTTGAACCCATCAAATTCGTTATAGTCGACCCATCTGCAAGAGGTATAGATCCTCACGAGCTCCTGTATCGGCAGGGGCTCGTGGAGTCTCATAAGGATCTACGCCTCTTGCCGTTGCTCAGAAGGAGCCCAGAGGAGGTCGTCTGGTGTTGTGTCTGCACGTTACAATGAAGGGGAAACATGCATGATAAAGTCAATGTATTGTTATTTTGAAAGTTAACCAATTCAACCTCAAGACAATATTTAGTAAACTTTGGAGATGTCACCTTACGACTGTGCACTAGTTGCAGGAGATCTGGGTTGACCATGATAATTCAAGGGTAGTGTCAGGTTAGCTTGGCGCCGTCAGGCGCCAAGCTAATCTGGCACTCCCATTGAATTATCATGGTCGATCCATCTTCTGATGTAGTGCTTCGGGGCTAAATGGGTTAACAGAATCCCTTTGCTGTCACACAGTAACGCATTCCTTATTCTGATGTACAGAAATGTAAAAGAATCCGATCCTTGCGAGGACGAGGCGTAGATTGTCATGTGCCACCGCGGCTGCAAATGCCTTCTGCAGGTGTACAGCGAGGACTTTCATTGAACACGATAATATCAGCCAACAACAATCTCTCGATGTATTGTCAACTGAAGCGGAAATCCGCCGGTGTAAAACTTTATTGACATGCATACTCATACTCAGACGGCAAAAGCCACAAAAGATCACAGAAGGTTTACTCGGCTTCTTTGGGTTTTCAAGCGCGACTCCATTGAGATGAGCAACCCAGATCTGATTTACGGACAGGAAGCGTAGTAGATCTCCGCAGTTCGCATGGGGCTCATGGGCATCTATGCCTCACGCAGATTCTTGACTTTATTGTTTGTGTTCATGAAGATATGTGACTCTTACAGATGGAATACTTGCCGTTGCAGGACACGCTATTGTCAAGCTTGTAACAAAGTTCTCCCCAACGGCTTATGAATCGAAGCGAACAAAGAAAACAGAAATAGTGCGTCAGACATTACTCCGGTTTGCACTCATACCACATGGAGAAGAAATCCATGACTCATGAGTTGTGTGCCCCTGACCGGCTCCGAGCGGGACGCTCGGAGCCGGTCAGGGGCACATAACTCATGGATTGGGGGTGGGGTGGGTTGGGGTGGAGGTCCAGCTTTGTCTTTGAGACATATTATCTCAGACACGGATCTCCCAGAGCAAAAGAGATAGTGCATTTCAGACACGGCAAATAAAATGATAATCAGATTTCACCTCCTTTTCCATGGGCGATAAATCAAACTACGGACGGGTTTCGTCAGCGTCTCCTCCAACCCAGTCTGCGGAGTTCCACAGGGGTCCGTACTGGGCCCGGTCCTTTGCACACTCTACACGCCTCCCCTGTCCAACATCATCCAGTCTCACCACATACATCACCACCTCTACGCTGACGACTCACAACTACTAGAACAAAGACAAACTCGACAACACTCAGTCACTACTGACTCACACGGCTGACTGCTACGAAGACGTGAAAAACTGGATGACAGCAAACAAGCTTAAACAGAATGACGACAAAACGGAAGCCATGCTGGTAGGCACTCGCCAGAAACTTTCCCAGCTCCCTCCCTCTCTCCACCTTCAACTCGACAGCACCCCCATCTCCCTCTCTGACTCGGCCAAAAACCTCAGCGTTATCCTCGATTCCTCTCTTTCCATGACCAGATTTCGTCTCCGCCACGGCTCAGGCATGCTACTTCCACCTCCGCCGCATCAGTCAGATCAGAAAATACCTCACTATCGAAGCTGCCACCAAACTTGCTGTCTCTCTCATCCTATCTCGCATCGACTACTGCAACTCTCTCCTTTCCGGCCTCCCTCACTCCAACACTTTCACTCTCCAGGGTGTCCAGAACAATGCTGCCCGCCTCGTCCTCAGAAAGAAAAAATCCGACCACATCACTCCCCTGCTCAAACTCCTTCACTGGCTTCCCATCCCCCAACGCATCCAATACAAGATTCTGTCTCTCTGCTACAAATCCATGAACAACTGCGCTCCTGCCTATCTCTCAAACTTACTTCACCCCTACACTCCTCCCCGCTCCCTCCGCTCGGCCTCCGACCCTCTCCGCCTCCACATCCCCCGCACCAAACTCAGCACTTTCGGCCCCCGCTCCTGGAACACTCTCCCACTCTCTCTCCGTCAGAAACACTCTCTCTCCTCCGCCCTCAAAACTCACCTCTTTCAACAGTTATAGCACCATACCACCACACTCCCCACCCCAAGCTGACTGTCGTAATGTATTTCACTATTTGTGGTACGTGAGTCGTTGTCTAAAGCGTGCGCATGCGTGCGCGAGTTGTGAGTGCGCGCTTAGAGTTATAATTAAATTATAAGATAAGCGCATTATAAATACCGTAATTATTATTATTATTATTTATGGTGAGGATGCGACGATGCGAGCGGGAGAGGGAGGGCAGGGGGAAGGGTGGGTACAGGAAAAATAGTGATTGGACATGGGGCTGTGCGTTTGGGCCTTTCACGGATAATCACGCGCAACCCGCGGGCTGTGACGTTTCATCACCTTACTCTCTCAGTTAGCGCTCCAAGCGGCGAACTGAAGAATTAGGGTGTCCCATCTGTCGGAATAGTTTGCATGAGCCGTACCTGGCTTAAGCCCCTGGCTGTTACTGACGCGTAACTGAGCATCTTTTCCTCCGAACGGGTTTCGTCAGCAGCAGTCAAGGGGTGAATAATCAGCATTAACCCAGTACATCCTGAGCCTTATTGTCCTCTGAAGGCTGCATTACAGATCAGGAGATAGATCAACCATTTTAGTTCAAGGGTAGGTGCCTGAGAGGCGCCAAGCTATTCTGGCACCACCCTTGAACTACCACAGTCACATTTACTCAAGCAAAAGTGTATCAGGATGAAAAGGGTTAAGTAGGATCTCAGCAGTGTTACTGTACCTTCCTCTCTCAGTTACAACAGAGACACAGATCCTCAGTGGCGGCGGCTCATGAGGATCTATGCCTCTTGCTGACACCACTTTGTACCCATGCTCCTGGGACGGCTCTGGCTCTTTGGCGTTGAATTAAAGAAGACTTCGGACAAACTACGTACGTCCACTGGCAGTGAAGGGGTTAATACCATAACCACTGAATTCGCTGCTGTCGTGAATGGGACCAACCTTCTTTTAACTCATTCTACCCCAGACACACCACAGGAAGACAAGGATCGACCATGATAGTTCAAGGGTGATGCGCCTATGGGCGCCAAGCTATTCTGGCATCCAGACCAAATAGGTGACTGCCAAGCGTGTAATATGCAAAAAAGTACCCAACGGAGAAAGAAACACGCTTAGAAAAGACGGGTACAACACAATTTATTAATATTTCGGGTAAATACCCTTTGTCAAAATAGACAAACAAACAAACAGAGAGATTAGCCGCTACTTATCTTCATTGGCAGAAGGAATGTGGCAACTGAAGGAGGTGACGTAAAATAAAAGAAAAGGAAGAACAAAAGTGCGGAAAAAGGAAAAATGACGTCAACGAAAAATCGTAAGAGAGAGACTCGGGAAGAACCTGAACACGAGAGACAAGAGTGTGTGCAAGCACGTGCAGGAGCAAGTAAAAGAAAAATCGTGGAGGTGAGGCCAGAGAGAGAGAGAGAGAGAGAGAGAGAGAGAGAGAGAGAGAGAGAGAGAGAGAGAGAGAGAGAGAGAGAGAGAGAGAGAGAGAGAGAGAGAGCGAGAAAGACGGAGAGAGAGAAAGAGAGAGAGAGAAAGAGAGAGAGAAAGAGAGAGAGAAAACGAACGGGGAGTACCCTTGGGCACGAAGTAGGCTGAGTGTCTAATACACAAAGCCTGCTAAACACCAACCCGAAGGCAAACTTTATATTACCTTCAAGTTGAGGACTACCTCGGGGAAAAACGGGAGGACCCCGGGAAAAAAAAAACCAGCATTTAGCACGGTACACAACAAGTAATAAGTCATTGAAACAAAGCAAATAATCAAATTCAGTAATAGAATATTGGTATAAGTGGAGAGAAGGTAGTTGTGAAACCGTCTTCAAGGGTAACTCAAAAAATAAGGTAGGGGGGGGGGGGGGGAGAGAGAGAGACACAGAGAGAGAGAAAGAGAAAGAGAGATGCGGGGGGGGGGGGGGGGGGGGGGGAGGGGGAGAAAAGGAGGAAGGAGAAATAGGAGGAAGAAGGGAAAAGGAAAAAGCGTAAAGAGAGAAAGAGGGCTAGAGAGAAGTGTTAAAGGGGGTAATGGGGGGGGGGGGGGGGGGGAGGGGAAAGAAAGAGGGAGAGAGATTTAAAAAAAAAAATGGGGGTGGGGTAGGGGCGGAAGACACCAGCCCCACCCAACAGGCACCCACCAGCCCACAGAAAAACACACAGGCAGGCAACAAGACGAACACATACATCCCCAAGGGATGCAAACGAACGCCCTGCCCCAAAACCGCGTATCACTCCGTGAGCCGGAGACCGGGCTCCCGACAAGGAAAGGCAAGGGATCCAACTGAACGTACGGCCAGCGCTGAGAAAATCCCCAAGGGAAATGTACATATCAACCAACGCCAACCTCACCTATCGGGTTAGTGAGTAGTAAAACCGAAGCGAAACAGTGAGGTAAAGGCACAGTTAGCAGACACAAGCAAGGTTAAAAATGTTAATCTTTCATATTCATCCCGAGTGGCGCCACAGTGCCCAGTTTATTAATCAGAAATTTTTCACGGTCTGGCATCACCCTTGAACTATCATGGTCGATCTGTGTCCTGCAATGCAATGCAGTCGTCAGAGGACAACGGCAAAATTTAAGGATTTCGGTGTTGGGGTAGAATGAGTTAAAGTAGCAATAAATGTTTCATATATAGGCATTAGACAACGGCATTTTAATCCTGCGCATTTTTCGTCAAGTGCTAGAATTTTTTTAATTTTTGTTTTACGACAGTCATACGTCAAAATAACCCCCACCCACACACACACCCCAATGTAAAGGACAGTAATTTAATGAGTTCCGATTTCGGCTGGCAAGAGGCCGGCATAGATTCTCATGAGCCCCTGGCAACTAACATAGGATTCTCACAAACCTCTGCAGCTGCAGGGTCCCATGAGAATCTATGCCTCTTGTTGACAGCACCCCCGGGCGCCCTCCTAGGACGGAATCGAGTTTTTCACCTGCTGCAGAAAAGTTGCTTGTTCGTCGATTCCTTTCCACCGAGCAAAAGGTCTTCGGGCCGACGTCAGCCGCCGTCGGCCGGCGCACGCTAACGTGCGCGCACGGGCCAACGACAGCTGACGTCGGCCCGAGGACCTTTTGCTCCCTGCTCGGACCCCCACACATATATTGCCAACCGAACAATGCAATATTTGCTGAGCAAAGCCACACAAATGTCCGCGGCTATAGATGCACTTAAAAAAACGTTTTTGACATTGGCTCTCAGAATCTGTTAGTGTTATCTGAAGTGTTGGAGTTTCGAGGGGATAGTTTTGGCGCTTCGAGTGTTGGTAAACATGTAGGATTGTTTGGAATCCAAGCTTTGTCTGATATTGCTTCTGGGGCTGCCCCAAGCGTTACTTAACTCGTTCTACCCCAGACACACCACAGCAAGACATGGATCGACCGTGATAGTCCAAGGGTGATGCCAGAATAGCTTGGCGCCGATGGGCGCCAAGCTATTCTGGCATCACACTTGAACTGTCATGGTCGATCCGTGTCCTGCACTGCAACGTAGTCTTCAGAGGACGACGGCAAAATTTGGAGATTTCGGTCTTGGGGTGCAATGAGTTAAAGAGGAGTTAAAGTGTTGAATGAATTTAGGATCGTCGTGTGGATTTTCCGAATCTTAACTTTCCGAAAAGTAATACCTTCACGCATTCCAATTAAATTTGAAAAGAAAACTCCAAAGTGTCATGTCTTCAGTTTGAATGAAGGACGTCCACACTTGAGAGTCATGTTGAGGACGTCATGACCTACCAACTCAGGGGCCAGTTGCACGAGTGAGGTTGAATCCTGCACATGCCACTAAGGACGTCCACACTTGAGAGTCATGTTGGGGACGTCATGACCTACCAACTCAGGGGCCAGTTGCACGAGTGAGGTTGAATCCTGCACATGCCACTAAGGACGTCCACACTTGAGAGTCATGTTGGGGACGTCATGACCTACCAACTCAGGGGCCAGTTGCACGAGTGAGGTTGAATCCTGCACATGCCACTAAGGACGTCCACACTTGAGAGTCATGTTGGGGACGTCATGACCTACCAACTCAGGGGCCAGTTGCACGAGTGAGGTTGAATCCTGCACATGCCACTAAGGACGTCCACACTTGAGAGTCATGTTGAGGACGTCATGACCTACCAACTCAGGGGCCAGTTGCACGAGTGAGGTTGAATCCTGCTCATGCCACTAAGGACGTCCACACTTGAGAGTCATGTTGGGGACGTCATGACCTACCAACTCAGGGGCCAGTTGCACGAGTGAGGTTGAATCCTGCACATGCCACTAAGGACGTCCACACTTGAGAGCCATGTTGAGGACGTCATGACCTACCAACTCAGAGGCCAGTTGCACGAGTGAGGTTGAATCCTGCACACATGGCCACACTAAAGGGGCGTCGTCCACCACTTGCACTTGAGAGTCATGTTGGGGACGTCATGACCTACCAACCCAGGGGCCAGTTGCACGAGTGAGGTGTCTGACATGGCGTTGAGATGACCTGCCACATGGCCACTAGAGGGACGCTGCCACACACTTGAGAGTCATGTTGAGGACGTCATGACCTACCAACTCAGGGGCAGTTGCACGAGTGAGGTTGAATCCTGCTCATGCCACTAAGGACGTCCACACTTGAGAGTCATGTTGGGGACGTCATGACCTACCAACTCAGGGGCCAGTTGCACGAGTGAGGTTGAATCCTGCACATGCCACTAAGGACGTCCACACTTGAGAGTCATGTTGAGGACGTCATGACCTACCAACTCAGGGGCCAGTTGCACGAGTGAGGTTGAATCCTGCTCATGCCACTAAGCAAGGTGCTCCGCTGTAGCGGAGCACCTTGCTTAGTGGCTTGTGCAAGATTAAACTCACTCATGCAACTGGTCCCTTTGCCTTCAGAGATTGTGCGGAAAACTATACCTATACAACGCAGGCCTAAAAAAATGGTGGAAGTCTTGCACACTTTCTGCCGTGTGAAGGCAAACGACAATAAAGTCCATTTTGGAGAAAAGCGAGAATTTAATTGTGTTACAATGAAAATCTCGCTTTTTCACAAAACGTTCTTTCTCCGGGTACTCCGGTTCTTCCACCCCCCACCCCCCCCCCCCCACCCACACACTTTGGTACCGGTTTCAGACCACTTTACAAATTTCAAATACAAGCGATCAAAAATCTCTGTAACTTCAGTAGCTGAACTGGCCCTTCGTCTGTCTTAGTGTACTGTGTTTGTCTTAAATGGCGTAAATCTGTGTCTGTTACGTGAGTGTGCGTGTTGGGTTTCAGTTCGCGGCGCTTTGAGTCGATTTGCCCAAAAATTGAGAAAAGCACCTATATAATAACGGTATTATTATTATTATTATTATTATTACTTACTGTCTTTTGCCTTCACAGGACAAACAATGCAAGATTTGCGCATTTTTTAGACCTACGTTTTATTGGTATAGTTTTCATAGTTGTTCGTTGACTGAACGTATTATCTGGTTATTGAAGTATTATTGTATTGGTTATCATCACCCAGAACTGATCTTGTAGACAGCACAGGCATGTGAAAGGAATCGAACAATGTCTTTTTGTAGGATGTTTTAAAAACATTTACCTATAATTATATTGTATACTGTTCCTAACTTTGTATAATAGTAGGTGGATTTTCTTAGCAATCAGAGAGTCGTTTTTGTAGCTGGGCAATACTCTTGAGTAATCGTGTGATTCATCTTTCGTTGTTTGCTCATACGATTCTGAAATATTCGCTACGTCGCTCTGAAAGTAAACGCACGTTTCGGCCGTCAGTGTGTTCTCGTCAATGAATAATCTTTTGCCCACCCCTCACCCCTTTCCCCCTTAAACCCCCCTTCCTGTCTTCTCCACTCCTCTTCCCCGCATGAATTGGAGGCCATGATCTGGGTCGATATCGGCAATCAAAAGACCCTTCGGGCCGACGTCAGCCGCAGTGGGACCGCGCACAGCCGTACGCGGTCCCTTTGCGGCCGATGTCGGCCCGAGGACTGTAACCGAGTGGGCTCGACGTCATTACACAGTAGGACTTCGCTGTCATTCGTATCAAGAGACGTGACCAGAAGCATTTCTTGTGTTTCCTTTCGCGTACCTGGACAGGTCTCTCCCCATGCAGCTGTTACCATTGGCTAATTTCTCGGGATCTCCTCCGCTTGAAAAAAAGCACAGATGAAAATGGGGTGGGCAATCAAAAGGCATAAACCCTTTGAGTCCACGCCCCCCTCCCTAACCCCACAGCCTGCAAAGACCCACGAGGATCTACTACGGATTTGTGTAGATCCGTGCTTCACCCCTTCTAGACTGAATATATTTATTTTTAAGGCCACAAACTGAGAGAAGAAAAAAAGAGCATACGGATGAGTAGATCCTCTTGAGCCTCACCTTGCAGTAAGCATAGATATTCATAAGCCCCCGCTTAGGCGGAGGCTTTTGAGGCTCTGTCCCACTGCAGACAGGTAGTAACGGAGTGAGGCAAAAGGGCGTATTTATTTTACATCAATAAGGCCACAAAATAAGAAATCATGAAGAAGCATTTTTAAAGCCTGGCTTTGCAAGAGGCATAAATCCTAATTAGCCCCCGGGCTCATGAGGATCTATGCCTCTTGCAGATGGATACACACGCTTCCTGGGCTCATGAGGCTCTATGCCCACCCACCCCCCTTCAACTCCCCCCTTGCAGATGTGTACAAAGACTTCCTGCAGTAGTCCACACTAACTGGTAAATGCTTAGACAAACAGAGAACGGTGGAATCGCCGCTGAGCTCCGAATTTACGAAACTTGAACGGGGTTTATCAGTTGGTGCGAGTGTGTGCGAGCGAGTGCGATTGTGAGTGTCATGATAGAAATCAAATTGAACCACTAAGACGTGTCACTGTCACAGAGAAAAGAGAAGGACCCGACAGAAAGCCACCGTGATCACAGAATCGATCAGTTGTCACACGGCGATCCGGTACAGGAAGGGAGCTGGGAGAGGACTGGCTACTTATAAAGACGCGAGTTAAAAAGTGCTCCACACTGCGGAGAAATTACTGCCATGATCATAAATGATCAGTAGTTGCACGGACGCGGGTAGCAGCTGTATGAGAAAGAAGCGAGAAGACTGGCTTTGTGCGCCTAGAAAATTGCTACCATGATCAGAAATCAGTTGTTACAAGGGAGTAACGGTTTATGAAAAAGAGGAAAGAAGACTGACTACTTAGAAGCACGTGAGTAAAACATTGTTTTACTTTGCAATTAAATACGAACCAGAAAAGAAAGAAAAACGCTTCGAGAAAACAAGGACAATACAGTTTGCTGACCGCAAACTGTATTGTCCTTGTTGTTCCGAAGAGCGTTATTTTCTTGCATTTCAAACTTAGCAGTCACCTTTCTAGTCTGGACTCAGTGTTTGGCCTCAGTGCGGCTTTGGAATTGTATGTTCTCGCTTTAATTTGCACTAGATTTTCAGACATCTCTTTTTGCTGCCTCGTTGTCCTTCCTCATATGGTAAAGGACTCCTTCAGCCAGTTGGCAAACAGGATCCTGAAATGTCAGTCTGCTAGCCTCCCAGTGCGCAAAGGCCATCGTGCCGACGTCAGCCGCCGTTGGCCCGATGGCCTTTTGCGCATTGGGCTCTCAGGAATCTGGACCTGCCATCTCTAAAAAGATGGCCTGGACTGTGATTTTGGAACTTGCAGCTTTAGAAATGTGTGATGGTCGGTAATTTCTTTAGTCTTAAGGTCTTCTTCTCTAACGAGGAAAACGAAACACGATCAAACTGCAAGAGACACAGATCCTTATGAGCCCCCGCAAAATTGCGTGGGCTCATGAGGATCTGTCTCTTGTTGAGACCAGTTCACATCTATGTTCCTTGGATCTTTGTGACTTCAGAAATATAATAAATATACGTTCAGTGGCAGGGGGGAGGGGTTAAGATCTTTGCTCACAAACCTATCTTGTACTTCGCAAGAAACCGATTAATCGATATTTAAACTTATCAAACTATTCGATTAACCATCGCAATTCTCGGTCCAAGCCAGCGAGGGTCTGTGACTTTGATCCAAAACCGCAGTCTACCAGCTCACGTCGTTAACCCTTCGGCTCTCGGGAGCGCTTTTAGTGGAGATGATTCTTGTAGGCCGAATCAACCTCGACTGAAAGCGCTACCGACAACCAAATGAATACTCTATGGACTGTTGGGAGTGCTTTTAGTAGAGGTGATTTCTATATGACAGGAATTACCTGGACTAACAGCGCTCCCGACAGCCAAAGGGCTAAAGCCTACTGCACACATACCAACCAAGGGGAATTACTCAGCGCTGGACAGACAAACAGTTAGATCCCCTGCCCCCGCCTAAAAATACGCAGGTATAGAACCAGACGATCATCTACATCCCTAAAAGGATGCAGCAGGTCTAGCCTATAACCTATGTCTTTTTCTGGAACTTAGGAAGTAGGCAGGGGAAACACACATACACAAACAAGAAGGTGTACTACTAAATGTGGTCGGGTAAATACCCTGATTTCCCACAGCGGTAGATGCACAAGACAAGACACAACAATGTAACGATACAAGTTTTGCCTCGAGTTATAGAATACTCACAAACCAGATAGGTGAGGCTAGCGCTGGTAGAAATGTACACTTTCTAAGGGGAATTACTCAGCGCTGGACAGACAAACAGTTAGATCCCATGCCCCCCGCTCATCTACATCCCTAAAAGGATGCATCAGGTCTAGCCTATAACCCATGTCTTTTTCTGGAACTTAGAAAGTAGGCAGGAGAAACACACACACAATCAAGAAGGTGCACTACTAAATGTGGCCGGGTAAATACCCTGATTTCCCACAGTAGATGCACAAGACAATACACAACAATGTAACGATACAAGTTTTGCCTCGAGTTATAGAATACTCACAAACCAGATAGGTGAGGCTATTCTGGCATCACCCTTGAAATGGTTGATCAGTCTCCTAATCTGTAGTGTGGCCTTTATAGGACAGTAAGCAACTTTAAAAAAATCAGACTCAGAATGTAATGGGTTAACGATTGGCGGCAGGCGCTATACCGCTGCGCCACGGACCACACCCGGGCCTAAAATCTGGACGGTTTGTCCATCGTTGAGATATTTTCCCTTAGCACGTATACTAAGCGGATATTAACATTACAGATGGTTGTGATGTTATATACGTGCACATACTCACTGTAATCGGTCGGTGTGTTGTAGTCAGTCACATGTATTTATTTGTTTTATTTTCACATTTGTTGTTTTTACATCTGTTTAAAAAAAATAATCCGCTGCAAACAAATTTCCCATCTTGGGACAATACAGGTATTCGTATACTATTGCCACTGAGGACAATGTTACACCGACACGCGCAGGCAACCTAGACAAAGAGCTTGACTTCTGCTTTGCTCGTCTTTTGGAGCCCTTGTTGCTTCAAAATTCAGTCACCTGTCAAAATCATAGACCAGCACAGTGAGGGCCACCGGCGCATATATGTCTATGATATGGCAGGGAACTCCTCCGTGAATCTTGTCCGAACGCGTGTTGTCTTAATTGTGATCTAGGGTGGTACGAATGTAGAGCCGTGATACTGTTTGCTAGTCTGTTTCGTATTCAGACGTTCACCTAACCCTTTGGCTGTTGATAGCGGCTTTCGACGCCATGATTCCTGCAGGAATCATGGAGTCAAAACCCCGCTACCGTCAGCCAAAGGGTTATATCCACGGGAACTTCGGCGGCCGGAACTGATAACGGCCAATAAAACTGATGCCAAAGTCCCCAATTGAAGTACTAGTGATTTGTCTAAAGCCGGTTTATTATAAACGGAGTAATTTACGTTGAAAAAAAGTTATTGTGGCATCTGAAAACGTGCTTGTGCAGATTGAAGTACATGTTATTCTGAACTCTGCCGATCCATATGAGCCTGTGACACAACGTCGTGCGCGTATCAACCGACATATTTTTAGTCAAGAAAACCGCACTACAACAAAAAAATAGTTCTTTTTGTAATTCCGCTATGATGACATTATTGTTGGAACACTTACATTTCTCTAAGAGTTTCTTTTCCACCAAAATGGACTAATCTATAGATGACTGATTTTATGTCCAGTAGTAATGTCCAGTGTGACAACAAATATTTTTCTCTACTGAGTGACAGGAAAAAGTTCTTCAGTCATTGTCCTTAGATGAGATAACAGACATACAGATGACGGAAGAACTTTATTTTTGGTAAAATGTGGTAATCACACGAAGACTGTGTTTTGTGATTTAAATTGACTGAGTATGTCCATCCTAACAACCAACACTGATTGTTACACAAAACTTAATTTCAAAAGGAATACAATACTCTTCATACTTCCACCTGTGAGAAAAGTTATACAATTGTTTTGAAAGAGAATAATTAATAAAGATAAACTGACTTAATGTGATCATATTCATCACCGTATGTCCACCGAAACAACCAATACTTTTCGGAAAGGGCCAGAATTAATATTCGTAGCTGGAAATCATCTGTTTCTGCATTGACATCAATTAATTTCACATGCTCACATGCCAGATACATCAAAACTAACCAGTGCCTAAAATAAGCCTATTTTAAAGACATCTCTGCTGGTTGTTACTTTGGACATTTTTGTTGGTTGTTACTTTTGGTACAAACGACCTTTTGTCACAGGCTCAGATTACAAAATGCCAAATGACGACTACTGAATTTGTAGTGACCCGACGTTTGTTGAAACTGCGTAATTTACATGAAAACGTGTGATTGGACCTCTCACAAAGTTTTGTTATATCCCGCTTTTGTTTAATTATATCCGATCATGGCATCAAGCATGTCGACTGTAGTGGTACACAAACCAAGGGGAATTACTCAGCGCTGGACAGACAAACAGTTAGATCCCCTGGCCCCGCCTATCAGGCACCCAATCGCCAGCCCACAGAAACTGAAATACGCAAAAATTTTCTATGGGTTGGCGATTGGGTGCCTGATAGGCGGGGGCAGGGGATCTAACTGTTTGTCGGTCCAGCGCTGAGTAATTCCCCTTGGTTTGTGTACAATTCTACCAGCGCTAGCCTCACCTATCTGGTTTGTGAGTACGACCGTAATGGTGACAATACACGTAATATTCAGAGTGGGTTAATCCTATTCTCCTTAATGTCAATGTTATTGGAGTTTTCATGTGCTGCCCGCTGAATATATTTCCCGTTGTAAATGCACGTATCTGGGCAAGTGCTAAGTGTTATGGTCAATACGTGCTTGTATTGACCCCTTAACTACCGGGGCAACGCGAACGCAACTCGGTTACAAGAGACATAAATCCTTATGAGTCGCGGGGGCTCATGAGGATTTATGTCTCTTGTTAGTCCGGTGTTCTTTGTGCCCAATTTTGGTCTTATTTGATTTGTGTTCTTCAAGTCGGTTAGTGTGCAGTGGTTTTAGACGCGAAATCCGTGCTCACTTGCAGCTCAGGGGTTGATGAAATCAAATACCAAACCTTGTCCAACTGAGAGAGACACTGGTCCCCATGAGGTCATGCAGGCTGCAGGGTCTCAAGAGGATCCGTGCCACCTGCCGCTAAAAGCATATCTCTTCACATCTGTTGTGTTTCTGACTATTGGGGAACACAGTTCACATGTCCAAAACATTTATGCAGCTTACGTCGGTGCGGTCCACTGTGAACACAAACCGATAATAATTGTGCAGAATGCCCTCACCTTAAATTTCAGTTAACAAGCACTTCAGAGCAGAGTCAATCAAGCCAACATCCAGAGTGAATCAAGCCAACATCCATACCATGTAAATGGAGTTTTAAAACTCTGCCAGACAGCAACAGTAATTGTAGCATTGACGACACTTGGTCAGCCTACTTCCCCCCCCCCCCACCATCCCTCCACCCACCCCACCCCACCCCACCCCCCACCCATTTCCCCCCACCCCCCACTCCACTCCTCTTCCGTGCCTGCTGCTAAATATATCTCCCCAGAAGTACACGTATAATGAATGAGGCCAGCATGAGCCCCCGCGACAGCGGGGGCTCATGAGGATCTATGACTCTTGCATTTGGGTATTGTCTGCTGTCGGCAGACAAAGGATTAACACCACTAAGTGTCTCCGAATATACCAAGACCTCTGTATTGTACTTGGTAGCATTGTAGTAGCATTAATTATTACGAAGAAAACACTTTCCACATAAACGCACATTCAGAGCAAATACAGTTTGCACAGTAATCCCAAATACTAAGTCTGTGGCTGTAGACGAGGATGATGTATGCCAGCAAGGCGAATATAGATTCTCATGAACCCTTACAGCTGCAGGGGCCTATGAGAATCTATGCCTCTTGCAGACATATCGTATTAGGCTAAAGGGCAACGTTCTTACCTAGGAGCAGTGGGCATTTAGTGTGAAAAACTAAAGCGGATTTGGGTACTGCCTGTTTGGGCATTTCCAATCCACTTTCCACGTACCACCTCACGCTGGGACCATATGGCGTTGAGGCGCGTCCCCTGGGTGGTGGATAGGGGGTCCCTCGCGAGAGGGGTGCACCGAATGAAATAAGGTGCCGTGAACCAACATGGTCTAAGGGAAGGAGACCCCGACAGAAAACCCTTGGTCCTCCTAGTAAGGGTTGGGCGTGGGGGTAGCTTCCCCACCCTGCAAATAAAGAAATAGCTACAAAAACGCCGACGAACAGACAAACAGCAATTCCTTTCCTGGAGGAGGAAGGTTCTTCTACCAGAAGATTTATGACGTCGTGTGGTGAAAGCCGGAAGTCTTCGGAAGCCACAGGACCGAGCCGCCTCTCTCTATCCAGGGACACAATCATGGGCACATGGAATGTCAAGACCATGTACCAGAGCGGGAAGTCCGCCCAGATAGCAGCGGAAATGTAAAAGTACAACCTATCCCTGCTAGGTATCAGTGAAGCCAGATGGACGCAGTCTGGCCAGAAAAGGCTGTTAAGTGGGGAGACGATTCTGTATTCAGGTCATGAAGAGGAGAATGCCCCCATACAGAAGGTGTAGCATTCATGCTGTCACCAGTGGCACAGAGAGCGCTGATGGGCTGGGAACCTCTTGGGCCAAGAATTATCACAGCAGCCTTTAGAACCAGGAAAAAGATCAAGGAGAACGTCTTCCAGTGTTATGCGCCCATTAATGACAGTGACGAGGAAGAGAAACAAGAGTTCTACGACCGACTCCAGAGTGCTGTGGACAAATGTGCGGAGCGAGACATCACCATCATCATGGGCGATTTTAATGCCAAAATAGGGGAGGACAACACCGGATACGAAGAGGTGATGGGATGACAGGGACTAGGGGAGATGAGTGAGAACGGGTAGAGGTTCGTAGACTTTTGTGCTCTAAACAGACTTGTCATTGGAGGCAGCATCTTCCCACACAGAAGAATACACAAAGCAACGTGGGTCTCATCTGACCATACTACAGAGAACCAAATAGAACATATCTGCATTAGCAAGAAATTTAGAAGATCAGTTCAAGATGTTCGAGTGAGGAGGGGAGCAGATGTCGCCTCCGACCATCATCTGCTTATCTTAAGAATAAAGCTCAAGTTAAAGAAAAGCAGCACACGGACAACAAGAAGACAGCGCTATAATGTAGGCCTCCTGAGAGAGACTGGAGTGAGAGAAGAGTTCAAACTGGTGCTGTCCAACCGGTTTCAAGCGCTACAGGAGCTAGTAAATGAAGAGGAGGCGGTCACCACAGAGCAGCAGTGGAAGGCAGTTAGAGAGGCACTGAACTCAACCTGTGGGGTTCAAGAAACACCATCACAAGGACTGGCTGTCTGCACAGACCTTAAAGAAGATAGAAGTGAGGAAGCAGAAGAAAGCAGTTGTTAACAACAGTCGCACGAGAGCAGCCAAAGCAAGGGCACATGAGGAATACTCGGAAGCCAACCGCGAGGTGAAGAGGAGTATCAAGGCAGACAAGAGAGCCTACACGGACGGCCTAGCAGCAGAGGCAGAAAAGGCAGCAGGTAGCGGCAACATGAAACAGCTCTACATTACCAGAAGATTGCCTGGCAATATGGCCATACAGAAAGACCAGTAAAAGACAAAGAAGGCAAGCCTATTGCAGACAGAGCAGACCAACTCGACAGATGGGCTGAGTATTTTGAAGAGTTACTGAACAGATCCACCCCACCCGACCCCCCCCCCCCCCCCAGACATACAGCCAGCAGAGACTCACCTACCCATCAACTGTGACAGACCCAGCCGGGAAGAGATCAGAAGAGCAGTGGCATTTTTGAAAAACGGCAAAGCAGCAGGGCCAGATGGCATCCCAGCGGAGGCTCTGAAAGCAGACCTAGAAACAACAGTATATATGCTGTACCCACTGTTTGGAAAGATCTGGGAAGAGGAGGTGATGCCAGCTGACTGGAAGGAGGGGTACCTAATCAAGCTTCCCAAGAAAGGCGACCTCAGCAAGTGTTCCAACTACAGAGGAATCACCTTGCTGTCAGTACCAGGAAAGGTCTTCAACAGGATCATCCTGGAGAGAATGAAGAGCTCCGTCGACCCCCAGCTGAGATACCAGCAAGCAGGATTCCGAAAAAAACGATCATGTACAGACCAGATTGCCACTCTCCGCATCATCGTGGAGCAGTCTCTGGAGTGGAGGTTTCCGCTGTACGTCAACTTTGTTGATTACGAGAAAGCATTTGACAGCGTGGACCGAGATACTTTGTGGAAACTCCTACGACACTACGGTGTACCCACAAAACTCGTCTGCCTGATCAAGAGCAGCTACGATGGCATGACATGTCGCGTGATCAATGAAGTGCAGTTCACCAGGGAGCTCCAGGTCAGAACCGGCGTCAGGCAGGGGTGTTTGCTGTCTCCGTTCCTCTTTTTACTGGCCATAGACTGGGTCATGAAGAGGACCACAGAGCAGAGAAGAAGCGGAATACAGTGGACACTGTGGACACAGCTTGACGACCTCGATTTTGCAGACGACTTGGCTTTACTGTCCCACACTCATCAACAAATGCAGGACAAGACCACGAGGCTTGCTGACAAGTCGTCCCAAGTGGGCCTCACCATCCACAAACAGAAAACAAAGACAATGATGCTGAACACAACCAGGGAAGAACCAGTCTTGCTTGCTGGCACCCCGTTTGAGGTGGTGGAGTCCTTCACCTATCTCGGGAGCATCATCGACAAAAAAGGTGGCACTGATGCAGATGTCAGAGCACGAATCGATAAAGCCAGAGCAGCCTTTCTCCAGCTGAAAAAAAGTGTGGAGTTCCAGAGAGCTGTCACAACACACCAAAGTCCGGATTTTCAACTCAAACGTAAAAGCAGTTCTCCTATATGGAGCAGAGACTTGGAGGTTGACAAAGACCACAGTCAACAGAGTACAGATCTTCATAAACAGCTGCCTTAGAAAAATCTTGAAAATCCACTGGCCAGAGAAGATCAGCAACGTCAGACTCTGGGAGAGAACAGAGCAGATAACAGCAGAGAATGAAATTGGACGAACAAGATGGGGATGGATTGGTCACAGTCTGAGAAAGCCAGTTTCCAGTATCACTAGGCAGGCATTGTCATGGAATGCCCAGGGAAAGAGGAAAAGAGGCAGGCCGAGAAACACCTGGCGTCGAGACCTCCAAGCAGACATCAAGAGACTGGGAACCACCTGGAGTAAAATCGAAGGAGAAGCACAGGACATGAGTCGCCGGAGGTCTCTCGTCGACGGCCTATACCCGGGGAGGGATGACAGGCGTAAGTAAAGTAAGTTGCACGTACCAGTGAACATGCTTAGACACTCCATCAGCTAAACCTGTTTCATCTGCAAGAGGCGTAGATTCTCATGAGCCCCTGCAACCGCAGGGGCTCATGAGAATCCACGCCTCTTGCTGACCATGATTGACTCCATCTGCTCCTTAGTCATACTGAGGGCGTTTGTTCCACGTTATGAATACGCATAAAGTAGGAAATACATATCCAGAAAACAAATAAGACGGAAATTTCGGCCAAACTTGCACTCAAGAATACAAAATCTGACCTGCAGTCAATCAAGCGCTTAAACCGGCACAATACACAACATTTCAGGACTGGATGATGGGCCGATTTTTATCAGCAACAGGCGTAAATTTTCATGAGCCCCATGCAGCTGCCCGTGCCTATGTAAATCTAGATGCCAAACGTTGCATGTATTAGGGTACAGAAAGATGAAAGTGTCGGACGCGCTTAAACTGCTTAAACATTCAAATTCTTAAAGGGATCTTAAAGTCAATCAAGAAATGGTTAATAGTTTCGAAATATCTCCTTTATAAGTGTTCTTGACATGTCTTATGCTGGACAAAAGACTCCTAACTTAACCCACATCATACTGAGGCTAAAAGCTTCAAATTTGTACACTGCCATATGCAAGCTACATTATAGTACTTACAGATAAGAATATAGACCAATGGCTTTAGTTCAAGGGTAGTGCCAGAATAGCTTGGCGCCTAAAGGCGCCAAGCTGTTCTGGCACTACCCTTGAACTATTTTAGTCAAACTTATTTCAGACACTTGTGTATTCCGAATGATAAGGGTTAACTTATGAACTTTGAATGTCGTAAAATGAAAGAAGTTTCTGTTAGCTAACTGTTGACTGACTGCCACTTAGTATTCTGATCCTAGAGGAAGTGAATGTAAGGTGTTGGGAAGGGATGGGGTGGTTTAAAGTAGTGTATAATTGTGCGTGTGTGTCTGAGAGAAAGGGTGTGCCGTTGTGCATGCGCAGTGAGTCCAGTGTTTTCCTGGAGAACAGCGCTATACAAGAACTATGTATTATTATTATTATTCAGTATTTCTTCTCTTCTTATCCTTTGAACGTCGGAGAGTTCCACCAGTGCGCATAATTTATGGGGCCGTGGTAAACCTCTTGCTACGTGTACCTGCTCACATGGATTGTAAAACGAAGGGTAGAGACGTCTTTGTTGACTGAGGCAAGACAACTTTGAGCATCCATTGTATCAGCAACTTTTATCAGTCAGAATCCGCCCTGAAGCAGATCGCTTCTAAAAAAAATCGTGTACAGAGTTAACCCTTACCATTCGGAATACACCATTGTGTGAAATAAGTTTGACTAAAATAGTTCAAGGGTAGTGCCAGAATAGCTTGGCGCCTCTAGGCGCTAACTGGCACCACACTTGAACTGAAGCCATTTGTCTATATCCTTATCTGTAAGTACTGTAATGTAGCTAGCATATGGCAGTGTAGAAATTTGAAGCGTTTAGCCTCAGTATGATATGGGTTAAAGATCGATCAACTGAAACTAAAGACTTTAATTTAACTGTTTATACAAGTGGTATCCTGTCTTTATTTTAAAGGTCAGCAGAGCGGTACAGAATTGCATGAACTACAGAAAATAAATCTGTACGTTTAAAACTATAAATGATGTTTCTAGATAGAGTAAAAGAAATGCGTCAAGAGTCCACCCCTTTAACTCATTCTACCCCAAAACCGAATTCCTTAAATTTTGCCGTTGTCCTCTGAAGACTGCATTGCAGTGCAGGACACAGAGCGATCATGATAGTTTAAGGGTGATGCCAGAATAGCTTGGCGCCCATAGGCGCCAAGCTATTCTGGCATCACCCTTGAACTATCATGGTCGATCCTTATCTTGCCTTGGTGTGTCTGGGGTAGAATGAGTTAAGTCTGTTGTAAAGTTTCAGCTCTGTTTAAACTGTACTGACGGGCAAAAGAAATACGACAATTTTGGAGTCATCGAAAACACTTCAGTGTTGCCGATGATTCCAAAAATGTCGCATTTCCTTTGCTCGTCAGTGTATTTATTTCACCCCGACTGTTTTTTTTTTCTTCGAGTAGACGCAAGGATAACTTCAGATTTGTTGCCTAAGCACGGGGCATTTGTCACTTGATTATTGTGCGCTTAATCACTGAACGGATTTGCTAACCGCATCGGTTCCCATCAGTCGTAAGCTGAAAGCCATGTAGCCACATACGTGAGAGGAGTACAATATAAATGAGATTTGAAAGAGGCATAGATCCTCATGAGCCCCCGTGGTTGCGGGGGCTCATGAGGATCTACGCCTTTTGCAGATCTGAGCCGATACAGGAGTGTGTTGAAAACTGTTTCGACACAGTCATAGAGGGTCAGTGGGTGCCGGATGCGGGCTGAGGGAAGGGTGTCACCTGAAGGGGTGAGGTGCGGTGGAGGGAGAGACTCATGTCACAGCATTCCGATAATGTTGGTGTGCTTTTATTTCTCATTCACAAACCACGAGAATTAATCTATCACTTTTTTATCTCGCAATTTCGACGAATTATTCATGAATTACGACGATTTCAGTCACGACCTTCATTTTTGTAAAATTCCAGAATGTCGTGTCAAGATTTCAGGCGATGTCCACCTTCTTTAATCCGCGCTTTGTCATTGTTGATCGCTGCGAACACTTTTCTTCATTTCCTGACACGGACGGTGGCTTTTTTGTTTTGTTTTTGTGAGTCTTTGCGGCTTTTAGATAATCATGACAGGCTTTTGACAGCTGACATGGGTTTTAGATTTGTCTTATCGCAGATTTCTGCGTTTGCTGTAAGATTGACAGGTGCGTTTTAATTAAATTGTGCTGCGTAGGTCATGACGAGGTTTGCGATATTGTTACAATCGTCACACAGTTCGTGGACACTCTTTGAAGAAGTCTTCGGCGTGTTTTGTGGTAAACTTTCTATTTGTTGTCACATCTCTGGCGGAGTCTCCCCGAGATTTGTAACAGTTGTGACATTGTAGCAAAGCTGGTCATAAAAACCGTACATTGTCACGCACACACAGACAGAAAAAGGTCTTTGTTAATTAACCGCTTCACAACCAGTTGATGCAGGCGGTGTTTTAAAAGTCTTTGCTATTTAAACGACAAAGAGCGCCGACCGTGCAAGGAACAAGGACTCTTCCAGCAGTTTTTAGCAAGAGGCATAGATCCTCATGAGCCCCCGCAATTGCGGGGGCTCATGAGGATCTATGTCTCTTGCAGACTTGCAGACTTTGGGTCGTACGTGTTCATTATTTCTCGGCAGTGTCTGGGTTAAACTCTTGCGTTATTCTTCTCTGGTCCACATTTTATTTGTTTAAAAGTGCCTCTTCGTCCCACGCTGTCACGTATATTATCATCTGACTTGATTTGTGTGCCTCGCTTTTTTTTTTTGTTTTGATCTTAAGGCTTTGAGCTGAATTTTTTTTTAAATCACAGAACGACACACATTTCTGAAAACTTAAAAAATATATTGTGAAATTCTTTAACCCTTTTGGGTACCGCTGACATCACCCCTCGGCGGAAAAGAGACGCGTAACCACGCATCATCTCCGCCGAGCCGTATCGTCAGTAGCATTCAAGGGGTTAGTAACGCAATGCCCTTAACCCCTTAACTGCCGAACGCCACCCAGCTGCAAGAGACATAAACCCTCATGAGCCCCCGCAGTCGCGGGGGCTCATGAGGATTTATGTCTTTTGTTAGTCCTGTGTTCTTTGTGCCCATGCTTGGTTCCATTTACAGGTGTTTTTCACGCGCGAGTGTCCGTCAGCGTGCTGTGCTTTCAGACCGCGCGATTCCTGATCACTGGCAGAGAATAGGGGTTAATGTTAAACACACAGATTAAGGATACTAATACTAAGGATACGTTCCTTAATGCGTGGATAATTAGTCCACTGCAGGTAATTGCGTAAAGTCAAAAGCTCACGGATTTCTGTGGAGCACGTCTTCTCAGTCCACCCGTCATGAATGATAAATGGTGTGCATGGACAATCACATTTGAATCGCAGCTTAAACACATTTAACCCCCGGGCCGCATTTTTTTGGAATTTTGGAGGCGTCGCCCAATGAATAATGTACCTAGCGCAGGAGATTAATCGACCGTGGTAATTGAAGGTGGTGTCAGATTAGCTTGGCGCCAATAGGCGCCAAGCTAATCTGGCACCACCCTTCAATTATCACGGTCGCTACATTTCCTGTTGTAGTGCGTCGGGGCCAAATGGGTTAAAATCACAACTTTGAACGCGACGTTGCATAGGTCATAGAGGTAAATTTGCAAAGTGGTTTTAGAGATACATCCCTTTTCAGAATCACATTGGGACCGTGCGAAACATTTGTCAGGTAATCTTTTACTATTATAGTAATATACATATGGTCAGGTATTATAGGGATATACGACTTATTGGAGTGCCAGTTTAAAGTCTCAGAAAAAGCGAAAACATTGCTTCCTATTAGAAGTACTGTTTCCTAGGTGTTGGAAAATCATTGTCAATCGTTGATTACAATGCATGGATATAGCTGTTCTTTACCACACGTAGCCTTTAGTTTGTTGTTGTTGTTCATGTCTCTTTTCGATAGCATGACTCAAGCTTGCAAAATCCCTATATTGTATGTTTTCTAATAATAATAATAATAATAATAATTATTATTATATATTATTATTATTATCATATTATCGTCATATTATTATTGTTGTTGTGGTGTTATTACATCATCATCATCATCATCATCATATTATCATTATTATTATTATTATTATTATTATTATTATTATTATTATATTTTTGGTAGTTGTAGTAGCAGCAGTAGTAAATGTAGTAGTAGCAGTAGCAGTAGCAGTAGTAAATAATAGTTGTAAATATGCGGGATACATATTTCCACGGCTGTGGTCGACGGGCTGGCGTCATGGTGTCAGAGCGTAATCCTGGGATTCCTGTTGAGGTGGGAGACGTCACAAAGGGGGAACAACTTCACTGAAGTCATGTTATGACGTTTTCGGCACAACTGTTTAGCTCCAGGCCACTCAGTCCTGATCGAGGAATGGCCGGGTTTGGCCGAATCCGTGGTCCTTAAAACCACTCGGCAAACACCTTTTCATTTACAAGAAGCTTCAACCTGCAGGGTCTATGCCTCAATGCTATCACTGAAGGATTTGGTCTTTGTCCACTACTGATTTGGATTTGGTATTTTTAACTCCTTTACTGGTGAGAAAACTGAAAAACACCCAACTGCAAGAGGTATAGATCCTCATGAGCCCCCGCAATTGCGGGGGCTCATGAGGATCTATGCCTCTTGCTGAAATCACTTTGTGTCTATGTTCCTTGGACGGCTCCGGGGGTCTTTAGCACAGAATGGTCGAAATTATCTTCTCCTACTCAGTGCCGTGCAGTGTCGCTGCTCACATTAGGGAGACAGTCAGTATTATCGGTGACTTAGGCCCGAAGGAACCTATATTGTGAAAGATCAGATGCATTTACATCTATGTGCCCCAAACTGACAGAATCAAGCCTTTCACTGACGGCAGTCGCAGACTGTTTTAGATATCATTGTAACTTTAACTCATTCTACCCCAACACCGAAATCCTTAAATTTTGCCCTTGTCCTCTGAACTTAGAGACTGCAATGCAATGCAGGACACAGATCGACCATGATAGTTCAAGGGTGATGCCAGAATAGCTTGGCGCCCATAGGCGCCGAGCTATTCTGGCATCACCCTTGAACTATCATGGTCGATCCTTAGTCTTCCTGTGGTGTGTCTGGGGTAGAATGAGTTAAAGCGACTTACTCCAGGCAGTAAAGGGTTAAGAGATCGCACTACTGATCTTAATAAATGTTCTTAGCATGTTTTGTAATAAAGCTGGACAAGAGGGCTAACTTAAATGATGACGTTTAAATGTCGTTAAATGAAAGACTTTTCCGCTCTTCTTCTCCTTTGTACACAAGAGAGTTCCTTCCGTTAAGCTCAAAAGGCAATGGAAAACCTCTAGTACGTATGCATACGTCGCATGGATTGTCAGAAAAGGGTAGAAAAGTCTTTTTTTTTTTTTTTTTTTTTGCTGCTCCCCCCCCCCCCCCTTTTTTTTTTTTTTTTTGTCGACCTCAGAGGTCTTTCTCTCACGCCGCTCATCCCCATCAACCCCAGTGTGCTCACCCAGGCCCGCTGGTTGTTCCAGCCAAACTCTTGGTGGCGGGTTGGTTGGTTAGTTCGGGTTTAACGTCCACAGCACCGAGGTGATCATGGACGGCCCTAACGGGCGGGTTATGGGGGACAGGGAAATCTATTGCCTATGGAGTACGACCTGAACACTGATCAACTCAGGCGCACTCCAACTGTGCCACTTTGATTTACCAGGACCTTTCAACGGACATGCTATTGAACAAATCCGGTTTTTTTTTTTTTCGTGGATTGTGAGTCCAGCTACCGGGGCCGGGACGGGATTCGAACCCACGACCCGGCGATTTCCTTCGCTCTCCTGCTCCGACGTTTAACCGCCGGCCTGAGCTATTTCGGACTCCAGCCAGACTCCCGGCCCTGCTGCTATATATGTCAGGTTGTAGGGGACTCCCTCCGGTTGAGAGTCCGAAATAGCTCAGGCGGTTAAACGTCGGAGCAGGAGAGCGAAGGGAATCGCCGGGTCGTGGGTTCGAATCCCGTCCCGGCCCCGGTAGCTGGACTCACAATCAAGGGGGAAAGACGGATTTGTTCAATAGCATGTCCGTTGAAAGGTCCTGGTAAATCAAAGTGGCACAGTTGGAGTGCGCCTGAGTTGATCAGTGTTCAGGTCGTACTCCATAGGCAATAGATTTCCCTGTCCGCCATAACCCGCCCGTCAGGGCCGTTCATGATCACCTCGGTGCTGTGGACGATAAACCCGAACTAACCAACTCCCTCCGGAGGAAACTCCGTACTGGTGCCGAGTCACTTCGGTGGGTAGAAAAGTGTTAGCTGAGGCAATACAGCATTGATAACCCGGGGTATCTGCAAACGTTCATCAGACAAAGATTGCTGTGGAGTAGATCGCTTGGGAGAAGATCCCCACCCGACAAACATGGAAAAAGTGGTTTCAGCAAAGGGCAATTGCGGGAGCTTATGAGGATCTAGACCTCTTGCAGTTGGGTGTGCTTAATTTGTATCGGCAGTGAAAGGGTTAAAGAGGAGAGCACTGGGGTTCTGCTTAACTCTTTGGCTGTCGGTAGCGGGTTTAGTCGCGATGATTCCTGCGCTGAGGAATCATCGCAACAAAAACCGCCGTCGACAGCCAACAGCCGAAGGCTTAAGACTTTTTACGAATGTTTGCTCAGACCAGTTTAGCTGCTAATCGGCTCTTCAGTCCAGTGGCTCGCGACAGATAAAAGTTTTCCCTGGTTTGTTGTTGATATATCTTGCAATTTTTATACACTACATTTTTAAGCGTGTGTCTTCCAACTGCTTGACTCATTCAGCCCTGACACACCACAGCAAGACATGGATCGAGCATGATAGTTCCAGGGTGATGCCAGAATAGCTTGGCGCCCAAAGGCGCCAAGCTATTCTGGCACCACCCTTGTACTATCGTGCTCGATCTGTCTTTGGCATTGTAATACTATCCTTCAGAGGGCAACTTAAAAATGTGAGAATGTCGGTCCTTGGTGTAGAATGTGTTAAATTCCCTGCTTTTGGTTGTTAGTTCACGAAACACCGTTATCTAGCATTGTTGATACGCAATTTTTAGCAAGTGTGTCATTTGATTGCTAAATGCTTTGATTTGTTATTGCACTAAAGCCCTACATTTGTTGCAAGAGAGCTGGCCTGCGATTTTGTATATTACGTCTTACAGTCTCCCCGGCGAAAATCTTCCTACGTCATTCTGACATGGGGTCTCAGCGCTCGGAAAGGCCCAAAACTCCTTTCGATATCGCGCCAATATTAGTCTGAGTCGTTAAAAGAAAAATGTTCCTAGTCAATTTGGCAATAATGTGAATCTGAAAATGAATCACCACGGATCTCTCATGTCCTTTAAAGTCTGCCCGAAGTCCGTTGCCTTTACCGACGTTGGCCGCAATGGGCGCCCGCCTCTGCAACATGGACCATCGAATGTCTGGTGGTGGTGCAACTGCCTCTGTTCCTGGAAAAGCTTTCTCGGGTTTCTCACCACGTGTGATCCATACATCTGTAGCTCCTGTGCGCCTTCTGCCTTGCCAACGAGGGTGTCCGCTCGATCATTGCCCTGGACTCCAAAATGTCCTGGGCAGTAAATCGTATAGTCCAAGCGCATACAAAGGTTTAGCAACTCATCCGCTCAAATTACAGTGTACGCCATCAGATCCACAGTTAACTTAGCTTTTCCGAGAGAGTGAGGATTCAACATCTGCCGTTACGTTTGTGGTTGTGTTATTCTTTGAGAGCATGTGCGTGTTAATCATATGAAAGATCCGATATTCATTTAAGTTATTTGGGATAAGAATTACGTACCTTTATAGTAGGATTCATTTTCTTTTGCACGGAGAATTGCGATCGACTTTCGTTTTGACGCGTATTTTCGCTACAGCGTGTGGTAAAGTTTGACCTACATTAGACTGGAAGGTTCGAGCAGGGTCGCGATCTTTCTAGTGACCTCATATATGACGTCAAAGTTGTTGGCAACATTTCGTAATATTGTATCGAAGGCGCTTAGAGGGTAGTGGAAATTTGTAGTAACTTCCAGAGAGTTCTTTTTTAAATGAATATTAATGAGTTTTGGTTACGTTTTCTTTTCTGATTGGTTGTGTTGTGCGAATTTGCTGGATTATTATGGAAATCTGTAATAGTATAAAAGAGCGTCTTAGAAAGTATGTGTGTACATTGTATGAGAGACGCAGTGTGTCAAAAGTGCTGATGCATTGTAGAGGAGACAGTGTATCAGTGTTGGTGCATTTGTGGATGCATTGTGCGGAGATCGCATCGCTGCAATAAAATATTGTTGGAACTGTTACTCCAGTGTCGGTCTACAACCTTATGCCACGCGTGACGAGTTGCAGCTGAGTGAAGTTTCTTTACAAGAACCCTACGTGCGTGCTTCTGGTGTGATTGCATCATACTACGACTACGACTACCACGTAGCAATATCTTATGCGCAGCTACCACATCATCAGCTATGTTTATGCGTCGCCGATACTCAACGGACAGAATCGGAGCCTCAGTCTTAGAGCCACCCTCACCGTTACGTCATGAAAGTCGTGTGTGTGCCGGTGTGTGTGTGTGTTTGTGTCTGTGTGTGTGTGTGTGTGTGTG
Source organism: Semisulcospira habei (assembly GCA_036245525.1). Lineage (NCBI taxonomy): Eukaryota > Metazoa > Mollusca > Gastropoda > Semisulcospiridae > Semisulcospira > Semisulcospira habei. The sequence continues at coordinate 67,468,042 of BTPG01000005.1, forward strand.
TGTGTGTGTGTGTGTGTGTGTGTGTGTTCATGTGTGTGTGTACACTATTGATATGCTTAAATTGATATTCGTCGATTGTGACTTTAATGAAATAACCTTTCTCTCTCTCTCTCTCTCTCTCTCTCTCTCTCTCTCTCTCTCTCTCTAGCTCTCTCTCTCTCTCTCTCTCTCTCTCTCTCTCTCTCTCTCTGAGTCAATAGTATCTCGCACTTTACTATACACTACACAACAGAGAATCAAATACTTACCAATCATCTTGAGGAGGACAGACCTGCACCCAAATAAATACTCTAATGTTACAAGGAAACACGACTCGCGTCAGTGAAACACGCAGTCACGCTCAGGGGGTCCAAACCTGTCAAACTGAAAGTGAAATTGTTTCTTCCAATCCACTGCTTAAAAAAAAAAAACTTTCAAGAGGCATAGATCCGCATAAGGCCCCGCATCTGCGGGGGCTTCTGAGTATCTATACCGCTTGCTTACGCAATGTTATATTGTGATTTAGATAAACAGAACGAGAAGTGTTTTCATCCCGATTCGCAATTTTATAGGGGTTTTTACACAGCTGCAAGAAGCATAGATCGTCATGAGGGGGCTCATGACGATCTATGCCTCTTGCGGAGTCTATTTTACCTCTACATTACTTAAGAGGGAGGTCAGGGAATCGATCTGTACTAGATCTGTCAACTTCAAAAATGATTGGGATAACGCACGAGAATGGCACGCGATATCTCCTCAATACAACTGGAGTGTCTCAGTGTCAGGGCGGTGCAGATCTGCGTCAGCTCTTTCAGTTCCTGAGTCAATTGCTGGAGATGGATCGACCGTCACATGTCAAGGTTACTGCACTGAAGCGCTAGAGTGATTTTTTTTTTAAAGAGCGGGTATACCTCAAGGGTGGATCAGTGACTGACCTCCAGGGCGGGTCTAGCTTTTTGTTTCAGACCTTCAGTCTGACACAAAAGGCCTCCAGACGCCGAACCTTGATTCCCCGAGACCGAAAAATCAAAAAGAGCGGGAAGGGAGATGAATCCGCCCCTGCACATGACACTCTCAAATAAATAAATAAATAAATAGTGATGTTGATGATAATAATAACAAAAATAAAACTCACATTAAGAACGAAAGGTCTTTTGAATAATAATAATATCAACAGCAATAATAATAATAATAATAATAATAATAATAATAATAATAATAATAATAATAATAATAATAATAATAATAATAATAATAATAATAATTATTATTATGTGTTTTGTCAATTGCTTGTAACCAGGTATTGTGCATCCAACCTGTGAAAGATAAGCAGTACTTTGTATTCTTGTCTGTATATCCATTAAAGAAAAAAAGAGGTTCTAACCCGAACATGTTATAAATTATGTTGTACTTATCCGATCTAATCGTCTTTCTTTCTTTGCTAATATGTTTTTCGCGTTTCTCACGCTGGATTTAGAATAAGATTTTGAGAATGATTGGCAGTGAGCTTTTAAGACAGAGTTCAGTTAGGGGTTGACACTGAACTATGATTTGAAACTGCGTTTGCCGTGACTGGGATCGAGACGGATGTGAAATGGTTAACATAACTCCTATACCTCCTCAACGATCCACTCAGCAAATATCTTGCAGTTCACATTATATTTGGCTGCCGTTTGTCCTGCCCCAAACACATCAAAATCATGGATTACGTGTTCTGAATGACACTTGCGATCATTGCTGTGACTCACTACTCTCTCATTTTGAGGATGCACGCAGGGCCTGATGTTTGAGAGCAAGAGATATAGATTTTCATGAGCCCCTGCGACCGCAGGGGCTCATGAAAATCTATGCCTCTTGCAGATGATGCCGGAGGTAGTTTAGAGACTGTTTGTGATACAAACGAACTTTCGGCATAACATACAGAATTGGTCAACACCGCGTGTGGTACAAGGGTAAGAGTGCATGTCTACAGACTTGTCTGTGTTTGGAGTGTTGATTTCCTTTTCTAGCTTCACGTTTGAGCTGAAAATGCAAAGCAGCTGAGTTAACCCCTTCTCCGCCGATGGATGCATATTACTGCGTTTCTCCAGTCTATGTTCATTCAGCGCATAACAGCCCTAATCTTTCCAAGGAACATGGATACAGAGCCATGTCAGCTCTCTTGAGCCCACCGCAATAATTATATACCTCTTGCAACTGGGTGGCCGTGTTAATTTTTCCTCGACAGCGTTTTTTTCCCCTGTCAATTCATCGTCAACTGCCCTATCCCTCCAAGGAACATGGATACAAAGCGATGTCAGCAAGAGGCATAGATCCTCATGAGCCCCCGCAAATGCGGGGGCTCATGAAGATCTATACCTCTTGCAAGTGGGTGGTGGTTAAATTTTGTTCGACAGCGTTTTTTTCCTGTCAATTCATCGTAAACTGCCCTATCCCTCCAAGGAACACGGATACAAAGCGATGTCAGCAAGAGGCATAGATCCTCATGAGCCCCAGCAACTTCGGGGGCTCATGAGGATCTATACCTCTTGCAAGTGGGTGGTGTTAAGTTTTTTTCTCGGCAGCGTTTTTTTCTGTCAGTTCCACCGGATCGCCAGCTGTCAAAAGAGCATCGATACAAAGTGGTTTCAGCAAGAGGCATAGATTCTCATGAGCCTCCGCAGTTGCCGGCGGGATCGTGAGGATCTATACCTCTTGCAAGTGGGTATTGTTAAGTTTTTTTTTATCGGCAGTGAACTGGCTAAAAAGCTTCCTCTTAACTAGTGGCGTGAACTTATAAGAACGGTACGCGAGACGTTACTCTCACATCTACACGACGCTTTTGTCAGTCACGAAACAAAAGATTACGGTCATCACGAATTTAAAACATGTTTACACGAAGAACAAATCACTGAGAAGCGTAGGAAGAATTTCAGAGAAGGTATGCTCAGCTGCCTGAGAAATCAAACGGAATAAGAAGAGTTGGGACTACCATGTCTTCAGAAGGTATGATACTGCCAAGAAGTAAGATTAAAAACAGTTTTTAACACATTCTACACCAAGGACCATAATCCCCAAATTTTGAAGATGCCGTCTAAAGGATTGTATTACAATTCCAGAGACATATCAAACATGATAGTTCAAGGTGGTGCCAGAATAGTTTGGCGCCTATAGGCGCCAAGCTATTCTGGCACCACCCTTGAACTATCATGCTCGATCCATGTCTTGCTGTGGCGTGTCGGGGCTGAATGAGTTAAGGCCTTTCTTATTCTTTCGCTCTCTTTTTCGGTATTGTCTTTCGTTTTTTTGTTTTTTGTTTTCGCCTTTTGCTTATCTCTTTCTTCTCTTTCGCTTTTTATTTCGTCCGGTGTATGCCATCTTAATATCATGAAGAAAACATAACAAAGAAAAAACACGCTTAGAAAGGACCAGTACAACACCATATTTATCCTTTTATTCTTAGAAGAAAATACCAAGTAAGTAGGAAAAAGCACTGTCAGGGGAGAGAATTATGCATTATCGACCAATGATCATAGATCTACTTTGGTCAAAGCACAAAAAAGACAGGAAAGAGGGGTGCTTTGACCAAAGTAAATCTATGATCATTGCAGTCGATAAAGCACAATTCTCTCCCCTGACAGTGCTTTTTCTTACTTCCTTGGTAGTTTCTTCTAAATTACAAGCACTGGCAGTCAACCCTTGTGGTCCTTTTTATTCTTAATTTTCAGTTATCTTTTCGTTGGTTTTTGTTGTTGTAGTCTTTTGTTGCATCTTACACGTTTGGTAGTCATCTATTTGGTCTGGATCTCATTTCAATAATTATTGTCTATGGTTGACTCCCCCCCCCCCCCCCCCCCAAGTGTATAAAGTCATTGGGATGTGAGCCAATATTACAGTGTACGTGTGAAAAGGTTAACCCTTTGGTTGTCGGTAGCGGGTTTTCCTACAGGAATCATCGGCGACAAAAACCGCTACCGACAGCCGAAAGGTTAAACATAAAATGGCTCCGATCATGGGTGGACGCAGTCGATCGGCATTTCCTCGGGCACCCCTGACCGCTCTATGGCTGCGGGAAACAAAGCCATTGTACCAATGCGCTAAAGGCCATCGGGCCGACGTCGGCCCGATGGCCTTTCGTGCATTAAGGTATTGTCAGCACTAAGGCCCCACATGCGGTTGGTGGTGCTGGTGGTGGCGGTGGCGGTGGCGGTGCTGTTGGAGGTGATGGTGCTGGAGCGGTGTAGATTCACAGTTTCCTATCAGTTTCGTTGAACACCTCCCACCCCACCTCCCTTTTTGTTGTTGTTGTCGCGTCCTATTTCGGGGCACTGCGAATTGTTTTCGATTTAACCCCCTTAACTGCTGGGGCAAGGCGAACTCTAGAGCTACATAGCCGCAAGAGACATAAATCCTCATGAGCCCCCGCGTACGCGGGGGTTCATGAGGATTTATGTCTCTTGTTGGCCCTGTGTTCTTTATGTCTATTTCTGGTCCCTTAGTTCGTGCTCTTTACACGAATGTCGATCAGTGTGCAATAGTTTCAGACGCGAAATCCGTGGTCATTGACAACGAAGGGGTTAATGGCGTTGGTAGTAGGGATGGGAGAGAAAGGGGACGGGAGGGGTGGGGGGTAGGGTGGGGTGGATGGTGGTTGCGGGCAAGGGGGAAGACACTTTGCCTTTACACTGTTTCCACACAGCCATGGCCACCTCCCCCCCCCCCCCAACTGGGGGGTGGGGTGGGGTGGGGGGCTGTGTGGAAACAATGTAAATGCACTCAAAACAGCTAACGTCTAAGCAAAAGACATACACACGCAGGTTTCCTCTCAGAATTCATGAGCCACAGCAGGAGGAAAATTTATATCGTTTTGCACATGAACATACATCGACGCAATAAAAGAAACAAACAACCCCCCCCCCCCAAAAAAAAAAAAAAAAAAAAAAAAAAAAAAAAAAAACAACTGACAACGAGAAAACAAGAGGTAAAGATCTGTCCTTGACCCTTTATGACAGGAAGAAGCATGTATGCTTGACAACAAGAGGCTCAGATCCTCACGAGACCCTGCGGACCGCAGAGGCATTTGACGATCTATGCGTCTTGCAGATAGGTGGAGTTTGCTGCTAAAATGCGCATGGCTGACCGTGACACGTGGACTCTATGGGGAAGGTCTCCCGTGGAGACATGTTTCCTGGCGAAACATCCAGTTAGAACCATAAACGGCTCAGGTCAAACACATACTATTTTTTTCTCGCGCTTTCCAAGCGTGTCTTTACGGTGAAGGCAATTATGTTCGTGTTTCTATTACTCATTCATTTTAACAAAACGAGAAGAACCGTCAGGAAGAGTTCTTAATTATTGTTTTATATGACTATTTGTTTAATACATGTATTACTACTGACTTTCTGTTCAAATTGCTATAGGTCTAATTAGATTCGACTTTTTTTTCTCCAAACTTTCATCTGTGAATGTCACAAGCCCTTCCACTTGTTTCTGATGATCAGTATAAAATTTATTGGCCGGCTTGCAATATTGTTTCCTGGCCTCAGTGAGCGGGAGGTGGGTGGAGAGGCGGGGGGGGGGGGGGGGGGGGTGAGTGAGTGTGGTGGGTGGAGGGGGGTGGGGGGTGAGTGAGTGGGGTGGGTGGGTGGGTTGCACGAGCGGGAGAGATGTGTGTTAACCCATCCACTACCGCGCAGATTTTGTTTTTGACATCATTGTAAATTCAACGTTAACGATTCTCAACTGACAAAGGAACATTTGTACAAGGTGCTTTTGTTTCAGCAAGTGGTATAGATCCTCATGAACCTACCGCAACTGCGGGGGGCTCATGAGAATCTATACTTCTTGCATTTGGGTGGTGTTCAATTTTTATCGACAGTAAAAGGGCTAAGAAGGTTAAGGACAATGGCCTCTTTTCAGACTACTTTAGCAGCGGCTAAAACCACTGCTTCACCTAATAGTCCGAAATAGCTCAGGCGGTTCAGCGTCGGAGTGAAAGAAAGCAAAGGGAATCGCCGGGTCGTGGGTTCGAGTCCTCTCGCAATCCAGGGAAAAGAGACGGGCTTGTTCAGTAGCATGTCCGTTGAAAGGACTTGGGAAATCAAAGTGGCACAATTGCAGTGCGCCTGAATTGATCAATGTTAAGTCGTACTCCATATGCAATAGATTTCCCTGTCCCCCATAACCCGCCCGTCACTACTATCACGTCGGTGACGCCGTGGACGTTGAACCCCGAACCAACCAACCAACCAACCAACTGCTTCACGTCAAAGTCTCAGTGAAAATAAAAGCTTCTTCCCGGCCAGAATTCGAAGACAGGTATTCTAACTGGACACAGAATGGATCGACATTGCGTCACTGAACTTGCGAAAGCCGCCTCAGTTGACCGCAAGTTGTGGCCTTGCGGTCAGTGCAAACGGAAGTAGCAACAACCACTGGTTTAGAAACATAGATGAAAATGTAATTCAGCGTTGTCAGCAAGAGACATAAATCTTTATGAACCCCTGCAGAATGCAGGGGTACTTGAAGACCTATGCCGCTTGCGGATGGAAGTGTTTCTTGTTGTTTTCGCTTCAGTCGGACGTGATCGCAAATCTTTGCTTTGTCAGTGTTGAATGTTTGTGGGCAGAGGGTCGGCCAGAGGTGTGTGTTTGTAACAGGATTAGCGGCGACGCTTGAGGAATTAGTGCCCAGATTTTTTGTTCCGCCCTGGCTGACTTTTTGGCTTGTATTGGCACCAGCATAAACACTTTTTATTTTTTAACTAATCGTCCTTGACTCGAGAAAATGTTTACACTTAAAAGTTGTTCAAGTGCATAGAACGTCCGTTTACGAGTGCATAACTGCATGGCAGACGGTATTTTGCCAGGCCATTCATACTAGTTTCATATTTCGGGTCAGCAGATGCAACAGTTAGAGATCTGACTGAAGAGGTTGCCAGCAAAATAATTGGAAGATTGTGGAACGGACACCGTTAATGAGTAAGTACGGTCAGTTTTGACTCCACCAACTGCAAATGATTACATTTATCTTTCATTTTACCTTGATGGTCAGTGTTTCCATGGGTCAGCCGCGCGTGCCAGGCTAACCTGAAGGCAAGCATCTTAACCCTTTTCATCCTGATACACCGGCCATTGCTTGAAATAAATTTGACTGATAGTTCAAGGGTGGTGCCAGAATAGCTTGGCGCCAAGTCAGTTATTCTGGCAGCACCCTTGAACTATAACAGTTGATCTAGCTCTTAATCTGTAATGTAGCCTTCATAGGACAATAAGCACATAACTTTTACAAAATCAGCCTCAGGATGTAATTGGCTTGAAGTCAGTACCAAGTTACGCTTAACTCATTCTACCCCAACACCGAAATTCCCAAATTTTGTCGTTGATCTCTGAAGACTGCACTGCAGTGCAGGACACAGATCGACCATGATAGTTCAAGGGTGATGCCAGAATAGCTTGGCGCCCATAGGCGCCAAGCTATTCTGGCATCACCCTTGAACTATCATGGTCGATCCTTATCTTGCTGTGGCGTGTCTGGGGTAGAATGAGTTAAATCTGAAGACACATTTCAACACCAGTTGTGTTTGTTATGCCTTGTCGACACACCTAATGACTTTTAACAGCAGTTTGGGCACGCCGCAGCAAAAGCACTGACACACGTAATCGCACTTATTTCAGTATTCTGCGCTGCCGTTAGCGTGTCAGTCTATTTTTTTAAAAAGCTGTTTCTCGCACTGATAGCGTTGTATTTCTAGAACGGAGTGGAGTCATTGTCATGTTACTTAAAAATTTGACGTTAGTCACACTTTAATATTAAGACGACCTGAGATGAACTGGATTGTCCTGTGTCTAAATGAACCGGCATTACTAGACCTGTGTATAGCGTTTCGTAACCATCTGTTACAGAGGTGTATCTTTGAACAGTTACGGCAACAGTGGGCCTTCAATGTTGAATTCATCGACGGTAATCATTTTCATATCGTATCTTATAGTCTTGGTGGGGTTTTTTTTTTTGTTGCATTTATCCGTGGCGTTTGGATTTCAGCGAGTATGCACAGTACATCTGGCTCCGTGCCGAATGTTTGTCTGCGTGTCCGTTTATTGCTCACCCCTCCCATCTGCCGAACCATTGCATCTAGAACCAATTTTGACTCCACCTAGAGTCGTCTGCCGAACACAACGTACAAGTCTCGCGGGATGGATCGACCAAGACAGGTCAGGATAGTCTGCTTGGCGCCTTAGACGCCAAGCTAATCAGACACTGCCCTTGAGCCATCAAGGTCGATCTATCACCTGCATCTACAAGGCTAATCAAGCAATACTTTGTAGATCCGCATGCTCACCTCCCCTACCGTGAATGCAAAAGAGTTTATCTCTTTTCATCCTGATACGCCACTGCATAAAATCAAATTGACTATGATATATGCCAGAATATCATGGCACCACCCTGATCTAAAATGGTTGAGCTGTCTCCTAATTTGTAATGTAGCCTTCACAGGACTATAACAAATTTAAACAATTTTTTTTGCCTCATGATGTAATGAGTTAATCATGTCCAAGAATAACAGGACAAGGAAACCTACACGTGTTGGGCCCATTAATAGGAGTGGCTCTTAGACTTATTGACAGGCCAAGAGCTATTGCCAGGGGGGGGGGGGGGGGGATGACTCATTGTCCTGTGGAGGAATCTGTGGTCAAATGTCCAGTATTTAATATCAAACAAGTCCCATCTTCAGGCGCGTGCGGCGGACACCTTTCGACACTGCCGTTGTACAAATTTTGACCCTACAGTTGTACACGCAAACCCAGATATCTCCTCCGTCCGAACAATGACGCGTACATATATATTTCAGTAAGAGGTATTAATTTTCATGCGCCCCTGCAAGTGCAGGGGGTTATGAGAATCTATGCCTCTTACAAATGGATGGCCGGGACTTTGGTGATGGAACTTTTGACAAAGGCAGCCTTTGTTACTGTGAACTGACACAATGTTAGTTTTGACTTGTCAATGAAACAGCATCTGTGAGGGCCGTCAAACCCTTCCAACTGCAAGAGGCTTCGATCCTCATGAGCCCTTGCAGCTTGCAGGGCCCCATGAGGATCGAAGCCTCTTGCTCAGGCCCGTATAATTATTCCGTTCTGTTTACACCACCAGCGAAGTGATTTTATCAGGAGACCAACTCTGGGGGGAAAAAAAGTTGAAGGGCTTGCGGCCGCAGGTTGATTTACATTTGTTTTGTCTTGGTCTGAAGGTTCCGTTGGGATCCCTCATGTGCAGTCCACGCCTGTAAGGTGTGCAGGCCTATGCAACTGTTAGTATTGACGGGCTAGTATTAAGACCTGTATTAGCATAGCACTACTGTAGGCCGATTCAGTCTGGGCTTCGTTTTCCTGCCTCGGTTTTAAGCATTAAAAAATTCAGTCTGTAAGAATGATGACGTGATTGACGATATTGCTGCCACCCAGTGCGGCAATCCATTTTATTGCTTGAATTTTGGTACAGTGTTATTAGAGTTGATTTACTGAATAGGGTGCCAATTTAAGTAAGAGTTGCGCAGTACCGGCCATTTCACATGAGGCAACTGAATCACAGTGTGAATCGGAGGTAAGTGATTTATAATACGGGTTTACAAGCATTTTGTATGAGATGATCATGATCTGTGTTTCTCACTAGGATGCGTACACATAAATGCTCGTAACAGGCATGTGTGCTGGACTGTGATTTTGGACCTTACGGCTTTAGCCGTAAGATCCAAAATCACAGACCAGCACACGATACGGCCAATTTATTTATTTATTTTTTGTTTGTTTGTTAATATATTTTTTTTTAACAGTTGAAGTCACGTTGGTAAGAAATAATAGTATGGTTATTTAATTCCGTGTCTGCTATTGACGGAAAAGACGTCAGTGTAGTAAGTTACGCGTCATATCCGCAGAGCATTATCGTCAGTAACTGTCAAGGGAGTTAATGGGATAGCCCATTACTAATAGATTTTTTTTTCACGTTTCGCAGTGCTGTACAACCGTCTTTTGGAGCGGGAAGGACTAAACAAAATATAAGCCTTTGGCTGCGGTCGGTCAGTAGCGGCGCGTTTTCAGTCAGTGTCAGTCAGGCGGGTGTCGATCAGTTATTCCTGCAGCGGAAAACTTAACCCAGCGTCGAAAGAAATTTGACCAGCACCAGTTGCGGGGGCTCATGAGGATCTATACCTCTTGCTGACACCACTTTGACTAAATATTCGTGTTTATTGGTCTTGAATTACCTGTGATTGCAGAAACACAGTCTGTGCCGTCTGCAGGCACTGAACAAGTTATAACTTCCGTTTCGTACGATTTTTTACTCTCCATAAAGGCAGTGATTAGTTTAACACTTTTAGCCCCGGATCCCTACAGCAGGAGATGGCTTGACCATGATAAATTCAAGGGTAGTGCCAGATTAGCTTGGCGCCTTCAGGCGCCAAGCTAATCTGCCACTACCCTTGAATTATCATGGGCAATCCACCTCCTGCAACTGGTACATAGTCGTTCAGTAACACTTCCAAAATTTGGAAAAAAGCAACCATGGGGCTAAGAGGGTTAATGTAAGACAATGCACTGTTTGTTGGAAGATTTGCCGGCTGGTGAACTTTGCGAGTCCAGGTTTCGAACATGGGAGGGTTTGTTTGGTTTGGTCTCACCTTGGAGTCAATAACGGTTACGCAATCGCTTTTTTTCTGGTTGTTGTTTTAATGCACTTACCTTAAGCACAATGAAATTAGTCCTAAAACTGCACTATCTATCTATCTATCTATCTATATCCCGTAGTCTTGCCGACCGTTGGGGCACCACTGATGACTTAACAACCAGCTCCCTCCATTTCTCTCTGTTCTCTGCCATTCTCAGCGTATCGCCCAGCTTCAGTCATGTCCACTCTGAGATATTGTCCTCCCATCTTTTCCTCTGTCTTCCTCTGTCCTCCTTGCACAGTGCCTTGCAGGATTGTTTTGGCAAGCCCTGCTGAACGTGTGACATGCCCATACCACTTCAGTTTGCGTTTTCTGACAATGGCTAATAAGTCTTCATTGGTCCCGATGGCTTGCCTGATTCTGCTTCCCACTTCCTCGTTTGTGATGTGATCTCTGTATGAGATGCCAAGCAGCCTTCGAAAACATCGTCCTAAAACTGCACTATAACGGCAAAAAGTTTATGTAATATGTATTTGGACTTGCTCTAGGCAACAAAGGCTTCATAAAACGCAACATTTTCTTTACTGATGAACATTCCTGCCCTTGCACTAAAATCTATCTCAAAACCTGTAATGTCGCTTTCATAGGACAATAAGCAATTAAGCCATGACATCCTGAGGCTGTTTTTTAAAATATAAAAATATAAATTTGCTTACTGTCGTATGACGCCTGCCGCATTACAGATTTGGAGATAAATCAACCATTTTAGTTCAAGAGAGGTGCCAAGCTATTCTGGCACCACCCTTGAACGAGGCGCCAAGCTATTCTGGCACCACCCTTGAACTATCGTAGTCAAATTAATTGCAAGCAGTAGTGTATCAGGATGAAAAGGTTAAAGAAAAAATCGGCCTCAGGATGTAATGGGTTAACCGGAGACCGGAGACATCTATGTCTGCATGAGGCCGAGCACTCCTTGTGGCCACTGAACTGGCCTCATTTACACTGGAACGTCGGCCTGAAGACCTTTTACCGTACTTAGTGCCTGGCCATTATTTTATTGAGTTATTGATTTACTGATTTCTTTGTCCACAGACACTTGAATGACTTCGTCGAAGACAGTTGCAACATCAGTTCATTACGACAGTCGGAATCAGTGCGACTCACCGCTGTGAATTCACAGAACCTGTGATTTTGGTTGCACCATGATCCTGAAGACTACTGGTGCCACCATCTAGTGAGGGCCGCCGCGGCGCACGTGCTGGGCAGGAATTGACGTCACGATGCGGCGGCGCGAGGGGTAAAGCATGTTCGGCGTGACCACGCCCATCTCCAGATGCCGCAAATCCAGCCGCCACCGGGACTTCGACTGTCTCCGCACCATTCTCTCGCGCAGGTCAGTTGGAACCAATCATCAACCCATCACATCCTGAGGTTGATTTTGTAAAAATCAGTATTGCTTATCCGGCGTCTTTTTAAAGGCTACATCAGTTACAGATTAGGACTGAGGTAGATCGGCAACTGGAGTTAGCCCGTCACTCAAGGGTCATTGGTGCCAGAATAGAAAGCCGGGAGTCAGCCTGTGGAGAACGGGCCGAGCTTACGGCGGAAGGAATTCGATCACAACTTAACCCATTCAGCCCTGACGTACTATAGCAGGAAATGGGTCGACCATGATAATTCAAGGGTAGTGCCAGATTAGCTCGGCGCCTCTCGGCGCCGAGCTAATCTGGCACTACCCTTGAATTATCATGGTCGATCCATCTCCTGCAGCTGGTGCATAGTCATTAGATGACGCCTCCGAAATTTGGGAAATACGGCCGTCGGGCTGAATGAGTTAAGTCAGTGAGTGCTGGTCTGTGATTTTGGACCTTACGGCCCGCGGGACCTTAAGGTCCAAAATCGCAGATCAGCACACAGATGTATTTCATTGACAGTGGCGCAGGAACCGGGGGGAGGGGTGAGGGGCCGTCTGAGGGGGGGGGGGGAGGGCAAGACTACCCATCCCGGCCCCCCTCCCCTCCCCACGGTAAACGGTAATGGGGTGAGACGGGAGGTGGTGGGGGGAGGGGGGGGGGGGGTGGAGGGGGGGGGGATGGCCGCTGTTAAATGTGACTGACTGAACGGTCGATGCCCCTTCTATTTTTAAAGTAACTTTTCCGTTCCTACTTAATATAAGACAATGGGACCAGCTAGACCAATCCTTCCGCCCCGTATCATTTGCAATGCCCCTCGGTCCCCCCCCCCCCCCAGCGGCCCCCTCCCCCACCCCTCCACCCGACCAGGTCGGCTAAAATAAAATTCGTTTTCATATTTACTAGTTATGCATTCTTTTATGTATCTTTAAAGGTATGGAAAAATAGTTATTTAATTTTGCTTCTGACCGGCACGGCTCACGGTTCAATTGTCACTGACTCCATACTAAGTAGCGCGCCACTGACTGATTCAGTTTCCAGTCGGCTGCGACTGTCAAATCGGACTTTTATGATGAGACTGAGGGGACAAGCCGAAAACTCACTCCGTCGTCATAGTTCTCCACTAGACAAAAAGGCTAAAGTTACATGGGAAAAGAATTCGATAGGCACAGGTATTCTGATATGCGGAACTAAACTTCCATCGTAATTGATAGCCAGCAAGATTTACTTCCCTTGAATTAGATTTCTATGCTGGGAGTCAAGAACCACTATCGTGATCCCCGGATGTAAACAAGATGGAGGATTACGATGCCTCTGACAGAGATTCCATCGATTTGGAACGGACATAACATGCCGAAATGGCGTATTTTCCATCATTTAGGCCGTTTTATGACCCCAACAAAGAACAAGAAGTTTACAGAGAACAAGATGGAAGCCTGAGAGTGCGCAGTAGGCCACAAAGTCCATCTGGTGGCGGCGTGTTGGGGTTCTGTCGTCCTGACCCAGGAAATGGGGTGGATAATATTCAGTAAGATTATATCGTTCTTGTTACTAATAAATAGCAATTCTGGTGTCACTGTGTTCTCCTATAGTTTATGTGTTGTGCTGCAGGTGCATGTTCATGTACTGTCTATTGACAAGTTTGATTAAAATCATGTTTTCACTTTGACCCACACTTGGGCCCAGAATGGAAACGTCAACATTGATTTGTTTGATTTCTTTATTGATCTTCTGTCACTCTTTCAAGGAAAGAGTTACAGCAGATCAGTAAAATTGAAAAAAACCGACAACAGATCAATAAAGAAATCAAAGAAATTGGTGTATATCAGAGCACTGTGATCTGCTATGCACATAAATTACTTGTGTTTTTCATTTGTGTTGCAGTAAAATTGAATCCAGTTGGTCACGACATGTGCACCCTGAACAAGGCGACTTGTTCTATATTGATGTCAACGCCAAGGCACGTGCACGCAGCAACTCTCTTCCACAGGACCAGCTTCACTTCCCTTCACAACAACCACAACATGGCGCTTTTGACGTCCTGTCGCGCTGCGATGGCATGCGACACAGTGACAGTGCTGTCCCACCTCCACGACTGTCACGTGGCAGCGGTAGTGAGGAAGATGAGGAGGAAAGGATGCGATCACGGGCTGAACTACGCAGGAAAAGTGAACAGATGCAGCAGGTCTTTCACAAAAAACAAAATCAACCGCGGAACGGGGGAATTTTACATGGTGGGAAATTTCGGACTTCCAAGAGACGTAGTGCTGCCACAGAGCCTGCGCTCATTCAGCAAAACAATACAAAGCTTCTACTCAACCAGAACAGTGCAAACTCGGACGTGACTAGCAATGGTGTTGTGACCAACACAAATGGTGCTATCGATCAGCAGAAACGGCAGCAGAATGGAAAACAGCTGAAAGATGTAACATTATTACCGGATTTCTCCAAAAGGACAGACTGGTCAGGCAGCAAGGGGAATGGTACTGAGCTTGTGGAGTTATTGCTAGGTATTGTGCTTTGTCGATACAACCAGAGGCCTCCGTCTGGCGTGGTTGCCAATGGTGACATCAGCAATGGTGGTCAGCGAACGGAGAAGAAAGATCGCAAAGTGGTGGTGCAGGGGATTGTGTCGGGGTCAGCAGCTGACAAGTCAGGCAAGATCCACAGAGGTAAGGCTCATTCTTTGCAGTAGAAAATGCCAAATTTGGGTTGTCTCGTGAAGTCTGCCTATCAGTTCAGTGGCCAGTTTCCAAGCTATTTTGATATCACCTTTGAACTCTTGTTGTTGAACGTTGTCTTGTTGTATGTGACAGTTAAGAATCAGCCAGGCTTGTGATAGTCTGGTTGAGTTGATTATTTTGTTTTGTGATGTATTCACACTTTATTTATTTTATGACTTTTATTTTTGTTACTGCACATTACCCGTCTGCATTTTTATGATTCAGCCTACATGACAAATAGTTTTTTTTCGTGCTTCAGTGCTTGTCTTCTCCTGCTTTGTGGGGCATATGATGTGTATGTTGTAATTTAGAACATTCAGGCTTTTTATGTTACAGGTGACATGCTGGTGTGTCTTAACGGGCAAGAAGTTACTTGGTCCAATCTGACAAACCTCATTCAATCTGTCACAAGAGAGGTGCATAAAAATTATCACATTTTTTCCTTCACATTATAGTTATTGACTGTTATACTCTATGTGAAAAGTGCAATGTAACTGTTTTGATTTGTCACCTAGTCTTCTTTACATCACATGAAATCCTTGAAAAGTTAACCCTTTAAGACCCACAGGTGCAAATCCCAAATTTTGCAAGTGTTACTTAACAACTGTGTACCTGTTGCAGGAGGTGGAGTGACCATGATAATTGAAGGGTAGTGCCAGATTAAATGGGGGTTTAAGCCCCATTTAATATCACCATTGTACAAGTTTACGCTCCAACAACAGACTATGGCGATGAGGAAATAGAAGACTCCTATGACCAACTGCAAGAAGTCTTGGACCAGACCCCCAAGAAAGACATTCTTGTGGTGCAGGGAGACTGGAATGCCAAAATAGGAGAGGATGCTGTTAAGAACTGGAAAGGCACAAGCGGACGCTACTGCAATGCAGAGACCAATGACAGAGGCTTAAGGCTCCTGGAATTTGCAAGCTCAAATGATCTAAAGCTGATGAACACGTTTGGCCCACACAAAGCATCCAGAAGGTGGACATGGCACAGCCCGAACGGAGAGCACCATAACCAAATTGACTACATCATGGTGAAGAGACGCTTCCAAACCAGTGTGTACATTGCCAAGACGAGAAGTTTTCCAGGAGCAGACATTGGAAGTGACCATGACTTAGTGATGATGACCTTCGGACTCTGCCTAAAGAAGTTCAACAAGCAGGGTCTCACCAGAATCAAGTTTGACCTCGAGAAGCTGAAAGACCCAGAGGTAGCGGAAGCCTTCCAGGCAAAGATAAGCGGGAAATTCGCGCCACTGCTACTTCTAGGTGCAGAAGACACGGATGTGGACACATTGATCAACACATTTAACACTGGTACTGTAACCCAAACAGCCAGTGAGATCCTTGGCAAACACCGACAAGCAAAGAAACCTTGGGTTACAGCTGACATCTTTGCTCTATGTGACAAGCGTCGAGAATTAAAGAAAAATAAATCAGAAGTAGAAGGAGCTAAACAATACAGGGAAATTAACCAAGATATCAAGAAAAGCATAAAAAAGGCAAAGAATAAGTGGATTGAAGATCAGTGTAAACATGTAGAAGAAAATCTGAACAAAAATAATAGGAAAAAAGCATACCAGCTGGTGAAAGACCTGACCAGTGTAAAACAAGGACACTCCTCGATCATTCAAGATAGTGAAGGGAACTGTCTTACGGAAGACCAAGACATACTGAAGAGATGGACAGAGTACTGCTCAGATTTGTACAACCACCGAGCTACAGGAGACCCAGGCATACTTGTCAACCCACCCGTGACCAACAATGGCAACTATCCCATCCTCCGAGAAGAAGTAGAGGCTGCAGTGAAGTTGCTGAAAAAAGGGAAGGCAGCAGGAGCAGACAACATCCCTGCAGAGCTAGTCCAAGAAGGGGGAGAAGACATGATAAGCGCCTTACTAACAATCTGCAATAAGATCTGGCAGTCAGGGGATTGGCCCACACCAGGGACCCAATCACTTATAATAACTCTCCCCAAAAAAGGCAACTTACATCAATGCCAGAATTATCGCACGATCAGTCTTATCACAGCCACAGGCAGAGGAAATCTTAGCTGAGGAACAGGTAGGCTTCAGACCAGGGCGCAGCACAACTGAGCAGATCTTCAACCTGAGAGTTCTATGTGAGAGGTATCTCCAGCACCAGCAAGACCTCTATCGTGTCTTTGTGGATTTTAAGAAAGCGTTGGACAGGGTGTGGCATGCAGCCAACCCTTTGGTCCACCATGAAGCTATACAACATCAATGCCAACCTGATCAAAGTCATAGCAAACCTTTACAACAAGGCCACTAGCGCTGTCTGCTTCAACGGCAAAATAGGAAACTGGTTTAGGACTACAGTCGGAGTCAGACAAGGCTGCTTGCTCTCACCTACTCTTTTCAACATCTTCCTGGAAAGAATCATGACGGACGCTTTGAAAGATCATGAAGGAACTGTCAGTATTGGAGATATTGGAGGGAGAACAATCACGAACTTGCGCTTTGCGGGCCTTGCAGGAACAGAGAAGGAGCCAGTTCAGCTGGTGGAAAAGCTGGACAGTACAGCCATTGCATATGGGATGGAAATCAGTGCAGAGAAGACCAAACTGATGACAAATAACACCAGTGGCATTGGCACTTATGTCACGATTGGGAGCCAAAAACTGGAAACTGTTAATAAATTCAAATACTTAGGAGCCATTGTGACAGATGAGGGATCAAATCCAGAAATACTGTCCAGGATTGCGCAGACAACAAAAGCACTGGCAAGATTGAAGACCATATGGAAGGACAGAAACATCACGCTCTGCTCCAAGATCAGACTGATGCACTCCTTAGTCATCTCAGTGTTCATGTATGCCTGTGAGTCATGGACCCTCACAGCAGACCTTGAAAGGAGGATACAAGCCACTGAAATGCGATGTTTTCGAAAGCTGCTTGGCATTTCATACAGAGATCACATCACGAACAAGGAAGTGGGAAGCAGAATCAGGCAAGCCATCGGGCCCTATTAGCCATTATGAAAAAACGCAAACTGAAGTGGTATGGGCATGTCACGCGTTCAGCAGGGCTTGCCAAAACAATCCTGCAAGGCACTGTGCAAGGAGGACGAAGGAGAGGAAGACAGAGGAAAAGATGGGAGGACAATATCTCAGAGTGGACAGGACTGAGGCTGGGTGATACGCTAAAAATGGCAGAAAACAGAGAGGAATGGAGGGAGCTGGTTGCCAAGTCATCAGTGGTGCCCCAACGGTCGGCAAGACTACAGGATATAGATAGATAGATAGTGCCAGATTAGCTTGGTGCCTTAAGGCGCTAAGCTAATCTGGCACTACCCTTCAATTATCATAGTCAATCAATCTCCTACTGTAGGGTGTCGGGGTTAAAAGGGTTAAGTTTGTCTGGCTTTTTCACTGTACTAAATACTCTGAAGGGAGTCTGTGACTGTTACAAGTGTTAGTACTACTATATTTAGTATGACACATAAGCATAAAGCATACTAACTGTAAATTTTCTCCAGAGATAGGCTTGAGGATGGAATTTTACACCCATCAGTTATAGTAGATTTAGACTGTGTCAGCTCTAGAGCTAACACCATGGTGCTTGCAACCTGCCATACCATTTACAGTACTGGTGACAACATTCATGAGGAGGTTGATAGTGTTACTGCTGCAGGTGTACAAATTATGTCTCTGAAACCAAGGCAAATTCAGTGTCAGATAACACTACCCATTCAGAGAACTTGAATATCACCAGCTGGAGGCAAAGAACGTCATGAGCCCCTGCTTGTGGGGAGACTCTTGAGATTCTTTGTCTCTTGCAGATGCGCTACTTGCTGCTGGGCATAGTGCACATTTCCTGGCAGTGACAGTGTAACAACAAAGTTCGCTTTTTTACCTGATAATTTTGTTAGCTCCCTTATAAATACGCTCTTTCTAACATTGACAAAATTATTATACTATTAATCCATTCAGCCCCACGACCCTGCAGCAGGAGATGGATTGATCATGATGATTTAAGGGTAGGGCCAGATGAGCTTGGTGCCTTTAGGCACCAAGCTCGTCGGGCACTACCCTTGAATTATCATGATCAATCCATCTCCTACAACTGGTACATAGTCGTTACACAACACCTCCAAAAGTTTGGAATGCGGCCGTGGGGTTAATAGGGTTAACATTATAACATATGAGAACAAACTAATTTGGGTCTCCAAGTATTTATTCACAGTTCTCTTTTACCCACACAGGTGAGGCTAACATTTCAAGTGCCCAAGATCATCGGCCCCACCTCGTGTAGCACAAGCCCTGCCCCTGGTGCAGGATCTAGTCGTCTGCCCGCCTACCACAACCTGTGTATGCTGGTCACCGGTCGAGACATTTTCTATGTCCAGCAGCAACTGCTGCAGCAAACCTGCGTGGCCATGTACCTCACTCTCGTTAGTTCATCAGATGAGAACTCCTGTCAGGTGAGATGTTGGATTTTGCAGAATGAGATCTGTTGATAAGTAGCAGAAAAAGAAGGAAACATGTCTTGCTTTGAATGACAGAAAAAAACACAACTAAAATAATCAACAAAAAGGAAACTCTTTGGAATAACCAGTCTTGTCCTTGTTATTTCAAACTGTGCTAACTCTTTGAGTATCGGTAGCAGTTTTAGTCACGATGATTCCTTTTGGAATCATTGTAACTATAACCGCTACCGAAGGTTAAGAACTGAGACCAAAAATGTGTCTGCCAAGTGTGTAACATGCCAAGAAAATCCAGCAGAAAAAGAAACGTCTTGTTACTAGGAAGGACAATTGGAACTTAGGAAAAGTTGTCCTTCCTAAGCTTGTTTATAATGTTGTACTTTACGTATTGTTTCCTCAAAACACATTACCGATGACATTATTGATAGGAATCGTGTCTTTGCTAGACTAATTTTAGCCAAAATTGTTGTGTACGTACACGGTAGGGGACGCAATAAGGGGCGCTATAGCGTAGGCCGAGACCCGAGTAGCCTCCCTTCCATCCCCATCCGGGCACGCGCCCAACGGATGCTCGCCAGTCTGTTTATTTTCTCAAAATCATTACCGACGGCATTACTACTAGGAATACTTCGTTTGCTTAACCATTTTAGCCAAAAAAACTCGTGTACATTACAACAGGGGAGGCAATCACCAGGGGTGTCGTTACCTGAACACCAGAGGTGGCCACCCCTCCTCTCTGTCCGGTGGCGTGCTTACCATTTCCCGGCAGTCTCTTCGCTTAGCTGCTCAGGACAGGCCGTGTACATTTCGTGCTCGGATGTAGTTAGGTGGACTACCGTTGTGTACTGTGGATTTATGTGTTTTGGACTTTCGGGGACGTTGGATTTATGTGCATTTGGATTTATGTGCATTGTGTTGTGTTTGGATTACCTACGTGTTCTGTGGATTATGTGGTGTTGGATTTGTGGGATTACCGGTTGGGCAATGGCAAGGTGACTACCTATAGCGGTGACTACCTCTAACCAGTTTCGACCGGGCAGCGGCGGTGACCGGGCGGTGGTATTTGGCAAGCCGACCGGGAGCGCGGTTCTTCTTGGAGGTTCCCCGCTTTCACTTGGTTTTTTTTTTTTTTTTCTGTCCGTTGTTTCAGTACACAGGTACAGACATGCACCAAGTGTGACGACTTCCAATGGCCGAGCGACGGCCATGATGTCTGCCTTCCCTGCTCAGGCTGCTCCTCTGGCCGGACGTGCCGCGTATGTGGGACTTGGGAGGAAGAAAGATGGTCACAGCTGTGGTCGTTTTACCGGAGGGAGAGACCGGCGCCGCTCTCACAGCTGAAGTCAAGGAAGGAAGCTATAGCAGGGCAGAAAAAGGCAGAATCATACGGAACTGTGAATAAAAGGGGTCTACTACCCCCATAGATGCCTCGGGAGAAACTTTCCCGCCTTCAGCGGATGATTGAGCCTAACCTTTCAGATTGGGGCTTGCCCCCCATCCAAGCCCGGGCACCAAGAGCTCCACCCCGCCTCGTAGAGGCCCCAGTTATGCTTGACCGCCTACGACGGGGTACGTCCCCTATGCACGGGTCGGCATTTGGAGCTCGGTCCCCCGCAGTAGAGAGATTGGGCGAGATTGTCACCCTTCAGGTGAAAGACAGAGAGAGATAGCCCAAGCGCAGGACCCCCCCTCTGAGAGGAGAGTGCCCGCCAGCCTTAGGCCGGACCAGCGCCGTCACCGGGCCGCGTCTTCAACGCACTTCTCAGACAGGGACAGGAATGAGAGACACAGAGTGAACTCGACACCTCCACCCCTCCACTCTGAGGGCCCGGATATGAGAAAACGACCGCGACAAGATTTGTCTCCACCGAAGGAAATAGGACGACAAGAAAGGAGTCTAAGGCACATTAAGGATTGCGAGACCGAGGCCCTACCCCCGGAGGATGGACGTCCGGGCGGCCACACGGGGCGACGACAGGTACCTTCCTGTCAGGAGAGGACTGCGGACGAGCTTTTTCCTCGGATGAGTTGGAAGGTCTACACCCAGCGGTCTCGGCCGACTTGACGTTTGGTGACAGATGCGTCACAGGAGGGAACTCGGAATGAACGAGTTCAACAGAGATCACGTCTGAAATCGACACACAGTAGACACTCCTCATGGTGGGATGATACGTCTTCACTCTCACCCCCCATGGATCGGCGGTCGAGATCGGTTTCGCGACGGACCTCTTCGCGACGGCGGGAGGCTACACACCCTAGGATTAGTGCTTTGCCTGCTCGGATAAACCAGGACGAGTCGACGTTGGGACCCTGGCGGCCACGGAGTCGATGCAGGAGCCACTCGGATAGCAGCGGGGATACACAGGCTTCCTCCCAGCCTCGGTGCTTCCTCGGCCCCCTGCGGCCGTCGGCGATGATTATGGAAAGGGCATCGGTTCTTGCGGCGCGAGATACAGTTGGACCAGCGACCCGTCTTTCTTCGCGGGTTTATGCTAGATGAGGAGGAGGTGCTCAGTCTTCACCCTGAGGATTCGGCTTCGGCTTTGGGAGTAGATGATGTGCCGCCACCTTCACCCAGCGATGCACCGTTATCGCCGACAGCAGCTGACATGGCGCCTAGTACACAGGTTCGTCGTTCTTTGGATGAAGCGTCTCGGATCATTGCATCCTTCCTTCCGCCGGAATGCTGCCCACCATCTCAGCCCATAATAATAATAATAATTATGGTATTTATAATGCGCTTATCTTATAATAATTATAACTCTAAGCTCGCACACGCATGCGCACGCTTTAGACAATGACTCACGTACCACAAATAGTGAAAATACATTACGACGGTCAGCTTGGGGTGGAGAGTGTGGTGATGTAGTGCTAGAACTGTTGAAAGATTTGAGTTTTGAGGGCGGAGTGGAATGAATGAATGAATGAATGAATGAATGAATGAATGAAACTTTATTTTCCAAGGATAAAAGAATAGGTGCGCAGACCTGTTTTCATTCTTGTCCTTGCTACACACTACAAAACAAAATAACGTACACACACACACGCGCGCGCCAGTGTGCAATTGCCGCGTGCACAGGTTTGTGCCAGATTAGCTTGTAGCCTACAGGCGCCAAGCCAAGCCTGCACAACCCTCCACACACACACACACACACACACACACACACACACACGCACTGACACACACATACACACACATCAGTATATCATGTACACATACATTCTATCACTTAAAACTATACTACAGCAAATATACAAAGTATAAAGGATTTTGTACATAAAACCGCTATTGTTCTCATCATAAAAATCAACACGGCGGCTCACTCCAACAAACATAAACAGGCATACACACACACGCACACACACTCGCACACACACGCGCGCGCGCGTGCGCAAGCACGTAGGAATGCGCGCGTGCACACACATACACTTGCACACACTGACACAGATAAGCACACACCCACACACACACGCGATAGCGGCCTCCCCGCGCCACTAAACCGCGCACAGCTAGATGCTATAGTCTGCCATGGAATTAGACTAGACTTGTATAGCGATCCCGCAACCACCGCGCGCGCGGGTCGACGTGAAGAAACCACAGCTCTGCCACGCCTCGCGAGCGCCCAATGCTGTATCTATGGACGGCATCCCGTCTGGCCAGCCGAGCCCATGGGGTCATGGATATTACATAATGCGGCTTGCTGGAATGCCAGCGGTATATTACATGCGTTCATAAATGTTAGAAGACTGCAGACTATCCGGGAAATGCCGCATAAGGCATGGAGTGCTACATGTAAAAATAAAAATAAAAAATAAAAGAAAAATTAAGTTTTGTCTAGATGTTTGAGCAGCTTGGTCTTGTAAGTTTTAAGCGATGGCGCGGCTCTAACATCCGCAGGAATGGAGTTCCATAACTTTGCACCAGAATAGGACAACGACGACCTATAAATGTCCAGTCGAGGCATCGGTACAACAAGATTGTTCCCTGGTGTTCGACTGGACCTGGTATGAGCAAAGTGGAACAAACTATTGAGATAGGCTGGTGTTTCTGATAGGGTGATTTTGCGCATGAGCACCAACTTATTATACTTAAACTGTTTTTCACGTGGCAAAATGTCTAACAGCTTGAACTTATTGTCAGTATTAATGACTTCTGAGGGTCTGTCAACAATAAGTTTAATGGCTCTTCTGTGGAGCGAGTTCAGACTTTTTAAATTAGCATCGCTACTACCGTCCCAAATAGATGAGGCATAATCCAAATGTGACTGAATATGGGCATAGTAGAAGAGTTTCCTTGTTGGCTCATCAGCAAAATGTCTCAATTTCGACAGGAGGAATACATTTTTAGATACTATTTTACACAGTTTAGTAATGTGGCCTTGCCAGCACAACTTGTCGTCTAAGTTGATTCCAAGCACGCGATGTTCTCTGACTTGCTCCACAGGCTGGCCGTTAAGTGTTAGTTGAAGGGGAGGGGGGTTCAACTGATGCTTTTGCCGTGTGGTAATCAGCATGCATTTGGTTTTAGTGGGATTAGGTATCATGGCGTTATGTCTGCACCATTCAGATATCTCATTTAAACTGTCTTGGAGAATCTTCACCATACATGTTACGTCTGATGACGAAACGTCCAGTGTTCCATCGTCTGCAAAAAGACTGCAAGTTACACTGGATTCAGATATATGTAATGGAAGGTCGTTTATAAAGACAGAGAACAATAATGGACCAAGAATCGATCCCTGCGGTACTCCGTGCTCTATCACCCCTTCAGGTGAGTTTTTACCATTCACGTAGACATACTGCGTACGCCCATGCAGATATGACGTAAGGAAGGCAAGTGTGTCTGCGCTTAGTTGATAGACATTAAGTTTTTGAACTAAAGTTTCATGATTGACGAGGTCAAATGCTTTTGAAAGGTCCAAAAATACTGCTCCAGTCATTTGACTGCTGTTTATGGCAGTAAGCCATCTGTCAACAAGGTGTACCAATGCTGTGTGACAGGAGTGTTTCCGCCGAAAGCCAGATTGTAATGGATGTATGAGTTTGTGTTTTTCTAGAAAATGTTGTAAGTGTGTGTGAATGTGTCTTTCTATCGGTTTCGACAGTGTTGACAGTAGCGAAATGGGCCTGAACTTGTTAGGGTCGGCAAGGTCTTTCGTTTTAGGTAGTGGGATCACTTTGGCTGTTTTTAGAGAAGATGGAAATATCCCCTGCTTTATGCAAAGGTTGTATATATATGTCAAGGTATCTACAATATACGGTAGGGCCATTTTTAGAACTGAGCTACTAATACCATCATGGCCAGACGTACGTTTGTTCTTTAAGTACGAGATGGATTTTCCCACGTCGTATATCGTTAACAGCGGAATGCTGAATGACGTATCAGGGTCCAGCCGTTCTGCACAAAACGTCTTTAGCTTTTCGGACACAGCTGAAGACTGACCAGAATATGTATTTTTTAGCAACGTACTGGCAGCCGAGAGGAAATGCTGATTCAAGATATCAGCTGATAACTGTGTACATTGTGCGGTAATTTTGGACCTCGTAAAAGCATTGATCGCTCGCCACACAGATACGACATCTTTCTTTCCGTTCATAAGACGGTGAAAAAGTGACCTTTGAGCTTTCCTCACTAAATGTTTAACATGGTTTCTTTGCCTTCGATAAGCAACAAAATCCTTCTTTCTTTTATAGTCATCTCGGAGCTGCATGGCATCCTTGATTTCCTTACTTAACCAGGCGGGAAACTGGAAGGAAGAGAGAGAGTGTTTCTGACGGAAAGAGAGTGGGAGAGCGTTCCAGGTGGTTGGACCGTATACTGAGAAGGAGCGAGGGCCGAAAGTGCTGAGTTTGGTGCGGGGGATGAGGAGGCGGAGAGGGTCGGAGGGAGCGTGAAGGAGTGTAGGGGTGAAGTATGTTGTAGAGATAGGTAGGAGCGTAGTTGTTCAGGGATTTGTAGCAGAGAGACAGAATCTTGTATTGGATGCGTTGGGGGATGGGGAGCCAGTGAAGGAGCTTGAGCAAGGGAGTGATGTGGTCGGATTTTTTCTTTCTGAGGACGAGGCGGGCAGCATTGTTCTGGACGCGCTGGAGAGTGAGAGTGGTGGAGTGAGGAAGGCCGGAAAGGAGAGAGTTGCAGTAGTCGATGCGAGATAAGATGAGAGAGACAGCGAGTTTAGTGGCAGCTTCGGTAGTGAGGTATTTTCTGATCTGACTGATGCGGCGGAGGTGGAAATAACATGCCTGGGCCGTGGCGGAGACGAAGCTGGTCATGGAAAGAGAGGAATCGAGGATAACGCCAAGGTTCTTGACCGAGTCAGAGAGGGAGATGGGGGTACTGTCGAGTTGAAGGTGGAGAGAGGGAAGGAGCTGGGAAAGTTTCTGGCGAGTGCCTACTAGCATGGCTTCCGTTTTGTCGTCGTTCAGTTTGAGCTTGTTTGCTGTCATCCAGTTTTTCACGTCTTCATAGCAGTCAGCCGTGCGAGTCAGTAGTGTCTGAGTGTTGTTGAGTTTGTCTTTGTCTAGTAGTTGTGAGTCGTCAGCGTAGAGGTGGTGGTTTATGTGGTGAGACTGGATGATGTTGGACAGGGGAGAGGTGTAGAGTGTGAAAAGGACCGGGCCCAGGACGGACCCCTGTGGAACGCCGCAGGAGAGCCTGACTGGGTTGGAGGAGACGCCGTCGATGGTGACGGACTGCTGTCTGTTGGAGAGGTAGGAGAGAAACCAGGAGTGGGCAGAGTCAGTGATGCCAAAGGAGTGGTGAAGGCGGTGGAGGAGGATAGAGTGGTCTATGGTGTTGAAGGCAGCAGAGAGATCGAGTAGCGTAAGAAGGGAGATGTTGGCCGAGTCAGTGGAGAGAAGCAGGTCGTTTAGGATATGTAAAAGGGCTGTTTCAGTGCTGTGATGTTTGCGATAGGCAGACTGGAAGGGACTGAGGAGGTTGTTGTCGGCGAGGTGGAGGTTGAGTTGGTTGAGGACAACCTTCTCAAGAAGCTTGGACAGGAAAGAGAGGTTGGAGACTGGGCGGAAGTTCTTGAGTTCGTTTGGGTCGAGGTTGTGTTTTTTGAGGAGAGGATGGACGATGGCGGACTTGAAGATATCGGGGACGGAGCCATTCTCTAGAGATGTGTTGATGATGTCGGTCATGAAGGGCAACAGTTTTGGGAGGCCGTCCCGGTAGAGAGAAGCTGGAAGGGGGTCTAGTTCGCAGGTTTTGAAAGGCATGGACTTTATGGTCTTGAGGACTTCATCCTGAGAGACGGGGCGGAAGGACGAGAGGCGAGTGCCGGAAAAGGGGGGGTCAGGAAGGCAAGGCGGAGAAGGCAGAGTGTCGAGTGTGTTGCGCAGAGTTTGGATTTTGTCAGAGAAATAGGAGGAGAAAGCGGACGGAAGTTCTTCTTTGCTGTGTGTGTTGGGAAGAGGAGAGTCTTTAGAAGTGCCTAGGAGTGTGTTCATGGTAGCGTAGAGGGTTTTGGAAGAAGTGGATTCCAGGATTTTGTTTTGAAGGTGTTTACGTTTGGAATCGGAGATCATTCTGCAGACTTTGGATCTGGTGGTTTGGAAGATCTCTCTGTGAACGGTGAGGTCAGATGAGCGCCAGCGGCGTTCCGCTTGTCGACGCTCGCGCTTGGCCTCAGTTATGTCGTCAGTGAGCCAGGGGGAGGGGAGTCGGTTGGGTTTGGAGCAGGTATTGACAGGGGCATGGGTGTCTAGAAGTTTTCGAAGGGAGGAATCAAAATGGGATGCAAGATCGGGAGAGGGGGCGGGGTCCAAGAGAAGGTCGACAGCTTCGTCGAAGAAGTTCTCTCGGTTGGCAGATTTTAGTTTGCGACGAGAGACAAAGAGCTTGGGTTTTTTCGGGGGAGGTAGGTTGAGGGCGACGAGAATAGCGAGGTGGTCGGAGGGAAGCACAGAAGAGGTGTCGGAGTCGAGCAAGAGTTGATCAGAGGTGAGGGTGATGATCCAGTCGAGGGTGTGGCCGAGTCGGTGGGTGGGTTTAGTGATGTGTTGTGTAAGATTGTGGTTTGAAAGTGACGTGCAAAGGTGTTTTGTGTCAGGGTGGTCGGGTTTGTCCAAGTGGAAGTTAAAGTCGCCAAGAAGGATGTGTTTTCCGGGTCGTGTACTGTAGTGGTCATGGAGGAGGTCAAACTCAGTGAAGAACATGGAGTTTGTGAGTTTGTTTTGAGAGCTTGGAGGGGGGCGATAGATACATGAGAAGATGAGGGACTGGCCAGGGAGTGTTGCTACGGCCTCGACAGATTTAAAGGAGGGATGAGCAAAAGGGAGAGACTGAGAGAAGGAGAGGTGAGCAGAAAGACAGTCCCTGTAGATGATGGCAATGCCACCCCCTCTGGAAGCACGCGGGAAGGAGGCCAGGCGGTGCTGGCGATGATGGGTTCGTCGCCAGCTGAGCGGAGCCACGTTTCGGTGATCACGACAACATCTAGGTCATTGTCTAGAATGAAATCTGAAATCAGTCGGCTTTACCATCTTTGCAGACAGACTGTGCATTGAACAGACAGTTTTAGGTTGGATGAGCCAGAAGAGGAAGAGAGAGAAGAAACGGACGAAGAAGAGGACGAAGGAAGAGGAGGGTGGAGAGGGGGGAAAGAGGATGGAGGGGGGAAGGAGGGGGGAGGGGGAGAGGGGGGGAGGAGGAAAAGACGGGGAAGGAGAACCGGGCAAGAAAGAGGATGCGAGAGGAGGGGGAGAGGGGAGAAGGAGGAAGGGGAGTAGGAAAAGCTGAGGTAGAGGGAGGGGGAGGGCGAAGAGGAGGAGAAAGGGGGGAGAGGGGACGAGGAGAAAAAAGTAGGTGAAGGAGGAGGGCAGGGAGGGGGCGGCCGAGGAGAGCAGTGAGTGGTAGATGAGCAAGAGAGGAAAAGAAATGGGAGAAGAAGGAAGGGAGGTGGAGAAATCGAGGAGGCGGAAGGGGTGGAAGGGCATAGGAAAAGGGGAAGAAGTGTGTGGTTTTGTTTGTGAAGAGGAAGGCTTCGGCTATGGTCGACACTTCCTGACAGCCTAAGAGATTTAAGTCACTTCCTCAAACCCCGGGCTTCAGAGACTTGACAGAGGCTTTCTCAGCGCACCTGAAACACTATGACTTTGGGAATCAAGGCTTCTTTTCGGACAACATTGGCTGGCGGGAATGGACATCTCTTTTCGTCAAGACTGGTATGCTGGCCACTCCCAGGTGTTTTCCTGTCCCCGTCCGGCAATAGACAAGGAGGCGATGATACCGTCAGGACCAGGGCGTATGAAGACGCCAGAAACAAAAGCCTTGGACAGTACGGCAGCTTTCGCCCGCAACTCGGCGTGCTCAGGGTTTCTAGAGATGGCGACGCAGTCGGTAGCCAAATGTCTGGAAGAAACGTGGGACCTCCCTGCTTCACCACAGCTTAGAGATGTCCACAAGGTACTAGTAGCGGCAAATAGGGCAGCGTTCCATGCATCGGCTAACTCAATGGCAGCGGCGATCAACTGCGACCTTATTTGTAGGGACGAGGTACTCGGACTTTGCTGCACACTCTCGGTTGCGGTAAAGAATCAACTGCGCCAAGCGCCTATTGGCGGGGAGTTGCTTTTTGGACCAGCGTGGCAGGAGGTTAAGGAAACAAACAAGGAGCTATGGCCAGCCCTGGCACGAGCAGCTGCATCTCGCTTTCAGTTGGCCCGCAGAGTGGTGGGTCGCACCCTGCGCTTCTCCAGATCCGCCGCCTCCCGACCCCTTAGGGGTCGTGGTGGCAACCGTCCCCAGCCCGCGCGTTTGCGTGCTTTCCCCGCACCCGCCCTTACCTGGTCCAGCGGCGCCTGGCAGCGGGGGCATGGCCGGGCTCGCTGACCGACCTGTCGTTCTCTTGCCGACTCCTTTAGGGTCTCCGGTTGGCGGGAGACTAGCCCTCTACAGCAGCGCATGGCACCTGCTGTTTCAGGATGACCCGTGGATTCTTTCGACCATCATGGAGGGACTGAGGATCTCCTTCCAGTCGGCACCTCCGTTGCGACATTCCCCCCTGTGGACTCGGGAGCCGGGGGATCGGGACAAGGCAGCAGCACTGCATGACGAGGTGTTAATGCTCCTACAGAAGGAGGCCACAGAGGTGGTCGATCGTCAAGACACCCCAGTCGGCTGTTCCTTGTTCCCAAGCCAGGAGGCAAGTGGCAGCCAGTGATAGACCTCTTGGCGTTAAACAGGTACATTGTGGCTCCATGATTCCGGATGGAGACAGTCAGAGCCCTGCGGTTGGCGGTGCAACACCAGGATTTCGCCTTGAGTCTCGACCTAGTGGACGCGTTTCTTCGTCCTAAGCGCTCAGGTGCTTCCAGTGAGGGTCTGGCTACAGCTGTTAGGACTCCTAAGCGCAGCGGCGGACCTGTTACCTCTCGGCAGACTTTACACCAGACCGATACAGCTGCATCTTCTTCTGCACTGGCGCTTCACCTCGGGAGACTTAACTACCTTGGTCCCGGTCTCGACGTTGGTCAAGTCTCACCTCCAGTGGTGGAAGGACGAGTCATAGCTAGTGTCAGGAGTTCCCCTAACCTCTCCGCCTCCTCGACTCTCCATCTGCATGGACGCGAGCCTCTCGGGTTGGGGGGCTCATCTGCTTCCAGAGTTTTTCACGACATCAGGCAGTTGGACGAGGGACCAAGCGAACAAGCACATCAACTGGCTAGAGTTGAAAGCAGTGTGGCTCGTGCTCATCCACTGGGAACAACGTCTCACGAGTCAGGAAGTCCTCGTACCGCCTTCCCTCTGCATCTTGTTGTATCAGGTCTTCCTGTGGTGCAGAGATCGAGGAATTGCGCTACGGGCACGACACATTCCCGGACATCTCAACATCCTCGCGGATTCTCTCTCCCGCTGTGGCCAACTACTTCGCACAGAGTGGTCGCTACGACAGGACATCTTTCAGATGATCTGCATGCGCTGGGAGACCCCGATGATCGACCTCTTCGCCACGAGGTGGAACAACAAACTACCGCTGTTTGTCTCCCCCATCTCGGACCCGCTAGCTTGGGCCGTAGATGCACTCTCCATCCCGAAGGTGCTCCAGAAGCTCAGAGGCAGCAACGCGATCGTCATCATGGTAGCCGCCATCAGTTGGGGCAAGAGTTGGACCACAGACCTCCTCAGTCTTGCCACCGATACCCCGATGAAGCTCCCCACACCGACTATGCTCAAGCAACCTCGACAGCTGCTGTTCCACCCATGCCCAGAACGACTTCTGTTACACGCCTGGAGACTGTCGGGACCCCCCTCGCAGTAAGAGGCTTCTTGGGTGCAGCAGTGGAAGCTATCGTAACAGCCCAGAGAGATTCTACTTGTCGGGTCTACGAGGGAAAGTGGCGAGTACTCCACCCTTGGTGCGCAGAGGAGCATCGCTCCCCCACGGACTTGACTCAACCCAAGCTGGCCAAGTTCTTCCTTTGGCTGTTTACCAACCAGAACTTAGCCCCCATTACCATACTAGGATACCTAACCATAGTGGCGGACACTTATCGACACTTGGGCTGTCCGGACCTGGGTTTCTGCAGAGACTTTGCAGACCTTATGGCGTACTTTGATCGACAACGACCGGCACACCGTTCACTAATTCCATGGTGGGACCTGGCCTGGGTTCTCACCTGGCTCAACTCAGACCGATTTGAACCTTTGGATATGGCTCGACTTGAAGATCTCACGCGGAAGACCTGCTTCCTTCTCGCCCTTGCTTAAGCGTCACGCGTCAGCGAGATACATGCCTTTTCGGTGCGGCCGTCATGTCTCCAGCGCCGGGCCGACGGCTCGGTACAGCTCCTCACAGACCCTACGTTTCTGGCAAAGAATCGCCTCCCAGCATCGGCGCCCAAGTATTAACCATCTGTCCTCAAAGGACAACGAAACAGAATGGGGAGTCCTGCTTACAGGACCCCATCAGGGCGCTTAAAGTTTACCTGCGCAGAACTAAGCCTCTAAGACGAGGGCGCTTGCGCCTATTCCTGCCCTTGGCTCCGAGCAGACGAGACATTTCTGCGCAGACGATCTCATCCTGGCTTTGCTGAGTGATACGGGAGGCATACAAAGAGCTCGCCCCTGCACAAGCCAAGACCTTGCGTATCGGGGCACATGAAGTCAGAGCAGTGGCAGCGAGCATCGCCTTTGACCGCAACTGCGCGGTCAGCGACATTGTGGCAGCCGTGGGTTGGCGCGCCGAATCTACCTTCGATCTACCTTTGCCCGCTACTACCTATGAGATCTGTCTGGTCAGTGCAACAACCTGGCCTTACTGGGGGTCATATCAGCCACGCAGCACTCCATCCAGGCGCCTCAGGCGCCATAGGTAACGCCTAGCTAAAATTGTCGGGAGTGGGCGCGTAGGGTGGGACCCTCAATTTTACGCGCAGAGGCGCTTGGGCATGGGCCAGGTAGCCCAGGAAATGCGGCACCCTCCTCCTTTTCACCATTCTTCCTAGTAGTAATGCCGTCGGTAATGATTTTGAGAAAATAAATAAATTTTTTTCTAAAATGTATTTTTTTGAAAAATACTTACCGACGGCATTACTCAGAGGTCCCTCCCGCCTTCCCCGCTTGCCGCAGTCGAGCTAAGACTCTGAGGCTGCCAGGAAATGGTGAGTGCGCCACCTGATAGGGAGGAGGGGAGGCCACCTCGGGTGTTCTGGTAACGACACCCCTGGTGATTGCCTCCCTTGTTGTAATGTACCCAACGAGTTTTTTTGGGCTAAAATTGTTAAGCTAAGTGAAGTATTCGTAGTAGTAATAGTAGTAATGCCGTCGGTAAGTATTTTTCA
This sequence comes from Semisulcospira habei, assembly GCA_036245525.1. NCBI lineage: Eukaryota > Metazoa > Mollusca > Gastropoda > Semisulcospiridae > Semisulcospira > Semisulcospira habei. The sequence continues at coordinate 67,500,035 of BTPG01000005.1, forward strand.
TTTAAATACATTTTAGAAAAAAATGTTATTTCTTTGCTAGACTGTGGATGGTTGTGTACGTGGATATCTCTCATTCGGAGCTGTGTTTGCGCGTCGTGGGTCTTGGACTTTCCGATTCTTGGAAGTGCTAGCAACTGTGTGCCTTGTGCGGAGCTTGGACGCTTACCTGTGGCTTTTTCTCGTCGGTTCTCGTGGAATTACTTAGACCTGACGAGCCAGCGGCGACTTGGTGAGCTGCGGTCATGGTCCGCGGTCTTGCGGCTGTGTATGGTGTGAACCGGTCGTCGTGTGTCCTGAACTCTCCGCTTCGGAAGTACTAGCCTCTGTATACCTTGTGCTAAGCTGGGACGCTTTACCTGTGGGATTTCCTTGTCGGTGTTTGTGTTCTGCTTTCACCGGATGAGCCAGCGGCGACTTCGTGGGCTGCTGTCACGGACCGCGGACTTGGACGAGCCCTTGGTGCGGCCTCCTCCGGCTGTTGGTGCTGGGTTTCGTCAAGGTGACGTGGTTGGTCTTTGAACTTCATTGGTTCATCGACTTCTCCGTTATGGCAAGGTAAAACCTCAGTTATTGCCTACGACCGGCGCTCAAGGGTAGGGAAGAGCGCCGGGCGTCGGCATACGCCGTGCACTTGACTTTGTTAATTTCGTACGCGTATTCGCGCGGATACTCGTTGCGGGCCTGTGGGGGTCACGCTCGCTCGCCTTTCTTTGTGCACTATGTGTTGCAGTATGCAAGTCCGCACCTGCACGCGATGTGGGGAGTTTCAGTGTTCTAGTGACGAGCATGCCGTCTGCCTACCCTGCTCCGGCTGTGCCTCCGCCCACCCGTGCCTGGTTTGCACCCCCTGGCTGGAAGAGTGGTGGTCCCAGCTGTGGAGTTTCTACCGCTATGAACGGCCGACACCAGCCCGAGAGCGAGCTCCAGCACCGGTAACTGCCACAGACCCGCCTAGTGGTGTTTTACCGGTTGTGGAGCCTCGAACGGCACGGGATAGACCAGCCGCTACTGACCCTAGAGCTACAGCTGTTTGGCGGGCCCACTCATTAAGTACTGAGAGGATCCAGTATGAGTCTGGCCCGCAACGTGCATGCACGACCCGCACCCGGGCTGGGAGTCCGGCAGCGTCGTCAGGAGTACGGCCCTCCTATGCCTTGACACAAGACCAGCACAGAGATTCGGCGTCCCGCTCCAAGGTCAGTGACCGGGGACCATGACTCGACAAGAATGCTGGTCTGACGTGTGCCCGCTTGCTGTTAAGAAAGAGAAGGCATGAGACGGGACCACGACGAGAAGACACGCCCCGTCGACCCTCCGGTGCAGACAGGCCATTCACTGTTGGACGAACCGAGCGGACCCCCGTAGCTCGACGACGTTTGCTCTCAAGGTACAGGTCGACTTGCCGACGGACTGCTGCCCGCGCCTCGGAGGCAAGCTGACGCTAAAAGCGACGTCCAGATATGACCCGGCCCCCGCTGATCGTCCTGCCACGACGCATCCTTCTAAGACGGGACTGACTCCTCGCATGGCACGGCGTTCCTCGTCACGACGAGCTACACGTTCGGCGTCCCCTCTTAGACACCAGCCTCAGCGTCTCTCCCGTTCCAGGCGATCCCGTTCCCCTCGTCGCAGCCGCTCCCCGGGTGACAGCCGATAGTACAACTCAGTACGGTCTCGTCGCGGAAGACTTCGCGGGACTCATCTGCGGTTCTACCCTCGCGGTACCGCTCCCGCTTGAGAATGACTAGATGGGACACCGCTAGCGAGATTCCTTCTCAACAGCGTGGAGCAGAATGGGTCCCACGCGGCCTCCCCGCACGTGTAGAGGATGACGCCCTCAGCTTGGCCCCGGAAGACTCGGTGTCAGCACTCCTCCGGGATGACAGCCCCACTCCATCCGGCTGCTCACGCTCCCGCGATGACGTTAATTTGCAGCCGACTTCCTTGGCCCATAGGTTGGAGACTCTCCGGGCCCTGGATGAGGCGGCCCATCTCATCGTAGATTGTCTCCCCGTGTAAGACTGCCCACCTTCCCCCACACTCAAGAGGAAAGCGTCGGCCTTCGTGGACACGGAGCGACAAACCAAGCGTTTCAAGTCTCTCCCCCAGCCTCCTGGATTCCGAGACCAGAGCGACGCTTTCTCCGCTCATCTCCGCTCATCTCCTTCGGTAATGCGGGTTTCTTCTTTGACACTAGGTGGCCGGCAGAGCTGGTATGCTAATCACTCGCAGAACTTCACCTGCCCCCTTCCCAAGGCGGACCCCTGGCTGTGTCCTTGGCAGGTACTTCTCAGTTACAGGTTCTCCTCCCCGGCGTGGAGCAGACAGCAGCCCTCATCCGCAATGCCCTGGCCTCAGCAGGATTCCTGGACCTTTTAACGCAAGCCATCGTTCGTCGCGTCAAGGACGCTTGGCACCCGTCGATCTCGCCGCTGTTGGGAGACTTACTAGCCTTGGCGGTCTCGGGTAACCGCGCCGCGTACCACTCCTCCGTCAACACCATGGCAGTGGCCGCCAACTGTGACTTGCTGCATCGGGATGCCCTCCTCCGCACCTGCCCTCTCCCTAACCACTTGAAGCTCCAGCTTCGGCAGGCACCGCTCGGTGGAGACCTCCTTTCGGCCCTACCTGGCTCGCAGTCAAGGACGCTAACAAAGGCACCTGGCCCAGCTGCGCCACCCCAGCTAGTTTTCAGGCAGCTGCAAGGCCTTGGGTCGCGCCCTGCAGTCCGCTAGACCCTCTGTTCGCCCCTTCACCAGAGGTGGTCATCTGCCCCCCCCCCCCCCCCCCCCCCCCCCCCCCCCGAGCCCCGGCCTTTCATCGACCCCCGCACGCTACCCGAGGCGGTTGCTGCTACCAGATGAACTGTGGATTTTATCGACCATCTCAGAGGGACTTCAGATCTCCTTTCGGTCTCATGTGAACCTCGGTACCGACGGAACAGCTCAGAGCCGACGCCCTGCGCAGCGAGGTAGCCGCTCTGCTCCGGAAGGCCGCCACGGAGGTCATGGCGTGACACGACTCCCCAGCGTTCTACAGCCGGCTGTTCGTGGTGCCCAAGCCGGGCGGAAAGTGGCGTCCCGTCATCGACCTCTCTGCATTAAACAAGTTCATTGTCGCGCTGTCATTTCGCATGGAGACCGCCCGAGCACTTCGCGCCGCAGTGCAGCCCATGGACTTTGCCGTCAGCTTAGACCTGTCCGATGCATATCAACACGTCCCCATGCACCCTGCCGCCAGACGTTACCTACGCTTTGTCTTCGACGGTGTGATCTACCAGTTTCGCACGCTGCCCTTCGGACTCAACCTCAGCCCTTGGGTGTTCACCTGCATCATGGACGCCGTGGTAGCCAGAGCCAGGCGGACGTCTTCGAGCCCCACGTCGAACTACCTGGACGATCTTCTGCGGAACCAGTCCAAGGCCTCCCTGAAGGAAGACCGAGATGCGCTTCTTCATCTACTTGACAGGCTCGGCTTCCTAGTCAATGCGGGCAAATCTGACCTCACGCCGTCACGCCGCTTTGTTCACCTAGGCATGGAGTTCCGCACCGACCTCAGCGACATCCGGCTGCCGGAACAACGGATTCAGAAGTTGGCGACCTTAGCGCGACAGGTGTCTCAAGAGACGGTGATCCCCGCCAGGCGGTGGCTTCAGCTTCTGGGACTGATGAGTGCGGCAGCGGATCTACTTCCCCCAGGACGTCTCTACTCACGCCCGCTGCAGCTGCACCTGCTTCTTCACATGCGACCCTCGAAGGATGACCTCGAGGCTCCGGTCCCGGTTATGCCGCTGCTCCTTCCTCACCTGCTTCGCTGGGCGGATCCAGGCTGGCTCGCGACGGGTGTTCCCCTCTACTCACCGCCACCCGGGCTGTCCTTCTGCATCAACGCAAGTCTCTCCGGTTGGGGCGCTCACCTGCTACTGACGTTCTCCACAGCCTCCGGTGTTTGGCCCTCAGACCTAGTGGCCCAACACAACTGGTTAGAGCTGAAGGCGGTCTGGCAAGCCCTCCTGGTGTGGGAATCACCTCTGCAACACCAGGAGCTGCTAGTCCTCTCCGACAACTCCACAGTCGTTGCTTACATCCAGAAGCAGGGTGAGACGTGCTCCCCCTCCGTCTGCATTCTCCACTAACAGGTGGTCCGTTGGTGCGAAGATTGAGGCATCACTCTCCGCGCGAGGCATATCCCGGGACATCTGAATGTTCTAGCCGACTCCCTCTCGCGACGTGGCCAACTTCTTCACACCGAGTGGACGCTTCACCCAGACATCTTTCGGATGATCGGCGCTCTCTGGGAGCCCCCCATGATCAACCTTTTCGCAACGAGATGGAATCACCAGCTTCCTCTCTTCGTCTCCCCGTTTCCAGACCCGCTTGCTTGGGCAGTCCACGCTCTCTCCATCGCTTATGCCTACCCGCTGATGGTGCTGGTCCCCAAAGTCCTACTCAAGCTCAGAGGGTGCAAAGCAGTCCTGTTCCTGGTGGCCCCTTTCTGCTGGACCAAGTCGTGGACCACCGACCTCCTGAACCTCGCCACGGCTCTCCTGCTGCGGCTTCCCACCCCACGCACGATGCTCAATCAACCACGGCAGGCGGCTGTTCCACCCATGCCCCAAACGGCGCCTCCTCCATGCCTGGAGATTGTGTGGCAAGCCCTTGCCATTAGAGACTTCTCGAGTGCAGCAGTGGAAGCTATCGCTACAGCCCACAGACCCTCGACCAGACGAGTGTACGAAGGGAAGTGGCGAGTCCTGTGCGACTGGTGTGACGACAAGCGCCTCTACTCCACGGATTTGATGGTTCCCCAGCTGGCGGAGTTCTTCCTCTGGCTCTTCACCGACCAGCATTTAGCGCCAATCACTGGCCATGATCGCGGACACGTACCGGCATTTGGGACGACCCGACCCTGGTAACTGCAAAGACCTCGCTGATCTTATGGCCCAATTCGGTCTCCAACGTCCCGCCCTTCGCTCACTTGTGCCACGATGGGACCTACCCTGGGTGCTAACCAGGCTCAACACTGACCGCTTCGAACTGATCCAGTTGGCGTGGTTTCCAAACGTGACGCCGAAGACTTGCTTCCTACTGGCCCTTGCCTCTGCTTCCAGGGTCAGCGAGCTGCACGCCTTTTCAGCACGTCCATCATGCTTGCAGTTCCGGACGGACGGCTCTGTTCAACTGCTTCCCGATCCGACGTTTCTCGCCAAGACCCGATCTCCTTTGGCTACCCCTCAGATGGTCACCATTCAACCATTAAGAGATCCAGGCTCTTCCCGAGAGTCCAGACAACAGGACCCGGTGAGGGCTTTACGCGTGTACCTGTGCCGGACCAAGCCGCTATGCAAGGGACGCACCCGCCTTTTCCTCCCTCTGTCCCCAGGTAGAAATGACATCTCGGCCCAGACGATATCCTCCTGGCTCCGATGGGTGATACGCTCCGCCTACCAAGATCTCTCCCCTGTTGCAGCCATACGAATGAACATCAGGGCGCACGAGGTCAGAGCCATGGCCGTTAGCCTCGAATTCGACCGCAACTGCGCGGTCAAAGACATTGTGGCGGCTGTGGGATGGCGGGCACAGTCGACCTTCGCCCGTTTCTACCTGAGGGACCTCTCCAGCCAGCACCAGAAGCTTTCGCTGGTGGGAGACATCACGACGACGCAACACTCCCTCCCGGTGCCCCAGGCGCCATAGGTCATCTTCGCTAAAATTATCGGGAGGTTGCTTTGGGAGGGCGGGTCTCGTTGCCAGTATTTAGGGGTTGGGGCGTTATAGCGGCACCCATCTCCTCTTTATTATTCTTCCTATCAGTAATGTCTTCGGTAATGTGTTTTGAGGAAACAAATGAATTTTTCTCTAAAATGTATTTTTTCGAAAAATACTTACCAATGACATTACTCGGATGACCCTCCCATCTGCCCCGCTTGCTGCTGGTCCGCTCAGAAACAGACTGTCGAGCATCTGGTGGGCGCGTGCCCGGATGAGGATGGAAGGGCGGCTACTCGGGTCTCGGCCTAGGCTATAGCGCCCCTTGTTGCCTCCCCTACCGTATATGTACACAACAATTTTGGCTAAAATTAGTCTAGCAAAGACACGATTCCTATCAGTAATGTCATCAGTAAGTATTTTTAAAAAAAAATACATTTTAGAGAAAAATTCATTTTTCTTTGTAGGTATTTTCTTTGTGTTATTAGGAAGTATAGTTACCTTCCTAAGCATATTTCTTTCTTTCTTGGGATTTTCTGTGTGCTACAAACAGTATTGTCCAGATTTTCGTTGCTTTTTATGTGCTTGGCTGTCACTCAGGAATTTGTTACTTTGCATATTGGCTGATCGGTTTAGACCACTTTGTTTATGGTAGATTCTACATGTGCACACAAAAGCAGGACATGCCTTGTACACAATTCTTTAATTTGATGTGATGAAACAAAAAAAATCCTCAATTACACATGTGTCCACACAAGTTTGTTTGACCATTCAGCTTTGAGCACAGGACATTGTCCCCCCTGGCACCTTCTGGTTTTTTACCTTGGTCAACAGTTGAATAAAGTGCTTTTGGACCCTTTGATTTTAATGTGTTTCAATCTGTATTTTCGCATGCAGCGCAGGTGTCTGCAACGGTTACTGGTTGCTGTCAGGACGTTAACCCTTTGGCTGTTGGTAGCGTTTTTTGTCGCAATGATGCCTGCAGGAAACATTGCAACAAAAACTGCCACCAGCAGCCAAAGAGTTAAACAAAGTACAAGCAAACAAATAACACTCTGACCTTGTTGTTTGTTTACAGGATGACATAATATATTCATTTCCCCCACAAGAGGAAAGGCTAACAACGCTGCGTGGCCTGTTTCTGACACTGAGCTCTTCTGTACATGATGTTGTGCAGTCCAGTGCTAAAAGGTGAAAAATAGAAATTTCATCAAAAGCGCTCTGAGCTATGCATCACAACATCTAATAATATATTTATCTTAGAACGTGTGGCTGGATCTAAAGATGAACGATTTGCTTTGCTGAGCTTTGACTAGAAACAGATTCAACATTTGGTTTGCTCACACATCAGTCACTAGTACTGAAACAAAAAATCTTGATAATCCTGATATTTTTCATACTGGTAATAGTTGTTTTCATTGCTGATGTAATGATATATGTGATTTTTTCAGCTCATTGTTGGAGATCTCCGGCCAGCTTGTCAATATTGTATACCACAAACATGGTCGAGATGTACTGATCATAGCTGCTGCTGCTGACAGGTAAGCTTTATCTCTCTTTGCTTGCACAGACTTTACTTGAATGCAATATTCTCCATGTGGATAGATTTTGACAGGGATGGAAAATGTGGAAGGCCATCCGTCACCGGATGGCCTTCTACTTTTTATGTCCCTGTCAAAATTTGTCCGAATGTGTTTCAAGTACGCGATTTTAATGTATGAACTAAAACACAAACATGCACTAAAAGATCAGTACAGATACCCGCGACAATCACGCAGACAAACAACAGCACACACACACAGACTCTCCCACTTAGCAGTAACTGTAAGACAGCTCAATCATTGTCCATTTTGTAACTTATGTCCATTTAGATTCGAACACAAACACTTTTTGTATTGGCTATTTTGATATTAAAAAAAAATAAAAGTACGCGATGGACTGTAGAGCACCTGAGACAGACTTTTTGTCATGCTATCCATCCTGATCTATATGGAGCAGAGACATGGAGATTTACAAAAACCACAGTCAACAGAGTACAGATCTTCATAAACAGTTGCCTTAGAAGAAGTTTGAAAATCCACTGGCCAGAGAAGATCAGCAACGTCAGACTGGGAGAGAACAGAGCAGATAACAGCAGAGAATGAAATTGGATGAATAAGATGGGGATGGATTGGTCACAGTCTGAGAAAGCCAGCTTCCAGTATCACTAGGCAGGCATTGTCATGGAACCCGCATGGGAAAGAGGGAAAGAGGCAGGCCGAGAAACATCTGGCGTCGAGACCTCCAAGCAGACATCAAGAGACTGGGAACCATCTGGAGTAAAATCGAAGGAGAAGCACAGGACAGGAGTCGCTGGAGGTCTCTCGTCGACGGCCTATACCCGGGGAAGGGTGACAGGCGTAAGGTGTCCATCCTGGTGATGCACAATTTTAAATCCTAGCAAAAAGACTGTTGCAGCATTTGTTATGTTTAAACCTTTCACCTTTAATCCACAGTATGATTGTTGCCTAGTGACACACGGTCATCGGGCCGTTAGCACCATAGTTAGCCCGTTCAAAGCCATGCACAGGCCAACTGTGGCTGACATCAGTTCGATGACTTACTGGGTGCTTACTTGGTGGCGTTTTGTGTGTTTGCAGACTGCCCCTGCTAGTGTTACAAAGTGCAATGGAAGATGTCAGGAGGATGCTTTGTACAGTTTTTGGTGCTGTTGATAGGTTTGTATGACAATGGGTCCTTGGCATGTTTTGTTTAGGAATGTATTAACACCCTTGTGCATGATGAAGCCAGGGTACTGTTTACAATTTATTCTCCACTATTGGTGACTAAAAATTGGAAAAGAAGTGCAGATTAATAATGTGCGTGATATGTGCAGAAATGTGTATACATAATGCTTTAAAATGGACTTCTAAAGATACATTAAAAGCAGTAGAACCAGCTGTTACTGTGTAAAATGGATTTTGCAGAAATTCAAGCATGTTTGTATAGTGGAAAAACCATAACGTGAGTTACTCTGTCATTATAAACAAAGGCGACTGTAAAGTTAAACCTGTGAATGTGACCAGCCACCATGAAGCAGCCAATTGTCTAAACAGACCATCCAGTTTTGGTTACCTGGACTTTTTTTCTGTTACTTAAATGACTGATACACTATTGCTTGAAATAAATTTGACTGATAGTTCAAGGGTGGCACCACCCTTGAACTAATATGGCTGGTCTAGCATTGGCTTCTGGTGCTACCAGTTATTTGACTAAGGTATGCAGGGTTAGTTCAAGGTAGCTCGATTACCTTGTGCATGAATACATCAGTGTTATTTATAGTACTGAGGAATGCATGCCCAGGGGGTCACATCTGTGTGACCAGTGTGACTGTCCAAACCTAAACTTTGCTTGTCATTTGTTGTGTGTTTGAGCTGTGTGTGTGTACTAATTGAGTTGGGGGTGGGGGTAAATAGGAACGTGGTTGTGGTGGGGAGGGGGGCAGGGGGTACATATATGTGCTATATTTTTTTTTATACATATTGTCTGTTATGGTGTGTAACTTGCTCTGTACTGTATGCATATTATATGTATGCCTATTATATATATAAATTGAATGAAAAATTACTTCCCTTGGAGCTAATCAGATTGAGTGCATTTTTTGACTTTGGGCGACGCCTTTGTTAAAAGTAAAGTATATATATATATATATATATATATATATATATATATATATATATATATATATATATATATATATATATATATATATATATATATATATATATATATATATATATATATATATATATATATGCTTAATTAAAAAAAAAAATGGTCAATAGGACAATAGGCAAATTTTAAAAAATCAGGCTCAGGATGTAATAGGTTAAGGTGATCAGTTTGTGATAGTCCCTTGGGTGCTCACCTTGCAGAGTTCTGAGCATATTTCTTTTCTGTTTCCGTATCAGGGCATTTCGTACAGGAGAGAGTGGTCAGCTGGACCAGGTGTTTGCTCTACTTTTCCATCGCCTGCTGTGCAAACCGGGGCCAGCGAGAGAGAGCAATGGGTCCTCTGAGTCTGAGAATACAGCTGGTGCTGTTAGGTGCATACACTCGGCAGCGGATGCCATGCCATCTTCACCTCTACTACAGCTCTCCGAGGAGAATAGGGTATGTCTTGTCTAGTCTAGTCTTTATCTGTGTCTTGTCTTGTGTTTGTCTCATCCTGGCCTGTCTTGCCTTGATGTTGTCTCCTCCCATCTTGTGTTGGTTTGTTGCAGTTGTACCTGTAGACACAGTGAGGATGTAAATTGGACTGAGATCTGTCAGCAAGAGGCATATATTCTATTGAGCCCCTACAATTGCACAGGCTCAAGAGAATCTATGTCTTGTGGAGAAAAGGTTTTGCTGAGGATATGCTTATTATTCTACAGATTTTAACTTTGGTGGTTTACCCCATGTGAGGATGTGAAAGAGACTAATATTTCTCAGCAAGGGGCTTAGATTCTCTTGAGCCCCTGCATTTGCAGGGGCTCAAGAGAATCTATGCCTCTTGCAGATGAAATGGTTTGGCTGAAAGAGTGTCTGAAGTGTAATCATTGGTATTTTCTTTGGTTGATTTTGAGGTAGAATTTTGTAAAGTTGCTGGTGTTGTTTCTATTCGAGTGAAATACTGACAAGTCGATTTGTTCGCTTTTGTTGCAGCTCATTTGCGATGAAATACTCAGTGAATTTGAAGCAGTTGACTTTGATGATTATTTGGTAAGAAACGCAATTTTGTAATGTGTATTAAAGACTTATTAACCCTTTCAGAACCAGCACCCTACAGCAGGAGACTGATTGACCATGATAATTCAAGGATAATGCCAGATTAACTAATCTGGCACTACCCTTGAATTATCATGGCCAATCCACCTCCTGCAAGTGGTACATAGTCATTAAGTAATACTTCCAAAATTTAGGAAATGCACCCATGGTGCTAAAAGGGTTAACCCCCTTGTTTATACAACCGCTGGTACTGTAAACTGTACTGGTGCCTGCATGCACAAGGGGTTAAGTAAAATTACTGTATAGTGGACTACAGCTAGCAGTATTTGTATGTATTCAGTGAATTGCAGTAATTTTCACTTCCATTGCGCTTTGCATAATGGCTTACAAAGTATTATGTCATGTTTTCTTTATGTTATTAATCTGCCTGACTGATCATTTACTATGGACTCTCAATTTTCATAAACTTTGTTGAAAAGTTCACAAGTTCTGTGTGTAATAGAAATTTGATCCTCAGAGTCGTCGATTAAATGGCATGATTTTGATCTGTCAATAGGAGGACAGTGAGCTGTACTTACGGAGATCTTATGTGGTGCTTGGCTGCTCCTTGTTTTACAAGGTGAGATTTTTTCATCGGTGTATTCTAGCACTCTTCATGCATCAACCCCATTGCTTTACACTGTTTACAACAAAGTGATAAAAAGACTATTGACTGTAGCAGTGATATATTGGTTCACGTTTACTGAGGTGCTCGCTTGAATTTTATAAATCTTGTGTTTTTGCCCTTGGATTGTTTAGTAAAGAGACTTTTGTTGCATCATTTTTCAGTGTTGCTAATCTGAGAATGTATGATTGTATAAGGATTTCAGGGATGCAACTAGTCATTTCCACAGATGGGTCAAATGTGCTGGCTTTGCCAACATAAATAAGACATAAGTCTGCCACATAGAAATTTAGCACTGACAAGCAAAAGAAATGCGACATCATTTGAGTGATAACTCGAATGATGTCACATTTCTTTTGCTTGTCAGTATAGTAGGTACACATAAGATCGTGTTTTGTGAGTGGTCACTGTGTGCAATGCAGACTTAGACTGCAAATGTGCTGTGTACAATACAATGTCGAAGACAACAGAAAAGTGATAGGACATAGGCAGCTTCGAGGCAATTATGATAGGAGATTTGACATATTGCCACCTACATTAATTGCACATTTTACCCCTGCAGTCGGACTTTGACTGATGCCCGACGCCTAGTTGCATCCCTGGATTTGTTTTTTCAAAATACATTACCGATGGCATTACTATCTGGGAATACACTCTATTGCCTATAGATTTCAGCAAAATTGTGTGTAGCACACAACTGGGGAGGAGACACCGGGGATCCAAGCACTATGACCCCGGGTGGCCTCCCCTTACTACCCTATCCCGGCGAGCACAGGGCGACCTCGTCAGTTTCACTCATAGCTCGACCGGGGACGGTCGAGTTTTTGCCTTTCTCCGTTCTACGGGTTTCAGTGGTTTTTGACTGTGGGCTTGAATTGGAGTCTTCGATTCAGCCCTGGACTCACTACATTCGTGGTTTTTCCTTTGACAATTGGACTCATTGTGACCTGTGCGCCGACCGGTTTTACCGGCTCTGACTTGTGAGTTCACCCTTGGCTTGGCCTTGGGGTTCGACGACGCACGTGACTTGTGCCCGGCTGGTTTGTGCAAGGTGGACTTTCTTCGCCGGCGTAGCTGGTTTAGGGCCTTATGGCTTCTTCTGTGTCGAAGACTTGCCGCCGTGCGGGGACTTCCAGTGGCCGGTTGATGCACTCGACTCTTGCTTGCCGTGTTCGGGCTGTGCTTCGGACGGAACGTGTGATGGTGGCGCCGCTTGGACGGAAGACCGGTGTTCGCGCAGGTGGGACTTCTTCAGGCGTGACCGGTCCCCTCGCCCGCTTCGGTCTCCATGGGATCCTCCACGGGTGGACGTACTTCCCTCGGCGCATCGGGCTTTCCGGCCCACAGGTAAGTCCCCTTCTTGTACCGTTACCTCGCAGGTTCTCCCTCCCCTCTCCGAGTCTTCGGAGCAGGGTAGGCGAGTTTCGGAGTCACGCTCCCCACGCTCTGCTTCGTTAGCGCGTGGCTTGAGCCCATTTTGGTTCCCACCCCCCGCTCTGCTTCGGGCGAGCGGTCTGGGAGAGATGAGCGTTCGTCGGCCACCCCCGGCTCTAGGTCTCCGGAGCGGGGACGGGTGACGGAACGCAAGCATAAGAAAGAGAGTAAACGTGATAAGAAATGCTCTCGCTCACGCACCGAGGCTTCGGAACGTGACTCGAGACCGTTAGTAATGCTGCCTCCCCGCTCTGTATTTTCCGAACGGGCAAGGCATGCTTCGCTTTCTTCCCCCCCCCCCCCCCCCCCCGCCCGCCCCGTCTCGCCTGGGCGGGCCCGGGGTGTGGTTGACTCTCGCCCCCCACGCTCCGAGGAGTCGGAGCGGGGGTCGCGTGCACATAATGGTCCCCTCCCCGCTTCGCTTCGCCTGAGCGGGCTTGGCGTGACCGTAGACTGTCCCCCCCCCCGTCTCGTATCGACCGGACGGGCCCGGTGTGCCTTGGACCCACGCCCCCCCCCCCCCCCCCTCCTCGCTCCGAGGCTTCGGAGCTGGGGCAGCGGGCTCATAAATCGTCCCCTCCCCGCTCCGCCTTTCCTGAGTGGGCTTGGCGTGACCCTAGACTGTCCCCCCCCCCCGCCTCGTATCGACCAGGCGGGCCCGGTGTGACATCGCGCGTCCTCCACGGTCCGACACATCGGACGGGGGGCCGCGTGCCCGGTATTTGTCCCCTCCCCGCTCCGCCTTTCCTGAGCGGGCTAGGGGAGACTATTGGCGGTCCCCCCCCCCCCCCCCCTCGCACCGGTTCTCCCGGGCGGGCCAGGGGTGACCAGGCCACTTCCTCGGTATTCCGATCGCGGTTTGTCGCTCACGTCGGCTGCCGCGTGCGGATCCCGACTTCGAGGTGGACCGTCGCTTTGCCACGGTCCCTCCGTCGCCGCGGCGCGCCTCTTTGCGTGCGTCGCGGGCGGCTGCGTCTACCTCGCGCGCGGCGGTGCGGCACTCTCGTAGCCGCTCGCCCCTTTCGTCTTTGCCGCGAGAAGATCAGTTTGGAACGGACATCCTCAGCCTTCATCCGTCGGACTCGGCCTCGGCGATCTTCTTGCAGGACTCGGCGGCGGGTTCTCCTTCCCGCCTTTTTCCGCTGTCGCGTCGGCCTCCGCCTCGTCAGACGTTGCCGGCCCTTCGCTCGGATCACAGTCGGTCCACGCTATGGGTGAGGCTTCAAGGCTTATCGCCAAGTCCCTACCGCCCGACGTCTGTCCGCCTTCGCCTCCTCCGAAGAGACAGGCTTCGGCCATGGTCGACGCGCAGAGGCAAGTCCAGCGCCGCAAGTCCCTCCCGCAAGCCGGCTTCCGGGACCTCACCGATGCTTCTCCGCCCAGCTGCGTAACGACGCTTTCGGCGACACGGGATACTTTACCGCCGCTCGATCGCCGGTGGGAATCAACTTAAGCTTCCGCCAGGCCTAGTACGCTGGACACTCCCAAGCCTTCGCCTTACCTTTTCCAGCGGTGGATGTGGCGGCCTTACTACAGGCGGGTGGCCGCAGGCTCGTCCAGAACTCGTGGCCTCGGCCTCTCGACAGGATCGCCTCCTTAGCGCGGAACTCGCTGGCGTGCTCGGGTTTGGAACTGGCTACCCAGGCAGCACTGCAGTGCCTACAGGATACGTGGGACCTGGAGGCTCAGTCCCCGCTTCGTGACGTGCAGTCCATCCTGATAGCGGCCAACCGGTCCGCCTACCATTCTTCCGCCACCGCCAGGGCAGCGGCTGCCAAATGCGACCTCTGGAGGAGGGATACCCTTTTGCGCCTCTGCTCGGACCTTCCCTTGTCAGTGAAGACCCAGCTCCGTCACGCCCCCTTAGGGGGTCCTCAGCTGTTCGGCGACACTTGGCTCACCTTTAAGGAATCTTCCAAGGACTTGTGGCCCAAGCCTGCATCTAACCCAGCCTCGACCCGCTTTCGCGCCCCCCGCACGGCGGGGGTCGTGCCCAGCGGTCTTTCAGGCCCTCCTTCTCTACAGTCGGATCTTCACGAGGTCGGGCCCGTCCATTCCAGGCTACTCAGGCCGGCCCCGCCCCTCGCCCTTCTTGGCCCCGCGGTGCCCGTAGATCGGGCCGCGGTCGGGCTCTTTGACTCGCCCCCGCCTCCGCCCCCGCCTCATTAATCGGGCCTCCCGTCGGCGGGCGGCTGTCGCTCTTCAGCGATCTTGGAGATCGCTGTTCCCGGACGACCCCTGGATTCTTTCCACCGTTACCGCAGGCCTGCAACTTTCGTTCCTGTCGCCTCCGCCTCTTCGCTGAGCACCCATGTGGACCCAGGAACCGCTCGACGGCACACAGGCGGACGCTCGGCGCGGGGAAGTGGCGACCCTCCTCACCAAAGCGGCGACAGAGGTGGTTTTGCGGCAGGACTCTCCGGCGTTCTACAGCCGACTCGACTTATCAGCTTGGCCTTATCAGCTTGGCCTCGATTCAGGATGCTTGGCCCCTCGATTCAGGATGGAGACGGCCAGGACACTCCGTGCGGCCCTCCGGCCGATGGACTTTGCGATCAGCCTCGATCTGTCAGACGCCTATCTGCACGTCCCGATTCATCCGTCGTTTCGCCGGTACCTTCGGTTTGACTTGGGGGGATCGTCTACCAGTTCTGCGGGCCCTTCCTTTCGGCCTCAACATCAGTCCGTGGGTGTTTACAAGACTGCTCGACGCCGTGATAGCCAATTTCCGTCAGCGCTCCTTGAGCCCGGCCTCCAATTACTTGGACGACCTTCTACTGCGCAACTTGGTCTCCGCAGCCCTCCAGACGGACAGGGATGCCCTGCTTTCCCTTCTGCGTCGTCTAGGTTTCCTACTCTTTGGGAAAATCCGTTCTTCTCCCTCTCGACGGTTTCTACATCGGGGGATGGAATTCCTGACCGACCTCAACCTTGCCCGCCTGCCTCTGGCCAGGCGACAGAAGATGGTCGACTTAGCCACTTCGATGGGGATGGGATCCTCCTTCACCGCCAGGGTCTGGCTTCAACTCCTGGGCCTCCTCAGGGCGGCGGCGGACCTGCTTCCCTTGGGCAGACTTTATGCTCGGCCTCTCCAGCTACGTCTCCTTCTTCACTGGCGACCCTCGGGCGCTCTGTTGGATCTAGTACCTGTCACGCCTCGGGCTCGTCCTCACCTCGAGAGGTGGGCGGACCTCGCTTGGCTGGCTTCGGGGGTGCCCTACACTCCCCGCCGCCTCGGTGGTCTCTCTGTACAGAGGCGAGCCAGGCCGGCTGGGGCGCGCACCTGTTACCGGATTTCTCTCGGCCTCGGGCGTTGGCTTCGGGAGCTGTTCGGGAATCACGTCAACTGGCTGGAGCTGAAGGCAGTTGGATTGGCATTTGACGTTGGCAGGAGACCTTGGCCAATCAGGACGTCCTCGTGCTCTCCGACAACTCGACGGTGGTGGCTTACATACAGAATCAGGGTGGCACTCACTCGCCCTCCCTTTGCATTCTTCGGTGCCACCTTCGCCTCTGGTGCAGGGATCGAGGCATTGCCCTACGAGCCCTCCACATCCCTGGCCACCTCAACGTGAAGGCGGACGCCCTGTCTCGTCGCGGACAGTTGCTCCACACGGAGCGGTCCCTACGCCCGGATATTTTTCGCCTGCTCTGCTCTCACTGGGAAACGCCGCTAGTGGATCTGTTTGCCACCAGATGAAGCAGCCAGCTCCCGGTCTACGTCTCGCCAGTCCTGGATCCACTCGCTTGGGCAGTGGACGCGCTCCCCATTCCTTGGGTCGGCCGGATTGCTTACGCCTACCCCCCGGCAGTCCTCGTTCCGAAGGTACTGCGGAAGCTTCTGGGATGCTCGGCGGTCCTCCTGCTGGTGGCCCCCTTCAACTGGACCAAGAGCTGGACCTCGGACCTCCTCGCGCTTGCGACGGACCCTCCTCTGGAGCTTCCTACCCCTTCCACGATGCTCAAGCAGCCCCGTCAGCGGCTTTTCCATCCGTGCCCCGTACGCCTCCGCCTACACGCTTGGAGGTTGTCCGGCACGCCCGCGCCGCTAGAGGTTCTCGGATGCAGCAGTGGCGGCAATTGCAGCAGCCCGCAGACTCTCTACAAGAAAGGTGTACGAAGGCACGTGGAGGGTCTTTCAGACCTGGTGCACCTCCCATGGGCACCCTCCCACTAACCTAGCCTCCCACCAACTGGCGGAGTTCTTCCTGTGGCTCTTCGACGACCGGGGCTTAGCCCCGGTCGCCATCAAGGGCTACCGCGCTACGTTCGCGGACATCTACCGTCACCGGTGTCTTCCGGACCCAGGCGCCTGCAAGGATCTGTCGAATTTCTGGCTCACTTTGAACTCCGACGTCCAGTTTCACGTTCCCTAGTACCCCGGTGGGATCTTGCCTGGGTACTGACGTGGTTGAATACGGACCGGTTGAGCCCCTCCCCTTGGCTCGGTTCTCAGACTTGACCCGGAAAACCTGTTTCCTTCTGGCTCTCGTTACAGCGTCCCGAGTCAGCGAGCTTCACGCGCTCTCGATGCTCCCAGCCTGTTTGCGGTTCGTTCCGACGGCTCTGCGCAGAGGCTCTCCGATCCGTCCTTCCTGGCCAAGAACCGCCGCCCGCGGCGGCTCCTCAGGTGCTAACGATACGGCCCCTCTGTGGAGCGGACCTCTCCCCTGGATCGCGGCAACAGGACCCAGTGCGGGCGCTAAAGATTTACCTGCGCCGCTCTCAGCCGCAGCGCCGGGGGCGCTCGCGCCTCTTCTTACCTTGTCCGCGGGCAGACGCCACATCTCGGCCCAGATCGTGTCATCCTGGCTGCGGTGGGTGATTAGGTCAGACTACCTAGACCTCTCCCCACACGGCGCTGAGCCTTTACAAATCCGGGCGCATGAAGTGAGAGCAGTAGCCACCAGTCTAGCCCTGGACCGCAACTGCTCGGTCAAAGATATTTTGGCAGCGGGTGGCTGGCGCTCAGACTCCACTTTCGCACGCTTCTACCTTAAGAGACCTATCCGGCTGACGTGACTCCCTGGCACGGGTGGGCGACATCTCCGCGGCCCAGCACTCCCTCCGTGCGCTGCTGGCGTCTTAGGCACATCATAGCTGAAATCGTCGGGAGTTCTCTCTCGAGGGGGCCGGCGGAGTGGTTGGGTTGTGGTTAGATACGGCACCCTCCGCCTGTTCGCCATTCTCCCAGATAGTAATGCCATCGGTAATGTATTTTGAAAAAACAAATGAATTTTTTTTCTAAAATGTATTTTTTTGAAAAATACTTACCGATGGCATTACTCGAATGGCCCTCCCGCCTGCCCCGCTTGCCTCTTGTGGCTATGTGTGAAACTGACGAGGTCGCCCTGTGCTCGCCGGGATAGGGTAGTAAGGGGAGGCCACCCGGGGTCATAGTGCTTGGATCCCCGGTGTCTCCTCCCCAGTTGTGTGCTACACACAATTTTGCTGAAATCTATAGGCAATAGAGTGTATTCCCAGATAGTAATGCCATCGGTAAGTATTTTTCAAAAAAATACATTTTAGAAAAAAAATTCATTTTTCTCAGAGATAACTGGACTGGACCGTAGGTTGACTTACTGTGACCTCCCTGTGACCTCCCTTCTGCTCTACAGGGCTTGTAATTTTCCGCAGTTCCGCGAATTTCCGCTATTAAAAAAAAATTCCGCCGAGAACAGTATGGTTTTCCGCGGAACAAAAAAGTTTGACAACGATTTTCCTCCAATGAAAAAGTTTGTTGTGCGTGTCCTGAAGTCAAATGGAAACACGGAACTGCGCATGCGTGTGTCTGAATCGCAGCCGGTAAAATGGATGCAAGACGCATTGTTCAGCATGGCGATGCAGTTGATGATAAAGGCGTAAAAAAACGCATAGAGGTTGGAATGGATGGAAAAAGATGGGGGTGATGAACGACTAGGACAATATTTGAGGAAGATCTCAAGAAATGGAACAGCCTTTTGTACAGCCGGTGTGCCAATCGGAAATCAAATACGGGTCCCGTGGTTGTGTAGCTTTGGAAGAGCATAGCAGGAGCGCTAAACACAATTTGTGTGCAGGGGAGGAAGGGGGGGTCATTCCTCTGCACCCTCTACCAGCGCCTAGGTGGCAACTGGACCCTGGCCAATTTCCGCTTTTTCAACTCCAGACCATTACAAGCCCTGGCTCTAATGAGGCATGGGACTTTTCCGATTTTTTTCGGAAATCCGATTTTTTTTTGGTGAAGTTCCCCCACATGAATTTTCAGATTTCCGATTTTTGGGGGTGAATTTCCCCCATATGAAAATATACTGCTTGCGAGTTGCGAGTCATGGACTCTTTGCTTTCCTAGCATTTGATCTCAACCTGTTCTCATGTCTGTGTAATGGAATCAGTGGGTAACGTGTTGCCAAGTACTTGAACTGTTTTTGTTCATTATAGGTGCTAAGGGAAATCACTCAACATAAACAAACACATTGACCCCTGTCTGTGGCACCAAATCACCAGCCCTTGAGAAATATGTTGCACAAAACAATTTGTTCCAATTTTACACTTTACTTATGACATTTTTTTTAAAAAACCTGTTCTGATTTTTCATGACAGAATCACCTGGTGTGCAGTCACCTGCAAGAGTCAGACCTACGTGACGTCTACAGTTTTCTGCACTGCCACAGTCTGTTGGCCCTGGCCGCTCGCCAGCCCATCGATGAACTTGTGGTGTGGCAGAAAGTTTACCTCACTCGCAGGGGTCAAGCCCCAGACACAGAAAGCAGCTTGGGGTACCAGGAGCCACCTGCACGATGGTTCATGCTCATTGTTGGCATGGTATGCTTCAGATTTTAACTCCTTCGCTGCCAAGAAAAAGTGAACATACCCCCACTGCAAGAGGCATAGATCCTCATGAGCCCCTGCAGTTGCAGGGGCTCATGAGGATCAATGCCTCTTGCTGACAACATTTTGTGTTAATGTTCCTAGATGGCTGGGACTAGTTGGTGTTGACTTAACAAAGTTTTCACATTTTCAGAAACATGATCTGCAACCACTGACAGTGCAGTTAAAATATTTTGCACTTACCCTTATGACACCACATAGAATTTTCAAATCACCCTGAATCATGTGTAAATATTTTCTTCAGAGTGCCAGCCATCCAAGGAACATTAACTCAAAATTGATTGATCATAAATTGATAGGCAATTGCAGGGGCTCATGAGAATCTGTATTTCTTGCTGAAACCACTTAGTATTCATGTTCTTTTGACAGCTGGCAATCTCAGAGATGAGAATCCTAAAATGACAAAAAGGAGGAAAGCTTGGTGGATCGACGGAAACGAAGTGAGAGCGAACCAAATGACAACAATCCGCATGGGAACAACGAGTGGGAATAAGCTGCGAGATCGAAAATCAACAACTCACCCTAGTCATATACACTAAAAATTTCTCACCGGATTTAAACCGATCTCAAAAATGACCCTGGGACCTTCCGAAAGAGCGGATTTCCGCTAAAAGGCGGAAGATTCTCATCTCTGCAATCTTTGACGTTGAATTTACAGTAATTTCCAATACAAAAATCTGTGTCCTCTAATAGGGAAGGGGTTAATTTTCTACATAGCTGAAGCCTTAAACAGGGTTATGCTCGAGTGATTTCATTGTGTGACTTTTGTTGCTGTTGCAGAAACACTTTCTGCTGGCCACAGTGTTAGAGGCTGGAGGGTGCAGTCAGGAAGCAGTGGGTCGTCCTGGGCCCCACCCACTTTTCGTGGATCAGGCTCGGGCCACCTTGGTTCAGCTCGACACTGAGGATGTTCACATGACCACCTGCTGTCAGGACAGGTAAGATTAAAATCTCTTTTCATTTTTGACTTCATGAGAGCAAAGAAAGAAGGGGCAATTTTGGTCCAGAGTTGGCAAAGCCGGTATTTTGATTTTTTGCGAATAGCAAGATTTTCATTGTATTAACTATTATACTCCCAGAATGAAATTACTTCCATGCTATAGTATGGAAGTTATTTAGTTGAGGGATTTTAAGAGTTAAAATGAAAATGGTGTTTCTCACAAAAAGGGACCTACTGGCATTTCTGGGATGGTTTGAAGAAAACATATGTCTGACAAAACAAAACATGTTTGATATGATATTTTCACAGATTTACCTTTTGTACGATTGAGTATAAATTTATTCTGTCATAGTGACTATGGGGAAATCTTAACTGTTCTGCCGTGACACACACAGGTAGGATATGAGACGCCAGATTATTCCTGGATCACTCATAAAATGTCATGGTCAGTATGTTTCCTGAACTGTAATGTTATCTTCAGAGAACAAGTCAGAATATGTGTTACCGCTGAATGAGTTTATTAGAACAACACACTTATTTTGGTAATTTTCATTTGTTTTTGCAGGTTGTCTGAGGATTTTGAGTCATCAGTTGTGGTCAACGCAGAGAGATACTTTGTCCGTAGCCGGCCAGGGAGAGATGACAACGGCGCCTCTGTCAAATCTCCAACATCTGCCAAACCACGTAAACTTCTTTTGATTTTATATCACCTGCCTTTGTTTGCCATCTGGGAAGATTTACTTTGCAGTTGCAGTTTTAGTTCAAGGGTAGTGCCAGAATAGCTTGGCGCCTCTAGGCGCCAAGCTATTCTGGCACTACCCTTGAACTAAATTGCTAGCAAATTCTATTCTATGCATGCCAGAATGAAGCCAAAGTGTGACGTAAAGGTCATGTAACATGGGTTACTGAAATGAGGCACATAATTATAGAATAATTTGAAGAGGAATGTGCATCTTTCTCTGATTTTGATGTCGGCTGTTTTATGTCTTGCTTAGACTTTTTTCGTCTGAAACCTTTGTGGAGATTGTTTTGTTGCTGTGTGTGTCGTTTTCCAACTTGCAGGTTCTGAGTTACTCTCATGACATTACTGCGGTGTTGGTTAACGATGTTTATGTGTGACTGTGCAGCCAGTCCAGGGCGGTCAGGAAATGATAATGGGTACAAGTTTAAGGCCAGTCCTCGCACAGACCGCAGGCCAGGTGAGTTTAACATACTTTGATATGTAGCAAATAAAGTTAGCGTTCAAGATGTGCTGTATTTTGTACTTTAACCCATTACATTCCGAGGATGAAATTATAAATTTTTTCAGGGCATCCTTTGAGGTCTGCATGAGACAGATTGACCATAATAGTTAAAGGGTGGTGTCAGAATAGCTTGGCACCTACAGGCGCCAAGCTGTTCTGACACCACTCTTGAACTATCATGTTTAATCCATATCCTGTCGTAGAATGTCAGGACTTTATGGGTTAATGACCAGCAAAAGGCACAGATCGGCATGCAGAGATGCCAACTCTTCCGGTTTAGCCGTATTTTCTTATGCCAAAAGTAATTTCTTACGGTTTTACGGCCAAATAAATTATCTTCCGGCAAGAAAAGCGCTGAAATTGTCCGCTAAAACTAAGTGTTACCAATTTCTTGCTGACTTTGCTGCTCTTATACCGCCGAGCCATCGCGTTTCCCATGAGATAAATAATGAGCCAATCAGAAGTGTCCTCTGATTAGCACAACCAATCGGAATCTGAAATACACATGATCGGAAATAGTGTGAGTTCAGTTCAGTAGTTCTCGGGATTTTGCTGTTTTACACTGTAAGCATGGGTGACGAAAGTGAATCCTTAAAATGTAAAAGTGCTGATTGCAGCGGCAGTGCTGAGGCGAAAACAGTGTAGCAGCAGAAGTTTTTGCAACGTTATTCCAAAGACTATCCGTGCATAACCGCGTCCGGAGTGTCGCTGTGTTACATGTGAATTAGATTTCAAAATCGGTCATTGTGGATTAGACGATGTCTCTAGGCATTGTGCAACAACTTGCCACAAAGAACAGTGCTGCGCATACAAAAGCAAAAAAACTGACAAGTTTTTTTTACTTCAAGCAAACCTGAAACATCTGGAAGCTCAACAATCCAAGCAGAGAAGTTTGCATATTTTCTTATCGAGCACAACATACCCATCAGTGCAGCCGATCATGCAGGCCCATTGTTCCAAACAATGTTCCCGGACAGTGACATTGCTAAACAGTACAACAGCGGCAGAACAAAGACAACGCAAATAATCAAAGCTTACAGCAAAGCTAAAGCTTCTGAGCTTGCTGCCAGCATGCAAAAAAGGACCGTTTGTGATCGGCCGGGAACAGATGGCAGTCAGGAGCGAGGCGAATCGTTCTACGAGGGATCATAAATGGAGTAATCAAAACAGAACTGTTGTGTGGTCCAACTTGTAACTCATCTTCGACAGGGGAATATATTTTTGAGGTGTTAGAGGGAACATGAGCTCTGACACTTTAATCAGTATCCTTGCCATCGGACCCTTTTGAGTTGAGTGACGAACTGTTGAGGACCTGCAAGTCTTCAACAAAGAACTTGTTGTAGAGGTTCTCTCCATTTGTCTTTTTTGGTGTGAACTTTTGTTTCCTCAAAACACATTCAGGCATCAGAACTGTCCGATTTTCGGCGATTTTCAGATTTTCCTGGCCCCTGTTTAATAACACTTTTGACTTGGAAATGGCTTTAAATAACTCTACAATTCTTCAAAATCGCCGTTTTCAGATTTTTTTTGGGTGAACAGTTCTGATGCCTGACATTACTGATGATATTACTATTAGGAAATGTGTCTAAGCTAGACTAATTTTAGCCAAAAATTGTTGTGTACATGGTAGGGGAGGTAACAAGGGGTTCTATAGCCTAGCCTGTGACCCGAGTAGCCTCCCCTTCATCCCATCCGGGCACGCGCCCACCAGATGCTTACCAGTCTGTTTCTTCGCTAGACAGTGGAAGGTTGTGTACATGGATAGCTCTCCTTCATAGGGAAGAAACTAGTGTTGGTGGCTTCGACTTTCCAAGTTGGAAGTGCTAGCAGCTGTGTGGGGACACTTGCTCTGTGGTTTTTCTCGTCAGTTCTGCGGATTCTTAGACCTGATGAGCCTTGTAGTGACTTGGTGAGCTGTGCTCACTTATCGCGGCTTGCGGCTTTGTATGCTGTGGACCGGTCGTCGTGTGTCCTGAACTTTCCGCTTTGGTGGTGCTAGCCCCTTGTGCCTTGTGCTATGCTGGGATGCTTTGCCTGCGGATTCCTCGTTGGTGTGCATGTTGTACTTCACTGGGCGAGCCTGTGGCGACGTTGGGAACTGCTGCCATGGACCACGGACTTGGACTACCCCATCGTGTTGGACTGAGAAATGTTTTGGAGATCGAAGCTGTCCATAGGTGGACGGACATTCGGTCATTAGAGCCAGCTGACGGGAGGTGCATCCCTGTCGCGAGTGAACCACCAGGACACCTCCTCCACGCCAAATGGAACATGGAAATGACACAGGCTACAGGGTCCCGAGTCAAAGAGTGGAACCACAAATGAGATCTAACGCACAGGGCGGATCCCCCATGTCCGAAGCCCTATTGGGAAGAACTAACTCGGTCAGCAGTCGACGCGAAAGGTGGTGCCAACCACACACCCACACTCCACCCTTGGAGGTAGAGAGGAACTCACAGTGGCCATGGACCTGCATTACACGGGGAGGAAGCCTTCATGTTTGGTCAGGCGACCGCAGCAGCGGGAGGAAGGGCGCTACAGATACCTATTGCCTGGGAACGTTTTCTTTCTTCTTCGCCTCTCTGACCAGCGGACAAGCTCGGGTACGCACAGCGTGGGATCTCTCGGTGACACCGAGCATCAGAGGTGCCTGGCAGGAGCGGCCGTTCTTCAGACTAGAGCTTTAAGGGAGCAGCGTCTCGTGGGTCAGGATCTTTGTATGGGACGAGGGATCGAGCGGAAAAACACATCGACAGGCTGGAAATGGAAGCAGTGTGCTTCGCGTTCTCTTCGGGAAGCAGCAGCGCACAGGTCAAGATATCCTCGCCGTTGGACGAGAGATCAAGCTGTCAAGCACCTCAACAGGTCACAGATGAAGCAGGGCGGCTCGCGCTCTCTCCATGGGAAGCAGTGTCTCACGAGTCAGGATCCTCGTATTGGACGAAGGATCAAGCGGACGAACACATCAACAGGCGGGAGATGAAAGCAGTGTGCCCCTCATTCTCTCCGAGTGGAAGCAGTGCCTCACAAGTCAGGACATCCTTGTACATGGACGAGGGATCAAGCCTTCTAACACTTCTACAGACTGGAGTTAAAGCAGTGTGCCTCGCAATCTTTCCGAGTGGAAGCAGCGGCTCACAAGTCAGGATATACTCATACGTGGACGAGGGATCAAGCCGTCTAACACTTCTAAAGGCTGGAGTGGAAAGCAGTGTGCCCCGCATTCTCCCCTAGTGGAAGCAGCGGCTCACAAGTCAGGATATCCTCGTACGTGGACGAAGGATCAAACCGTTCCAACACTTCAACAGGCTGGAGGGAAAGCAGTGTGACTCGTGCTCTCTTTGGGTGGGAGCAGCGGATCTTGGGGCAGGAATACGCGTAATCTCTGACAGCTCGACAGTGGTGGCCTACATCCCGAGCTGGAGGTCGAGGAGGCACTAAGCCTACACCCGGAAGACGTGGTTCGGAGTGGGGTAGACAACGGACATGCCTAGCAGACGGTCGGTGCTCTCCAACACATCGCAGATTCGCCGCTCTTTGGACGAAGCGTCTGGGTTCGTCGTGTCATTCTGCCGGCCGTCATCGCCTTGAGAGGAAAGCTGCATCGAGTGTCCCGGTGCGTCACGTTGCTCCCTCGCATACTTCGGGATCTAGCGGAGGCATTGGGCGACCACTTGGCAAGACGGCGGCGGACAACAGAGATTCTTCTGAAGACTCCCGATGACCAGAGAGGATGAACACCTACTTCCGCCGGCAGTGATGGGGAGTCTCTTCTGGGCGGTACTGTGCTAGTGGTGGATAAGGAGGCGTGGATGCTGTCGGCGGCTCCCCACAGACTACAGACTCGGACGCGAGGAAGCTGAAGCGAGGCTTGGACAGGACTGCGCCCGGGGTTCGCTTCCCCCTAGCGGACGTGGGGTTTCATCGAGAGGGTGAAGCCTTCTGTTAGCAAGTGTCTGGAAAACACCTGGGACTTTGCAGCCTCGGTCCGTCGGAGCGGGACACGCACGGAGCTATTGACAGCATTTAGGAATGCATACCACCCCACAGCCTATTGCTTGGCGGAGATCGCTGGCGGCAATGGGACATGAAGGGACGCGCTGTTGTGATAGGTTCCACGCTCGCCCGTCTTTTGGGATTTAACACAGGAGTGGAAGGCTCCGCGCGAGGACATTCTTCTGTGGGACCGACTTGGCAGATGATAAAGCGACAGCACAGGATCCCTTGTCACCTCGGCAGGATTGTCTCCACTCGCTCCAGTCAGCGGTGGCGAGATGGAAGCTTTGGCTACAGCGCGACTTGGTGATGCCCTGCCTAGAAGGAGACCACGGAGGTGGGCTGAGACCCTGACGCCCGACAGGCTACAGTAGGCCCTGACGGATCCTGGACCTGGAGACTACGTGACGTCTGGTGTCGGCTTTGGCACTTACTAGTAGCTTCGGCCCTGCGCTTGCAACTACTTGGGCGGTCGGCCCTCTGAACCAGATGGCAAAGCGTGGGAGGACCCGGACTCTTGGCTGATGCAACGCCGCCGATGCGGATTCCAGGGCATTGGAGGCAAGTCCGACGTGGGACCAGCACCCAGTTTTGCCGCCTAGGCAGGGAGTGCCTGACCAATAACAGCGGGATAGCAACGAGTGAACACACAGGCAGATTCATCCGCTGGCTGGAGTGAAGGCGGTGCAGCTGGTGCTCGTCAGATGGAAACAATGGCTGACGCTACGGAAAGTACGGGTGCGTGCCGGTTACTCGACAATGGCTTACGCTATGGAAGGTACGGGTGCGCTCCGGCTACTCGACAATGGCTGACACTACGGAAGGTACGGGTGCGCTCCGGCTACTAGAGGTCGGGGTTTCTTCGTGTAGCACTTCTGCCGGTCGTGCAGAGATTGGGCCAGCACTCGTCGGACACGTCGAAGGTCAGCTCAACGTACGTGCGGATTTCCCTTTTGGCAGGGTCAGCGGCAGCATAAAGTGTTACTACACCCAGCTGCCTTCCAACTACTCTACGCGTGTGAGGAGTCTCCGATGATAGGCCGGTCCTACTATAGTGGAACAGGAAGCTGCTTCCTCTGTCGTCTCCAGACTGGATCCACAAGCCTTCAGTGGGCTCCTTCGAGGAACAGACTCCATGCGTAGCCAACCACCTTTGCATACGGATTCACCGGTTGGTCTGTTCACCGAAGTTAAGCCGTTGGGGGCGGTGAATCCTTGGTTGGATAACTTCCTGGGAACAATAGGTATGGTGGAAGTCATCTTAACCCTTATCTTGTTCACCAGATGGTGACATATGTTCGAATAAGAATAGTTAATGGGTAGCGCTGGAGTGGCTTGGCGCTAATCTGGGCTAGCCTTGAAGTAAAGCCTTTGGGCTATTTACTTATTTCCTATAGTATAACCTGTGTATGGCAGGGCACAATTGAAGCTGTTAGCCTCAGGCTGATATGGGTTAAGATGCAGCAGCACATTCCCTCCCTCAGGACGGGTACCTAGGGGCTCCATAAGCTCAGGGATGGCATGGGGATTAGGACTTTGATGACCGTTCAGCTGGATCACAGTCCTTTGGAGACGCGCGGCGAACCCCTGCCTCAGCTCCGCGTCCGAGACGATCGCAACCCTGGCAGCAACTGTTTGTACAGACACAGAGCAGTTGGCGCGGCACGCTTGAAGATGGACAGTCAGCACTCACACCAAGAGTCTTCTCGGGTGCGACAGTGGATGTCATTTCAGCGACTCAAGGAGTCTCTGACAGTACGGATACGAGGGAGAGTTGAGAGTACGGCAGGCCTGATGTGCAGCGGAGCAACTCTCCCCACAGACCGGACTACTCCCATTTTGGCCGAGTTCGTCTAGGGGTTCCCAAACAGATCAGACCCCTCAGCATCATTCAAATTTACCGGGTTGCAGGCACTTATTGACACCTAGCACGGACCAACGCCGGTACAGACCTCTCGGATCAGATCGAGCACCGTCATCGGCAAGACGGCCGGCTTCCGCTGACGATGCGGGGAGATCTAACAAGAAGACCGCTCAATACACCTCTTCACAGACCTTACGTTTCTGGCAAAGAAAAGCCTCCCAGCATCGGCGCTCCAAGTATTGTCCATCCGTCCTCTCAGGACAATGGAACAGGATGGGTAATCCTGCCTACAGGACCCCGTCAAAGCGCTTAAAGTTACCTGCGCAGAACTAAGCCACTATTACAAGGGCGCTTGCATCTATTCCTGCCCTTGGCTCTGGGCAGACGGGACATATCTGCGCAGGCGATCTGATCCTGGCTCTGCTGGGCGATACGGGAAGCATACAAAGAGCTCGCCCTTGCACAAACCAAGACCTTGCGTATCAGGGCACATGAAGTCAGAGCAGTGGCAACGAGCATCGCCTGTGACCGCAACTGCGCGGACAGCGACATTGTGGCGGCCGTGGGTTGGCGGGCCAAATCTACCTTCGCCCGCTTCTACCTATGAGATCTATCCGGCCAGCGCGACAACCTGGCCTTAATGGGGGACATCAGCAGCGCAGCACTCCCTCCAGGCGCCTCTGGCGCCGTAGGTAATGCCTAGCTAAAATTGTTGGGAGTGGGCGCGTAGGGTGGCACCCTCAATTTACGCGCAGAGGCGCTTGGGCGTGGGACAGGTGGCCCAGGATCTGCGGCACCCTGCTCCTATTCGCCATTCTTCCTAATAGTAATGCCGTCAGTAATGATTTTGAGAAAATAAATAAATTTTTCTCTAAAATGTATTTTTTCAAAAAATACTTACCGACGGCAATACTCAGAGGTCCCTCCCACCTTCCCCGCTTGCCGCAGTCGAGCTAAGACTCGGAGACTCCTGGGAAACGGTGAGCATGCCACCGGATAGGGAGAAGGGGAGGCCACCCCGGATGTCCTGGTAATGACACCCTGTTACGTGGTGGAATTGTAGTCGAAGTATGATAAACACACCAGACACACACACGTAGAGTTCTTTAAAATAAACCTCGTTCAGCTGCAATCCGTCACACGTGGCTTAAGGATGTAGACAATACTGGAGTAACAGTTCAAACAATATTTAATTCAGCGATGCGATATCCACACAGTAATGCTCTTTCAAATGCACAAACTACTGAATACAAAGTCTCTTCTGCTATGTCCACACTACGACTCAAAGTTTCTCATACACAGCGTCTCTCGCAATAAACTGCGTGTCTCTACAACTGACAAAGCAAGACAATGTACTACCGGGCTTTCCCAGCGCCCTCCTTATAAATACTATCAAATTCCAGAATCTTCTATGGAAATCATACAACTCAACCAATCGGAACGAAACACGCAGCCGAAGCTCATTAACATGAACTTTCGAGAAAAACTATATCAGGCTACAAAAACACAGCTGCTTACTTCAGCTCTAAATTCTAGCGTATAATTAAGTCACATAAAAGTATGGTATCCCTATCACCTGGTAGCTCTATAAAATACGAGAACATTCCCAAAATAAAACAAAGGCTGCTCAATCCACGCGCACAAAAAGTAGCGAAAAATGTTGCGATGTCAACTAACCGACGTGACACTTACGAGGCCACTAGACAGTGCGACCCTTCTACAACGCACCGGACTAAACACAACAAAACGAAAACGGCTCTACTCATGAACCAAAGGAAATCTAACTAAAAAGGCATGTGAAACGTAACCGTGAAAGCTCAAATAAACATCAGATCGTTACCTACGAATAACACACGCACGCTCTCACAGGATAACACAACCACAATCGTAACACACCCCTAGTGATTGCCTCCCCTGTGGTAATGTACACGAGTTTTTTTGGGCTAAAATTGTTAAGCAAAGTGAAGTATTCCTAGTAGTAATGCCGTCGATTAAGTATTTTTCGAAAAAATGCATTTTAGAGAAAAATTTATTTTTCATCGGTTGTGGAGCCTCGAGCAGCACGGGATAGACTGATGTGTGACGGACGACATCAGCCCGAGAACGAACTCCAGCATCGGTGACGGCCACAGACCCGACGAGTGACGTGGGATGGAATGATGTGTGAGTGACCGCCTCCATCCCAGGAATGAACTCCAGCTTGGGGACGGCCACAGATCCGACTAGTGGTTTTCGCCGGTTGTGGAGCCTCGAGTGACACGGTATGGACTGACATGTGAACGACCGCCACTATCCCGAGAATGAAATCCAGTATCGGTGACTGCCACAGACCTGCCTAGCAGTTTTTCACTGGTTGTGGAGCCTATAACGGCATGGGATGGACTGATGCGTGATGACCGACATCAGCAAAAGCCAGCAGGCTAACATCAGCCACAATTGGCTTGCGCGCTGCCAACTGTGGGTGATGTATACCTAATCTGTTGCGTATTGAGTTTCTAGTAGTGGCAAAACAGTGGATTAGTATAGCACCTGGACATGCGGCAGTCATGTATTAATGATCATTCCTTCCTTCTTTCATCAGGTGATGGAGATTCCAGTGATAGGAACCAGCCAATCAACACAGCTGATGGTGGACTGATGCGCCGCCAAGGGAGCAAACTCTCGTATGGCTCTAATGACTCGGGGGGCAGTGGTAGCAGCACAGGCGCGCCCAAGAGCAAGTCAAGTCGCTTCAGTTCCTTGCTTGATATGTCCGCCATTGGGCGTAGTATGTCTGCACTGCACATTGATGCAGTAGGCAATTCAACGTCACAGGGAAAGTGAGTATACAGTTGATAATGTCTGACAATAGAAGTGGGTGCAGTCCCTGCCAGCAAGAGGCATAGCTTCAGGAAAATTTTTGAACCTGCAGAGGCTTACGAAGCTCTTGCAGGTGGAGGATGTGACAGTTTTAACAGTGCTTCTGTTTTTATCTGCTAGGCAACTAGGTATGTCAGTCTAACACATTTTAGTCTGTGAGAGAGATCAACCATCTAACCCATCCAGCCCTGACACATTGCAGCAGGAGATGGGTCGACCATGATAATTCAAGGGTAGTGCCAAATTAGCTTCGTGCCTGTTGGCCCCAAGCTAATCTAGCACTACCCTTGAATTATCATGGTTGATCCATCTCCTGCAACAGGTGCATAGTCGTTGGATGACGCCTTCAAAATTTGAAAAATATGAGCGTCAGGCTGAATGAGTTAAACCTTTGGGTGTCGTTAGGAGTTTTAGGTGTGATGATTCCTGAAGGTATCATCATGACTAAAACTGCTACTGACACCCAAACGGTTAAGTTGTAAGGTTTGTGCCCTATTTGCTTGACACCTACAGCTTTTGCTATCTTATCAAGTGAAATTAGCAAAGAAAAGCGAGAATGAAGCAGACAACAAATGTGTGTATCTGACTACAAGTTTGTTTCATCTGTAACAATGATCTTCATCCCATCCTATGACCCCTGTTAACCTTGACTTTTTTTTGCATCCACAGGCTGTCAAGAGGGAGGGACAACGTGCTGTTTCACTTCATCCATCACAACGACCTTGAAGGAGTGCTGGTGACCCCTGACAACCTTGACCTTTCCGCTGGTGCTGATAGTGTGCATGCAGAAGTGATGGCCAACTTCCACAGATGTGTTTTGAATATTCGCTCCCTCTTCTGTGCAAGGGATGCACAGCAAAAGAAGGTTAGTTGTTTGGTGGTGCCCTGTGGTTTGTTTTCCTGTTTCTGAATGCTTTCTCTTGGTGTATCAAAACCTACCATCACCTTTGCATGTGCTCATTTTGTTGGCTCTTGTGTGATAGCAAAAGCCAATCAATTATGATGAGACACTTTAAAACTTTGAGTGTTCTTTTAGAAAGATCAGGATCACAGGACAGAAAAATTATGTGGATCAGACATGCACAAGAGTCGTGGTGGATTTGACATTCTTGTTTTCGTAGGAGGCTGATCAGAGGGCTTTCTTATGCGATTCATCATTGACGCAGTCCATTGAAGAGCAGGGGGTATTATTCCAATGTCTCACTTCAGCCGCTAGCGATCGCAGACAACAAGCACCAGGTTCCTACTGGGTTGTGGGGTAAGTGAATCTCTCTTTCGCTTTTCAGTTTCAGTGCTAACTGCAGGGGACGCTGCTGCCATGATGGGTTTATGGTAGTGCCTCATTAACAAGACATCTGGATAGGTGTGATAGTTCAAAGGGTGCAGCCTGATTAGCATACAAGCCTGTCTAGCCAAGGCTATGTAGCTATGTATGATCTTGATGTCACTCTATGAGGCAGAGTGCATTTTGTAATCATTCTTTAGTCAATCTTTGCCTGTGGTAATACCTAGTAGCTGTTGCTGAAATGTGTGCCACTTAACTTTTGCTGTATTTAAACTGTATTTTGTTTCTCTCATCTTTATTAACCATTTAAGTGGTGGTCATGTTGCGAAGCTGCAGTTCCCAGTTCTGGCCA
Organism: Semisulcospira habei; assembly: GCA_036245525.1. Classification (NCBI taxonomy): domain Eukaryota; kingdom Metazoa; phylum Mollusca; class Gastropoda; family Semisulcospiridae; genus Semisulcospira; species Semisulcospira habei. The sequence goes on from BTPG01000005.1 coordinate 67,532,000, forward strand.
TATTCTGGCACATAGCAGCAAGCTGACATACCTAATGCGCAAAAGTCCATCAGGCTGACGATGGCCTTTTGCACATTGTGTAGTGTCCAAGTTTTGCTGCATTTGATTCGTGCATAGCAGTGTTATTCCAAGTGCAGTATTTTGTCCCGTGCTAACATGCCGATCAGACTGTCAGCGAGTTTGGTGCTTAGCCAGGCAGGCACATGGCAGAATGCAAGATCTGCACTGAAAGGGCTGTGTGGTAGATCCTGAATATATGCAAATGTGACATACATTACTGATGCTCTGACAACAACCTGGATTTGCATGTTGGTAAGACCAAGGAAATGATAATTGATTTCAGAAAAAAGAAACCTGACCCCCTTCCCTTAACAATCTAATTAAACGACATTGAAATTGTTGAAACGTTCAAGTTCCTGGGTACTCTCATTTCGCACGATCTGAAGTGGGAGAAGAATATTGAACAGCTAGCAGGGCTAGAAATTAACTTTTTTCTTTGGGGGCCACCGGGCCCCTTGATTGAAAAATTTGAGGGCCCACAAGCAACTTTCGGGGCCCAACTTTGAAAAATAATGCAAACAAAAAACAAAAGAATTATTGACAATATAATAAGTAGAAAGTACAATTTGTCTGATAATCTAAAATAAAAACAATTGAATTTCCAATTTTGCTGAGTGATGTCATTTTTATTTGCCTTTTCTTTCACTTTCAAACATTACCAACAAAAAAGGGGAAAAAACACACACACACACATTCAGTGACACACATATTCCAGTGACTAGTGAGCCTGAAATGGCCATTAAACAAAATAGAAAAAAATCAAGTGAGTCTCTTGTATAATACTTTTCAGTTTTGTGACTGAGTATTGCACAATACACATCATTAAATTTTTAATATGAGTAACCTAACAAAAAATCTGACCTCAATGCACAAAAGTTCAAAACAAAACCATGAAAGGGAACTAAACTTAACAGTACTCTTCCTGATAAACTAAAGTGAAACAAACAGATTTTGCCTTTTTTTTTTTTTTTTTTTTTTTTCAATCATCTATTCATATTACACTTATGTGCACTTGAGTTAACAGAAGTAAACTAAAAATACAATAACAAAAAAAAAGAACACAATACTATTACTGTGAGTGAGGGCACCGGTGTGGGTTGCTTCCCTTGGCCCAAATACGAAACTGCCGAGTAGAGCTAGCTGTAGCAGACGAATTATTTTGCGGGCCAAGCGGGCCCTTCGTTTTTCAACTTTCCGAGCCCGAAATCAACTTTGCGGGTTTTTGGCCCCGGGCCCCCGCTAATTTCAAGCCCTGGCTAGTAAAGAAAGCTCAGCAGCACCTGTTTTTTCTTCAGCGGTTGAAGTCTTTTGGCGTCAGTCAGCAGATCATGGTGCAGTTTTACCGTGCCGCCATTGAGAGCGTTCTTACCTTCTCAATGACGAGGTGGTATGGCAGCGCAACCGACGAAGCCCGCAAGAAATTAAATAGGGTGATCAAAACAGCATCCCATATTGTTGGAAGCGATCTCCTCTTGCTGGAATCTCTGTACCATGCACGCACCATCAAGAGAGCGAGCTCCATCATACATGACGAGCACCATCCTGCACATAGCCTGTTCGAGCACTTGCCATCTGGCTCACGCTTTAGATCCATTAAGGCCAAAACCACTCGTTTTCAGAAGAGCTTTTATCGGCTGTTCAGGCCCTGTCTAATGTGGCTGTGATATGATACAACTCAGCAGAATGACTCAAAGTCCCTAAGTTAGAATTACCTACAGCCCATCTTAGTTGTTTATAGTTCTTTTATATTCTATTAAACCTCTTCTTAAACAAGGTATACAGTCACTTTACAAATACATATGAATGTAGTTAATCTGTTTCGTTGCGTGGCTGCTCACCTGGCGGTTTTTGTTGTCATAATATGGTTATAATGCTATAGATTTAAAAAAAAAATTTTACTTACTTAGATGTGTGTGCATTCTTAACACAATAACTGTTATACATATGTGTGGCTTGGTATTTTGGAGTCTGCTTGATTGTGATGTATGTATGTTTTATGTGTTGATCTTAATATGGACGCTCGTCAGTTACGCCGCAAAAAAATTCTAATGTTTATGCATCTGGCAATAAAGTTTATTTTATCTTATCTTATCTTATCTGATTGTCCATTAGAACTCTGTTACAGTTTAATGTTGTTACAGTTTAATGTAAAACTAATGTGTCTTTCCATTTTCTTTCCAGGCGTAGATTCACCACCGAAACCATCAGACAAGAACTTTACGTGTGTTTCCATGAGTCTGCCAGTCAGAGTTTAGTGGAGATGGCTTTTGCTCTGGGATTTGGCACATGAGCTTCCTTGTTACAGTCACGGACTTGGTGTAAATGGAGCTCGTCTTTACCAGCAAGAGGTACAGATTCTCATGAGCATCTGCTACCACAGAGGCTCATGAGAATCTTTGGCTCTTGCAGATGAAAGTGTTTGTTTCTTTAGAGACTGAACATGTTTGTTCAGTGAATGCAATAATGTGTTCCAATGATTCCAGTTGCATTTAGATCATGTTTGGCTTTGTTAGTAATAGACAACCTTTTCTAGGTTATTAGGACCAAGGTAGCGCCACCCATTTTCTTGGGAGTTGCTGCTGGACGTAAGGTATGGGTAGAATGTGTGTGAGACTACATTTGCCAGACCTAAAGCACGTGACGATTTAGTCTGCAGCGATCATTTGATAGACTCGTTCTCACATTGTCAGTTTGATTGATGTGACTGACCCAGAAAAGATTGTCTGTTACAACGGAGCATGTAGATCCTTGTCTATGATCAAGACATTGGATTGTTCATGAACATTTATTTGATTATGCATGTGAAATGCATCGATCAGTTGCAGTAATTTTAGAAGTAAGGCAACATTTTTTTTTGGTACAAGACTGAACTTTTGAAGCTGTATTACATTCCTGTGTTGACAAAGTTGGTATTCGCTTAACCCATTCAGCTTTGATGCACTACAGCAGATGGGTCGACCATGATAATTCAAGGGTAATGCCAGATTAGCTTGGCGCCTGTCGGCGCCAAGCTAATCTGGCACTTCCCTTGAAATATCATGGTCGATCTATCTCCTGCAACAGGTGTGTAGTCGTTAGATGACGCCTCCAAAATTTGGGAAATACGTGCGTCGGGCTGAATGAGTTAACCCCTCGAGTGCTGCAGATGATACGGCTCAGTGGTAAGGATGGGTAGATATGTCTTTCTGCTGAGCAGTATCATCAACAGCAGTCAAGGGGTTCAAGCACTGAACACTAGTCTTACTTTCCAGGGCTAGCAGGCCCTTGTCTGAATGTCTTGTTAAAAAGATGGCAAAGTGTACCCTTTAATATAGAAGAAAAGACTATGGGTGCTGTGTCAGTGTGTGGTTTATTTTGAGACAACAGTTTATTCTAATTTTCTGGCAGTGTCTGGTTTTACCTCGTCTTTTAGAGTCAAAAAAAGTTTGATGACGCTGAATTGTGTGCTGGTCTGTGATTTTGGACCCTATGGCTGAAAGTCGTAAGGTCCAAAATCACAGACCAGCACAGATTACTCAGTGGGCGATGTCAAACCGGACACTGGCCAATAGTCCCCTTTGTGTGTACATAACGTTGACTTCGTACTTTTGATAAAAGGGCGCCAGTGAAACTAGTCTTAACATTTAATCTGTGATAGTGAAGCTAATTTTGTGGTGAAGTTAGTTGTGCACTTCTTCTTACTTTCAAACCAAAAAGATATTTGTACTTTTCTTCAATCTCATGTCAGGGTTGTGTCTTTTTCACATTCTACTCTCTTAACATTAGTAGTGCTTTAAATCATTGCAAAGAAGAACCAGCACAAGAAGAAACGCACTTGAAAAGGATGAATGCAAAGCGGTTTATGCAGTTTTCATTCATAAATTTAGTGAGAAGTTTTGTGCTTGTCTTTTTTAAGCGTATTTCTTTCTCTCCATGCATTTTTTGTTGCATTTTACTTGCTTAGCAGTCACCTTTTTGGTCTGGATTTTTTAACCCATTAAGCTCTGATGATAAAATTATCTAATGTCGGAGATATCATCTGAGGTCTATGTCACCTGTTTGGATGCAGATAGACCATGATAGTTCAAGGGTGGTGTCAGAATAGCTTGGCGCTTGTAGGCGCCAAGCTAATCTGACTTCACCCTTGAATCATCATGGTCATTGCACATGCTGTCGTACTGTTTTATGGGTTGAAATGTAATTTTGTCTTTTGTCTTAGATCAGCTTGGCACATTTTATGTTTTGTTACAAAGTTTGAACTTTTTAAATACTAAAACAGTTTTAGAAATTCTGCACAGTAGAAACAGTTTTCACAATTAGTTTCAACAGCTTTACAGTGCACGCTTGAAATGTGTGCTAGTCCTTGATTTTGGACATGATGTAGAGCGATGAGATCTAATATCACAGACCAGCACACAAGGTCCAGCATCACAGATCAGCACATAATATGGTCCACGTTACATTCGTTGCAAAGTTAACCCTTTGGCTGTTGGTAGTACCTTTTATTGTGATGATTCCTGCAGGAATCTCCGTGACAAAAAGCTCTCCTGACAGCCAACGGGTTGAATGGCGATTCTATTGTACTGGTTGTGATTTTGATTCTTGGTGACATATCGATTGGAGTTTTATGCAAATTCTGACTGCCTTTTCTTTCTACATGGAACCAGTAGTCTTGGGTGCTTTACAATAGCTGGTTCTGCCATCTCTCACAGACACAAAGGGCTTATCCCTTTCCATCCTGATACACCCATTGCTTGAAATAAATTTGACTGATAGTTCAAGGGTGGTGCCAGAATAGCTTGGCGCCTCAGGTGCCAAGCTATTCTGGCACCACCCTTGAACTAAAACAGTTGATCTATCTCCTGACCTGTAATGTAGCCCTCACAAGACAGTTAGCAAATTTTACAAAATCAGCCTCAGGCTGTAATGCCTTTTGGGATGCAGTTGTTTGTTCATTGTTGAATAATTTCCCTTTGTATGCACACATGTGCATAATATATACACTAACACATTCAAAACCTGAATGAATCAGAGTGGCAGCTTTAACCCATTCAGCCCTGATGCACTACAGCAGGAGATGGATTCACCATGATAATTCAAGGGAAGTGCCAGATTAGCTTGGCGCCATCAGGCGCCAAGCTAATCTGGCACTACCCTTAAATTATCATGGTCAATCCACCTCCTGCAACTGGTACACAGTCATTAGGCAACACCTACAAAATTTGAGAAATAGGGCCTCGGGGCTAAACGGGTTAATTGTGCTGTGTTTGCGTGAGATTGCAGAGATCGTAATTTCTGTCGTGCAAGGGCTAACGCCAGCATGTTCATTTTTGTGAAAGGTAATATTTTCTGTGTACCTAGTACATTCATAATTCTGCTTTTCACAAGATGCTGGCTTTGCCTTTGTAGAGCAGACGTCTTTAACCCTTTTGCAGACAAAACAAAACACCGTCAAATGCAAGTGGCATAGATCTTCATGAGTCCCGCACCTGCGGGAGCTCATGAAGGTTCATGCCCCTTGTTGGCTGCGTTCATGCCTGCATTTCTAAAGCAGAACTTGTTGGGGGCTTTCAGCTGCAGTGATTGGGAAATTTAATTCATGGTCACAGGTTGTGAAGGGATTCAGTACATGCGGGATGAAGAATCGTATTGCAATACTTTCACAAGTTATATATAGTCCCACCAAGCACAGATGTTGTAACTCTTTGCGTGTTGGTAGCATTTTTATTTTGTCGTGATGATGCCAACAGGAATCATCGCAACCAACAAAACCCCGCTACCGACAGGTAAAGGGTTAATTGTAAATAGAAACTGCATATATTTTGATTGGCTTTATGCATACTTGCTTTAACTTTAGATGCTGTTTTATATTTATACATTTTAATTTGTGTCATTTGGAAATAATTTTACATATCTTTGAAATGTCAAAGCGCGCTGGACCCACAAAGAATACTTACGTCCCTTGTTGACATTGTCCTTTGAACATTATGTACATGCAGCCACTGTTACTTAAAACCTTACCAGTGTCGGCATGCACAAGAGGGTTAACCCTTTTAGCCCCAAGGTCCCATTTCTCAAATTGTGGAGGTGTTGCCTAATGTCTATGCAGCAGTTGCAGGAGATGGCTTGACTATGATAATTCCAGGGTAGTGCCAGATTAGCTTGGGGCCATCAGGCGCCAAGCTAATCTTGCACTACCCTTGAATTATCATGGTCAAGCCATCTCCTACTGTAGGGATCCAGGGCTAAAAGGGTTAAACCTGATTTGTGGTCTTGTTAAAGAGTCTGCCATAGATTTATGCACATGTACATGTGATTGATTATTTTGAAAATTACTTTTTGGTACCAAATTTCATTGGCCATGCACGATTTAGCTTATGCATTACCGGTAATCATGAAGCTCTTTACTTTGCCGATACCATTTGTTCAGGGCATTTTTTCCCCCATCTTGTTTACGGTTGAAATCCAAATAATATTTGTTTGCCAGTAGGTGATTTTAAATTTTTCATCCTCACATTCTATTGACAATCATTTGTTTGCTGGTCTGTGATATTGGACCTTATGGCTTCAGGTCATAAAGTCCGTTATGACAGGCTAGCACTCAATTTTGGCTCACGTGCGAAGCAAAAGTGAGTATGTTCTGGGCCAGTGGTCCCTCCGCCATCATCCGTCATTTGTGGTAAACTTTAACGTTGGCATTTTCTCGGAGACTATTCAAGCTACAGTCTTCAAACTTGGCCCAAGCATACTTTGTGGCAAGACCTTTCTAAACATACCAATTTTAGTGACCTCTCACAAAGGTCAAGGTCACAGGGGATCAGGAAATATATCAAAAATAGCTATTTTGGGACATAATTTATTTTTTCTCAAATACTATTCTATTCTCAAATACTAACTTCAAACCCAAACTTGATACAAAGATACCTGATGGTAAGACCTTTATACGCACACTAATTTGCTTGATCCCTCGGAAAGGTCAATGGTCACAAGAGCTCAAGAAATAGGTCCAAAATAGCCATATTTTGACAAAAGATGTTTTTTTCTCAATTACTATTCACAACTTCAAACCCAAACTTGCTACAGAGATACCTGATGGTAAGACCTATCTATGCATACTAATTTGGATGACCCCTGGGAAAGGTCAAGGGTCGCAAGAGATCGACAAATATGTATAAAATGCCAATAATTTATAGTTGTCAACATTTTTGCAAATTTCTCAGTCAAATTTGGCATAAAGGTAGCTGATGATAAGACCTTCCTATGTATCCTAATTTAGTCGACTCGTGCAAAGGTCAAGGGTCATGGGGGTTTCACAGATGTGTGAAAACTGATTAAATTTTGAGAAAACATGGATTTTGGTAGTGCAGAAGCCATCCCTTTACTTATTGTCAGACGTGTGGATCGGTCATACACGTGAGCCATAAGGGCTTTGCCTTTCTTGTTTGAACAGTTTTGAAGTTCTGATGCCTAGCACAAGTAGTATTTTCTACTTTCAGTGTGCCGATAGATTTAATGTGTCAGCCATATTTTACACATTTAGCCATCAGATAAAAAATTCCTAATTTGGGGGTTGTACTGTTTAAATTGCATTACAGTTCAGGAGACAGATCGACCATGGTAGATCAAGGGTGGTGCCAGAACAGCTTGGCGCCTGGAGGCGCTAAACTGTTCTGGCACCATCCTTGAACTATTGTGGTTATCGGACAGCTTGTTGCGGTGTCCTCAGGACTGAATGGCTCCAGTGCCACATTTCAAAATTTTGCAGGTGTTACTTAACAGCTATGTCCCAGTTCCAGGTGATGTATTGACCATGATAATTCAAGGGTAATGCCAGATTAGCTTGGTGCCTGCTGGCGCCAAGCTAATCTGGCATTACCCTTGAATTATCATGGTTGATCTGTCGCCCGCTTTAGTGCATCCGAGCTAAATGGGTTGAAGCCATGATCCAAAGTTTTGCACATGGCAGACATTAACCCTTTCACTGCCAGGATAATGTGAGCACTACCCAACTGCAAAGAGATAAGAATTCTTACGAGTTCCCCTAGATGCAGGGGCTCATTATGTTCTTTGTCTCTTGCTGCACCTATTTAGCCCATGTGTACGTCCAGCCGTGGTTGCTGTAAACTGTACAGGTGGCTGCTTGCAGATAGGGGTTAAATCAGCGTTCCTTGGTTTAATGAGGTTAATTATTTGGCATTGCTGTTGACTTTGCCAAGGTCTCATAGACATGATCTGTGATTGGTTAAGGGGTTAATCCTGTTAGAACATTTACAGAGTTAGGGCATGGTCACCAACATTTGTCCTTCTTCACATGATGATTTTTATAACTTATCCCATTCCATTTTGTGGTCACAAGTGAGCGATTCTTCCTAAATATCCTTGCCAGTCTGTTAAATGAACTTGCGTTTGAATGGTGTAAGCACAGGCCACAGTATTTAAAAGTTGATTTGAACCCTAGCTCATTTTACATTATCCCGGTAGTGTATCTGTTTGTTGTGTGAATGAAACAAGTGGTCTCTCATCTCTTCCGGCAATTTCACTGATGCAGATGCCTAACTCCTGGCCTGCCGTTGTAGGTCCATTTTTGTTTCTGAAATCCTTTTTTCATACAACGACCAGAAGCCTAAATTGTCCAAGAAACATGGATACAAATTGGTCTCAGAAAGAGGCATAGATCCTCATGAGCCCTCGCAGTCGCGGGGGCTCATGTCGATGAGGATCTATGTCTCTTGCATATGGCTCGTGTTCACCTTTTCTCAGCAGTGAAGGGGTTAAGGTGACTCTGTGTGTGTGTGTGTGTGTGTGTGTGTGTGTGTGTGTGTGTGTGTGTGTGTGTGTGTGTGTGCGCGCGCGCACGCGCGTGTGCATGTGATTTTGAAATATTTTCTTTTAAAAATTGTCTACACAATGAATGGTCACAATGCACAGCCGTAGTTCTTCCAGTAAGCAAGACCCTCGGGCTGCTGCAGCCATTGTCAGTCCAAAAGCCATTGCTTACTGGGTTGTTTCTGTCCACCGTAGAACCTGTTTGAATCCATCATCAGTTCAGCGCACCATTCCGTCCTGAAAAAGATGACTTTAATCTTAACATATCTGGTCACAGTTTCCTAATAATATTATGATTTATAAACATCAGTTATATTCAATCACTTTTTTATAAACCGTTTTTATGTAGCAAAAAATTCCAGCGTACTCTATGACAGTGGTCTGAAAATGCTCTAACCTTTGGGTGTCGTTAGCGATTTTGGGAAATTGTCGCAATGATTCCTACAGGAATCATCGTGACAAAAAGCGCTACCAATGCACAAAGGGTTGAAGATGTCATCCTGATGGAAGTAAAATTGACTAGCTGGTTGCTTTACTACTGTACTGTTAAAGAAGGTTTGCGCTTGTAACCGCTGCAAATCAAGTCGGCGGAACTCTGATACTTTCATGATCAAATCATGCTGCGGACAGGTTTTTGAAAGTTTGAAAAAAGGTTGTGCTGCCAAAATCATATGAAATATATTGTCTTTTATGTAGGACAATACGTTACTAATGTGTTTAATTTTAAGTAAACCGTTAAATTGTTCATTTTTCAGGTGTAGCGTCATTTTAAAACCGAATTCTTAAGCTATCATTTTAAAATGTGAGCACTATTTTGGTTTTGAAAGTTGATAACATTGTTCTGTCCTCGCCATTTCAGAACCTTTTCAGGCTGTTTTAAGCCGTCTGTTGTGTTACAAATTGATTACAAGGGTTGAAATCCTCAACTATGGAGTTGCCCTGTGAAAATTACATAACAGTTCAGGAAACAGAGCGACCTCGATAGCTCAAGGGTGGTGCCAGAATAGCTTGGAGCCTTTAGGCTCCAAGCTATTTTGGCACCACCCTTGAACTATAATGGTCGATCTGTCTCCTGATGTAATGTGTCAGGGCTGAATGAATTAATAGTACTTTATGGCCTTACAAAACACATGTAGGGTTTTGGTTGTGATGTTTTGTTTGTTTGATTAACGGCAGTGTGAAGAAAAAAGGAAACATATACTCAATAGTCTTAGAACAGATACGCAGTCATTCCGATATTATTGTGTGTTCCGCATTTGATTTGTATTTATTGGGTCAAATAAAAATGCAAGTGAGAAATCTAGCGGTTTGTAAGTTGGTGTGCTACACCTAGCTTGTGTGTGTGTGTGTGTGTGTGTGTGTGTGTGTGTGTGTGTGTGTGTGTGTGTGTGTGTGTGTGTGATCGTTAACTTGACGAGTCATTTTAGAAGTCATCGTAGCTGCCTTTATGTAGCAATGTACTAGTAATTAGCATTAGCGCAAGTGAAAAGTACAGAGGATAAAATCATTTCACCACACGAACGCAGGCACGCAAGCATGCATTTTCTTTGAGGCAGTAGAGGGGCGGCGTAGGCAGGATATCAAAGATATAAGCAAGGTATACTAAAGGTATAAGCAAAAACATAAGATACAAAATAGGGGAGGGGCGCGTTGTAATTTTAGTCATAGGACTATCGGTCATAGGACTATAGATACGTAGGACTATCGACCAACAATGTCAACTCTCATAGCGTAAGACTCGATTCTGACGTAGGACTATTGATACGTAGGACTATCGATACGCTCACCGCCTTCGCCGAGTACTCGTGTACCCTTGCTTTTTATACAGGGGCGGCTCGGGGGTGGGTGGGGGCGAGGGGGTGTAGGGGTTCCGGCCCCCCCCCCACCCAAATTCTTTAAAATGCTATGACAAAGTCCCTTTTTGGGGTGTTTGGACCCCCAACCCACCGACCCCACCCCCACCCCCTCCGTTGTTTCATATTTTGGCGACGAATGGTGAGAGTCTTCACAGGCACGCGCTTTGTCTAGCGTCGGGGAGGCCTTTTGTATCGGGTTGAATGTCCCAAACAAAAAGTTGGAACACCCCTCCCCCTTCCCCCCTCACCCTGAGGTAACTGATCCGCCACTGTTATATATGTTACCTGATCATTTTCTCAATGTTTGACACACACAGACCCCCCCGACCCCCCCCCCCCCTCCACTCCCATTCATCCTACACACATTTCCTTTTGCTTCAGTGTCAGACCACTCCGCCTCTGAGTCAACAACCTGTGATACGTTTCCTCACACCACGGATGGCAGATGACTCGGCCATGATAGTTCAAGGGTAGTGCTTGCTTAGCTTAGCGCCTGAAGGCGCTAAGCTAATCTGGCACAACCCTTGCACTAGTGTCCGTCTCTCACTGCTGGTACATAGTCGTTATGCACACCTACCACTTTAAGTCATGAGATATAGAAGATCTAATGACTCTAAACCTGCATGTTGCAGAATTCGATTTGTCTTGAACAGCCAGGGGTAGTGCGTGTTGAACTTGATGACTCTTCAGGCACTACATGATTGAATTATTATTACTGTGACTAATGTCATTATTTTTAATCTTGTTGATTATGTTATTGTTATTACATGTAATAATAATAATAATAATAATTTTTAACGCGCCTACACTTTCAATAAAACAAAAGCTCTAGGCACAGTAGTTACACACCATGGTAAGGTCATTAACCATTAATAATAATAATAATAATACCGTTATTATATAGGCGCTTTTTCTCAATTTTGGGGAAATCGACTCAAAGCGCCGCGCCTGAAACCCAACACACACACTCACAAAACAGACACGGATTTACGCCATTTAAGACAAACACAGTACAAGACAAACGAAGGGCCAGTCAGCTACTGAAGTTACAGAGATTTTTGATCGCTTGTATTTGAAATTTGTAAAGTGGCCTGAGACCGGTACCAAAGTGAGGGGGGGGGGGGGTGGAAGAACCGGAGTACCCGGAGAAAGAACCCCCGAACCATTACATCCATTACATCCTGAGGCGCATTTTTAAACAAAACTTATTGTCCTACGAAGGTTACATTACAGATCAACCATTTTTGGTGAAGGCTGGTGCCAGAATAGCTTGGCGCCTTAGGCGCCAAGCTATTCTGGCACCAGCCTTGAACTATTACAGTCAAATTAATTTGAAGCAGTAGTGTTTCAGGATGAAAAGGGTTATAGCGAGAGAGGCAAATCTAACGAAACGTCTGCAGGGCACGTCTCTCAGTGTATGACATTCAGAAGTACACAGGATGGATCATGCTTGGCTGAATATAGTGTACGTTAGCTCATTCTACCCCAGACACACCACAGCAAGATAAGGATCGACCATGATAGTTCAAGGGTGATGCCAGAATAGCTTGGCGCCTATGGGCGCCAAGCTATTCTGGCATCACCCTTGAACTATCATGGTCGATCTGTGCCCTGCACTGCAATGCAGTCTTCAGAGGACAACAGCAAGATTTGTGGATTTCGGTGTTGGGGTAGAATGAGTTAAATAAACATGTTTCCTTGCCCTTAAAAGCCGTTCAGTTATCCAGAAATAACACACTCAGGTCTTGGTTGGAAAGAGACGTAGATTTATAAGAAACCATCATAATGAGAAAAAAGAAGTAAGAAAACAAACAACAATAACAACAAGCAAACAAACAAACACTTAAACAAAGTAAAGAACGAAACAACAACAACACTCAAAAACAAACACACACACACACACACACACACACACACACACACACACACACACACACACACACACACACACACACACACACACACACACACACACACACACACTGACACAAATAAAAAAAATGCGAGGGATGAACAAAAAACAAACAAACAAGAACAACCAACCAACCAACTAGAGAATGAGAAAACGCACGAAAGAACGTACGCGCGAACGAACGAACGAATGAAAAAAATATAAAAGCACACAAACGCACACATTTGTTTGTAGAAATTTATCAAATGTCAGTTTTCATTACAACGAAAGCATTCGCAGTCATACATACACATCTACACCTTTGACAAGCATCGCCGGAAGAAACAGAAAACTTTTTTTCTACCTACATACACACGGTGCCTCTACAATCCTGAAAATTACAGAAGAACAACATCTGAACAGAAAAAGGATACTGCCAAAAGTGTACAATGCAAAATAATAACAAACTAAGCAGGAAGCACGCTTTGAATGAACAAGCGTGTTTCATTCTTGATTTGATTTTTTTTTTCTATTGACACTTAACCCCTTAACCTCCGGGGCAAGGCGAACGCTACTCAACTGCAAGAGACATAAACCCTCATGAGCCCCCGCAGTCGCGGGGGCTCATAAGGATTTATGTCTCTTGTTCTTTCTGTGTTCTTTATGCTCATTTTCGGTATCAGGTACGTTGTATTCTTCACGCAAATGTCGGTCAGTGGCCAGTGGTTGCAGACGCGAAATCCGTGATCACTAGCAGCGAATGGTTAGAGTTATAATTATTATAAGATAAGCGCATTATAAATACCGTAATTATTTATTATAAACCATATGGGCCTGACGATGGTGCTTTGACTAAACGCATATCAGCTGCGCCACCGCGTGAGCGCTAGCGCGCACGCGGTGGCGCAGCGGATTTGCGTTTAGTCAAAGCACCATCGTTAGGTCCCTATGGCATAAACGTTTCATAATAAAAGTTTGCAAAACAAACAAAAAACAAACAACAAAAATCAAAACAAAACAAAACAAAAAAAATCACAAAAAACAAAAACAAAACAAAACCAAACCCCCCCCCAAAAAAAAAAAAACAGGAGGTGAAAGTAGGTTAAAAATGCGTGTCTTTTGACGTATACAGTGGATTAAAGGCCCAGGCAAATATGCGATATCGCTTATTCGTCCGGCCTTTCTTTCACACCACCGTTTTCGTCGAGACGTGAGCTTTTGACCTACTTCTGTTCTATTATGAACGGGTGTCACACTGCACTGTGATCTGCGCACATCGGTGGAAGTGATAGACACAACAGTGCATTCTATTTGCAAGCTAAAAACAGCAATGTGTGTGTGTGTGTGTGCTGGTCTGCGATTTTGAGCCTTACGTCTGGAAGCCGCAAGTCCAAAATCATAGACAAGCACACCTCATGTCGCATGGAATATGTCGGATAAAAACAGGCTAACTAGAACTCAAACAAACATAAAACAAACATAAAATGAAATGCAACTGGATTTGACTGAAAGATGGCACGTACTTGGTACTAAATGTTGTTCTGTGGCTAAAAGTTCAGGATGGAATGTTGGCTAATACAGACTATTATTATGTACACTGAATGTAGACAATAATAATAATAATAATAATAATAATAATAATATAACTCTTTTATAGCGCAATATTCCCACAAAGCAAGGCTCAGAGCGATTTACATCTAGATAATATAACTAATTAAAATTAACTAACTAAAGTACTGACAACGTACAAAAACACAATCATTCATGCACACTGACACAGTACTCAAATAATAAACATAACAAGTCAAGAGCCTGATCAGATATATACACGTTGATGGGAAAACGTAGGGTTGATCAATCCCTTTCAAAGGTCAGATTGAAAAAATATGTTTTCAATCTAGCCCTGAAAATGGCCAAAGATGGTGCATGGCGAATATCATGGGGAAGACCATTCCACACTTTGGGAGCATGGAAAGAAAAGGATCGCTGTCCAAAGGTTTTTAAGGACACTCTGGGGATAGTCAATATTCTGTCGTCAGTGCTGGAGCGCAATATTCTGCCTGGTGTATAGACAAGGAGACTGGAGGACAAGTATGCCGGGAGTGTCTTATCAAAGGCCTGAAAAACGAGGGAAGCAATTTTGTATTCAATTCTGAACTTCACAGAAAGCCAGTGTAACTGCACAAGCAAGGGGGTGATGTGGTCACGCTTCGATTTTTTCAGTACAAGTCTTGCTGCGTGGTTTTGAATATTCTGGAGCCTTTAGAGCAGATCGTTCGACATACCGGACATTACTGAGTTACAGTAGTCAAGCCTTGACAAAATCTGTGAACATGCAATTTGCTTACAGGCATCGTCAGTAAGGTACTGTCTAACAGAGCTAAGCCTCCTGAGCTCAAGCTGAAGGCAACATTGTATAATTTTAGGTGTCCTCTACAGACCTCAGAAGATAGACTAATAATAGTTTGGATGGTGCCAGGACAGCCTAGTAAGAAACATTTGGGGCGTGACATTTACAGTTAGACCATGGATGTAGTCAGAACAGCCTATAAAACATTTGGGACGCGTGACCTCTACAGAGTAGACTAGATCATTATGAATCAACCATGAACGTTATTAGTATATTATACTGACGAGGAAAAGAAACTCGACGTTTTTCGAATCATTGGAAACACTGACGTGTTTCCGATGATTCCAAAAATGTCGCGTTTCTTTTGCTCGTCAGTGTAGAATAAGACATGCAGACATCATTAAACAAACAGAGAAACAAAGAAAGAATCAATGAATCAGTGAATCAACGAATCTTTATTTTACAACGGTAAAGATATTAACAATGCCAGTGGCAATGCCATTTTTCAAATCTGTCGTTCAGATGCCGTTTCAAAGAAAGAAAGCTAGAAACAAACAAACAGACAGATAGACGAAGGAAGGGAGGAAGGACTGATGGAAGGAACGAGCAATGAAACAGACGTCAAAAGAACATCATTAGAAACCTAAACATATTCACTGGATCGTGAAAGAATTAACCCATTCAGCCCTGACGCACTACAGCAGGAGATGGGTCGACCATGATAATTCAAGGGCAGTGCCAGATTAGCTTGGCGCCGACAGGCGCCAAGCTAATCTGGCACTGCCTTTGAATTATCATGGTCGATCCATCTCCTGCAACTGGTGCATAGTCATTAGATGACGCCTCCAAAATTTGAAAAATACTGCCATCGGGCTGAATGAGTTAAAATAGTCATAAGTACTCTCACATACAAATGTGCGGCGGTCTATTTATCTGCTTCTGCGTTCCCAAATAAACTCCGCCGAGGTGTACCCAAAGGTTACCTTGCCGGTCCCAAGCCCGGACAAAGGGCTAGCAACCCAACCCCGGAAAACACTTCCTGCTACATAAACGCCAACAGAGAATCAACATGAAAACTCAGCCTGGGAAGAGAGAGGTCTTCAACAAAAAGATTTAAGAAACACATGGCGCCGAGAGGTGGATGCAGACCTTAAGACCATGAAGATGACCTGGAACCAACTGGAGAAGAGAGCCCAGGACTGAGACTCTTTAAGATCCCTTATAGGCGGCCTATACCCTAGTAAGGGTGCAAGGCATAAGTAAGTAAGTTCCCAAATTGTCAGTTTTGTAGAAAATTACTGTGAACAAAAAGCAAATGTGCGCGAAAAAACAAAATGCATACTTTTGCTGTAAAATCAGAACGAAATAGATCAACATTCCTTTTGACGTTTAGATTTATGCTGGATGTATGCATGTACTTACGAGTTTTAAATACAACATGCACGCTGAATACTAAGTATATAGCATATCAACGGTAAAGATACAACGGTAAAGATATTAAATCTTGCACCAGCCAGCACCAGATCAACCCTATGTTGAGCCTTCCATTTCAGTGAATGGACAAAAGCTCCAGGCAGTTGACAAGTTCACATACCTCGGTAGTACCCTCTCCAGAGCAGTCCACATTGACGACGAAATTAATTGCAAGAGTGCAAAAGCCAGTGCCAACTTCTGGAGGCTGCGGGAATCTGTCTGGGAGCGTAGGGAAATCAGTCTGGTGACAAAACTCAACGTATACCGTGCAGTTGTCTTGCCCACCCTCCTGTACGCCTGCGAAACTTGGACGGTATACAGGAGTCATGCACGCAGACTGAATTACTTTCACCCAATATGCCTGCGCAAGCTCCAGAAGATAAGGTGGCAGGACAAGACACCAGACACTGAAGTGCTCCTTCCTGCGGGTGTGCCCTCTGTTCATACCATGCTGATGATGCATCAAGTCAGATGGGCGGGCCACGTTGTAAGGATGCCAGATGAACGCATCCCCAAGCAGTTGCTCTTCTTTTCAGGGCGGCCAGCGCAAGCGTTTCAAAGACACTCTCAAGGCTTCCCTGAAAGCCCTTGAGATAGATAACCAACTCCTGGGAGCATTCAGCCCTGGATCGCACCTCCTGGCGCAGCCTTATCAACAGGGGATCCACAAGCGCTGAGGATAGACGCACAGCCGAAGCAGAGAGAAAGCGTCTCCAGAGAAAAGGACGAGCGGCAAGCACCTCCAATGCTGCACCATCTCACGTGTGTCCCACCTGTAGGAGGCACCTCTGTGCCCGGATTGGCCTTACCAGCCATCTCAGGACACACCATGTTTTAGACGCAACATAGTCAGGGATGCTAGTGGTCCTCACCGCCCGCGATGGACGCACACCATCATCGGTGTGCTTTGTATAATGTCCTTGGTGTAGGCCTACAACAACACGACGGCTATGTGGAAAAAACAAATTATATATGATCTGCGAAGATGCAGTTGTGCTGTTTGTTAAAGTACCATTACGCATAAATCGCAGAAGACACATTTTAGCACCATTTGTGTTTGTCATGCCGTGTCGACACACCTAATGAACTTTAACAGCAGTTTGGACGCGCAGCAAAAGCACACGCGTAATCGCACTTATTTATTCTGCGCTGCCGTTAGCGTATCAATCTATTTTTAGCTGTTTCTCGTACTGAAAGCGGTGTATTTATAGAACGGAGTATAGTCATTGTCAGGTTACTAGATATAAAGACGACGCGTGCTGAACTGGATTGTCTTTTGTCCTGTGTCTAAATGAACCATAGCTAGACCTGTGTGCAGCGTTTCGTAACCATCTGCTACAGAAGTGTATCTTTGAACAGTTTCTTTGGGCCTTCAATGTTTCCATGGTGCATTGACATGCGCGAATGGAAAACAAACAAACAAACAACAAAAAACTCATAACAAACAGCACAACAAAAGTCGTCAGAACTAAGTCACGGCGCATAACATTCAAAGCACAAGAATAAATCACTCCAACATGAGCAGTGAAGTGGGACCTTGACACATCGATTAACCTATTCAGCCCCAACGCCCTACAGCAGGAGTTGGCACCACCATGATAATTCAAGGGTAGTGCAAGATTAGCTTGGCGCCTGATGGCGCCAAGCTAATCTGGCACTACCCTTGAATTATCATGGTCGATCCATCTCCTGCAACATGCTACATCGCTAAGTGACACCTCCAAAATTGGGAAACTTTGGCCGTGGGGTTAAATGGGTTAAAATGGTTAAACACTTTAAAAAAAAATGAATACAGTGGCAATATTTACAGACACACTTGAGCAGTCTACTCCAGCAGTTTGTACCCAATCAGAAGGCTGCCCCAATTTGGCAAAAGTCAGTATCCCAGTGCGCAAAAGGCCATCGGGCCCACGTCGGCCACCGATGGCCCGCGCACGGCCGTGCGCGGGCCAACGGCGGCCGACGTCGGCCCGATGGCCTTTTGCGCATTGGGATGTCCATTATGTAATGCACTGAAAATGTCACTCATCACAACCCACTGGCCTTTTGCCAAGTCAGGAAAAGATTTCTGACTGATAAACTTGCATTGTACACATAAATCCTGAAAACCTACATACACATTTGCTTCGTCCACGTAAAAGCGATCTTTAGACAATAAACGGTTACTAGGTTACTATATCCCGGCCTAGTAAACGTGTTTCTGGTACATCTTCAATAATGCTATACACAAGGATTAACTCAAGTTTAGTTTATTTAGAGAGTTTGATGCCGTAAAACGAACGATTATTCTTTCACTCTTCTTCACTTTTGGGGGAGCTGGGTGGTTCGGCGGTAGAGCGTTGGACTCTCGTACGAAAGGTCCCGAGTTCGAATCCAGCTGGGGTCAAAATATGTTCGGACCCCGGACGAAAGTCGCTAAGCTCTAAACGTTTAACTCCCCCCCCCCCCCCTTCACTTTTGATACGCCAGCAACGACAAAACTCTTTTGTTTGCATACTCTGCTCGTGAAGGAAGTCTGAATTATCCCATTCAGCCCTGACGCACCACAGCAGGAGATGGGTCGACCATGATCATTCAAGGGTAGTGCCAGATTAGCTTGGCGCCGACAGGCGCCAAGCGAATCTGGCACTGCCCTTAAACAAATCAGTTTTTCAAGCAGCAGTGTGAAAAGGGTTAAATGATCATCTCGCTTTCCACAAAATGGGTTTACTGTCCTTCGGCGGATCAAAGCAGTAACTCTGTCCACCAGCTTCAGTCAGCTAGGACGTACAGCTTCTCGTACATAATCTTGTACCATAAACCCCAATTTACTCGATAGAGACATTCTGCGTCGGAGTTACACAGTCACGTGTTCAAAATGGACAAAACAATTAGAACGACAGGTCGTGAGAGTTTCTCGTGTGAGTCTGTTTTTGAGGCCGAGGTTTTGTCATGCTAGTCACATAGTGTCCAGCGCAGTAAAATCTGAGCACGCTCATTTCCGCTGAGACGCAGTGTGAGCATAGCAGGAAGTCACGTATTATGTCATATACAAAGGTCTGCAGGGGTGGGGGGGGGGGGGATCTGGAGGGGGGAGGGGTTTCGCCCCCCCCCCCCACCCAAAATTGTTTAAAATGTTATAACAAAGTCCCTTTTTGGGGTGTTTGAAACCCCTCCCTTCCCCCCCCTCCCACCCCGTTGTTTGATATAAAATTTTGGCAAATGGTGAGAGTCTTAAAACGCATGCGCCTTCTTTCGTCTCACCCCCCCCCTTTCCCCCCGCTTTTCGATTTTTCAGACTCTGGAAGCAAGGTTTAGCGTTGGGGAGGCCTTTTGTATCAGGTTGAAGGTCCCAAACAAAAGTTGGCACCCCCCACCCCACCCCCGAGGTAACTGATCCGCCCCTGGGTCTGTTCTGTGGCAGGGACTCAATTGGCTCCTGGTAAATAAGACACGTGTTTTTTTGTGCGATACTCTGGTCGTACATAAGATATACTGACAAGCAGAAGAAACGTGACATCATCGAAATCATCGGAAACACCAAAGTGTTTCCGATGATTCTGATGATGTCGCGTTTCATTTGCTCGTCAGTGCATTAGAGCTGCAGCATTAGAGCTGCAGAACACAGAACAGTTTTGCTCCACAAATGTCCTCCACGTTCAATTAAATCGCCTAATTTCTCTCCTCCTCTTCGGAACGTTTGGAAGCTCTTGGTGTAATCGATTATGGCTTGCAAAGAAGCAATTCTATGTGCTACACAACATGTGCACCGTCTCTGTAAGTTGTAACTTCGTTCTCCATGTCAAAGTCTACTTGCACTTGGTTTGGGTCAAAATATGGCGGCATGATGGTCTCAGATTGCGGTAGACTCTCCGATGAGCCGTAAATAGACCAGCCCCCGATCGCGTCCGCCATACTCAAGTCAATGAAAAGATCCACCAGATTTTCGTCTTCTTCAGTTTGCAGTTTATTTTTACCGTCTGTGACCTTGGTGTCTTCTACTTCGACTCTCTCGCCGTTGGCTTTCTTGTCTTTTTTCTGGTCAATATGGACCTCAGTTGGTTTCTTTTTGACGTAAGGTTCGACGTCTTTTTTCTCGCCAGTATGGGCTTCATTTGTTTTCTTTTTGACATAAGGTTCGACGTCTTTTTTCTCCTTGCCGTTCTTGTCAGACTTCTCGTCTTTTCTGTCCTTATCTTTTTCTTTGTCTTTTTTCTCTTTTCCTTTTTCGTCTGCTTTGTCTTTGTCGCCCCGGCCTTCCTTGTTTTCATCGTCGGCGTTTTCGTTGTTGTTATCTTCGTCCTCTTCTCCAGGGATGTATCTCTGGAGAATGAGGTCCAGGGTGGGCCAGTACTGTTTGTATGTAGCGATGATTTCGTCTACCTGACCCTGATAACAAGAACATGCACGGGTATGCAATATGGTGGATGTGATACGCTTATAGAAAAGTCAACAGGTCTAAAACAATAATATACTGACGAGCAAAAGAAATGCGACATTTTGGGAATGATCGGAAACACGTTAGCGTTTCCGATCATTCCAAAAATTTCGCATTTATTTTGCTCGTCAGTATATGTGTATTTTTATATATGTGCTCGTCAGTATATGTGTATTTGTATATCAGTAATTTTAGACCTAACGGCTCGAAAGCCATATGTCCAAAATCACGTCATCAAAATGATTTTGTAGAAATGCGGGATGTACCTTCTAATTTTCAGTCTGAACGTCTGCCCTTGTTGGGCACAGTATTTGTTATTTTTTTTAAAAAATTCTTCCTTCCTTCTAAAAACCCATCTCTCTCTCTCTCTCTTTGCCCCCCCCCATCCCCCGTCACCCCCCCAGCCCCTTTCCCCTCTCCCCAAAGAGGAAACAATCCGAAACAATTTAAACATAAGAAAAAAAACCCCAAAAAGGCAAAGAAGGACAGGGACAAACAAGCACTCCTGCTGCCCCATGATAGGGTCATAACAACAACGTCCCCCCCTCTACCCTCCCCCACCCCACACCCACCTGTAACTAACAACAAAACTGCAAATGCAAAAAAAAAAATAATAATCAAGGAAACAAACTAACTAACCCCTCCCCCAATAAAACAACCCCCCCAAAAAAAAACAACAACAAACAACAACAAAAACAACAACAAAAAAACCAACCCAAAAAAAACACAAACAAACACACACACACACAAACAAACAAACACACAAACAAACAAACAAACAAACAAACAAATAAACAAACAAACAACGCGAACAAGAACGACTCCCAAGAACGAACGACAGCGAAGTCAGGGCGGATAGCCTGTGTGTACCAGAAGCATGGACAACACTCCGAACATCTTCAAGAGGCATAGATTCTCATGAGCCCGGAGGGCTCATGAGGATCTATGCCTCTTGGAGATGTTCGGAGTGTTGTCTATGCTTATGGCAGAAGCTGGTTACCGGCCGGTGACTTCGCTGTCGTTCGTTCTTTGCGAGTCGTTTGTCGCAAAACGAAGCCTCACTATGAACCCGCCAAATGCCTCACCTTGAAACTGATGGTCTTGAGGCTCAGCTTCTGGTTTTTCCTGGACAGCACGTTTTTCAGCAGCATGGGCACGAAGCCTCCCGCCATGGTGGCCAGCGTTGTGTTGGTGGAGGACATGGCCATCACGTTGCCGAAGGCCATGACGACAATCATGACGAACATGAGGAACACGACGATGATCATGAACTTGCCCGTGGCCGCCAGCAGGTTGATGTAGACAGGGCCTGGGGCACCGTGCACGCGCACCTGCAAAGAGGGGCACAGAAAGAAAGATAAGCTCAAATGTCTTTTCAATTCATTCGGAGGAGATTGTGGTCTCATGCTCAACACACTGAGTCCTAATGATGAAATTCTCAACGAAGGAGTTTTCTGTCGTAGGCTACATTACAGAACAGGAGATAGGTCGACCATGATAGTTCAGGAATACCTTGGCGCCGAAAAGCGCCAAGGTATTCTGGCACCACCCTTGAACTATCATGGTCGATCCTCCTTTCGATACAGAGTATCAGGATTGATTGGGTTAATACGATTTTCAGACCACCCACTGAGGTTATGAACCACCAGAGTGAGTTTTTCCAGACTCAACACGTCCCTTTTTTTTTTTCCAAAATGGGGTTCCCATCGGCCGTGCAAATAACGTTGAATACGAGTCTTGTAGTTATACAAATAAACATATTAAAAATAAAACGAATCACATGTACGATACGGCCTAGGTATGATAATTCTAAATTCTCATACATCTGCTATAAGCCTAAATCTCCGCCCTATTCCCTCACCTGACAGAGTTTCTGGAAAAGGCGTAGCGGTATGCGCGGCGTGTCGTACGAGTCCAGAAAGAGCAGCAGCTGCCCCAGGCGCCATCGGATCTCCTTCTTGTCAAAGTTCAGCTGGGGCTGGATCTGATCGTCATCATCCACCGTCTTCACCTGGTACAAAACACAATTTCAACGATTATATTTGCCCCTTTTACTGCCGAGAAAAATACAAAAACAAAATCCAAACCTGTGTACAATCCATCTGCAAGAGACATAGACCCTCATGAGCCCCCGCAATTGCCGGGGATCATGAGGATTTATGCTTCTTGCTGACTCCACTTTGTGTCCATGTTCCTTGGACGGCTGGGACCGACTCTCTGATGCTGTATAAACAGATATTTTAGACAATCTGAGACCACTACGAGTTAGAGTGAAAAGGAAAAAGAAAACCACAAAAGAAACAACCCCCCCCTCCCGTTAAACGTTTAGGGCTTAACGTCTTTTGTCCACCACGAAGGTGATTTCAAAGACGGCGCACCGAAAAGATGCCTGTAAAATTTTGACCTTAACTGGGTTCGAACCCACAATCTTTCGGACGAGAGTCAAACGCTCTACGACCGAGCCAGCCAGCTCCCCGTGGGAGTGAAAAGGACTCGGCTGTCCGAATGAGCGAGTTCATTGTTAATTTGAAAGCATATAGGCCTCTCAACACTTCCAAACAAAGTTATCGTAGAGCTCGAGCATAGAATTAGTTCCCCTGTCACACACTTGGATCTATGTCTTTGACATTCGATCAACACATTCACACTTCATCGTGAACTTTTGGAAAAGTTCGTGATGACTTTGCACGAAATTTGAAACAGATCGGTCATGATAGTTGAAGGGTAGTGCAAGATCAGCTTGGCGCCTTCCATGAACTATTACATCCGACTGTGGTGTCTCAAGGCTTTGCTCTGACTGAAGCGGAAAATAGTGTAAATAAGTACTGTCACCAAGTGAAAAGAAATATCATCATTGAAGATGAACATTGTACTTTGTGCACACAATATTGGTCTGTTATTTTATTTACTGTCCAAACGGGGGAGAGGGGGGGGGGGGGGGTTGTTCCATGGGTTCTGGAACCAGGCCCAGGCCAAACATTTCCTTTTTGGGAGTTTGGAAACCCCTTCCCCTCCGCTCTTATGAATAGTTCGGCGCTTGGTGTGAAAGTGCACGAGGTTGACATGCACGCCTCCCCCTGTACTCGTAAAGTATTTTGCGCAGTGTAAACGTCCTGCATTATGCTACAGGTCAGTGGCCTTCTGATGTAAATAACGTTTTTTATTTGTATATTCCTGGAGAAGATCATGCAGGAAACCCTCCACGACCACCATACTTCAATCTCTATTGGTGGCAGATCCCTGTGCAATCTTCGATTCGCAGACGACATTGACCTCATGGCAGGCAGCAATAGTGAGCTCCAAAACCTGACAGACAAACTTTCAACTAGCGCAGGGTCTTATGACATGGAGATCAGTACGGATAAAAGCAAAGTGATGATCAACACCACAAGCGACAGCAGCAGCAACATTCACATGAACGGCCAGAAGCTAGAAGAGGTCAATAGCTTCAAGTACTTGGGAGCCACCCTGTCCAAAGACGGTAGTTGCATAGCAGAGATCCGTATCAGGATAGGTACAGCAACATCCGCAATGGCCAGGCTGGACAGGATATGGCGAAGTAACTCCATCAGCTTCACCATCAAGTACAGGCTTTACAAGTCCCTCGTAGTGTCTATTCTACTCTACGGCTGTGAGACTTGGACACTGCTTGCAGACTCAGAAAAGAAAATCCAGGCCTTTGAGAACAAGTGCCTGAGGAAGTTGCTCCGCATCTCGTACCGCGAGCACAAGACCAACGAATATGTACGGAGCATCGTCACTTCCCTGGTGGGCCCACATGAACCCCTTCTGGCAACCGTGAAACGGCGCAAGCTTGCTTGGTTTGGCCACGTGACCCGACACAACACCTTGTCCAAGACTATCCTCCAAGGCACTCTCGAAGGAAGTCGTCGGCGAGGTCGTCAGAGAAAGAGTTGGGTCGCAAACATAAAAGAATGGACCGAACTCGAGATGCCAGACTTGCTTGCCACCGCCCAAAATAGAACTCAGTGGAGAGCACTGTCTGTTGCTGCTGTCTTTCAGTCCCCCCAACGCCCAGTTCGGGCAAGGGACTGATGATGATGATGATGATTTGTATATCATATACCAAATCACATCGACATACCCAAAGCGCAAAAGGTCATCGGGCCGACGTCAGCCCGATGGCATTTTCGCACTGTGTATACACCATATGCCATCCGTGTACATATGAGGCATATTGCACCTTCCTGCACTAACCAGGAAAGCAGCGTTGGCCTGCTGTGAGCTGGACATAGCGGCAATCTTGCGCAGGTCGTCGGTGGTCCTCTCGATCATGTCGTTAATGATGGTGTTGTTAAAGACGAGGTAGTTCTCGTACACGTTGTCGTAGCAGTCGTGCATGTAGAGGAACACCAGTAGCACCATGGTGACGTACTTCAGGACGGAGCCCGCGTTGACGATGATGCCCATCATAGTGAAGACCAGGATCTAGAAGAGAAGGGAGACAGACATGATACGCGCCGACCTAACTCAACGAGGTCAAAACAACTATTACAGGAAAAAAACTACCAAGTGAGTAGGAAAAAGCACTGTCAAGGGAGAGAAGTGTGCATGATAGACCAATGATCATAGATCTACTTTGGTCCAAGCACACACAAAAAAGATAGGAAAGATGGGGTGCGCTAAGTAAGTGACTGGAAGCAATGCATATGGAAGCCCCCCCCCCCCCCCGAAGGGGGGCGTATCACATATCCCACTGTTCCAGCCCCATGGTGCATGGAAATTTAAATCTAGGTCCCCCAAGTGGGGGTCCAGATATTGAGCCGGTGTGGACAGCTGTTTCGGTCTTGGCGACCTCTTCAGCACACCATCGGCAATACTGGAGGAAGAGAAGGAACTTCTGCTTACCTGCTTACTGTGGTTACTGCAGGGGCATACATTCCCTGCCTCCACCTAGAGCTAAATTTCCATGCACCCTAAGAGAGAACCTACTAAAAAGGGGGAAGGGGTTGCAGTCGAAATTGTAGTAAAAAACTAGACCGAAAGGGTTGACTGCCCTATTACAGGCACACGCCCAATGCGCAAAGGCCGTCGGGCCGAGGTCGGACTCCGTTGGCCCGCACACGGCCATGCGCTGGTCAACGGCGGCCGACGTCGGCCCGACAGCTTTTGCGCAATGGACAGCCATAGGAAAGCAAAGGTAGCAAGTCCATTTTTGGGTGAATGAACATCTCGCTTTTTCACAAAAAAGACTTATTATCTTTTTTTCCAGATTAGTTTATAACCATATAAACCCCATAAGGGCCAGATAATGACCCAACGATGAAAGAAGCACGTTCTGAAAAGACAACACAATTCATTAGTATTTCAGATAAAACGCCTGTTTCAAGTTAAAAAAAACAAACAAACAAGTATACAATTCACTACTTATCTCGTCAGCGCGTGGAGAAAGTAAGTCACATTCTTCACCTGTATACTTGTTTGTCTACTTTGATAAAGTCAAATATTAATAAATTGTGTTGTAACTATCCTTTTAAAGCGTGCTTCTTTCTTCGTTGGGTTATTTTCTGCATTTTACACGCTTGGCAGTCACCTTTTCTGGTCCGGACTCCATAAAAAGCCAGATTTGATAGATGAAGTGAAACACGGAATCACTCAACATGCCCAGTAAGCAGAGGTCCTCGGGCCCACGACGGCCGCAGTGGGCCCGCACACGGCTGTGCGCGGCCCCACTGCGGCCGTCGTGAGCCCTAAGACGTTTTGCTACTGGGGCAGTTATATTCGCCTTGATCATGTAAAGGCCCGTTCGTCTCGGTCTCAAATATAGCATTGAGAATGCCGCTTGCAGATGAATATTAACCCTCTTGTGCCTGCAGGCGTCGGTACTGTTTACAATACCGGCGCCTGCAGGTACAAAGGGGGTGGGGGGTGTGGGGGTGGGCGGGGGGTGGGGGGTGGGGGTTAAACCTTTCCCCGCCGCTGGCCGTATAAATTATTTGGTCTCTGATTTCTGTGTTCAGTCAATAACCACAAGTTCACAACCGTCCAAGCAACCTTGCACAAGTCGTCGGTGGTCCTCTCGATCACGTGGTCCTACTTCGTCTTTAACAACAACACCACTGGTCTTTAGCAAGAGGCATAGATCCTCATGAGCCCCCGCAGTCGCGGGGGCTCATGAGGATCTATGCCTCTTGCAGTTAGGTGGCGTCAATTGTTGAGGCCAGTGAAGAAGTTAAGTGTATGACCTCATGCCATTTCATGACTATACCAATATCTGTAAACCTTACCTCGACAATCAGACCCATGGACTCGGCAAAGATGAGAGCCAGCGAATACAAGATGCACAGGCAGAACACGGCGCATGCGACCTGCAGCATGAGATCCCTGACGGTGGCCAGCCCACTGAACGTGAGTTCCTGTGAGCAGCACGTGTCCTCCGTCTTTTCCGCGCCATCCTTGTGGACTGCCTTGTCCACCTTAGAGATGCGGCGGCCGAGCTTGCGCATTCGCTTCATCTGTCGAGAGAAAAATCCGCAAGTGAAGGTAGAATGAAACATCTGTTTTGCGCATCTTTTCTGAGCATGCAAGTAACGCTCTCTTGCGTCGGACAGGGCGATGGAATTCACCCCAAATAATACGACAGGCCGTATTTGCAAACAAGCTCAATTTATCGATAGTTGACAGAAACAGTACCGGTGACTATATGAACAAGGAGGTTAACACGTCCATTTCGCATGACACCGTAGTGCGAGATGGATCAGCTGTGAAAAATTCAAACTAAGTGCTAGATTAGCCTGGCGCCTGGTTGGTATTGTATTTATAAGCGCTTCTGAGAGTCGTAAGTGGGTAATGAGTGCTATCACATCTATACACAATACACTCATGCAGTCACCATGCAGAAATCATCAACCATGCAGGAACGCACCAGGCTTGGTGCGTTCCTCCAGTAAATCTCCTGTCTCCGGCCCCCTACCTCCCCCAATCTCCCCTCCTGCCCCCCCCCCCCTTCAAAAACCGGATCAAATTGTGTCTTCCTAAATGTGTGTCCTTACCCCTCCATCACCCCCCACTCCCTATCCCGACAATAGCCTTGAGTTTGTTGAAGCTGGTCGGACAACTTGGAAGAAGTGACCCTCCATGTCAGGAAGGCGTGCTTAACCGATTAAGTTGTGAGCGAAAAATGGCACTTAAAAGATGTGTACTAATATTGAATACAATTGCATTGAATCCATTAACTCATCCCAGACGTGCTGCATGAGAATACGTGGCAATCAGAAGCGTGTACGTATGCAGCCAGTCTCAAATATGTTAAAATTAAACCCAGCTGATCGTAGATTAGCATTCTCAATGCATCGCCAAGAGCATTCCAAAGAAAATAGATATAAAGTGTTGTACGCAAGAGGTAGAGATCCTCATGAGCCCCCGCAGTGACGGGGGCTCATGAGGATCTATACCTTTTGCGTAAAACACTTAAAACACTCAAAACAAACTCACAAACTCCATGTTCCTCACCGAGTTCGACCTCCTCCTCGACCACTACAACACACGACCCGGAAAACACATCCTTCTTGGCGACTTCAACTTCCACTTCGACAAACCCGACCACCCTAACACAAAACGCCTTTGCACGTCACTTTTAAACCACAATCTCACACAACACATGTCTAAACCCACCCACCGACTCGGCCACACCCTCGACTGGATCATCACCCGCACCTCCGATCAACTCTTCCTCGACTCTGACACCTCTTCTGTGCTTCCCTCTGACCACCTCGCTATTCTCGTCGCCCTCAACCTACCTCCCCCGAAAAAACCAAGCTCTTTGTCTCTCGTCGCAAACTAAAATCTGTCAACCGAGAGAGCTTCTTCGACGAAGCTGTTGACCTTCTCTTGGACCCTGCCGCCTCTCCCGATCTTGCATCCCATTTTCGATTCCTCCCTTCGAAAACTTCTAGACATCCACGCCCCTGTCACCACCTGCTCCATACCCAACCGACTCCCCTCCCCCTGGCTCACTGACGACATAGCTGAGGCCAAGCGCGAACGCCGACAAGCGGAACGCCGCGGGCGCTTATCCGACCTCACCGTTCATAGACAGATCTTCCAAACCACCAGATCCAAAGTCTGCAGAATGATCTCCGACTCCAAACGTAAACATCTTCAAAACAAAATCCTGGAATCCATTTCATCCAAAAACCCTCTACGCTACCATGAACACACTCCTAGGCACTTCTAAAGACTCTCCTCTTCCCAACACACACAGCAAAGAAGAACTCCCGTCCGCTTTTTCCACCTATTTCTCCGACAAAATCCAAACTCTGCGCAACACACTCGACACTCTGCCTTCTCCGCCTTGCCTTCCTGACCCCCCCCCCCCCTTTTCCGGGACTCCCCTCTCGTCCTTCCGGCCCGTCTCTCAGGATGAAGTCCTCAAGACCATAAAGTCCATGTCTTTCAAAACCTGCGAACTAGAACCCCTCCCAGCTTCTCTCTACCGGGACGGCCTTCCAAAACTTTTGCCCTTCATTACCGACATCATCAACACATCTCTAGAGAATGGCTCCGTCCCCGATATCTTCAAGTCCGCCATCGTCCGTCCTCTCCTCAAAAAACACAACCTCGACCCAAACGAACTCAAGAACTACCGCCCAGTCTCCAATCTCTCTTTCCTGTCCAAGCTTCTTGAGAAGGTTGTCCTCAACCAGCTCAACCTCCACCTCGCCGACAACAACCACCTCAGTCCCTTCCAGTCTGCCTATCGCAAACATCACAGCACTGAAACAGCCCTTCTACATATCCTAAACGACCTGCTTCTCTCCACCGACTCGGGCAACATCTCCCTTCTTACGCTACTCGATCTCTCTGCCGCCTTCGACACCATAGACCACTCTATCCTCCTCCACCGCCTTCACCACTCCTTTGGCATCACTGACTCTGCTCACTCCTGGTTTCTCTCCTACCTCTCCGACAGACAGCAGTCTGTCACCATCGACGGCGTCTCCTCCAACCCAGTCAGGCTGTCCTGCGGCGTTCCACAGGGGTCCGTCCTGGGTCCTGTCCTTTTCACACTGTACACCTCTCCCCTGTCCAACATCATCCAGTCTCACCACATACACCACCACCTCTACGCTGACGACTCACAACTACTAGACAAAGACAAACTCGACAACACTCAGTCATTACTGACTCGCAACGCCGACTGCTACGACGACGTGAAAAACTGGATGACAGCAAACAAGCTCAAACTGAACGACGACAAAACGGAAGCCATGCTGGTAGGCACTCGCCAGAAACTTTCCCAGCTCCCTCCCTCTCTCCACCTTCAACTCGACAGCACCTCCATCTCCCTCTCTGACTCGGTCAAGAACCTCGGCGCTATCCTCGATTCCACTCTTTCCATGAACAGCTTCGTCTCCGCCACGGCCCAGACATGTTATTACCACCTCCGCCGCATCAGTCAGATCAGAAAATACCTCACTACCGAAGCTGCCACCAAACTCGCTGTCTCTCTCATCTTATCTCGCATCGACTACTGCAACTCTCTCCTTTCCGGCCTTCCTCACTCTACCACTCTCACTCTCCAGCGCTGCCCACCTCGTCCTCAGAAAGAAAAAGTCCGACCACATCACTCCCCTGCTCAAGCTCCTTCACTGGCTCCCCATCCCCCAACGCATCCAATACAAGATTCTGTCTCTCTGCTACAAATCACTGAACAACTACGCTCCTACCTATCTCTCCAACTTACTTCACCCCTACACTCCTTCCCGCTCCCTCCGCTCCGCCTCCGACCCTCTCCGCCTCCTCATCCCCCCCACCAAACTCAGCACTTTTGGCCCCCGCTCCTTCTCCGTCTACGGTCCATCCACCTGGAACACTCTCCCACTCTCTCTCCAGTCTGCCCTCAAAACTCACCTCTTTCAACAGTTCTAGCATGCACTATATCACCACACTCCCCACCCCAAGCTGACCGGCGTAATGTTTTTTCACTATTTGTGGTACGTGAGTCACTGTCGAAAGCGTGCGCATGCGTGTGCGAGTTGTGAGTGCGCGCTTAGAGTTATAATTATTATAAGATAAGCGCATTATAAATACCGTAATTATTATTATTATTATTAATATCTATGTGTCTTGCGTTTGGGTCGCGTTTACTTTTCTCGGTAGTGAAGGTGTTATTACCTTCAGAGTCCTGGCTTCTGGAGACAGCGTGTCTTTACCAATCAGCTTCTTGGAGTGGAAAGGCAGGCGATGAGTCAGATACACAGTCGGCACACAGTACGCCAGGAAAAGAAACAGACAGAGGGGCGCAATCACCACGCCGTAGAAGGGCGCCACGAGGAAGGCCAGCAGGCCACACTTGCGGTACGGGAAGAGCATGGTGCGTATGATGACACCCAGGACGCCGGTCTGGGACACGTTGCTCATGTCTTGCAAGGAGGACCTGGCCACGTCTTTCAGCTTCTCTCGCACGCTGTGATGGTACCGACAACATTGCGATGATCATGTTGATGATGATGATGTTGTTACGAATACGAATACTTTTATTGTCCCAAGGTGGGAAATTTGTTTGCAGCGAAATTATTAAAACAGAAGTAAAAACAAACGTGAACATAAAACAAATAAATACATTTAACTGACTAGAACACACCTACCTATTACAGCGAGTATATTATGCACGTACATAACATCACAACCATCTGTAATGTTAATTTTCACCTAGAAAGAAAACGTGCTTAAAATCTAACTGATAATGATAATGATGATCAACAACGACAACAACAACAATGATGATGATGATGACGACAAGAAAGACAAAGACAAATACAAACTGAAATATCGTGAAAGTGTCGGCACACCCTTTGACTTAAGCCTGGCCTGTCGGAGTATAACCACCAGTAGCCCAATGCAAGAGGCACAATGAGTCCCCGCTACTGCATTTTCACATCGAACTCGCTGTCTTCAGAAGTTCTTTCCCACTTTTATGAGCAGTCAGGGTTACACCCAAAATTGATTTTCATCTATTTTTTTAACTCATTCTACCCCAGACACACCACAGCAAGATAAGGATCGACCATGATAGTTCAAGGGTGATGCCAAAATAGCTTGGCGCCTATGGACGCCAAGCTATTCTGGCATCACCCTTGAACTATCATGGTCGATCTGTGTCCTGCACTAGAGTGCAGTCTTCAGAGGACAACGGCAAAATTTGGGGATTTTGGTGTTGGGGTAGAATGAGTTAAGTCTTCCGGGACCCGGGCAAGAGTTGTATGTCTAAAGCTTCTTGTCGTGTATCCGTGCGCGGCACGTCTCGAATGCGTTAAGTTGTCGGCTCAAGGAACATGGGCATAAATGCGAACAGCAATAAGGGTAGACTTTCATGGATTCTCGTGACTGCGGGGACAAATGCGAGTCTACCCTCTTTCATCTTGGTGCTGATCTGAAGTAGTCGAACACCACGAGTTAATTTCTGGGACCAAAGACCAAATTAACCCATTCCAAACCATTTTACGTTATTTTAGTTTCTGAAATATTTGTTCATTCAATGACCAACAGCCTAAACCGTCCAAGAAAGATGGATACTAATTGGGCTCAGCAAGGGATAGATCCTCATGTGCCCCCGCAGTCGCGGGGGCACATGAGGATCTATGTCTCTTGCAGTTGAAGCGTGTGCACTTTTTCTCGGCAGTGATGGGGTTAAAAAGGCGATGAACAACACAGACAAACGAACAGTGCACGTGCAAGAAAGAACGCCTTACCCATAGCTGGAAAACCCAATGACCAGGCCAGCGATGAAGTAGAAGCAGTAGGTAGCGATGAAGATTCCGTGGAATGGGGAGAAGTACTGGATAACATTGGTGCGGTACAAATCAAACTTCTCCGTCAGGTCCAGTTCCGCCATGGCTGCTCGCCGAAGTCTCATCTCCTTGTCCTCGTACTGATAGTAGATGAAGAGGCGGATGTAATAGGGGAAAGGCACCAACAGCAGCAGGAAACCTGGCAACAGAACAGAAAGGATGGTGGTTTGTTTGCTTGTACTTTGCTTGAACTGTTCAGTGCTAGCTGACACAGACTGTCTTTCTGCAGTCTCCGTTGATTCAAGAACATCCCCCCCCCTCCCCCCAAAAAAAAACCAAACAAAAACAAAAACAAAAAAAAAACAACAACAACCCTAGATGTCCCAAGAACATGGATTCAAAGTTGTGTCAGCAAGAGGCATAGATCCTCAAGAGCTCCCGCGAATGCGGGGGCTCATAAGGATCTATACCTCTTGCAGTTGGGTGGTGTTCAAATTTTCTCGGCGTTGAACTGGTTGACGTCTTCCTTGCCGAGAAAAAGTGAACAGAATCCATCCGCAAGAGTTATAGATCCTCATAAGCCCTCGCAGTTGCGGAGGTTGATGAGGATCTATGCGTCTTGCTAAGCCCGCGTTGTATCCATGTTCTCTTGACGTCCGCCTGGGGATCTTTGACGAATTTACGAGTTCAAAAACGCAGTTTGCGTCCATTGGCAGTGAAGGGGTTAACGTCTTAACAGCAGCACAACCCTGCTCAGGATGCGACTGCAATGCACGTGAAAAAACCCCAACAACAACAACAAAAAAACCCCTGAAAAATCCAGCCAAGCAACCAATCAACCGAGCAACCTATACAAACCAAAACAAATTTGAGCTATGTTGCCAGCCGGTCTAACGAGCAAAATAAATATGACACGCTGGAAACGTTGCCGCTTTATCCTGCAAAAGTAGACAAGAGTAAATACTTAACCCTTTGGTTGTCCATAGCGGTTTTTATCGAGGTGATTCCTGCAGGAATCACCTCGATAAAAACCGCTATGGACAGCCAAAGGGTTAAGAGACATAATAAGGAAAAATAAGGAATTAAGCGTAAAAAGCAGTCCTGAAGCCCACCTTTGATGAAAACCTTCACAAACATATGCCAGGTGCATCGATGTCGGAACTTGGGCTCCATGGTGGCGTACACGCTGGTATCGCAGCAGTCGCGGAAGGCGGAGATCTGCTTGATCTTGCACCGACATATGTTGTCGTAGATCGTCCGCAGTAATCCTGTCGGCGGCTCGTTCTCAGGGATAATCCGCTTGCCTTTCACCTGTACGCAAGTTGAAGAAACGTGCAAGATGGTCCCCAGTGCTAAAACGTCTTGGGCCCAACCAGAACTACAGATAGGTACTTAGATCTTCTTGTCTTTATAAAGGTGGAAAAACAACTAGAAAGACAACAGGAAAGACTACTCGTCAATGCTGCTGTGGACACATTACGAGAAAGACAGAACGGTTCTTATCTTGTTTGAATAAAATGGACACAAACACACAGAATACGTACTCTTTCTGGAAAAAAAAACTAGACCAAAAGGGTTGACTGCCAGTGCTTGTAATTTAGAAGAAACTACCAAGTGAGTAGGAAAAAGCACTGTCAGGGGAAAGAATTGTGCATTATCGACCAATGATCATAGATCTACTTTGGTCAAAGCACAAAAAAGAAAGAAAGAAAGAAAGAAAAGATAGGAAAGAGGGGGTGCGCTAAGTAAGTGACTGGAAGCAATGCATATGGAAGCCCCCTCCCTCCCCCACCCGAAGGGGGGCGTATCACATATCCACTGGATTTCCAGGCCCTTGGCACATGGAAATTTAAATCTAGGTCCCCCAAGGTGGGGGGGGGGGGGGGGGTCCAGATATTTAGCCGGTGTGGACAGCTGTTTCGGTCTAGGCGACCTCTTCAGCACACCATCGGCAAGGCTGGAGCAAGAGAAGGAACTACTGCCTACCTGCAAAGAAGACAACATTTTACTGCGGTTTCTGCAGGGGCATACATTCCATGCCTTTTTTGTACTCAATTTGTAGTTTCTTCCTTTCTCAAAGTAACATACTCAAATCAAATAATACAAGGAAGACGACGGGCGAACCTTTATCCTGAGTTCCGACATTTTCACTGGGATAATTTCATCGAGCGGCACCGTGTCCAAGAACTCTCTGAACCTCCACCATTCCGAAACGTCCTCGAGGGTCAGGCGGTGCTTGAACCTGACGTTGGCGTCAGTCTGCTCCGAAACAAACAGCTTCATCTTGAGGTCCTGCTTGAGCTTCACCACGTACTCAGCGGCCACGTACATCTTACTGTACATGGTGGTGGGCAGAAAGTTGGGGCAGAACAGGAACATCATCACCTGCCAGAGGTTAAACAGAAGTGTGTTAGGTCTGTGATTTTGGGACCTTACGGCTCTAGAGCCGTGAGGTCCAAAATCACAGACCTAGACAAAAGCGGAGACCAGTAGAGACATACACTGACATGTTGGTGGGGGAGAGAACTGGAGCAGAGCAGGAAGGTCGTCTCCTGTGGAAAGAAACGTGTGATGAATCCTTCAGCTTGTTCTAGCGTATGATGCATCATGTTGCTTTATAACTATCATTATATTATTCCGTCGTGTGTTCGTCCTTGCAAATTTATAGCAGGTCTGTGGCTCAAAGCGCTGGCCGATTAAGATCCACGTCGGCCCGAGGACCTTAACTTATTCGAGACGTGCCGTCTCCGTATACGCGGTTTTAAGCCGCGTATCTGGAGGCGGCACGTCTCGAATGAGTTAACTGTCCTCTGAAACTTCACAAAACAATATCGGCACTACGCAGACATGGGGGTTTCTTGTAGACAACTTCACCATCCCAACTCGCCGCAGACCAGCACCGTCAACCCTACTTATCCTTTGGTATTTTAACCCTGTTTGCCTCGTAATTCTATTCAACTCAATGCAAAAATACTTTATTGTCCCGTAAAGGGCGCATGAGGATCTAAACTTCTTGCAGTTGGATGATGTTAAATTGTCTTTAGATCACATCCTTACTTTTAAATAATAATAAATACAATATCTTAACCAAAATATGTATTTAGAATATACATACATGTATTTTTTATTTATAACATATCAAGACCTTATTCTACTTTGTTATTAAAATAGTTCCACTAAAACAGACTAAAACATCATGCAGTGTAATTAAAATAGTCACTACACACGCATACACTCGGGATACGAAGACAAAGCCACAAGCAGAAAAAAAAAAAAAAGGTTTTGAATCTGTCTACTAACCTTGATCAAGGTGATAGCGAAGTAGAGGATGGTGACCCATTTGTCGTGATCGTCATCGGAACAGACGATGTCCCCCTGTACGGTCCGCGTGCAGCAGTTGTGGACGAACTCCGCGTACCCGTGGTTGTCCTTGATTACCTGTAACATACAGAACAGTGTCTATCAACGCACTTAGCCCTCAAAATCTGCCAAATCTCCAAATCTGGGAGTAGTGCTATGTAGACTACATTACGGTGCAGGCGGTCGATTTACTATGATAGTTCAAGGGTGGTGCCAGAATAGCTTGGCGCCTAGAGGCGCCAAGCTATTCTGGCACCACCCTTGAACGATTATGGTCGCTCTGCAACCTGTATTATGTCATAGTTGAAGATGACATACACCTAGAACAAGAGAATAGTGAAGGACAGCGCCCCTTAGCCCATTCAACACTGACACTCTGCAAAAGGATGTCGCAGAAACGTAAGTCCATTTTTGTGAAAAGCGAGATTGTGATTGCATTAGAATGAAAATATCGCTTTTCACAAAAATGGACTTGCTGTCTTTTTCCTGTACAGGGCAGACACACATCGACCATGATAGGTCAGGCAAACTTGTGGACTGAAATTTCAGTGTTACAGATCTTCGTGGCAGTAATACCTTGCACGTACGTACACGTATTTTGCACAGACCTCAAGAGGAATTGCGTTGAAAACAAATTTAAACAATCAACAAAGAAAGAAACACGTTTTAGAATAAAAAAAGGTTAATATTTCGATCCTGATACTTTATCATTTCGTTTTTGTGATTCTGAAGTGTGTTTCTTCATTTGATGGTATTATCCCAACCCCCCAAACAAACGATAAGAAAAAAGACTATTCTCACCAGAGAAGAACCCAACGGAAAAAGAAACACGCTTACAAAAGACAGTTACAACGCAATTTATTAAAAGTTTTTTCTTCAAAATAAACAAACACACAAGTCTACAATTCAGTCGCTATTTATCTTGTCAACAAAGAAGCTTCTTCGCGGGCAGATAAGTAGCGACTGAATTGTAGACTTGTCTATTTTGAAAAAAAAGGGCGCTGGTCTCCACTATTCTCTAGTTGCAGATGTGTATCATATTCAGCCGTGACATAATACAAGTTTCATAGCGACCATGATAGTTGAAGGGTCGTGCCAGAATAGCTTGGCGCCTCTAGGCGCCAAGCTATTCTGGCATCACCTTCAACTATCAGAGAAAATCGACCTCCTGTACCGAAATATTAATAAATTGTGTTGTAACTGTCTTTTCTAAGTGTGTTTCTTTCTCCGTTGGGTTCTTCTCTGCATTTTACACGCTTAGCAGTCACCTTTGAAGTCTGGAATTTGTATTTCTCACCTGGTTACACACATACTCCTCCCGTGCCGACTGCCCGTAACTGGACCTTTTCACGGCGTCAAAGCGGGAGAGCAGCAACAGCCGTATCAATTTCACTTTGCCGTCAGGACTCAGCTGGCCAAAACAGCCAGGAGGTCCATCCTAGACAGGCAACATTAGAAACATGCATTTCAAACGGCCCAGGCCAATCAAATATCTTTTTCGCTTCAAAAATATGGAAGACTTTGGTTTGAAGACTTCAATGAAGTCTTCAAGAAATATATTAAAATAGAGATAAGAAGGTCTAAATTACAGAATGTGAAAGAGCGAACAAATCTATATATGGACAATGAAGACCAAGAGAAAGGAATGACCACGCAAACATGCAACCTTAACCCCTTCCCCGCCACTGTACGGTATTTTGTGTTTCAGAAATCTTCGTTCATTCAGCGACCGAAAGACACAACCGTCCAATGAACACAAATTGGTCTCAGCAGGAGGCATAGATCTTCATGAGCCCCCGCTGTTGCGGGGGCTCATGAAGATCTATACCTCTTGCTGTTAGGCCCTGCTCAGTTTCTCTTGGGCTAATACTCAATGGACTAAAGGCTGACGCCATTACAGGCACCAACATATTCTGGCACCACCCTTGTACTGTCACTGTCCATTCATCTTCGGGTTTTGTGTGTCGGGATTAATGGGTTACTGACCTGTATGGGTACAACTGCGTCTGTGACCCCTATGGCCAAGATATTCATGGAAAGCACATCGTAGTTGAAACTCAGCATAAGCAGGGTGCGACCGTGGCGGCTGCGTGTTCGGTGCCACAGGTAGGGCTTGAAATAGTTGCCGATGTGCTCGTGGAAAGGCTGATCAAAAACAAAGAAAACACGATGTAAATTTAAGAGTCAGATTCCAGACACAATTTATTGTCTGTGGGCAATAAGCATAAAACGGGTACGAGTATATGACGCGAGCGCTAAAGACTAAACATGCGATAGCTATGAGCAAATGTCGAAGCAACCGAACACATTTTTTGTTGTTGTTGATATAACTCATTACAGGGTCACACTGTCAATTATGTTTTAGATATCTTTTGTTAAACGTTTAGGGCTTAACGTCTTTTGTTCACCACGAAGGTGATTTCAAAGACGGGGGTACCGAAATAGGGTCTGAACAAATTTTGAGCCAAGCTGGATTCGAACCCGGGACCTTTCAGTCGAGAGACGAACACTCTACCAGCGAGCGACCCAGCTGCCCCAGATTTCCTTTGTGGTCTACATCACAGTTCAGAGCGAACATGATGGTTCAAGGGTGGTGTCGGAATAGCTTGGCGCCTAAAGGCGCCAAGCTATTCTGACACCACCCTTGAACTATCGTGGTCGATCCACATCCGGTCGTGGCATGTCAGGGCTTCTGGGTTAAAAGCATAAGCAACATGTAGGTCTGACAACTAACTTTCACGGCCGATCCTTCCCCCTTAGCCGAAACACAGTCTTCCCAGCAGGCCAAAAGCCATTATTAGGTATGTGTAAGTCAGTAGCGAATACGTGATGAGTAAATTGTCTACAATAAAGAAATAATAATAATAATAATAATAATAATAATAATAATAATAATAATAATAATAATAATCATCATCATCATAGTCATAATCATAATCATAATAATAACAAAATCCTCATGTAGTGCGCAGTATCCCTTACAAAAAAGCTCAAATCGCAACACTGACCCC
The DNA here is from genome assembly GCA_036245525.1 of Semisulcospira habei. NCBI lineage: Eukaryota > Metazoa > Mollusca > Gastropoda > Semisulcospiridae > Semisulcospira > Semisulcospira habei. Next base: position 67,570,976 of record BTPG01000005.1, read on the forward strand.
CCCCCCCCCCCCCCACACACACACACACACACACACATACATACAATACACACAAAAATAAATCAAAAAAGAAATATTGCACGATAAAGAAAACAACAACAAACAAACCAAAAACCAAAAACAAAACAAAACAAAACAACCACCCCCCCCAAAAAAAAACCCCACAAACGAACAACAACAACAACAACAACAAACAAACAAAACAACAACAAACAAACACACACACACACACACACACACACACACACACACACACACACACACACACACACACACAAACAAACAATTTGTAAACACTACCCCACACACGCAGTGCAGGAACCACACATCCACAACGCAGAGTACTGGAAAAAGAAATCCATCATACTCACTCTGTATGAATCGTTATTAAATGTAAACTTGATCTTGAAGAGGTTGACGTTCTTCTCGTCCTCCATCTGCTCGATGAAGTGGTGGATGTTCTCCATCGGCCAGATGGTGCAGTTCACGGACACGCCTCCTCCCTGGTCCTCAAGGATGCTGGCGCTCTCAGCTCCTTTCGACGGCGTCGCAATGTCCACGTTAGGCTTGGGCTTTTTCTGAAACGTAAAGAACAAGAGAGGTTTACCCCGCTTCCCTGAATGATAAATGGTCTTAGGTTTATTTAGCTTGCAGTTGGGTGGTATTCACATTTTCTCGCCGCTGAACGGGTTCAAAGAATTGCCCCCCCCCCCCACCCGCTGCACATACAGACAAGACTAACAGTGCTCTCTACCTATCTAACTAAAACAAAACCCACCTGTTTACATACATTTTAATCCGTTCAGTGTCGGCTGACACAGACTGAGTTACTACAGTATTAATAATTTAACACCAAAAAGCCCTAGCTGTCCCAGGAACATGGATTCAAAGTGGTGTCAGCAAGAGGTATAGATCCTCATGAGCCCCCGCAACTGCGGGGGCTCGTGAGGATCTATTCCTCCTGCAGTTGGGTGGAGGTGACATTTTCTAGGCAATGAACGGGTTAAAGTGTGGGCATCTGTAAGCGGAGCGTGGACTTCTTGTAATGTTTATAATGAAAACGAGATAACCCCTGCACTGCCATTGGACGCAGATCGTGTTTTTGAAATTATTGTAAATGTATCGTCAAAGACTCCAAGCCGTTTAAGGAACATGGGTACAAAGTGATTTCAGCAAGAGAAATTTATCCTCATGCGCCCTCCCCCCCCCCCCAAACTGCGGGGACTCATATTGATCAATACCTTGTGCAGTAAATGGGTAGTGTTCAATTTTTCTCTGCAATAAACGGATTAAGAAGAGGAGTCCAAGTGTTGAGATGCTAGATGAAAGAACCCATCCCCTAAGTCGCCGCGCCTCTAGGAACACCAGCAACGTGCCAATCAGGCACTTACTTTGGTCGATGAAAAAATAAACAAAAAACCCCCAAACACATAAAAAAAAACATCCTAGCACACATTTGGAACGAAATAAAACATACAACAAAACCTCCTTTACCTCGTCTACAAGATTGCTGGAATAATTCCCGTCAGTCGCACTTGCGTTGAGAAAATCGACTCCAGCCACTTCCTGTCCCAAGGTCAAAGTCACGACAGCCATCAGCAGGATCAGCGTCAGACATCTTCCACAAATATCCATGGCGACGAAAACGAGATCAGCAGTTTGTGAATACTCGTCTGCTTAGCGGCGATGCCCTCCTCTTCAAGTGACACCGCAATGCGTCAGTTTTCATTGAAATATACAGGTTACTCTGGAATAAAATAAAAGGGTGATTTGAGCCGCACGGCGTGGAGACCATTGAGACAGTAACGTTCCTGTTACACAAGTTGTTAACTCATTCTGCCCGCGACACACCACAGCAAGATATGGCTCGACCATGATTGTTCAAGGGTGGTGGCAGAATAGATTGGCGCCTATAGGCACCAAGCCATTCTGCCACCACCCTTAAACTATCATGGTCGATCTGTGTCCTGAATTGTAATGCAGTCCTCAGAGGATAACTCCCAAAATGTGGGTATTTCGTACCTCGGGCACAATGAGTTAACAACCACCAGTATACAACCACCAGTATACAACCACCAGTAGATCTCTCGTACAGTTTGCGAGAGCACTGTGCAGATAGACCGACACGAGCGGTGCGTCACAATACTATTCTGTTCAAAAGAGATGCTAATAAGCATCTCATCTGAACAGCAGTGCATTTTTAACCGTTGCATCTCTATATCCAATCAATGAGAAATGGGAAGTGGTGATTAGCAAACCATGTCTTGGTTTTTTGAGACATTTGACCTGTGAAGGCATAAGACAGTAAGTCTATTTTTTTTGTGAAAAGCGAGATTTTTTAATTGAACAGTTTTAACTCATTCGAGACGTGCCGCGACTGGAAACGCGGCTTTAGCTTGCTTTTCAGCAAAATGGACTTAACCCATTCAGACCTGACGCACTACAGCAGGAGATGGGTCGACCATGATAATTCAAGGGCAGTGCCAGATTAGCTTGGCGCCAACAGGCGCCAAGCTAATATGGCACTGCCCTTGAATTATCATGTCGGCGCCAAGCCAATCTGGCACTGCCCTTGAATTATCATGGTCGATCTATCTCCTGCTACAGGTGCACAGTCGTTAGATGGTCGCCTCCAAAATTTGGGAAATACGTGCGCCGGGCTGAATGAGTTAATGCTTTTCTACAAGCACAGAGTTCTGGGGGCAGGGCACTGCCTAGCAGGCTGTACTGCGCAAAACTGAAGACAATGCTACATCACGCTAACTTATCCACGCGGGCCAGCTGAGACTGACATCGGCCTGAGGACCTGTTGCTTAGCTACATGTAGGTCGTAATGATAAACTTAAAGTGCGATGCAGCCCTGCACCATCCCAACTAAACAGGACAGCTAGCATCCGCACGCGTGGTTTTAAGGCTCAGTCCAGACTCGATGACATGACGGTTCATTTATTTTCGCCTCCGCATCTGTCCCATCAAACAGCCCGTCCTTACGGCGGCGTGATCCCAAGTGTTGAATCAGCCAAGGTGGTAACTTACCTCGTCATGTAGCTCAGTTGACACAGCTAAAGACCTGTCACTTTTACACTGCCGCGATATTAATGCCACTTCCAGCAGCGCCAGTCGTTGTGGGTGATGGGTCCCCAGTGCGCAATGGGTCATCGGGCCGACGTAAGTCCGCAGACGGCCCGCGCACTTTCGTGCGCGGGCCGACTGCGGCCGACGTCGGCCAGGTAGCCTTTGTTTACTGAGTCCATGTTGATAAACGGAGTCAGAGAGAGGTGTCTAATAAGTATAGAATTAGTCAAGTTCGTTACTTATTACTTATGTAGTGATGTTTGAGAGTTGACTCAGGTGAAGACCTGCCAGCCAGTCATGCCCGCCCCCCGCCCCTTTCCCCCCCTATCCCCCCTCTCATGCCCCCCGCCCCCCCCCCCTGCACCACCCCCGCCCCTGGTGTTTGAGTTTCGGCTAGTGAAAAAATATGTTATGAAAGCTGCATCTTCTGTCTCCATCGCCTGTATCCATCGTAAAACGGTAATGTTATTATCTTGAGTTCGTGATTAGTGAACTGCAAAAAGGAATCGTGATTCTGTTATTGTACCCCCCCTCCCCCTCCACGCTCGCCCCCGCCCCCCTTGTCACCATTTTGGGATACTGAGATGAAATGGCAGCAGCCAACACGGACTCGTGAGGATCTACCTTTCGCTTGCTGGACGGTGTTTTTGTAGTCAGAGGATACTCCAATAAAGTGAAGTGGGCTGAAGTGGGCTAACTGTGAGTTTAAACACTGGCTGTTACAGGAACGATTGATGGCTCCTTGGATAATAGACTTAATCTTATGGTCGTAAGGTGTGACTTGTCGAGTAAACACAACTTTGGCATGCTTTGATAATGTGTGGTCTGGATTTGCACAAGTGTAGGCGATCTCTCTCTCCCTCTCTCTCTCTCTCTCTCTCTCTCTTTCTCGCTGTCTCTTTGTATTTGTGTGTGTGTGTGTGTGTGTGTGTATGTTTGTGTGTGTGTGTTTGTGTTTGTGTGTGTGTTTCTGTGTGTGAATGTGTGTGTGTGTGTGTGTGTGTGTGTGTGTGTGTGTGTGTGTGTGTGTGTGTGTGTGTGTTGTTAGTACGACGTATGTTTGTCACATAAAGCTGGAGCCCTAACCCTGTGGCTGTCGGTAGTGGTTTTGTCGCGATCGCGATTGCCACTCCTCCAGGTTAAGGCAGGAATCATTGCGACAAAAACCACTACCGACAGCCAAGCAGTTAAATAAAACAACAACAACAACAAAAAAAAAAAACAACGTTCAGGGCCGGGTCCATGGGGGGTGGGGGGTGGGGGGTTGGGTGGGTGGGTGTGCCTTGGTACTACAGCACCCCCCTCCCTCGGCTGGCATCAAACTATAAATAAGTGTGTTTAAAATTGAGTTGTAACGCTTGTGTTTCAGTGCCGTACGTAACACCAGTTAGAAACTTTCAGTACGTCAGAAGAACAGTTTCGGTTGTGGTATTTTGATATATACTAGACCCTGGCAATAGAAAAAAAATTGAGCACCCCCTCCCCCCACCCTTTGAAAACTGATTGATCCGGCGCTGACGTTTGTGGCTAAACACAAAATACAGCGGAGGGGAAGCTTATGGCTTTGAAAAATGCACACAAACCAAGGGGAATTACTCAGCGCTGGATAGACAAACAGTTAGATCCCCTGCCCCCGCCTATCAGGCACCCAATCGCCAGCCCACAGAGAAATACGCAGGCGTAGACCAAGACGATCATCTGCATTGAAAAATGCAAATACAGTGTGCACTAGTGTGCGAGCACTTAAAGTGTTTCCCACGCAACTAGTTTTTACACATGGAATGGTCATGACCTGAATTCTCCATTTCTTTACATCTGTCAACTGTGGGCGGGAATGATTTTTTTTCCCACATAAAGGACCCAGGTTCTCAACCCTGGCTGGAGTTATAAAAATTCACGAATTAATGAGTCGCGCTAAATGGATCGACCAAATGTAAACAATTCACGTACGCGGCGCAGGTGAGGTAAAAACAAATATTACAGGCACACTGCCCTTGTAAGGTAAAGGTAGCAATCCATTTTTGTTGTTGTTTTGAAAAGGGAGATTTTCATTATAATACATTGAAAATCTCGCTTTGCACAAAAGTAGACTTGCTATATTGGCCACCCGTGTTCCTCACAGCCCTCTCGAACAAAGTGCCGTGATAATCTGACACTACCTTTCAGCTATCGATAATAACGGTCCATTGGGAAGAGCAATTGATCTCCAAGCTAACCCTTAACCCATTCAGCCCTGACGAACTACAGCAGGAGATGGATCGACCATGATAATTCAAGGGTAGTGCCAGGTTAGCTTCGCGCCTGTCGGCGCCAAGCTAATCTGGCACTGTCCTTGAATTATCATGGTCGATCCATCTCCTGCAATTGGTGCATAGTCATTAGATGACGCCTCCAAAATTTGGGAAATACGGCGGCCGTCGGGCTGAATGAGTTAAATGTTTCTTGTCGATCCATCTCCCGCTGTAGTGTGTCGGTGCTGAATGAGTCAGATTTTCGGGACAGGTCCACGGGCTACTTGAAATGGGGGCCGGAACTATCCAGTTTTGCAGTATTTTGCGCCTGTTCCGGACTATAATATGTGCAGTCGTCAGCGTAATCCCAGATGACAGGTCAATCTGAAAGACAGCTGGAGCCGATCTCTGTCAAACGGCTCAGGGTTTCACGAGCACCTTTCGACTGCAATTTATCATACCTCAGACAGATGTCTCCGATCACTATAGTGTGTAAGCGGGAAATAAGTAGCAATAACTGAACTGACTGAGAAGAGCTGGTTGGTGCACTAAGAGTCTGAAAACTATTGTCGTAGAAATCTAACTAAAATGACACCCTCCGTCTGAGGAACAACTGAAGCAACTACAATCAGCAAGAGGCGTAGATTCTCATGAGCCCCTGCATTCGCAGGGGCTCATGAGAATCTAAGCCTCTTGCAGAACGGAAAGGCTTTGCAAACAGGGATGTATAAAAATCTAAGCATCATCAAAATGGAAATTCAAAGCTGGCTACAGGGTGTCTGTGACACTCCGTGCCTCTGGAAGATGAAATGGGACACGTAGGGTCATGCGGACGTAGGGGGCCTCACCTCATGCAGATTGAAGCGATAGGCCGATGAATAGACTATAACGCACGTGGAACTGAAGTTTTGACATTCGCACCGCACGACATGACACTATAGTCACACAAAATCAAATACCCTGCTTCCTGTGCTTTCTTTCTTGTGAATGTTTGCTTTCAAGGCTCTATGACGTAGGAGGAACTATGCACAAAACGCCCTCCTCCTCCAGTTGCAGGGGAAACCCCGACCCGGCACCTGCTGAGCGTGTCGAATTTGGGTACACTTCGGATATGATAAAACGCCAGGGAACCAAATTAGTGGTTATATATATATATATATATATATATATATATATATATATATATATATATATATATATATATATATATATATATATATATATATATATATATATATCCGAAGTTTGTTAATAATGAAGTAAATTACCCCAGAAAAGTGTGACGGACCAGGCAGCAGGGAAAGCATTTTAATACCCTATTTTGTAATGTTCGACCTTATAAAAAGCAAAATAGACTGTAGTAAACTTCGGATATAACTGTGACAAAGCGCGAGGCCCGGGACTTAAATCTGCTTGTTGTCAAGTCCGCAGTTGGTTAACCCATTCAGCCCTGACGCACTACAGCAGGAGATGGATCGACCATGGTAATTCAAGGGTAGTGCTAGATTAGCTTGGCGCCTGTCGGCGCCAAGCTAATCTGGCACTGCCCTTGAATTATCATGGTCGATCCATCTCCTGCAACCGGTGCATAGTCGTTAGATGACGCCTCCAAATTTTGGGAAGACGTGCGCCGGGCTGAAAGAGTTACATGTGCGAATTACCACAGAAAATTTGTGGTCGGGATCTCTAAGGTGTTCTACTGTACGACTTTTGTTATATCTGACCTTGTTATTAAGCGGAGTAGACTGTAGTAGAACTTTGGATGTAACGAAGCGCGAGGGGACCTACATTTGTTTGTTGTTAAATCCTAAGTGTGCTAAAAGAGATGTGAATTGCCACAGAAAAGGTACAGTCGGGATCTCTGGTGTTAAAACTATGATACGACTGTTGGTTTATCCGATCTAGTTACTAGCGAAGTTCACTGTGAACGACATCTGGGATGGTGGGAGAGAGAGAGAGAGAGAGAGAGAGAGAGAGAGAGAGAGAGAGAGAGAGAGAGAGAGAGAGAGAGAGGAGAGAGAGAGAGAGAGAGAGAGAGAGAGAGAGAGAGACAGAGAGAGAGAGAGAGAGTGAGAGAGAGAGAGAGAGAGAGAGAGAGAGAGAGAGAGAGAGAGACATAGAGAGAGAGAGAGAGAGAGAGAGAGAGAGAGAGAGAGAGAGAGAGAGAGAGAGAGAGAGAGAGAGAGAGAGAGAGAGAGAGAGAGAGAGAGAGAGAGAGAGAGAGAGAGAGAGATGAAATGAAACTTTATTTCTCAACGGATGAAGTAATTAGCACTACGTGTGCCATTTTTCATACTTGCCGTTGCTACTCTACAGAGAGAGAGAGAGAGAGAGAGAGAGAGAGAGAGAGAGAGAGAGAGAGAGAGAGAGAGAGAGAGAGAGAGAGAGAGAGAGAGAGAGAGAGAGAGAGAGAGAGAGAGAGAGAGAGAGAGAGAGAAATGAAATGAAATGAAATGAAATGAAATGAAACTTTATTTCTCAACGGATAAAGTAATTAGCACGTGTGCCATTTTTCATACTTGCCGTTGCTACTCTACAAACACAGGATAATAATTGTAATACTAATAGTACCAAATTACACAATGAAAAATTAGAAAACATTAAACATGAAGGGACATTAAACAAAATTCATTCATTCATTCGGTCATACAAAAAACAAACGAAAAATAAAAAGTACACGCAACGCGCGCACACTGACACATACACGCTCGCGCGCACACACAGACACGCGCTAATGATAACTTGACCTATATACGAAGCAAATCATTTGGATCATAGTGAAAATTCACTTCAGACAGCAAAATTATTTGGATTATAATAGAAAGTTGAATTATGTAATTAGGCGATTATTATTAGTATGCACAAACCATACGGCAGCATGCACTGATTATACGATAAGCACATGTTTGATACGAATACTTGTGGTAGATTATGTATCAGCAGACAAGTACTTGAGGAGGCATTCCTTGAAAGAGGAGAGGGAGCTAGCGTGTGTTATACATGTTGGCAGTGTGTTCCAGAAAGATGCGCCTGAGAAAGATACACTGGTTTTAAATAGATCTATCCTGGGGCGAGGTGTAATAAAGTTTCGTCTTGAAGTAGAATAACCTGAACTTGCCTTGGTAAAGAGCTTACAAAGATATTTTGGGTGAATCTCATTCCAGATTTTATACATAACCACACCCTTGTTTAAGAGGTGATGCTTGCTAAGAGGTAGCATTTTCAGTTTTTCAAGTCTTTCATCAGTTGTTAGGGCTGAATCAGGCAGGATATGTTTCGCTGCTCTCCGATGCAGGGAGTTAAGCCTCTTTAAGTGTATGTCACCGCTGCCATCCCATATCGTGGACGCATAATCGATGTGGGATTTGACATGCGCATTGTAAAATAACTTGCGGGCATCAACATCGATAAAGTACTTCAACTTTGAAAGCATAAAAACATTTCTAGCAACAGTTTTACATACAGCATTTATGTGTGATTGCCACTTCATCTGGTCATCAACAATTACACCAAGTAATCGGTGTTCCGTGACCTGATTAACGATGTCATTATGGATAGTCAGGCTGCGTGTAAGTGGCTTGAGCTGGTGCTTCTGACGGGTTGCTATCGTCATGCATTCCGTTTTGGAAGGATTTAAAATCATTTCATTGTTTGCGCACCAAGTGGAAATTTCGCTCAAACCCTGCTGCAAACGGCCATTTAAAGAATCAATACTCTTGTCCGGGGTGTGAATTGTGGCGTCATCAGCGAATAAATCACATGAAATTTTGTCGCTAGTCAAATGTAGCGGTAGGTCATTTATAAAGAGGCAAAACAGAAGAGGCCCTAGGACTGAACCCTGGGGAACTCCCGCTTGAGGAGTATGATCCATTGACCATGACGCGCTGCTGTCTGTCGCTAAGATATGAGGCAAAAAGTAGAGTTGTGCCATGGTGGTAAAGAGATTTCTGGCTGTAGTTAATTGAGGAAGAAATGCATTTATTGCCAAACGAACTACCGAAGTACACATTTAGCTTGGAAAGTAGAAGTTTATGGTCCACAAGATCAAAGGCTTTTCGTAAGTCAATAAATACAGCGCCGGTAAATTCGCCCTGATTTATTGAGCGTAGCCACACATCAGTTAGACGTGCTAGGGCCGTGTGACAGCTGTGCTTTGGTCTGAATCCCGACTGAAGGGGGTGGATTAATGTATGATTTTCTAAATATTCCAAGAGATGTTTATGGATATGCCGTTCAAGTGGTTTACTAAGGATGGACAATAGTGAGATGGGGCGATAGTTATTAACATCAGTCATATCTCTTGTTTTCGGGAGGGGTATAACCTTGGCTTTTTTTAAGTTCTTTTGGGAAAATATTCGTTTGAATGCACAAATTATAAATATAGGTTATTGTTTCAATAACATAAGGAATAGCTAATTTAAGTATTTTGGGGCTGATTTCATCTGGCACGGACGATTTCTTATTCTTCATTGAACTAATTGTCCTACCGACTTCGTGCACTGCCAGTGGTGGAATCACGAAAGGATCAGATCCTGCAGTTCGCGTTCTACAAAAGTCAACTAGTCTGTCTGAGCAAGAGTAGGGCTGAGAACTTGCTTCTGAAGGGACAAGAGACTCGGCAACTGAGAGGAAATGGTCGTTAAACATGTCTGCAGTCAGATCAGAAGGGAGAGAGAGAGAGAGAGAGAGAGAGAGAGAGAGAGAGAGAGGAGAGAGAGAGGAGAGAGAGAGAGAGAGAGAGAGAGAGAGAGAGAGAGAGAGAGAGAGAGAGAGAGAGAGAGAGAGAGAGAGAAGAGAGGGGAGGGGAGGGGGAGGGGAGGGCGGGGGAGGGGGGGGGGGGGAGAACTGGAGGCGAAACTGGGTACGAGTCTCTCACTCTTGTACCTGACCTAAGTTTACATTCTTGTGAACCAAACAGACTGAATATGATCTGTTGTCGCCAGCAAGGAGCACAGGTCGCTACGAGTCCCCAGAGGTTAGCGTGTACACTCTTGAAGACACCATCGCACGGGAGATGGAATGGCCATGATCGTTCAAGGGTAGTGACAGATTAGCTTGGCGCCTTCAGGCGCCAAGCTAATCTGTCACTACCTTTGAACGATCATGGCCATTCCATCTCCCACAGCCCGCGGTTCACATTTCTAATACTCCCGAATGTGCGTGTCGTTATTCGGTGTGAATGCGTGTAAAGGGGTCCCGGCTTGACCATCTACTCTCCTTGAAGATGAAAAGGTGTACAGTGGACCTTTGCGTCTGGGAAATACAGATGTTGATAACCCTGACCCTAACTAGAAAGAAGCTTAGATTCTCATGGGCACTGCACACTTTGCACGCCTTTTGTAGAGCAACGCTATCCCCCCCCCGCCCTGATTTGGGTGTACGGACACTTGAAAAAATGTCTGAATGGGGATTGTCAGTAGCAACGCTTTTGCACCGGCTAGGAATTTGAGGACTTAGGTCGCGCGGAACCAGAGTCTTCTGTTTTCGGGACAGTAGGACAGACCCCAACAATAGAATATAGTTGAACACACCCAAACTGCAGGTACTGGCACACTTTCAAGGTGGGACACGCAAAGCTCACGGGGGAGAGTAGAAGCATTGTAATTTGATTACTGTATTCCTATGGTGGTTTTTTTTTTCTGTGGGAAAAACCTGATATGAAAAAAAGTCTAATCCCGGGTAGGAGTGTATAATCAGAGTGCTCATTCCGTTGCACACAAGAAAACACCCGTTCAATCTGATCTGTGTGAGTGTGTATGGCGGAGGCGGTATTATCTCCGTTGAACTGTTTGCCAGCACTAAATGACATGATTTATAGCGGTTGAAACTTATTTTTTGCAGTACATTATGACATATCCAGAAACGCTAACCCCTTAACTGCCGGGGCAAGGCGAGTTCTACGTAATTGCAAGAGACATAAACCCATGTTTCATGTCTCTTGTTAGTCCTGGGTTCTTTATACCTAATTTTGGTCCCATTTCATGTGTGTCCTTCGCGCGAAGGTCGGTCTGTGTGCAGTGGTTTCAGATGCGCAGTCCGTGATCATTGGCATCGAAGGAATATGTTATTGCATTCCAGACCAAAAAGGTGACTGCCAAGCGTGTAATATGCAAAGAAGTACCCAACGGAGAAAGAAACACGCTTAGAAAAGACGGGTACAACACAATTTCTTAATATTTCGGGTAAATACCCTTTGTCAAAATATACAAACAAACAGAGAGATTACCGCTACTTATCTTCATTGGCAGAAGGAATGTGGCAACTCTTATTGCATGTTATTGCATATTTGAGCAAATGTTTCGGACTTCATATCTCTGAAAGCGTTTACTCTTTATTTTGTCAAACTTAACCCCCTGGCTGTCGGCAGCAGTTTTTGTCGCTATGATTCCTGTACACATCATCGCGACAAAAACCGCTATCGACAGCGAAAGGCGTGAAACTCATCTGCCAAAGCTGCATGGCCACAAAGCACTGGAGTAGATGCAAACATTCTGTTGAGTTGAACGTGTTGGCCAGTTAATGTTTGTTATTATCAACTACTTCGAACAGAGAAGTATACTTTAAATGTGTGCTAGTCGATCTAGGCAAAACGACGGACTTGTTCAGATAGCATGTCCGTTATAAGGTAAATTAAAGTGGCACAGTCGCAGTGGGTCCGAATTGATCAGTGTTCAGGTTGTACTCCATAGGTAATAACTGTCCCTGGCCTCCATAACCCGCCCGCTACGGCCGTCCATTATCACGCCGGTGCCGTGGACGTTTAAACTCCGAACCAACAACAACATGCGTGCTAGTCTATGATTTTCGGCCTTACGGTTTGCAGCCCTAAGGTCCAGAATCACAGACAACCACATCATACACAAAATAAAAATGCGGTTTTGAATACATATCTTTATCCAACAAGTTAAAATACAACAACAAAAAAAAAAAAAAACGAAACGCGTCTTAGAGATTGTTTGAGTAGTTAGTTTTGGCCAACAAGTGTTAGGCACAGTTGACGTGCACAAGTTTTGTTTCTGTTGTGTGTGTGCGCAGTTTGTTTCAAAAATTTATAAAACAGTGGCGTACGAAGATTTTCGGAGGAGGTGTGACCCAACCTCCCAACCGCAACAAAGGCAAGGAAGGGGTGCGGGACAAAAACACGAGAGAGGTTACGTTTGAGACGAACGATTCGCAAAAACGAAGGACAGCGAAGTCGCGGCGGATAACCAGATTCTACTATAAGCTGACACTCCAAACATCTCTAAGAGGAATAGATCCTCATGAGCCCGGAGGGCTCATGAGGATCTATGCCTCTTGGAGATGGAGATGTTTGGAGCGTTGTCTATGCTTATAGCAGAATTTGTTTCATCTGTCGTGATTTCACTCTCGTTCTTTGTTGGGAATCATTCGTTGCAAACAAAACCTCGAGATCACTATTATGCAGAGTTGTTCTCCAGTGGATACCAGCCCACTGTGGGGTACCATGAAATGAAAGGGCAGACGAGCTGGCGAAAGAAGGAGCCACAAAAGATCAACAAGAAAACAGCGTCATACAGCTATAGCGAGCAAAAGACAATCATCAAGGCATTGATGAGGCCGAGGTCAAACAGAGACGACTACCACACAATGACCAGAGAGCAGCAAGTCGTCCTGATCAGACTGCATACCGGCCACAACAGACTGAACGCTCACATGAACAGAAAGCTCAAGCCTGCACCTGTGGTCAGGAAGACCAAACAGCGGAACACATTCTCCAGAGATGCCCGCTACTGGACGATGAAAGAAAAGAAGTGTGGCCGTCGCCAACTCCACTGCAGACCAAACTCTACGGCAGTCGAGAAGACCTGGAGAAAACGACGTCATTCATCGCCGGTGCTGGACTGACCGTATAGCCCACTGCGAACGACAAGAAGAAGAAGAAGACTATTATGTGACTTTTGATATTTGCCTAGGAAGACGTCTTGGCTGACATGACTAACGTAAAAATCACAATTCCGCATCATTATTATTTTGTCTGTTTTTGATAGAAAAAAAAATAATGCTTTTATTTACTTCTGTGTTTAAAACGAGAGCTCCAGACAGCAGCTTACAGTTTGCCCCAGAGGAGGTATGGCCCAAGTCCACTATTGCTCTGCGCATGATATGGCATATATAGCCTTTAGCCATACGCCCATTATGATTTCGACTACAACGTCACACTATGGCAACGCCATGCATACCTCCCTACCCTCCCTCCCTCCGCCCCCCTCCCTCCCCCCTCCCTCAGTCCTACGCCGTTGTAAAAGCAAGACATATTTTTTATGTATACACTCTTCAGCAGCGTGTGGGCCGAAAACCAAAATTTAAAAGATTAAACCATTAACCCATTCAGCCCTGACGCACTACAGCAGGAGATGGGTCGACCATGATAATTCAAGGGTAGTGCCAGATTAGCTTGGCGCCTGTCGGCGCCAAGCTAATCTGGCACTGCCCTTGTATTATTATGGTCGATCCATCTCCTGCAAATGGTATATAGTCATCAGATGACGCCTCCAAAATTTGGGAAATACGGCCGTCGGGCTGAATGAGTTAAGCAAACCTGTCGGAGACACACTCACGATAACTGAAACTTCAGTGGGACAACTTATGCACACAGTAGAAGACAGCATGCCCTCCATAGATCAAATATCCGCTTTGACATTTGAAGGTTTGTGAAGTTGGACCTTATGGCTTCAAACCGAAAAGTCCAAAATCACATACCATCGCACGAGGGACCTTTGAGAGCTTCTCACTCGGATTACATGTAGTTTCATGAGTACAGTTTTCATACTGAATACATTTACATAAACTAGACCATTTAGCCCGGACGCATCGCTATGAATATGGATCAAGGGTGGTGCCAGAATAGCTTGGCGCCTTTAGGCGTCAAGCTATTATGGCACCACCCTTAAACTGTAATGAATTTGTCTCCAAAACCGTGTAGCCACCAGGAGACAATTACCAAAGTTTGAAATTTCGATTCTTTCGTTCAAAGTAATAATATTGATATATACAAAGAGCAAAGTTTCGCTAATGACAGCACAACTCTTGATCTAACCTTGTGTCAAAAAAAAAAAAAAAAAAAAAAATTGAAATGCCCAAAAATAAGTTTTATCTAATGATGCTTCTACTGATACTCATCTAACCTTCTAACTGACACACCCATGCCCACCCAAATTCGTTTGTTAGCTGTCCTACCTCGAGCCCTCAAAGCCCCGCTATCAAATAACCTCAAAAGCCCACTATAAAATACCCAATAATTCGTGCATATTATAACTATTGTTGGCAATAACAATGTGGATTTGAGGATGAAAAGTGGGACCACCGGCTTTTGACATTTTTTAGGCCAAGAACTGTGACCATGCCGGCCTAAAAAATCCAGACTGTTGTGATGCAAAATGTGTGCTGATCTGTGATTTTGGACCTTACGGCTTTCCGCCGTAAGGTCCATAATCAAAGACCAGCACATATGTAGGCCAATAGGACCGCGGGTGGAGGATTTTCGCTGAGAAGAAATGCACAAGACACAACCTTGTCTGCAGGTAAAACGATACTATACTACTACTCGTACTATAAAGCCTATTCGTAGCTTTAAACAACTAACATCACTTTACACTTCCTTCCCCTGACGATGTTGACTATAACTAAACGTGGAAAGCAAGAGGTGTAGATCCTCATGAGCCCTAGCATGCCTACGAGGGCTCATGAGGATTTATGCCTCTTGCAGAAGGATAATTTAACGCTGGAGACTACTTAGGCGTGCCATCAGGGCGTCGGAGGGAATCATCTTTGTCAAAGGCTAATAGCTCGACAAAAATCACGTGCCGGGGTATATTGAGTCATATTTTGCCATGAAGCGTGCTATTGTACAAAAAGTCCATGCAAATCATGCTGAGCCATGGAGGAGTGGGAGGTGCGTTGTAATGGAAAGAATTTTTTTAATTCAAAAGACTGCCTCGGGGCATGCTGCGTCAGTAAAAGACTGACAGAACATCTTTCACAATCTGTGTGTGAATAACGCCGTAATTTCAGCGCAGATGTTCCTCGTTGGAGCCAACTTGAATGCATTTAGCGTTGCGTCGGGCTATGCTACTAACCCTGCAGAAATAGTGTTTTAGCATTCCCGAAGAAAAACTGAAACATGACGTGGTAAGCGTGGTCCCGACCCTAGTCAAACAACGCGCAATGTAACCCACGGGTGTCTGCCAATAATTATGCGGATTTAATCAGACACGCGGATTTAATCAGGCACAAGGGAAATAATCCTGTTGTTTAACCCTGTACTATTTAAAGTAACACGAGCAACAACATCGTCACAAATCTTTGCCATATTCCAGTTTACGCCCGTCGCCAAGTCACGCAATGAGAGTGAGTGTCTAATCAGACAATAATTACAGATCAAAAAGAGGGCGTACACAGGCTGGGCATCAGCTGCCAATTTGTATTTATGTATTTATTTATTTATTTTTTTTATTTATGTATTATTATTATTATTATTATTATATAATTATTCATGTATTTATTTATTTATTTTATTTTTTTGGTTTGAGGTCGGACGGGGGGGGGGGGGGGGGGGGGGGGGGGGTTGGGGGGGGGGGGGAAATCTCATGACACCATTTACCATATTTCCGTGGAAAGGATCTAACCCGGGAATCAAAAGTGGTTAGACACACTCACTGAGTAGCAATAGCCGGAGTAACAACGGGCTATAATGTCTGTCGGCGTCTTGGAGAACCTAGATCGACTTCTGGTAGCAACGTTCTTGGTAACCTGTACCGTTTGCGGGAGTACTTCTCAAATAGGCTCACTCGGGGAGTACGCCGCAAGTATACTTCTATTCAAATGAGATGCGGAGCATCTCATTTGAATAGAAGTACATGTGGTTCTACTCCAATGAGATGCTATGTTCAGCTCAGTTCAGTTCAATCAAGATGGACATCTCATCTGACTAGAAGTGTACGGCTTGTAGCGTACTGCCCGATTGGGTCTATCCGCTGGGGAGTACTCCCGCAGAAACGGTACAGGTTACCATGAACGTTGCCACCAGAAGTCGACCTGGGTTCTCCAAGATGCCGACAGACATTATACCCCGTTGTTAGTCGGGCTATTGGAACTGAGTGTGTCAAACCACTTCAGATTTCCGGGTCAGATCCTTTCAACGGAAAATAACGACTTGGTGTATTTCCATTTTATTTATTTTTAGCGTGCTCTAATATTGCGCATTTACGTCCCTTATGAATAGCACAATGGCCAAGGATTAAGAGCTAACCATCATACACATGTAAGCTGGTTTGTGATTTTGGACCTTACGACCTCGGGTCGAAAAGTCCAAAATCACAGATCAGCACATGGAGTATAAGTCTCCCAGGTCGCATTTTAAATGACAAAAACCGCATTTTACGCCGCCAACCACAGCCAACCAGTTGCCATTCATTTTTGTATGAAGGGGCAACACACACACACACACACACACACACACACACACACACACACACACACACACACACACACACACACACACACACACACACACACACACACACACACACACACACACACTATAAGCTATATAAAAAAAACCCACCAAACACACACACAATGCAGGAGCGAAGCGCAGACTGACTTTAATAAAACAACGAGCGTTGCAAGCCGCCCAAAATAAGCAATACAAAGTGTACAAACGTCAAGTGCTAACTGACATTCATCTAATAAATGACGGAGGCTATTGTATGGAGCAAACCTTTATATTAAAATCGCTACATACGCTACAGTTCTGCTCAATAACTTCTACCGACTGAATGATCAGGATCCGCAGTTAACCCCTTGACTGCCAGTGGACGCGGATTTTGCGTCTGAAACCACTGCACGCTGACCGACATTCGCGTGAAGAACACCAATGAAATGGGACCAAATGTAGGCACAAAAAACACAGGACTAACAAGAGACATAATATTAAGTCCTCATGTGCCTCCGCGACTGCGTGGGCACATGAGGATTTATGTCTCTTGCAGATGGCTTTGTTAAAGGTTATTAGTAATGCAGAAAGATCGCAAGGAAGTGTTTTTCTTTATTTTTTATTTTATTTTAAAGAATTGTTAGTAATACTGACGCTTTCTGACCCCTTTTAATTTTTTTTAAAAAAAGAATATATTATTTCAACAAACTTAGATAACTGCAGTTATACTTACAATTGTACTCTGCCACTCAGTCCGATTCGTTAACTAACTCTAACGGGGGTCTCTCTTTTCTCTCACTTCTCATTTTTCTCTGTGTACTGGTCATGGTCTGGGGTCGGGATCGACTGTGGCGTCAGACGCGCTGGCGGTATCAGGGTATACTTGCCTCATTACACCCATTTGCCCAGATGCCGAGAGGTACAGATTAGTATCTGGAGTACCCTGAGCCCAAAAGGTCCTCGGGCCGAGGTTGGCTGCCGTTGGCCCGCGCACGACCGTGCGCGGGCCAGCGGCAGCTAACTTCGGCCCGATTGTTTCCTGTGTCCTGGGTAGTGTTGGATTTCGCAGAGAAAAATTGGCGTCCGTTTAAGCACACGTATCCCGTTTCGAAAAGCCCAGACTCTGCATAATCGAGAGATAAACAAAAATATTTCCCACCTGTATAAGGTAGCAACTTAAAGACTAACGTCAAACGGTTGTCTGCGCTACGGTAAGATGAGCTGACATTATGATGCCGATTACAATATACGTTATTGGTTGCAAGGGTTTGCTACACGGACCCTTGTAGGCCTGAGGGAGGTGAAAGGAACCATTGTACCCCGAAGGCCAAAGGCCTGAAGGGTACAATGGTTTCTTTCACCTCCCGAAGGCCTACAAGGGTCCGTGCAGCAAACCCCTGCAACCAATAACGCATTTGTTTTCATTCCTCCACTATTTTCGTAACTGAAATAAATCAAGAAGCCATCTTCCGAACTGGATCATGCCAGATACGACTGACGTCAAAGAAATATACATTTATACATAATAGACTTATGACGTAATTTAAAAAAAATTAATGACTTTGCCGTCTCCAGTACTGAGTGTGCTTGTTGTTTAGAACAAACACTAAGTAACCTTTTACTTTAAAACGTTTTGGTGATCTTTTATAGAACAAAACTCGCATCCAAGATGCGTCACAAAGAGGGCTACAAAAAGTCCGCCATTTGTCGCTACAAGGGTTTTTGTATCACGGTCACATGGTACGGTTTGCGCTAAGTACTGGTCGTGTTACAGACAACACAATAAGAAAAGAGAGGATTTTTTTTATGGAATAAATCATGTCACTTTTATGGCGTATATGCCGGTAGAGCGAATGCAAACTTCTTCAGTTTCGGTGTTACCTTGTGCATGTCTTAATTGAATATACACACGCACTGTGACGCCAAAGACATGACACAAAGAAAACAGTGAATTTTTGCCCTGACTATCGAAAAATCAGAACCTTAGCCGGATATTTGTTTTTTGTTAGCTCTTGATGTAACAAACAGCCCATAACAACCCGTTAATACAGCGGTAATAGTGCTTCATGAGGATCAGCAGGAAGCATAAATCCACAAAGGTCTCTGTAGGCTGCGGAGACTCATGAGGATCTATGAGTGTTTCAGTTGCAGAGGGCATGCATGGGTTCGCTTTTGCACAGACTTGACATAGTCACAGGACCAGGAGAAGCATGTATAACAACAATTACATCCCCTGAACTGCAGCTCTTACCTCTGAAATAAATAGCAATTATTTCAGACGTAAGAGATGGTACTTAACTCGTATGCGTTTCCTGGTCCTGTGGCCTAGTCGAGTATCTCTTCTGGTGAATGTCCTCACGGTAAGAGCCTGCGATATATAAATCACAGTTATACCCTTTCTCTGTCGAAGCGTGGCACCCATCAGCCAAGCGCAAGATGCATAGATCCTCATGAGCCCCCACATCTTCGGGGGCTCATGAGGATCTTTGCCCCTTGCTAGCGTCATTCATACCTTTGTTTCTCAATCCGTCTGGTTGGTAAGCGTTCAGACTGTGGTTGTTTCAGGGGTTAAACTTACGACACTGTTGGTTAAGGGGTTAATTGCTCAGAAGCACGCAAATATATCCTTCTTAGATCTACGTAAGCTAAAAACCACCTACACGCTGCAATATCTGCACCTCACTTTGCCAAGTTTGCACAGCCGAGTGGGTCTCGCTGGGCCTTCTCTTTTCATTTTTTTTTTCTGCTTTCGAGTACACAATTGTCGAACACTTTCAACGTGCAAGAGGCATACATCCTCACGAGTCCCTGAGGACTGCAGTCTGCAGGCGCTCATGATGATCTGTGCCTCGTTCACGCAATGATCATGCAGATTTATGTGTCATTCAGAGGAGGTCAGTTAGTATTCACAGCTTTCCGTTCCTCACTTTGAAGAGATATACAGCTGTGTCTAGATCTCCCCGTGAGATGGCCTTCGTTGCCTGCTCGGCGTTAAACCCAAATAACTAACCGTGTCTAGATCTAAGCACCCGAGTAGCTTAGTCAAACCCTGCAACAGACACAGATCCTCATGACCCCTGCAGCCTGACGGCTGCAGGGCTCATGAGGATCTATGTCTCTTCATCGCAATGACCAGGTCTACGTATTTGTATTATTCTCAGACGCAGGAGGTCATTGAGTGTTCAGCCAACTGTTACAATTGGCCGGCCGCGTTCCTTATCTACTTAGGGTATATAGACTTCGAAGCGCCTGTGCAGACTACAGACGCTTGAGTTTCTCGCGTGAGGATCTATGTCTCTTGTTGATAAGAGCTTACTATACAATATTTTTTTTTAAATATCTGATCTTTAGGCGTACGAGGTCATTTGAAATTTCAGCGAAGTGTCGAGTTTGTCAAACAGACGCCATCGCAGCCATCGCTTTTCCATCACAACGGTTTCACGCACACGCTAAGTTTAAGAGTGGGGAAAAAAATCATGCACTTCTTTAAAAAAAAAACACATCCACCAACATAGCTGTCAGTTTGATAAAGCCTAAAAAACGTCTTTGTTTACATAGTGTCATCAGCCTCTTTTTCTTCAGTTAAATGTTGTTCTTTTTCACTTGTTGTCCTTTTATTTTTCTCTTGTTCTTCTCTTATAATTTCCGTGCGCTACATGCGTGAAGGATTTTATGGAGTCCTAATGTGAGCATTATATTAAAATAGACGTTGTGTTGAACGGGTGGATTCATCTGCAAGAGGCAAATAAATCCTCATGAGCTCCTGCAGTTGGATATTAACACAGTGTACAAAAATTCGAACATTCGTCAATTAACTATGACATCACTTTCATAATGACATCATAGTTACTTGCAATATTTGTAAAGAACATTTACATCAACTATTACGACATCCTTCGTTCACATTGCGGTGCTATTTTTACATCTAGTCACATGGCACCTTTGGCTAAAGAAGGCTAGTAACTCCGAAGTACTCCCAATATGGTGTTGGGTGTTTTTTTTTTCTCTCCATCTTATCAACATTGAAATTTGGAGATAGTTCGACCCTGGTAGTTCAAGAGTGGTGCCAGGATAGCTTGGCGCCTCCAGGCGCCAAGCTATCCTGGAACCACTCTTGAACTACCACGGTCGATCCACGTCTTCTTGCAGTGAGTCGGGGTTAAATGGGGTATTAGAAACCACCATAATACCTTCATTGTTCATTTTCTAAAAATACAGACTAGATGTGTGCGTCATGCAAATAAACTGTCCCCGGTTATTTGGCGCCCTCCTGTCCTCTCCTCATCCGGGCCATTCTTAATGATTTTAAGGAAGATGACGATGACAGCCGTTTCTAAAAACGCCCCTGACTTTCTCTTGAATAATATCATCCTTATCAAATAGAACCTGTTTGCTTTTCTGTCAAATTCAGCCGACATTTTGAAGTGTGTCTGAAACTAATGATTTCCTGCTGCAAAGAAAACGACACATGCTGTTTGCAAGCAGTGAGAGCGAAACTGGTTTCAACGGAATGCAAAATTGTCGCTTTCGTAGCCAGCTGACGGAGGTGGATCGACCGTCATAGCTCGAGGGAGGTGCCGGATTAGCTTGGCGCATTTACAGGCGTCAAGCTAATCTGAGGTACTTCCCTGGAGTTATCATGGTCGAAACCATCTCCAGTGACATTATGGGTGCTATCAGTTTAAACCTGACGACAACGCTTGAGGCAAATGACTCCGGGGCTGCAAGGGTCTAATTTATATATCGGATGATGAAGACGAGTTTAATGAGGGGAAAGTCGATTCAGCTTATGTGCGTCTTGCTCTGTATATATCTACTTTTACGAGTTCAGAATGAGTCCACGTCGCCTACATTTTGGCTAAGACCCACCGGTAAGTACCGACCGAGGCACTGAGGCGAGAGCGTAAATCCAGCCATTGTTAACTCCTTAACTGCCGGGGCAAGGCGAACGCTACCCACCTGCAAGAGACATAAATCCTCATGAGCCCCCGCAGTCGCGGGGGCTCATGAGGATTTATGTCTCTTGCTAGTCCTGTGTTCTTGGTGCTCGTTTTTGGTTCCGTTTCATTTGTGTTCTTCGCGCGAATGTCGGTCAGTTTGCAGTGCCTGGTTTCAGACGCGAAAATCCGTCATCACTGGCAACAAAGGGGTTAATGTGCGCATATACACACTACCACAAATGACCGGGTGTTCGTCAGTCCGCGTGCTCGGACTGTAAATTGGAACCGTTCTGGTCCAGCTCTTATGTACATCACACTACTCTTAGAATGTGCTCCCTGTAAGTCAGCAGGCCAAATCACCTTGCGAAGAAAAGAGAGAACTTGAACATGATTGAAACAGGAACTGTTCAGTTTGTTAATAACAACTGTAATAGATTCACGTCTACGTCAAATTAAATTGGACCGACAAAGTCCGGAAAGTTGCAATGTAACTGTTGCAATGTTTGCAGGATGGATATTTCAAAATAAACAAACAGGCCTGCGCCTTGAATAAACAAACGCATTACACCTTGTTGACGGGTGGTTCTAGTAAATTCCATAATCAAACGACGATGGAATGCATACACTACCTTCAGTGAGTGTTCTCAATAAAACAGCGGGAGCATCTATTGAGGAGGGATTTTAAATGCCCATATATATATATATATATATATATATATATATATATATATATATAGATATATATATACATATATATATATTATATATATATATATATATATATATATATATATATATATATATATATATATATATACATTTAGCATCACGCATAATAACATCATTTGACAAGAATGACAATGACACCAAGACTAGCCACCATTCAGCTAAGAAATGAAACAAACGACCCACACCTCTCCATACTTCCATACTTGCGTGCAGGTCTGTGTTTTTGGACCTTACAGCTTCAAGCCATAAGGTCCAAAATCAAAGACCAGCACAACGTTTTAGACTCTTTTTGCAATTCACTATGTACAAGTCTCCCACGGTTGATTAAATTAGACAGTTTTGCGCAATCCTGGACAAACAAGTTATGCTTGTATAGACATTGAACTGATATGGATGTAAGTTAGATGCCCTTCGCATTACTAAAATCTGTGATGCGTGAAAATTTAAGGAATTCGTAGGCCTATTCAGCACTATCAGCACTCCCTCGTCCCATAAAACGCGACATACCAGTCAGACCTGATTCGCTGCTACCCTTGTACTCAGTATCACAGACGTATCATCTAACGATGAAGCTTGTCATCCCTAATTAGATGACATCGGAAATCAGAAGTAGGTAAAAAACAAACAAACATTGCACCGTTTCGACGAAAACAGTGGATTAAAAGCCCGGACAAACATGCGATCGAATGTGTCCGGGCTTTTAATCCATTGTTTTCGTCGAAACGCGCGAACATTTGACCTACTTTTCATTTCTGAACAGCGTCTATTGATTGAGTGTTTGAGGTAATGCAGGTAGCAACAGGCAAGAGAGGCTTTCTCACGGCGAGTGTTTGGCCTGATGGAAAATTAACGAGTCCTGCTATGCAGGCTAAGATCTACATCTCTGCATCCACACCAGGTAATAGGTAATTACACTCGGCGTTATTTTGGCCTAAGGCGGTGATGTTATCTACTGGCTCTCGTGTTTTTCCCGTCAACAGGTCACATGTGTCTCAAGGCGGGAGTGTTTTCCGCTTTAACTCATTCAGCCCCGACACACTACAACAAGACATGGATCGAGCGTGATAGTTCAAGGGTGGTGCCAGAATAGCTTGGCGCCCATAGGCGCCAAGCTATTTTGGCACCACCCTTGAACTATCACGCTCGATCTGTCTCTAGAATTGTAATACACTCCTTCAGAGGGCAACTTGGGGTTTTCGGTCCTGGGGCAGAATGTATTGTAGGTATATTAAACAGGCAGTAACGGTTAACAGTTTGCAATGCCTTCCTGTAGGTGTTCTTGGCGTGTCTTACGGTCTCTAGGTTGTCCGTCTAGTCAAAAGATGGCTTCTCTTGCTTGGACGTCTAACTGGAGTGGTTTGAAGCAGAGTTGGAGTGTTGTTATATGAAACAATTACTGCTCCTCTTCTCCGATGATCGATGAGACAGTAATGACACCTCTGATTAGCGTGCCTTATTCATATGGCTTGTGAAAAAAGGGTAGAACGTAAACAGTCTTGGTTAAGTAAAGCAAAGTTAAACACCACCCGATTGCAAGAGTTATAGATCCCCATGAGCCCCCGCAGTTGCGGGGGCCCATGAGGATCTATAGCTCTTGCAGAATCCACTTGGTATGCACGTTCCTTCGACGGCTGGCCATCTTTGACGTCGAATTTACGATTACAAAAAAAAACAAAAAAACCTGCGTCCACTGACAGCAAAGGCTTTAATCCCTTCAGAGCCGAGAATAGCGAATGCGATCTAACTGCAAGCGAAAGCGGGGCTCATGAGGATCTATGCCTCTTGCTGAGACCACTTTTGTGTCTACGTTCTTTGGACAGCTGTGGCTTTTGGTCGCTCAGCCAACTTTTTCTTGGTGAATTTCAGCGTTCGAAGCCATTATTGTTCAATGAAACAACATGTACTTGATGACCTCAGCCTGGTAAAAGTGTACATTGCATTCGGATAAGCTGCTTTATGCCGCGTATCCGGATGCAGGACGTCTGGAATAAGTTAAGCTTAATATCATTCTGCATACGTGTTAATCCTAATGCTTACGTTCATTCTATTGGCACAGCAGACTCGAGACAATTTCTACATCTCGCACTAGCCCACACCTCATAAATGTCTGCATCTCAACTAAAATGCACAATGTTGATCCGTCTATGGAGTCTGGATTGACATCACCAATGACTCTTCAATTCGACCGTTGTAATGACACTTCCGCGAACGCAGATGTGGAACTTTGAAATACTAATTAAAAACCCGGAGAGAGAGAGAGAGAGAGAGAGAGAGAGAGAGAGAGAGAGAGAGAGAGAGAGAGAGAGAGAGAGAGAGAGAGAGAGAGAGAGAGAGAGAGAGAGAGAGAGAGAGAGAGAGAGAGAGAGAGAGAGAGAGAGAGAGAGAGAGAGAGAGAGATGAAAGTCACATTTGTAAATGTATGCACGCCATACTCCCTTTTATAAACGCCAACTGAACCAACGAGATATGGATCGACCATGATGATCAAGGGTAGTGACAAATTAGCTTGGCACCTTCAGGCGCCAAGCTAATCTGACACTACCCTTGATCTATCGTCGCCGTTGAATATACTTATGCAGTATGAAACACGCGGCCTTCAATGGTCTGGTATAGTTTGACAATGGACGTGAAATGGTTAACAAATCTTGGGCGTGTGATGTCTCTTCGCAGCGTCTAGTGAAAGTAATTATTTTAGGCTATATTTGAACACAGTTTCCAAATTATTGCTCACGCTCTTACTAAAATGCATGTCTCGTAAATAGTTTTCAAGGTCCTAAAGATGACGCAGGGCTAGAAAAACTAAAATTACCTCATTTATTTAAAAAAAAAAATTCATTCATTTATTCATTGACTGATTGATTGCTTGATTGATTGATGGATGGATGGATGGATGGATGGATGGATGGATGGATGGATGGATGGATGGATGGATGGATGGATTAATTGTTTGATTGATTCATTTATTCATTTATCATGTTGCTTAGTACTGCCTTATAAAGGTGAAACCATAAACTGTGTCGTAAAAAGTAATTCCTGTTTATAGGTATTACAAACAGCAACATAAGCAGAAATTTAGCCTAGAAAACTGAATACCGGTATTGATTATGCATTCAAACCTTTCTTTTTTTTTTTTTAAAAAATCCGAACCCAACAGTTGAGATGACTTAAAAAGCAAGACTCTTTCTCAAATATTTAAACCAGACTTTGACTCGACTGTACAGCCCAAAAAATTAACGAACTTTCTTTAAAAAGTGCCCAGTCACGTATGCTGGTCTTTGATTTTGGACCTTACGGCCCTAGCTGTAAGGTACAACCAAGGTCCAGCACACACAATTATGCTGCTGTAATAGGACAAAACAACCCAAAACAACCACCTCATGAGGACAATGACGTCTTCATTTGAATTTGGAATAAATGCAGGGACAGGGATTGTATTCGTTTGAATTTCCCTCCAAACGATCGATAGAATACACGCAGACAACAAAGTAGAGCAGTCAGTGCATTGATCTGAATAATTCAAAGCCTGGCTTGAGGGAAATCGACCACGAACGATATACGGGTGATTGTCTGTTACTATCATCCAAGTGTAAAGTACGAAGTCTAGACCAAGAAGGTGATTGCCAGGCGTGCAAAATCCCACCACAATCCCAACAAAATGAAGGAAATGCGCTTAGAAATGTCGCTTACAACACAGTTTATTTAAATTTTCGGGCTAGCTGACGCAGGTTGCGTTTTTGCAATCTTCGTTGATTCAAAACCAAAAACCCTAGCTGTCCCAGGAACGTGGATTCAAAATGGTGTCAGCAATAGGTATAGATCCTCATGAGCCCCCGCAATTGCGGGGGCTCATGAGGATCTATACCTCTTGCAGTTGTTTGGCACTGAAATTTTCTCGTCACTGAACGGATTTAAAGAATTGCATTTTTTTTTCTCTTCCCCAAACTGAACATACAGACAAGAATAACAAGGCTCCACTTACCTATGTTTCACGAGATGCATGTGCATGTCTCGCCAAAGAATGGTAAATAGATAGCGATATTCTTATGTCCTCATGTCATCTTTGCAAAGAGCTGTGACCCCAAAATGAATTGTGTTGTATTTTTTTTTTAAAAAAAAGGCGTGTTTCTTAATTTGTTTGGGATTTTCTTATCATGCAAGTGACATCCCCAGTAGCAACACGCATTCGGGCCCACGACGGTTGCAGTTGGCCCGCGCAAGGTCGTGCGTGGGCCCACTGGGGCCGTGGTGGGCCCGATGACATTTGCTTGCTGAGACAGTCGTGCCCTGGAATAGTGGCACACAGAACAGAAAGGAATGCCCGTAAAAAGAGACGAGCAACATTTACTAACAACCACGACGACGACGACGATGACAACAACAGCATCAACAACAACAACATTTCAGCTTAATCTTCGTTTTTCAAAAGACAACATTAAACAGGGAAAAAACAGCCTTTTTTAAAGCTGAAATTCCGATGGTTTGGATTGTGTTCTGGGATATTGTATACATTCAAATCGCTGCAGATGCCTTCCGGGCTAATTAGATGCATATCACATGAGTTCATCACACTTTTATTGCCTGTTTAAAATAGATTGCAGGAGTCGCTGCCCCCTTGAGGTATGGGGAGTCACACACATATGAATTATATTTTAGGCTTGCTGGTCCGTGGACACTCCTGTTGCCCAACCGTTTTAGCAACGACAACGTTCTGTCCGCGTGCGACCGCACTGGCCCACACCTCATAAATGTTTCATTTTAGGTCGATCTGGGAGGTTGCGTAAAGTTTGTTACTTGTATCCGTTTGAGACTTCAAAGAGTTTCTCCAAGCAACGCCTAATAAATATTCAATCAGCAGTTGACGAGAAACAGCAGCGCGCCTTTAAAAAAAAAAATACAACGCATGTTTATGACAAGCAAGATTGTCATTGTATTACAATGCAAATTTCGCTTTTTACAAAAACGGGAAAAACAACTCGCTGATGATTTAACTAATTCGAGACGTGCTGCATCCGGATGCAGCACGTCTCGAATGTGTTAAGTACATGACAGGTGGTTTCACGTACCTATGAATGACAGTCCTTCTCAAACATCCAGCGATTTATTTCTGGCGTGGTGAAGATCAGTCTTTTTTTTTAAGAGCACGGACGCAAGCACGGACGCAAGAGCCAGTTTTTAAGGTCCAGCAAAAATGCATACAATTTTTTTCATGAACCCCGCGGTCGCTAGGGTCATGAGGATCTATGCCTTTAGCTCACAGGTTAGGGTGTTTGCTGCAAGAATGTCAGTGTGTGGGTACCTTGATGGTCTACAGAATAAACAAACTTTGTTAGTAATTTCTAAAGTGTTGTATGGCACTTTCATCGTACGTTGCAATGATAAATTCACTCTTGCCTTCACAGTCAACACCCGTATCCTCATCTGTGCCGTGTGAAGGAGAAAGACAGTAAGTCCATTTTTTGTGAAAAGCGAGATTTTTTTTGGTAATACAATGAAAATCTCGCTTTTCACAAAAATGGATTTACTGTCTTTTGCCTGAACAGGGCAGATCTCCTCCCCCCCCCCCCCCCACCCCGGCACACAAACTCCTACGTCTGCAAGAACACGTCCACGCACACCTGATTATATATTGTCCATTCATTGTTGGTTCATTGTCGTACAGAAGTACAGCTGGTTTCCCGCCTGTCAACTCGTAAGTGCTCATGAGGATCTAAGCTTTTTACACGTGGGTGACGTTTGTGCCCAGCTGAAAGAAACAGCAAGATCAGCACAAAGTACATTTCTGTATTCCTAAGCTGATACATCCAATAAATATCTCGGTGCTATTCGCCATAAATTGTCCAGACCAGCTTACCGTGCTATCCGAAGACCCCGGCGGGCCTAATATCCAAAATCACCAACGACCTGATTCTATTACACAGTATTAGCGTAAAGGAGTTCCTCACGTGACCTGATGCAATACAAATGGCACGATGCCCTTGTAAACCCTCGCGGGTCCGATACAAGCTCATTAACGTGCTTGTATCGTACATGGGCTCACGCGCAGAATCCGTTATACAGTATTGCATTTCTACGCTGTATACAGAGTGCATGTGCCGGGCGTGCAAAGGCTCATGCGAGTAAACCGTTGTATTTTATGACATCACAATGACGAGCGTCCTTGTATTAAGCGTGTGACTTTCATTTTCAGTGCCGAGAAAATTTGAACACCAGCCAACTGCAAGAGGTATAGATCCTTATGAGCCCCCGCAGTTGCTGGGGCTCATGAGGATCTATACCTCTTGCTGACACTACTTTGAATCTATGTTCCTGGGACAGCTAGGGCTTTCTGGTGTTGAATCAACGAATAGATTATTTAGTTTCAAGTTTAACCCATTCAGCCCTGACGCGCTACAGCAGGAGATGGGTCGACCATGATCATTCAAGGGTAGTGCCAGATTAGCTTGGCGCCTGTTGGCGCCAAGCTTATCTGGCACTACCCTTGAATTATCATGGTCAATCCATCTCCTGCAACTGGTGCATAGTCGTTAGATTACGCCTCCAAAATTTGGGAAATACTGCCGTGGGGGAATGAGTTAAATGGCATTTTTTGTTGTTGTCTAAAATCAGCAAGATGTAAAGAGACCCGATATAAAACTCATTCATTCATTCAGTACATTTTGAATCACCGAAGACTGCAGAAAAGTAATCTGCGTAAGCTGGCACTGAATGGGTTAAAACCGCAGGTCACTGCACTGGCCAACACCTATTAGTACTAAAAAATTGCGGAGGTGGACAGGTGCGATAGGACGTGGTCTATGTGCGATGGATGATGGCCACCGACAACCAAGTGGCATAGCCCTTCACATGACACACATCGCCACCCGAAAGCAAAGGATCTTCGGGTTGAAGCAGGTCTGAGTTGGCCCGTGGATAACCTTTTGCTGACTGAGATCGTCTTGAAAGGTCAAGATTATTAATGTGCATCTGAAGAGTATCTATATCTGTTCGCCATCTGACGTTGACAATTTCGCAGGAGAAAGAGGGGAGGGGGATGGGAGGGGGGAGGGGTTCGGGAGGGGGGAGGGAGGATGGGAGGGGGGAGGGGTTGAGGAGTGGGAGGGGGAGGGGGATGGGAGGAGGGTGTGCCGGTTTGGGAGGAGCGTGCCGGTAGGGGGTGGGGGTTTAGTCTATGACCATGCACTGAACTGACATTTTTTATTTGTTTACCTTACACGTGTATATGAACATACTGGCTATGCCTATTTGAACATGCCAGATATACATTATCAACATTTATATCAAAATATTGTTCAGATTTATTTGTCAGTTAGCTTCATTCATATACAGTTTGTTGTCCAATGGAAACTTGTCAGGGTAGCTCATCAACATTTTGTTTTGTATGGCAAGCAAACCCACAACAAAGGCAGTCTGATCTAACTAAACAGCAGGCTATTAGGGTGCACAACAATCAGTACAACACAAATGGCCAAACTATCGTATCACAAATAAGACAAAAAGTGAAAATGTCCAGAAAACAAAATCAGACGGACAAATCTCATATTACAATAAAACAAGACGCCTGAAATCTATGAAGATTATGTGTAGGAGAATTTAGGATTTCTCAGGCTTAACTGTCGCACGATTTCTACTTTATGTTCACCTGAATTGCATGCCGGATAACAGGGTCGTAATAAAGAAGCTCCGTGATTCGGGCCTTGCGGCTCTAGGTTGTAAGGTCGAGAATCACAGATCTGCGAAAATATTCACAGAGTTTTGAGCAGAAACCTTTCGCAAGAGGCACATATCCTCATGAGCCGACGCAAATGCAGGGGCTCATGAGGATCTATGCCTCTTGTATTCCCGATTTACATCCACACATGCAGTTCTCATGCTGAGAGGACCATAAGGCGCTTAGTAATAAAGGGCGGTGGGGGCGGTGGGGGCGGGGGAGGGGGGCGGGGGAGGGTGGAGGGGGCGGGGGAGGGGGGGGGAGGTTAGGGGGGCAATGGAGGTGGTGGGTGGGGGAGGGGGTCATCAAGTGCTCAGTCAAACATGGTTCACTCCAGCTGAAGGCCCACTACCACCGTAACTGTTCAAAGATACATCTCTGTAACAACAAACGGTTACGAAACGCTACACACAGGTCTAGTTATGGTTCATCTGGACACAGGAGAATCCAGTTCAGCACACGTCGTCTTAATATCAAGTAACCTGACAGTGAATCCACTCTTTTCTATAGATACAGTGCTATCAGTACGAGAAACAGCAAAAAATAGTTTGAAACGCTAACGGCTGCACAGAATAAATAAGTGCGATTACTCATGTGCTGTTGCTGCCTGTCCAAACTGCTGTTAAAGTTCATTAGGTGTGTCGACAAGACATTACAAACACAAATGATGCAGAAACGTGTCGGCTTCGGATTTACGCGAACTAACTAACGATTTGAACGCACCAAGGCACGGATCCTCAGGAGCTCTCCGGTCTACTCCTTGTCAGTGCTGGTTCTATTCACATCCATATTTTCTCACCGAAAGGGCTCTTCGCCGGGTGATCAGACGGCGACATAGTTGGCTTTCGTTGGATAACACGGGCCTCTAAACCAGTGACGGTGCGGTGTCATGATCGAGGCCTATGGTATACACACAGATCTGACAGACACAAAGACGCCCACAGCCTCTCTCTCTCTCTCTCTCTCTCTCTCTCTCTCTCTCTCTCTCTCTCTCTCTCTCTCTCCAATATTCCAATAAGCTAAGTTTTTTTCTGGCCAAGGTCTACGTTCGCTGAACATTGTGCGCGGATCAACGGCGGCCGACGTCGGCCCGAGGACCTCTTACTCACCGGTAAATGACAGAGATATGAAAGCTGGACTGCGGGTCCAGACTGAAATGCGTGAGTGGTGTGCTGGTCTGTGATTTCAGTTGGACCTTACGGCTTCAAGCCGTAAGGTCCAAAATCACAGACCAGCGCACAGTCGACAGTTGACGCAACGACCGATCGATCACCTGTTACTAACGGAAGTCTGTGTACACAGTTCAGACTGAAACGGGTCAGAAGAGGCAGGCAGTTCACTGCTAATTACTCAGTGGATTCAGTTGAATGCGTCGAATTTTTGGAAGAGGGGGCAATGCATGCGAGCAAGTAAAGCACTGATGACCATTCTGCTTATCAGCCCTCAGTGCTGAGTATTGTATTATTCCCCGTTTTTGTTCGGTCGCAGTAATGGCCTGTTCAGTCAGTCCAGATTTTGTTGTTCGTATAACGCCATTCCTCCAGAACTGCTCCCTGCTCCCCCCCCCCCCCCCGGTTCCCTCAAGTGTAATTTCTTAGCTGCATGTACAGTGGCGGGGGCTCATGAGGGTTTATGTCTCTTGTTATCCCCGGCTGTGTTCCTCAATCCAATTGTTGGTGCTGTTTACACTGAGTTCTTCACGATCATGTCGGACTGTGTACAGTGGTTTCACTGAGACGCGAAATCCGTGATCAGTGGCAGCGAAGAGGTTAAAATATAGAAAGGCCTAGTTTTACAGCTGATTTGGAAACAGCACGTCTGAGAAATCACCCAGTGTTTTTGACCATGTCAATACCTCAGCCGGCGTTCTTGAATACAGTTTCATTGATTCAATGATTCACCACCACCCGCCATTTCACCTAATACCATATTTTAAAAAAAAAATTTGTTTAACTCATTCAGCCCCAACACACCACAGCAAGACATGGATCGAGCAAGATAGTTCAAGGGTGGTGCCAGAATAGTTTGGCGCCTATGCTGTCGCAAGGGCTCGTGAGAATCTACGCCTCCTGCTGTTCTAGATCGGCCCCAGCTGTACCTCAAACTGAGGTGTCACGCGGCTTATCTATACAATACGCGTACTGCTGGACTCAGCTTAAAAGTTGTATGCACACAGACTACCTGGTCCTCTCTCTTAGCACCTTATCGGGGAAAATTGGCAGTGTAGTAAGTGAGAGGAATTTCCCAAGTCGATAGGCCGCGGCTGTGTAAGGCTTTTTGAAACTGTAGATTGTGCGAGACAACGAATATATTACTTAATACACGGTCAGTTTTACAGTGCTGCTAGGAAATAATTATTGTGTGTGTGTGTGTGTGTGTATGTGTGTGTGTGTGTGTGTGTGTGTGTGTGTGTGTGTGTGTGTGTGTGTGTGTGTGTGTGTGTGTGTGTGTGTGTGATACACAATTTTAAAGAGCAAACTTCCTGAATGACCTTCTTCGATTTAAAGTCTTTGAGCCTTTTCAACACATGATCACGGTATTACGACAAATAAAGTCACAAGCTTTTGCAAATCTCCTTGATATACATAATCGATGATTTATCAATCTATCAATCTATCAATCGCCAAGTCCTGCCTACCCCTCTCTCGTTTGTTTGGGTCACGATATGGCAATCAGTTTGTTTGCTCAGCACACTGCTGGGTTGCTCCGTTCGTTTACACTTACACTATCCACAAACACAGTACACATTATTACATGGTATTTATATGGCGCATTTCTCATATTTATTATATAACTCAATGCGCAGAATGTAGCCGCGAACTGAACCCAACAAGCACGCTCACGTGAATCACACGCATTCACTCACACACTGTACGTAAACACAGAACATTCACGTGGTGCTAAGGGCAAGCTCAAGCGAGCTACTGGAGTGACGGTGTTTGGAAATCGTTTTGTATTTGAAATTTTATTAAGTTGGCTGAAACTGATACCAAAGTGGAGGGGGAGGAAGAACCGGAGTACCCGGAGAAAGAACCCTCGACGTAGCCTAAGCGCACACTTCAAACGACATTTTGGCGATCACTCGCTTAGGAGCGGTCGTACCTCGCGTGATACTACAAAAAAAAAAAAAACCGAAACGAAAAAAACCAAACAACAACAACAAAAAAACCACTCCCTCAAAGTCTGGTAAATCACGGTGGCACAAACTGCAGTGAGCCTAAATTGGTCAGTGTTTAGGTCGTGATTCATAGGCAATAGCTGCTGGCTCGTGCTGTGAAAATTAACCCCATCCCTGCCAGCGTACGTACATTTTGTTCTGAAATCCGTGTTCACTGAACGACCCAAAACCACACCTGTCCAAAAAACATGGACTCAAATTGGTCTCAGGAAGAGGCATAGATCCTCTTGAGCCCCCGCAACTGCGGGGGCTCATGAGGATCTATGCCTCTTGCAGTTAGATCGCATTCGCTATTTCTCGGCAGAGAAGGGATTAAAACCTCTGCTGTCAGTGGACGCAGCTTGTGTTTTTGGAATCGTAAATTCGACGTCAAAGCTCGCCGGCCGTCAAAGGAACATGCAAACAAAGTGGATTCTGCATGAGGCATAGATCCTCATGAGCTCCCGCAACTGCGGGCGCTCACGAGGATCTAAATCTCTTGCAATTAGGTGGTGTTCAATTTGCTCTCGGCATTCAAGGGGTTACATCCCAAACTAACCAACCAACCATGCAGTCGTTAAAGTCAATCGTTCTAATATGTATATTGATGAAGGGAATAACATACTCACAGTTCTGTTCGAATACTTGAGGTTATGAGAAATAATATTTAATCCCTATGACTCATTTCACCTGGCAAATATTGGTCAGCATGAGGCACAGATCCTCATAAGCCCCCGCAAGCTGCGGAGAGCTTGTCAACTGAGGATTTTTGCCATTTGCAGGTGGCTTGCCTCTTGTTTCATAAGAGAGACTGATAGTAAACCCCGCCCTAGGGATCTGATAGCGTAGATATGATAATGTTCTTAAGACCTCTGACCTTTGTACATCCCGAGCCAAACAGCTCGAATTTCAGAATCATGTTCGAAACAGTGCTTACAAGTAGTAGGGCGGTGGATCAACGGTGTCCTTTCAGAGGTGGTGACAGTGGATAGCGTTTGCATGCACCGCGTCTCCTGACATTAGATGACTGTGTGTTTATTTAACTCATTCGAGAAGTGCCGCCTCCGGATACGCGGCATAAGCCGCGTATCCGGAGGCGGCACGTCTCGAATGAGTTAAACCCTTCACTGCAGTGAAAAAAATGAGCATGATCCACGATGCAACTGCATGAGTTGCGGGGTTCATGGGGATCTCAACGCCTTTTGTTGACACCACTTTGAATCCATGTTTCTAGGACTGGGACCGGGCTCTTTGGTGCTGAACAAACAGAAAATTGAATAAAACACACTCTGCGACAACTGACAATAAATGGGCTTAACCTTTCTAACATCCAGAGCCAAGAAGCTCGAATTTCAGAATCGTCTTCGAAACTTTGCTTACAGGTAGTACGACGATGGGTCTGCGGTGTCCTTTCAAATATGGTGACCGTGTTTGTATACAGCGAGTCTTCTCGGCACCTTCGTGTGTGCGTATTTTTTTTACGCAGACTGTGTTTTTTGCCTTGATTCAACACCAAGAGACCCTAACCGTCCCAGGAATATGCAGTCAGCAAGAGGCATAGATCCTCATGAGCCCCCGCAGTTGCGGGGGCTCATGAGGATCTATGCCTCTTGCAGTCTCTTGGTGTTCTAATTTTCTGGGCACTGAAAATTCTCTACTCAAGAATCATGTAGCCAGAGACCCCTCTAATAGTCCCTCTAAGCTCATGTTCTAAGTTCTTTTGGAGCGACATTTTCTATTCTTTCCATTCCTCTACTTTCTCTATTCAGATAGAAGTGTGGTTTGTATCGCGTGTTTCCTACAGGAAACACACAATACCAAACAAATTCTCAATTGAATAGTCAAGCCTTTCGCAAAGCCAAAAGTAGCCAAAAGTGTCACGTGTCATCCTGCAATGTATTGTGAAAAATGTGTCTTTGATTCACATAGAGAGGCCAACGAATGACGCAACGTTCAAGACACGACCGTCGGAGAGAGAGAGAGAGAGAGAGAGAGAGAGAGAGAGAGAGAGAGAGAGAGAGAGAGAGAGAGAGAGAGAGAGAGAGAGAGAGAGAGAGAGAGAGAGAGAGAGAGAGAGAGAGAGAGAGAGAGAGAGAGAGAAATGAAATGAATCTTTATTGTAATGAAATGAAACTTTATTTCTCAAGGATAAATGATTAGGTACACAGACCTTTTTTCAATCATGTCCTTGCACACGCACTCATAGACGCGTGATATTTAAGCCTAATTAAAATGGAAAGGCAAAACGTGATCACCAAAAGGCTAATTTAGCAGTCACACACACACACACACACACACACACACACACACACACACACACACACACACACACACACACACACACACACACACACACACACGCACGCACGCACGCACGCACGCACACACGCACACACACACACACACACACACACACACACACACACACACACACACACACTGAGAACCTGATTTAAACTTGAACGTTAAAAACTTAGTTTGAACAATAACAGCAACAACAAACTCGGCAAAGCAACTCAAGGCATGCGAGTCACGCCGACACCACTACACAACTATGGGCTCAAGTTTCTTGTAGCTGCTGAAATAAGCGGGCCCTGAATGTGAATAAAGACGGAACCTCAGTAAAGTCGATCGGCAACAAATTCCATAGCTTGGCGGCTCCTGAGTAAAACAAACTAGTTTTGAATATATCGAGAGAGAGAGAGAGAGAGAGAGAGAGAGAGAGAGAGAGAGAGAGAGAGAGAGAGAGAGAGAGAG
Organism: Semisulcospira habei; assembly: GCA_036245525.1. Classification (NCBI taxonomy): domain Eukaryota; kingdom Metazoa; phylum Mollusca; class Gastropoda; family Semisulcospiridae; genus Semisulcospira; species Semisulcospira habei. The sequence continues at coordinate 67,607,028 of BTPG01000005.1, forward strand.
AGAGAGAGAGAGAGAGAGAGAGAGAGAGAGAGAGAGAGAGAGAGAGAGAGAGAGAGAGAGAGAGAGAGAGAGAGAGAGGAATGTCTTTCTCTTGCGTAAAAAAACTAAAACCGCTGAGCTTAGTTATTTCTAGGTTTAAGCGTCACTTACATCGAGGAAATTAATATCACCTCTGCCATGAATACTACCTTTTCACTCAGGATTAGTGTTACATTAAGAAAGGATTCCCAGCGGAGCGTGGTGACAAAACGTGCATCGAGATTTTGCATTCTAAACAAAATGGGGTACCGACGATTAACTTTACATACATCAGTTTTTTTAAATAACCTGTCAACCATTTTTTTTTTGCATCCCAGGAAAGATAAACTTTAAGTTTTTGAAACGCAGTCAAGCATTTTGCTAAACAGATTAGGTTTCACACACATTTAAGTATACTCACAAACCAGATAGAGTAATTCACTGAGTAATTACCCTTGGTTTGCTGTACATTTAATTATAGACTGAATGCGATTTAGCATAAACGTGTTTGCTGGTCTGTGATTTTAGATCTTACAGCCTAGAGCCGTAAGGAGGTAACAATCACAGACCGTCACATATAATTTGTCAACGTTGCGCTGTCATTTTAAAAAAAAAAAGAAATATCCGTTTTTCAGGCCATCCTTCTGCGCTAAGGTCACCCTGAACTTGTAATCAAAGCACGTAGTTGCTTAACCCTTTCCATTCTGATACACTATTGCTTGAAATAAACTTGACTGTGACAGTTCAAGGGTACTGGCACCACCGGTCTTGAACAATCTATCTCCTAATCTGTAATGTAAACCTTCATGGGACAATAAGCCACTTTGAACAATAAATCAGCCTCAGGGTGTAATGGATTAATGTTGTGGTCTGTATTCCGCAGCAGGAGGAGATCCCCGGGTGTTCTCTCTACAAAACGTGAGTGTGTCCAGGGACAATTAAGCAATTCCAGGAGTAATCAGCTTTAAAGGGGCACTCCTGACCTTTTTTTAATGCTTCAGTTCGCAAAAAGCTTTTACTGGGATTCAGTATACACACCCACTTAGACAGTAACCACCCTATTGTCCCACCAAATGCTTTATTTCGTCCGTTCAAAGCGAAAAGAGGCCACCGGAATCTTGTGACTGAACGCATTACAAGATTGTTTCTGATAGGCGATGGTAGCTGACGTCATAACTATTCTATACGACCTTAGGTCATCTGCATAATTATAACCAATCAGAGACAAGATGGCGGATGAACCAGCGAAGAAAAAAAAGAAAGTATCAGTCGACTCGCGCCGGCCGACAAAGACAGACTCGGAATTGAAGAGAAGAAATAGAAAGAGAGACAAGATACCCCTAAGTAGAGTTGACATCGGACAAGGGAATATAGAGCTTGGCTTGACCGCCCATCCGGAATTTGTCGCTTTCCTGCTATGTGAATCAGTAAGTAATCCAGCTACGGTCTTAGTCGATCTTCCTATAGTTCCGCGAGCGCTAGTGATTTTCAGAATTCATGATCTTCAGTAGAATTTATCTCTTACTGATTTCGCAAGATTTTAAACCTGTTTTATCATAAAGTTACGAGCTAGTTCATCAGATTTTATGCTGCAAGGATCTGAAAACTACGGTGTGTGTCAAAATTGCGGCACTGACATCGCTGGTCGTGACACGTTTTGTCTGTGCGGGCTCTCATTCACTCGATTTACAGAGGTAGTGTTTCTGCTGCGATGGTGCATTTGTCGTTTCCAGAGATGCTTTCAGTTACGCAGACTTCGATGTGTGAGATGTGAAATTGCAGTGCAGAAAGTGGGTATAAATACCACTGTTCTGTTTCGTGTTTCCGAGGGATAAAGGATCAAAGGTCAAACTAGGCACCGTGGACGCTGGCTCAGTCGCTTGGCGCGAAGACCGAGTCAAACAAGCCACGCTCCCAGCACGATCGTTACTAGTAGCAGGTCAAGCGGAACCCGCATTGATTTTGACAGCATAGCGAGTATGGAAGATTTATTTTACATTCTCGTGGAAAATTATGTCAAAGGGATGCCGGAGAACATAAGTACATGTGTACACTGACACGTGTGTACACCACACCGATGACTACCTCGTCTGCAGTATTGACCGGGTTCTGCCTTCTGACGTAGGCTAGTAAATATGCACAAATTCAAAACGAGGCCGATGCAGACGATAATCTGCGCTCTCGGGTACAAAAACAACAAACCCACCAAACGATGAATTTCGACATTTGGTATTGTATTTACATCATAAAGCTCTAAGTTAGTACACAAAGGACCCATACATAATACTGTCAGCAGTATCTGTTGAAGACAGTTTTCTAACCGTGTTGAGATGCTTGATCCTGGGGAAAATAACTTTAAGCGCGAGAAAGCCAATTACGCAGTTCCCTGGTCACGACTCGGCATCAGACATATAACATCATAGTTGCCTACGCTGACCACTTAGCATGAAGCGCACGAGTAAAAATGAAATTAGCGAGAGGCATAGATCCTCATGAGCCCCCGCATCCGCGGGGGCTCATGAGGATCTATGTCTCTTGGAGATAGGGAGCGTTCGTTAGTTGCAACAACGCTCACAACAGTATGAGTGTGAATAGTTTATTAAAGTTTTTAGCAACACACACTCTGGAGTTATCTCGCTGCCGACGGTCCCCTGAAGATTATAATATAATCGCAAAATCGAAGCAGCTTCCTTTGGCAGTGCGCGAGTATCGATCTCCCAGGATTAGTTAACTGCGTCGTATAGTCCGAGATAAAAACACAGGGGTGGTGAGGGGTGGGAAGGAGCGGGGGTGTGTGGGTGGGGTGTGGGGGGTAGGGGGGGGGGGAGAGGGGGTGGTATTACCTGGCGATTCTTCTTCTGAAAGTAGTATGGAACATAGTATGACCGGAGTATCTATTTGCCTTACCTTCCTTGTTTTCCTGTGGACCCTATGTACCACGTGCTTTTTTCTTCCTTCACCTGCCCTTCTCACCAGTGGCGTAGAAACCGACCGGTGTGTGTGTGTGTGGGGGGGGGGGGGGTAGGATTGCGGTGGCGGGGGGTGGGGATGGGGGAGGGGAGGGAGGGGGTGGGTGAGGGGGGGAGGGGGCAGGGGTCGGGGTCGGGGGGTGGGTAGTAGTCCTCTCAATAACGCATTAGGGGGCCCTGCTTCCCCCCCTCCCCTCCTCCATTTTTTTTTCGGGAGAGATACAATTTTGGAGCAAAAATATTTTTTTGTGACCCAAAACAAAAAAGAGACAATTTTATTTTGTTACATGCATTTGTTATTTGCGAATCTTAGGATTATGATTGTTGTGTTTGATTTTTACTAGGTAAGACCTTAGCTTTGCCATCTCCACCGCCTGCATTGTTTGATGTTTTGGAGGCTTAAAAGTATTTTGTCAGGCACGCTGACCAACCCCCCCCTCCTTCTCCCAAATTAAAATGATCTTCCTACGCCACTGCTTACTCCTTTACTCTGCTCTCTAACCGCACCTTCAGCATAGGTATTTATACATGTTGCCTCGCTATATTAACTCATTCAAGTCCGACACGCCACGTCAAGCCATGGATCGAGAGTGATAGGTCAAAGGTTGTGCCAGAATAACTTGGCGCCCATGGGCGCCAAGCTATTCTGGCACAACACTTGAACACCAAGTTATTCTGGCACAACCTTTGACCTATCACTCTCGATCTGTTTCCAGAAGTGTAATACAGTCTTCAGTAGGCAACTTCAAAATTTGCGGATTCCGGTCCTGGAGCAGAATGTGTTAATGGACACTGTTTGGACTGGATTGGATGTCAGTATGGCTTGGTCAAACCACCTCCAGGCCGGCCTAGTCAGCAGTACCCAGCAAAAATAATTACTCATACATACAGCGCTAAGCAGCAATGTAAAATGCTCACCTGGGTGCCAGAGAAATGAATGCATATTATTTGACTCTAAAACGCACGCAATGCAGCTCTAGGCGCGAAGCCTCCTACACTCTTCAAAGTCTCGAACGATCGGTGGCGCTAACACCTAGAGGCTTTTACCGCTATTGATAAATAATGTATCATTCTCAACAAATAAACTTATAGACCGCGGAGCCGCACCCTGAAGAATCAATGCGTCTGCTTTCATGCCGACCTACTTGTTATTTGTTTGCTGGCCTGTGATTTTCCACCGTACGGCTCTAGAGCCTGTCGGCGCCAAGCTAATCTGGTACTGCCCTTGAATTATTATGGTCGATCCATCTCCTGCTACAGATGCATAGTCGTTAGATGACGCCTCTAAAATGTGGGAAATACGTGCGTGGGGCTGAATGAGTTAAGAAACATAAATCCCGACAAAAAAAAAAAGACACGCGCTAATAACGTACAACCCAAATTATTAAAATTTCGGTTTTTAATTTTTTTTTTATAATGTACATACATGGACACGATTACAAAGCACTTTTTATCCTTCTTAGACGAGATGAATAATTGTTACACTAAGGCGAGAAATGTAACAATTTTACATCTTGCCTAAGAACGATGTGGAGTGCGTTGTATTCTTGTCTGAATATACATTTGGAAAAGCGGTTTTAACCCGAAAAAATTTGTGTTGTAACTGTCCTTCTTTGCATTTTAACTCGCTTGGCAGTCGCCATTTATTCTTCTGGATTTTGTGTTTAACCCGTTCAGTGTCCGTTGACGCAGGTAGTGTTTCTGCGTTATTGTTAATTCAACACCAAACTGTTTAGGCTGTCACAGGAACATGGATTCAAAGTGGTGTCAGCAAGAGGTATAGATCCTCATGAGCCCCCGCAACTGCGGGGGCTCATGAGGATCTGTACCTCTTTGCAGTTGGATAGTTTTAAGATTTTCTCGGCACTGGACGGGTTAAAATGTAGATTTAGTGTTCGTACACTTTTCCCCCCCCCGACATTCTAAAGCCTGCTGCAAAGGAACAAATCGACGCAGAAATGGAAAAAGCCCAGAATGGTACTAAATACATCTCCGAAGCCTTCCGTGGGTCCACTGCCCAGGTCATGCTGGATTTCAGGGGCCAGTTGCATGAGCGAGCTTAGTCCTGCACCAGCCAATAAGCAAGGTGCGCTCCTGGGCAATGATCGAGAGGACACCATCACTGGCAAGGCAGAAACCACACAGAGACAAAGGATGTGAAATATCGATCTTGATGAGAAACACGAGGAAACATTTCCTAAGACCAGATCCAAGGCCACCACACAATGCATCACATCCGGAGAGAAGTTTTGGAGAAAGTCAACGAGCGTTGGGCAGACTTGAAAGGAAAGGAGAGATCCATATAGTAAACCAGTAAAGTTATCGAAAGGAAGTATAGGAAAATTTCTGACGGGTGGGGTGGAGCGCGTATGAGCGTTTCCGAGCGCAGAGACCTCATCCGGACCGAACTGAACTGAACTGAACTGAACTGAACTAAACACACACACTTAAAAAAAAAAATATGAAGACTTCTTTTAAACACTGACACTGCACGCAATGTCCACACGGTGACATCGGATTCTTGTGTCGCATATACTTGGAAATTAAATATTGTGTTAAATTGTGTGCTGGTGTTAGCTTTTAATCTCATTCTAATCCATAAGTTTTATCAACAGTTTTGAAGTGTTGGAATGGGTCGGTGTTTTGACTGCAAAATTCAATATACCGCTGAAAAAAAAAAAAAAAAAAAACCAAAGCAAAAAAAAAACCAAACAAAAAAACAAACAAACAAACAAAAAAAAAACCCCAACCCACGCCTAAATCCTTGTCATTGCAGCCTAGCGCCATTGCTTCGTGCGAATCATACAAAGTTGTACAAAGATGTCGTGTTTGACTAGTTTTTAATGTAAACGACCCCAGAAGTAAAGCGTCTACGGACCCACGACGGTCGCAGTGGGCTCGTGCACAGCCGTGCGCGGGCCCACAGCGGCTGTCGTGAGCCCGAGGACCTTTGCTTACTGGGAACCTACTTCGGGATGTGGGTCACAGTTATATGGTGAAGCAGTTGACCCGGGGCAAAGACTTGTCAACATGTGTACTTGACAGGGTTTCGGAAAACAGCTTAAAAACATGTTAATAATTCATCCTCAAAATACCGTTCCTAGGAAATAGCCGAAAAAGAAAAAAGGAAAAAAAAAAAAAAAAAAAAAAAAAAAAAAAAAAAAGAAAGAAAGAGGCTGCAAAGAACAAGGACAAAAGAGTTAACTCATTTAAGACGGGCCGCATTCGGATACGTGCTTCGTCCGAATGCAGCACTCCTCCAATGAGTTAGCCCCATCCCTGCCACTGTACGTACAGTTTTGTTTCTGAAATCTTTTTTCATTCCACGACCCGAAGCCAAAACCGTCCAAGAAACATGGATACAAATTGGTCTCAGCAAGAGGCATAGATCCTCATGAGCCCCCGCGATCGCGGGGGCTCATGAGGATCTATGCCTCTTGCAGTTGGATCGTGTTCACTTTTCTCGGCCGTGAAGGGGTTAAAGTGACCTGCGGTAGTCCAGCGCAGCCTTTTGTGTTCTAAAATTCGCCAGTACTACGTGTTTTCATTATTGTCTTGTAATTTTTTGTTTGCTATCAGGCGCACGTTAACAGAGATTGTCTATACTGACCCATGTAGGCTACCCATCGGGTGAACTCACCTACATAGCAAAGGAAAAAAAGAGCGGAAATATCTTTAATTTTGCGGCATTCAAACTTCGTCATTGATCAAAAGTTGAGTTAGTCCATTTTCTATACTGACCCATTGATCAAAAGTTGAGTTAGTCCATTTTCTATACTGACCCATTGATCAAAAGTTGAGTTAGTCCATTTTCTATACTGACCCACTGATCAAAGGTTGAGTTAGTCCATTTTCTATACTGACCCATTGATCAAAAGTTGAGTTAGTCCATTTTCTATACTGACCCATTGATCAAAAGTTGAGTTAGTCCATTTTCTATACTGACCCATTGATCAAAAGTTGAGTTAGTCCATTTTCTATACTGACCCATTGATCAAAAGTTGAGTTAGCCCATTTTCTATACTGACCCATTGATCAAAAGTTGAGTTAGTCCATTTTCTATACTGACCCATTGATCAAAAGTTGAGTTAGTCCATTTTCTATACTGACCCATTGATCAAAACTTGAGTTAGTCCATTCAGGCAGCATTGTTGTAAGACCTACGAAGAACATGAACAATTAATCCTTTATTTGCTTGTCGCAAAGTAGCTTTAAGTCAACATTTACTCATAGGGGCCTGACGAGTGCTGCTTTGAATAATGCAAATCCGCAGCTCGGCCACCGCGTAAATAGCTCAAGTCAGAGGACGCGGTAGCGAGAGTCCGAAATAGCTCAGGCGGTTAAGCGTCGGAGCAGGAGAACGAAGGGAATCGCCGGGTCGTGGGTTCGAATCCCCGTCCCGGCCCGGTCGCAATCCAGGGGAAAAAGACGGGCTTGTTCAATAGCTTGTCCGTTGAAAGGTCCTGGTAAATCAATGTGGCACAGCTGGAGTGCACCTGAGTTGATCAGTGTTCAGGTCGTACTCCATAGGCAATAGATTTCTTTGTCCCCCATAACCCGCAACGTCCATTATCACTTCGGTGCCGTGGACGTTAAACCCCGAACTAACCAACCAACGCGGTGGCGCGCACCCGGTGGCGCAGCGGATTTGCATTTAGTCAAAGCACCACTCGTCCGTCAGGCCCCTATGCATTTAAAGTCACTTTGTGTGTCTTTCTCGTTGACTCTTTTCGGACTCATTAATTTTGTTCAAAGCATTATAGTACTTTACGTTTGCACTGTTACGCCCTTCACTACAAGTGGACGGCGGCATACTTTAATTCCGAAATCTTTATTGATCCAAAAGCCACAGCCATAAAAAAAACACACCTTGAGCAAGGCACATTGATCCTCATGAGCCCCCGCTACTGCAGGGTCTCATGAGGATCTATGTCCCTTGCAGTTGGATCGTGTTCCTTTTCTCTGATTGGGTGAAAATGTGGATGTGTTAAGGTGTATGGCCAGAACATAAATTATGAACGTTCCACGATTTTCTTTCTCAGCTGAAAAGTTTACTCGTACTGTCAAGTCTGATTTGAAAGCAGAAAAAGTGTGAGAATATTTAGTCAAAAAGCAAATTGCACGCTGTGTACACAGCGGCCTTTTCAAATTGTTTTATTTGATCTAAAATACATTCGTCGTTGAAACAAGCGTCGCAGGTGATCTTATCTGTCTGCCACTGCAACGAACGACGTAAAAGTTTAAACGGTATGTCCGTCACCCAACAGTGGGTGTATACCAAACCACGCACCGCTACTCTTGCCGGCGTGGAGGTGGAAAGTTCAAACGCTTGTATGAAAATCATCGGAGCGTATCCGCTTTTAAATTTTTAAAATTTTTTCCCTGTAGCCAGTGTAGGTCCATGCACCGTGACTCACAGGCTTTTACGTTTGATTTATTGGAGCAAAACGGTTGTGGAGAGTTTGAATTAGTTTACGGTTCAGCACTTGACTACCGTTTACGATAGCACACGGTGTAAAAGACGCGTAGTTACTATACTTCTTGTTGTTGAACGGTGACCGTCTGCAGCAGTCAATGGGTAAAAGTTAACCCTTCGGTTAAAGCCGCGTATCCGGAGGCGGCACGTCTCGAATGAGTTAAGGAAAGGACATCAAGCATGAACTGTGTTAATCGCGCGTAAGAATAAAAATAATGTGTGTTGACCTTTGATTTTGGACCTTACAGCCACTAGGCCGTAAAGTCCAAAATCACAGGTTAGCACAAAATTGAAGATGGTTCGTCGCTAACATATTTTATCAGCGCACTTAACATTGAACAGAATGCTAACGATTAAATTATTTCAGAGTTAATCTGCCGTATATAAAAAAATTGCCTACTAGGCATGCGGCCTAATTCTCCCTATTATTGTAAGTGCAATAGACCTACAAATACAGTATCAATGTATAAGTAACATTACTCTGACACAAGTTTTAAGAAAGGAGACGGATCGACCATGATACTCCAATGATTAGTGTCTTAGCGTTTGAGATCATACGTTTATAGGCCTGACAAAATGTAACAAGGGAGTTTGGCATCTATATATATATATATATATATATATATATATATATATATATATATATATATATATATATATATAATATATATATATATATATATATATATATATATATATATATATATATATATATATATATATATATATGCCACATTCTAATACACAAAGTATTCTAACTTTAGTAACTCAGGGGCGGATCAGCCGGATCCCCTCCCCCTCCCCATCCCACACCCGCAGGTAATATGCCTCTTTTGTAATTTTGCATGTGTATCAATCCTTTCGACGGCTATTTTTTTTTTTTTTTTTTTTTTTTTTTTTTTTGTGCATTGAAGTTTTCGATGATATCAAAAGACATCTTTAAGGCGTCTATTAGTGAGGAGTTTAACTCATTAGGCCACGAGGACTGACGAAATGATCAAGTGGTGGAGATATTATTCTCTGAGGTTTACGTCACAGCTCTGTGGACAGATCGACCATAATAGTTCAAGAGTGGTGTCAGAAAAGCTTGGCGCCTACAGGCGCCAAGCTATTCTGACACCACCCTTGATCTATCATGGTCGATCCTCAGTTCAGTCTTAGCGATAATTTTATTCCGTCCGTACAGTGGTCGGCAGCGAAAGACCGATTTCCGTCAGTGGCACGTGACGGAAAAGCACCTGTCCGTCCGTATATATGAGGAACGGTAACTCTTTCAATTCTCATTCTTCTCGCTTGACTGATTTTGTTTGTGAATAAACGATGGCGTAGGGATAGAGGTGAGTGCTCCGAATACACGTGTAAATAAAACGACTAGAGCGTACGTTATTTCTTACACTGTCAGGGCTAACTTGCTCACGTAGGATAAAACTGACTTCCATTGGCGTCAGCATACAACACGTACAGGAAACTTCGGACATAACAAAATTGTTGGGTCCCAACCTCGGTGTCGACCCAACCTCGGACAGAGTAACAAATATATGCTCGCAAATAGTAAGGTATTTTAACTTTTCAGCTTGAATTACTAAAAGTCCTTAGAGTCGGTATAATCAGGGGGACATCAGTGATTAGCCATCCCACTGCCGGCCTACGATTTCACAACATCCGTGTGACATTAAGTGCTCACAAAAAGTAAAGGATGTATTACTTTCAGCTTGAATTATTCAAATGTCCCAAAACATTTAAACATTAATCAGACCAAAAAGGCGACCTCAGTTTGCAGATGTACGGTGTTTTCGTACATATTAGTAATTCAAGTTGAAATTATGACGTCCCTTAATTTTTTGTGCGCACTATATGTCACACCAATGTTGTGAAATTTTAGTGGGATGGCTAATCACTGATATAACCGTGATGGTATCCATTCTGAGAACATTCATTAACTCATTCTACCCGAACACCAAAATCCTTAATTTTTTTCCCCTGTCCTCTCAAGACTGCATTGCAGTGCAGGACACAGCTCGACCATGATAGTTCAAGGGTGATGCCAGAATAGCTTGGCGCCAGTAGGCGCCAAGCTATTCTGGCATCACCCTTGAACGATCATCGAGGATCCTTATCCTGCTGTGGTGTGTCTGGGGTAGAATGAGTTAATTCAAGCTGAAACGTTAGTGTACCTTACTTGTTTGGCATCCTGTCTCGGAAGACAATGGAGTATATGCGCTTGCTGGGTCAGTCACTGGAGTGACCTCTCCAGGGCGCAAGCTTGGGCAAAGTGTATGGACATCATGGGGTGCCCAGTCGTCAAGATTCCCCCTCTCGGCCTCGCTGATGTATCCAAAGGAATGCAAAGCAGTACGTTTGGCACCAGTTTGGCTGCAGGAGCTGCCAGAACAGTGCGTGAATACAGGCAACTGTCTGCCTTCGGGGCTCCACTCCTGACTTGAAGGGTTTACTCCCCCACATTTGGCCGTTGGATCCAACCTGATCTCCTCCGTCCTCTAGCCGTTGGCTGTCAGAAACAGCTCATCCGCCTAGTGGTGCAATGTGAACACCATCCCCTCACGTGGTTTAGCCCACCAGCTGAGGTGGTTTGCCAGGGTGTGGTGCTTGGAGTCAACACGAGAGAGATTAAGGAGATGGATGAGGACCAGTGATGCCCGTCCGTCCTATGTAGGACGCAACTGCCGAACAGCAAAGGTGCTACCTCTATCCATAGCCCCCCTACACCCCAAGTACCTTACTATTTTGGAGCATTATATACAAATATATGTCACTCTGGCCGAGGCTGGGACCCAACACTAAATCGCCGGAAGACCTCAATGTTTTCAGTTGATGTTACATCCGAAGTTTGTTATACTACGCGAAGTGATTTGTACAGAAATAGTGTTGTCAGGACCTCGCAGTCCGACTTTTGTTATATCCAAAATTGTTATGTGAAGCGAACTCGTCTGAATTTAGATCAGCTATGACAGAACATTTTGTATAACTCGACTGTGATTTCGATATTCTGTATTAGTGTGATTTTGATAAAAAATATATATCACCCATTCATCCCTGACGCACAACAGCAGGAGATGGGTCGACCATTATAATTCAAGGGTAGTGCCGGATTAGCTTGGCGCCTGTCGGCGCCAAGCTAATCTGGCACTGCCCTTGAATTATCATGGTCGATCCAGCTCCTGCAACTGGTGCATAGTCATTAGATGACGCCTCCAAAATTTGGGAAATAGGGCTGTCGGGCTGAATGAGATAACTGTGATCTTCGGCCTCGCGGCGATTTGTTACTCTGCTATTTTTTTTTTTTTCCCCGAACTTGCGCCCACGATTAGTCCGCGGAAGCTGACGACTCCAGTGAGCAAGGTCATCGGGCCGATGTCGGCCACTGTTGGCCCGCGTACAGCCGTGCGCGGGCCAACAGCGACCGATATCGGCCCGAGGACGTTTGCTCAGGGCGTACCGTAATCTATAGTAAACTTCTTGTTATATTTGTGATGAGTGAAAGTAATTTACATAGAAAGAGTGTTAGGCCGTTCAGAAAAAGTGGTGTGTCGGATTGTGTTATCCGACCTTGTTACAAGCGAAGTAGAATGTATGTTGATTCTTGAAATAAACGGGTTAATCCCTTTGCGCCTGCACTGAGCCACCCGTACTGTTTACAGTGCCGGTGGCTGCGTACATAGGGGCCTGACTGACGAGTAATGCAAATCCGCTGCGCCCCGGATGCGCGCCACCGCGTCCTCAAGTTCAATTCAGAATACAAGGTACACTAAACGGCGAAGTACTGTGATTCCAGGGTAGTTTTCAACCCTCAAAGCAACCATCCGCCTTAAACCTATAACTGAACAAACTCGGTAGATATTTTGCCACAAATCTATACCGACCTTGTCCTCCGACCAAAACTGATGGATTAGTATCAAGGCTTTTTGCACAGTCAAGCATCATTCATAGCAGACGTCGAGTTGTAGGGTTTTAGATGTGGCCGGAAATACGCCCCATGCTCATTTTTCATTGGTTTACTTAAATTAGCATATCCAATAAAATTAAAACAAGAGTGCGTCTTACTGTCGACATTAACTTGTGACCTGCACGCAGCAGTCGCTTTAGGTACGTATTTCCCCAGCCCGAAAAGCTCTACTTTAATGGAGTCTGGTTTAAACATTGCTCAGTTGTCAATATCTTTTCGAGTAATTCGTTTCGACTTTAGAGTAAATACGGCAGAAAACAATGGATGCACTGCAGTACATAGTGCCCTCTTTCACGGCACTCTACTAAAGGGTTTAACGTTCAACTCTAGATGTTGAGAAAGAGGTCCGGCCACAGCTAGAATTTCGCGGGTGTGCTTCTTTTTCTCCCTTGTATTATGACTTGAGCTATTTACGCGGTGGCCGCGCGCACGCGGTGGCGCAGCGGATTTGCATCACCCGTCAGGCCCCTATGGCTGCAAACTCAGTAGGATGGTTCCTACCAAACAGGCTAACAATACCTCAGTTTCCCGCATATTTCCTCACTATCTCTTCAGACAGGAAGACTAGCTTTGAAATTAGACAGATCCCCACTCCATACTGATAGGTTACCGCGCCCTACTTGGAGTGTCCAAACAACAGGTACTGTTTGCGTAGGATCGGGCTAAAGTTTGGGTCTGAGACACCCAGAAACGTGCGCGGATGGGGTGGCTAGATTAAAGGGCATTGTGACACCCAAACAGATTAAACAGTCCAATCCTGAAAGGCCAAAGTGTGCCATTTTGATACCATTCACGACAAGGAAGACAGTTATGTGTAGGTCGCAAATATCTCCGCAAAAAATTACTTTTCTATACCAATCTTAAAACAAATATTCAGTGAGTTGACCTAATACGATTTATGTACAGTCGTAAAAAATCGGGATGTTTTCATGAAATGACTGATTTTACATCCCTAAATGTGCCCCAGATATATTAATCCCAGTATAAGAAAAATCCATTTTCACGTGAATTGGCCAAGTTTTCACACTTGAAACAGCGCAGTCATATTATGAAGTCTGTATGCTTGACCTCGATATTGAAAAGTGCCGGGGCTCTATTTAGGGTATTGATAATGCCTTGTTCTTGTCTTTTCACCATTTTTTACGACTGTACAACAAAATCGACAAATCATAGGAGTTCAGAAAACAATATTCCATATTAGCCCAGTTGGCACTAACTGATATTTGTTCTTAAAAGAGGTACAGATAAGTCTTTCTTTACGGAGACATTTGGGGAAAACGTCAGTTGTTCATTCCCATGTCAAACGGCCTATCCAAAATTTGGCTGAATCACCCCAGAAGGACTGCCGCGCCAGATCAGGGTCACTTCAGAGGACGCCAGATCGATCCCGGGTAGTTTTGGTGTGTTAGGTTTACGTAAGGGGAACTAGATACATTCTAAAATGACTGTCACACCAGACCTCACGCACATGACTATCAAACGACTATCACGCCAGATGGACCCCGGCTCACTTTGGCGTACGCCAAAGTGAGCCGGGGTCCATCTGGCATGATAGTCATTTTGGCGTGTAACTCCCCTGAAGCAAACTCGTCATGCTTTAGTGTGACATCGGATGGATCTAGCGTTGACTATATAGTGACCGCGGGTTGTTTTGTCGTGAGTCACTTTGACGTGTTATAGTTGTCCGGTCTTACGCGTCACACAGCGAACATTCCATGTTGAGGAGGCACAGATCTCACACAGATCTCACACAGACCTCACACAGATCTCACACACATCCACAAGGGTTAAGACATTAGCATGGCCTTCAGCTACACGCTGCCCTTTGAAGATAAGAAGACAGAAGTCTATTTTTGCGAAAAGCGAAAATTTCATTTATTACAATGCAAATCTCGCCTTTTCACAAAAGTGGACTTACTGTCTTTTGCCTTCACAAGAAATACAATGAAAATCTCGATGAGTTTTCACACATACGGATTCACTATTTTAACTTCACAGGGCGGCATGCAAATGTACACCTATAATCATGTCTGGGGCCATATACACCTGGACTGATTTAGGCATCTTTTTGACAACACAAAACACAAAACAGCTACTATCTACCCGATCCAAAATGTCTCCAAGTTTATATTCTGCACTTAACGTGTTAAATAAGTGATGTATTGAGACGATTTGCAATTTAGCCCATTCATTGCCAAGATCAAGCGAGCCCCACGAAACTTCGAGGCAGCCACTGACAGAACCTAATGTGCTTCCGCTGCCCAATTTTACAACAGTGTTACATGCATGGTCTTTGGCGATACATTTACTGTGATTTCAAAACCATACGTATGGTTCTTTATATTGTGAAGGGGTCATGTATAAAAAGAAAAGATAATCAGAGGTAGCCACTGACTTCAAAGGAATGTTTGCAATAACACTCTCTTTGAAAATTATGGCGCAGACTGCCTCTCTCCCCCGTAAAACACAGTATCAAGTGCCTTCCCTCCCACACTATACAGTGTCAAATAACTTCTAATCCCCCCCCCCCTCCTACCCACACCCTCCTCCCCCTTCCCTGGTCCACCCACAGCTGCCCTCTTGGCCCCTCCGCCCCCCCTCCCCCGCCTTCTTCGAGAAAAGTAGGCCCGTATAGTATCAGACGCACATGACGCAAAATTACAGTGTCGAATGGCTGTAACTATTTTTTACAAAGTCAAACGCCTACTCACACTGGTCGTCTCTCTCGATTGCCGCGCTGATCAGTGCAGTAAGTGAGGGAGACAACCAGTGTGACACTTACTTTCTTTTGTACTGAGACGACCACGCGCATGCCTGTAAAATTCTCCCACGGAGTTCCTGAAAGGTCCCCGGGTCGCGCGCTAAGCTTTTGCAAATCCTTCATAGTGTACAGAGCGGTGGCCCTGAAGCCGCTTAAAATGAGCGCAACACACCTGCAAGAGGTGTAGATCCTCATGAGCCCCCGCGTCCGCGGGGGCTCATGAGGATCTGCGCCTCTTGTAAAGATCTCATTTGTATGTGTTTTAACTATGAGGATGTCATCAGGTGCTTGGTGTAAACTTTAGACGAAATTTTAATGTTGTAGACATTTTCAGTTTACTGGGGTAACAGTGGAGTTTTGGGTAGATACAGACATGGAGAATACACCTGCAGTAAATTCTTTCACTGTCAAGTGGGCGCAAAATGATGTCTTTGAAAGCAGAGCAAACTCAGCACCGAATCAACCCCATCCATACAAGGAACACGGGTATGAATGGATTGGAATCAGCAAGCGGTAAAGAACCTCATGGCTTAACTCATTCAACTCCGACACGCCACGGCAAAACATGGCCGGATCGAGTGTGATAGTTCAAGGGTTGTGCCAGAATAGCTTGGCGCCTATAGGCGCCAAGCTATTCTGGCACGACCCTTGAACTATCACGCTTGATCTGTTTCCATAAGTGTACTACAGTCTTCAGGGTGCAACTTCAAAATTTGCGGATTTCGGTCCTGGAGCAGAATGTGTTAAGGTTCTTTGCCTCTTGCATAGATTTGGTGGTATTCGCATTTTTTTCTCACAGTGTAGAGGTTAACCACTTTGTTCATGCAGGCCAACCGACCGTTACTGTCAACAATACTGAAGGCTTTACTCGCCTGCTCGGCGTTAAACCTTAATAACTAACTCACTGTAAAACGCAGCGGTGGCTGGATGGTTGAATGGGACTGAGTGGAGTCGGATTGGACTGGAAAAAGAAACTGACCTGAATTGGACGACAATTTACGTATCGGCGGACGGTTAGTCCTACACGTCACCGACTTATTCAAAAGTATGTGTCTACAGTGCGATGGTCTTATTGTCCTATGTAATAATAATAATAAAAAAAAAGCAACCCAGACCAAAAAGGTGACCAAAGAGAAATAAGCAATCCAGACCAAAAAGGTGACCAAAGAGAAATAAGCAATCCAGACCAAAAAGGTGACCAAAGAGAAATAAGCAATCCAGACCAAAAAGGTGACCAAAGAGAAATAAGCAATCCAGACCAAAAAGGTGACCAAAGAGAAATAAGCAATCCAGACCAAAAAGGTGACCAAAGCTTCAGTTGCCACATTCCTTCTGTCAATGAAGATAAGTAGCGGCTAATCTCTCTGTTTGTTTGTTTGTCTACTTTGACAAAGGGTATTTACCCGAAATATTAATAAATTGTGTTGTACCCGTCTTTTCTAAGCGTGTTTCTTTCTCCGTTGGGTATTTCTATGTAATAATAGCTCTTTGTGTTTCAGTTCTGTGGTCGACAGCGCCACGTATCGGCAGTTTCAGTATGTTTCAGAAGTCCGATGATCGATTGCCGCCGCGAGATGGCCATAGTCGCCTGCTCGGCAGTTAACACGTTCAGTGCCGAGAACATTTGAACACCACCCATCCGCAAGAGGTTTAGATCCTCATGAGCCCCCGCAAATGCGGGGCTCATGAGGATCTATACCTCTTGCAGCTGGGACTGTGTTCAAATTTTCACGCCAATGAATGGGTTAATGCCCTTTTTTTAAAAAAAAAAAACAACCTTTTAGCCTCAAAGTGCCATTTCTGAAATTGTGGAGGCGTTGCCTAACGACTATGTACCAGTTGCAGGAGATGACTTGACCATGATAATTCAAGGGTAGTGCCAGATTAGCTTGGCGTCTGAAGGAGCCAAGCTAATTTGGCACTCCCCTTGAATTATCATGGTCAAGCCATCGCCTGCTGTAGGGATCCGGGGCTAAAAGGGTTAACTGGCGTCGCAAAG
Source organism: Semisulcospira habei (assembly GCA_036245525.1). NCBI lineage: Eukaryota > Metazoa > Mollusca > Gastropoda > Semisulcospiridae > Semisulcospira > Semisulcospira habei. The sequence continues at coordinate 67,624,215 of BTPG01000005.1, forward strand.
AGATTCAAGAGGCAGATCAATATTACTTCTTACATGGCAACCTTGTTCTTGTCACGTCGTGTCACGCGGGTGAGCGTGCAGCGGTCAGACTACACGGCCCTGCTAAAAGAAAGATTTTCATTGCAATGAAAGTCTTGCCTTTCACAAAAATGGATTTATTCTCTTCCGCCGCCACGGCCGAGCCGTGGCCTATTTGCGGGTCCAAACGACGGGTATTTATCGGGATGTTACGGCTGTCGTGTTGAACGTTACTTCATTTTTAGAGTCAAACGGCGATCAGAGACTAGCCCTATCAAATTTGGTCGCGTGCTATACATTCAGGCCCAGCCGACATTGCCAATGATTCAACACTAAAAAAAAACGCTAGCTGTTCCAGAAACGTGGATTCAAATTGGTGCCAGCAAGAGGTATAGATCCTCATGAGCCCCCGCGACTGCGGGGGCTCATGAGGCTCTATGCCTCTTGCAGTTAGGTAGTGTTCAAATTTTCTGGGCACTGAACGTGTTAATCCCCGCGAACGCATAAACGGGACCGATCACAAAACATTGGTCGTCAAAGCTAAGAAAACTTCAAGGAAGAAATTTCTTACGTGTAGACTAAGCCGCAGAACCAAACGGTTCCTGGAGAGCGTTATATATGTGCGTTGGTTCATGGTGCGCGTGCAAGGGGATATGCTCCACGCAATTAAAGGTTAATAGGTTAATTAAAGATTAATAGTTCACAATATGAGACTTTCCAAACTGTGTCTGACACTGGACGATTATGTGTTCGATGTTGCATGTGTATCTCTAGCTGTGTGTGTGTGTGTGTGTGTGTGTGTGTGTGTGTGTGTGTGTGTGTGTGTGTGTGTCTGTGTGTGTGTGTGTGTGTGTGTGTGTGTGTGTGTGTGTGTGTGGTGTGGGGTGGGGTGTGTGTGGGTGGTTGGGTGGCGGGGTGGGGGGTGGGGGTGGGGGTGGGCTGCTCACTTTGTCCACTTCTGTTATGATCTTTTGTATATTTATGTGTATGTACATTCATACGATATATCACTCTCTTTAGTAAATGTTCTCAGTATGTCCTATAACAATGTTGGAGAAAAAGGCTAACTTGACTCACATCGAAGTTTGCATGTCGCAAAATTAAGAAAAACCCCCACTGTTCTGCTCCTCTTCCTCTCACTGCGCAGGAGAGGCCCATCGATGAGCAAAACGGGCAGTCGAAAACCTAGGCTACTACGCGCGCCTGCTGACGCGGATTGTGTAAAGGCAATGTAGGCAAGTCTTAGTTAACTCATTCTACCCAGACACACAGCAGTAAGGATCGACCATAGTCAAGGTGATGCAGAATAGCTGGCCTAGGGCCAAGCTATCGGCATCACCTGACTATCAGGTCGATCTGTGTCTGCACTGAAAGTGTCTTCAGGACACGCAAAGTTAAGGATTGGGTTGGGGAATGGTTAAGCAAGACAGCATGAGCCCGTATTTGATCGGCAGGCCTCCCTGGAGCACATCGCTTTAACCCTTTCAGCCCCAAGGTCCCATTTCTCAGTTTTTGAAGGTGTTGCCTGACGACTATGTACCAGTTGTAGGAGATGGATCAATCCATCTCCTGCTGCAGGGTCCCGGGGCTAAAAGGGTTAATATTAATGGCTACAAAGCTGACGATTTAGAACCAGTAAAACGAAAACAGATCCCAAGTATTCAACTCTCGTAGCGGAAAGTGCTGACTTGGAACTGACTTTTCTGCATTTCGTGCACGTGACGAGGGAGAGATCGATCGACGATGGCTTAAGAGTAGTGCCTATTTATTTTGGCTTCGCGCCGCTGCATTTGGGCTAGATCTTCACCCAACTGGCACGGGAAATAAAATGAATATGAATCCTACAATGACCTGCTTTACTCTAGAAACTAAACTCCGAAAAAAACCCACATTGTGCTTTCAGCCGCAAGGTCCAAAATCACAGACCAGCAGACCAGCACACATTTCCAGTCGAAAATGGTTCTTACCTGTTGTGTACAGCAGATGAGCTCTTGACACTAATCCAGGGTTACGTCATTTCCGCCGCTATTCCAAAGGGATTTCTGTGATTGTTTTCATCAGTTTCTGAATGCTATGGATGATCAGTGTTACTGTCTTCTGACTTCGAACACGGAGGTTACTTGGGTAATCAGGGGCTAAGGTGAAGCATCACATTGACACTATGTTGATTTCAAACTCCCAGTTGAACTGGCACCTGTGTTTAGCACCTGGATAGTTACATGCGGTATCACTTGTCAACCTTCCTCAGTCTTCTTTAAGCACACAGATCGATGGAGTATCGATGTGACTGAATCGATGCACTTGCCAATGAACAGTTCAAAGTTTGAATACACTGATTTCCTGGCGAGTAAACAAGTGTCAAACTGGGCCGGAAAATTTTCGTTCGGACCTCGCTTCGCGTAAGGCAAGACCACTTCCACTATTAGGCAGACTTGCCTAGAATCAAGCTTTGAACAAACGTGAACTTTGAGAGGCCGCGTAGTTGTGGCGTAAAACTAGCCCCATGTCATTTCGTACACACATGAATTCTGACAGTAACTGTCACCATAAAGACGCAAAATGCAGTCCGCAAAGGAAAAAGTCGAACGCACTTGTGACAGACAAGTTTGTGTATACACACGGTTATCTACCCAGGGACACACACACTTTCTCTTCTGTCATGAGAGAGGCTGTACTTCTTCTCAAACAAGTTTAGCTCACGTGGTGCGGAATTGAAGATAGCATTAAAGCGCTCTCCTCCCGCTCGCTGCAGGCAGATCTTTACTAGGTCTTAACAGTACATAAACCCCTCCCAGTCTAACTAAGACATAAATTCTCATGAGTCCCTGCGGCCTGCGGCCGAAGGGGCTCATGAGAATCTATGCGTCTCACACAAGTGACTCAAAATCAATGTATCATGTTTGTGAAGGGTGGCCTGAATTTTTTAAAACATTTCTCCGCGTCAGACAGAGAAAGATCTTTGGGTTTAAGCGGTGGCTGTACCCTAGAACTTCAATGAATGAAGTGCTCCATCGTGAAGTGAAAGTGAACACTTTTCTTCGCCTGGGGAAGATAGATCTAAATGGTGTCCAGCAAACGTCACAAAGGCCATAAATGGAGCAAACGGAGGTCTTAGAACTCTCGTGAATGTGGCTACCTGCTCATGAGGATCATCGGTTGTAGACGGGTGGTGTAGGCCGCAGGAATGTGCTCCGTGGCCGGGTGCGACACACACGGCCCGAGAGGTCAAGTTCGTGACACCCGCCTCTGTTTAAAGCCCATACCTCAGATCGTAAGGAAGACATAAAACGTGTCCTCCACCCTGACCCCCGCAACCCCTTCCCACTCCTCCAGCACATATGCGCAAACACTGACACACACAAACACGCACGCACGCGCGCGCGCGCGCGCACGTATGCACGCACGCACTCTCTCTCTCTCTCTCACACACACACACACACACACACACACACACACACACACACACACACACACACACACACACACACACACACACCGACATCCTTTCTCCCATCGGGCCTCTTCACTGACACCGAACTTATTTTAACCCATTCAGCCCTGACGCACTGCAGCAGGAGATGGATCGACCATGATAATTCAAGGGTAGTGACAGATAAGCTTGGCGCCTAATCTGGCACTGCCCTTGAAATATCATAGTCGATCCATCTCCTGCAACTGGTGCTTAGTCATTAGATGACGCCTCCAAAATTTGGGCAATACGGCCGTCGGGCTGAATGAGTTGAATCTGAGACACAGCTAGAGGTCTTGCCCTGCGAAATCCTAATCCCAGCGACGTGAAGGTGATGCACGTGTACTTACCGTTATCCATGTTTGACATGATATTTATGGCCGACACGAAACATGAAGCCTAGGGGCTGTCTCTAAAATCTTCAGTCTTTAACAATGAACCCCCCTTCCCCTCCCCAACACACAAATAAAAATAAACCCGCCTTTCCTTCAAACAACCAGAACGCAAAGTGGGGTCAACAAGAGGCATAGATCCTCATGAGCCCCCGCAACTGCGGGGGCTCATGAGGATCTATGTCTCTTGTAGTTGGTTCGGGTTCAATGTTATCAGCAGCGATGGGGTTAAACATGAAGATTAGGGAAGTCGTGTCTCTTTCTGTTTGTGGGGCAGAAAGTTGAACTCTGCCTGGCAGTAGAATGTTACTACTCACAACTTTTATGACCACCCAAGCTTTCAGGCATAATATTGAAGTGCAGGCGGACGTGCACCCAAAAAAAAAAAAAAAAAAAAAAAAAAGTGTGTTCGAATGACATGCTCCCAAGTACGCAAAAGATATTCGGGCCGATGTCTGCCGCCACTTGTCGACGCACAGTGTATCCTTACCATTTGCCTGAAAACGGTGATCAGCGCGTTGTCCTTCTGGTTTGCTTGTCGACTGACTTTGTCTATTGGCCAGCGGACGCAGATTGGCGTTTCTGAAATCTGTATTAATTCTACGCCAATGCTCTCTCGCTGTCTGAGGAACATGGATACAAAGTGGCGTCAGCAAAAGGCATAAATCTTCATGAGCCCCCGCAACTGCGGGGGGCTCATGAAGATCTATGCCACTTGCAGTTGTGGCGCGTTCTTTTTTTTTTCTCTTTCTTTCTTTTCCCTCGGCAGTGAAGTTTAACACGAAATATTATTAGTAAACGGGTGTGTGCTCGTCTTTTCGAAACGTGTTTCCTACTTTGTTGGGTTGTTTCGTTGCATCTTGCACGCTTGGCAGTCGCCTGTTTGGGCTGGATTCCGGACAGGTCATTAAGAAGCGAAGTTAACCCGTGTAGCCAGAACGGAAAAGCCAGTCGGTGGGTGGGAGTTACAGAAAAAACAAACAAACAACAAAGAACGGTCGCCCCCAACCGACTTGGCTGTCATAAGTTGGTGTTTACTTGTCTATACCCATCTTTTGTCGGGTGGAGAGTCCCCTCCGCTCTGCATACACCCCCCCCCCCCCTCAGCAACTTGCCTCTGCGGCTGTCATGGTAATATTCGTCAGTTTCATCGGTCATAGTTAAGTTTAACCCACCTCCAACCTCCCCCGCGCAGAAAAAGTTAACTCATTTGCGGCCAGCCGCATCCGGATGCGGCTGGCCGCGAATGAGTTTACTCATACCCGTTTTAGGCCTGCCCAAGATAGCAACAAGAAGTACTGAGTGGAAAGGCTGAACACCTAGACTGAGAAAAGTTGACAGACATAATTATGTAAACACGCACTACAAGGTAGCGTTAGGAATTTTTCCAATCTTGTACTCTTTTGAAATAACTGCCGACGGTTCCCCGTGTTTTCACACTTTGCAGACAATGAAAAATAAAATAAATCACACAACAGCATATGCTGATCTGTTAGTTGGCCCTTATGGCTCCTGGCTGTAAGGTTTAAAATCACAGAACAGCACACACTCATTTCTTTACACTGAATGTAAAACTGAGCGTAACGGTAGTGTAAAAGTCCATGGATCATAATCGTCCCTTTGCGTGTCGGTAGCGGTTTTAGTCGCGATGATTCCTGTCGGAATCATCGCTACCGACACCTCAAAGGGCCATGGGCTAAAAAACAAACAAACAATAATCAAACAAAAACACACACAAGAAAACCCTAAAAATGCAGGTTAAAAAAAAAAAGCTCACAGAGCAAAAACCAACAAACCCAACGAATGTTTCCCTTTGAGCCTTACTGCGCACTTCAAACCGTCTGCACAAAGCAAACCCGACCAACTACTGACATTGTATGATGACTTATTGAAAAGGACTTGCTCGCATTCCCTTCTTCGCTGCTCGAAAATGTGCCCTGGTCTGTGATTTCGGCTCTCACAGCTATAGACTGTAAGGTCCAAATTACAGACCCGCATACACATGTTTCTGTAGGACATGATGTCTCGAAATCACCGACTCGCATGAAAGTTTATAATAGGCGACTGAAAAAAAAACATGATTTATGAACTGAGATACAGTCACGGGACAATCAGCTAGTCTTCTCATAAATTGCACGATGCAAAGAATCTCTTGAGCCCCTGCGGATGCAGGGACTCATGAGTATCTGCATCTTGCTGGCAGAATATTGTTTCACTTACATTTAGATTGGAGGGAGCTCTCACGGTCTAAGTCGGTCATAATTATATCGTATATGTCAGTAATATATGTCTAGAAGTTATTTCTCTGAGGAAGGTCTGAAGCCTATAGGAGAGAAATGCCGGCGATCAAAAGGTGCGACCAATGCAAGGACAATGCGTGCGATCTGCTTACACTGCAGTGTTTGTTCGCCTTGGATCGCCTTTCATACGCATTTCCTCAATCTTTTGTATATTCAGCCACAGGTCATATTCTCCATCGGAAGAGCACCAATGTGCCGAATATAATTCGCCCGTGTCTTCGAATAGTGAGGTATGAACTAGTGTGTCACCTGAAGCGCAAGAGGCATAGAACCTCATGGGCCCCCGCAATTGCGGGGGCTCATGGGGTTATATACCTCTTGCTGACCATTTTTTTGAATTCGCGTTCCATGGACCGCTGAGTTTTTTTGGGGGGGGCGTCGGAACTGATTAAATATCAATTTTTTTTTGGTGCTTGTTGTTCAGAAACACACATTGTCGCGCGGCCCACTGACGATCCAGGTGACAATGAAGAGGTTCAAGTGTAGTGCCCATTTGGTACGACTCTTGAGCGATCACAACCTAATCTCTAGGCATTTTTAAGACGACACCACCTCGATCTGGAAACTCAAGTCAGACGAGGGAGCTGTTATGGAAAGGCCGGTGAAAACGAATCAGTAAAGGAGAGACAACTCATTTGGACTCACACGCTTTGGGTGCATGTACCAATGCATTGAAACTTGCTATACCCTTGTGCACAATTTTAACTCATTCTGTTTACATCCTGATGCTGATTTTGTAAAATTTGCTTATTATCCTGCGAAGGCTACATTAAAGATTAGGAGATAGATCAACTGCTTTAGTTCAAGGGTTGTGCCAAGCTATTCTGGCACCACCCTTGAACTATATGATCAGTCAAATTTATTTCAAGTAATGGGTGTATCAGAATGAAAAGGGTTAGGCACAGTTGGGACGCTAGACCATGTTCACACATGCAGATACAAATTAATGTAAATGTAAATGTAAAATTAAGAGTCATGGATTTGAAACTACAATACTGTGTTGCACTTAGTGTGACGCGCGTTTAATGCACCCCGGGTATTGAAACATACGCCGGCCGAGAGGCCGGGTGCACTTATTCTTGGCAGCCCAGGGCCGGGGGTGCTAACTGAGTTCCAAATTAGTCACTTAGTGAACGGCCCCGTGTTGCTGCGTCTTTGTCGTTTGTAGATAATGATATTGCAGTACACGTTAACTCATATCATACTGAGGCTAAAAGCTTCAAATTTGTACACTGCCAAATGCAAGCTACATTATAGTACTTAGGGATAAGGATATAGACCAATGGCTTTAGTTCAAGGGTAGTGCCAGAATAGCTTGGCGCCTAGAGGCGCCAAGCTATTCTGGCACTACCCTTGAACTATTTTAGTCAAACTTATTTCACACACTGGTGTATTCCGAATGATAAGGGTTAACTTATGTGTGACCTATTTTCTCCTTTATTTATAGTCCCTGATAAGAAAACAGTCTTACCTATTTTCTGCCAAAACATGACCAAGATAGTAATGGCTTCAGTGTTTAGTGTACCAGCCAAACACTTCCATCTGCAAGAAGCTTAGATTCACATGAGCCCCTGCCGATGCAGGGGCTCATGAGAATCTAGGCCTCTTGCTAGCTGCTCCTCAGATGACTGACGATCTACCGAAGTTCTGAAGCGTACGTTACGTTGGAAATTCTACAAGTCGAACGGAAGAACGACATTCATAAAAAGAGATAGCGATGTAGTCGGCTCAGGAAGCGGATGAAACAGCACCACGATCCAGGGGAGTAAAAGATGTACTTACGTGAGAACTATTCAGTATTTATCAATATTTTGTAGTATATTCTATATTATTATATGTTATTTTCTGTATGTGTTATTCTGATCTGTGAATACATTTATGCCTTCTGTTGTGATACTACAATTATGAAAGTTTTGAGTACTGATTGAGAAATTCCAGCGCATGTCTCATTCATTCATTCATTCATTCATTCATTCATTCATTCATTCATTCATTCAGTCAGTCAGTCAGTTGTTCGTGTGTTCGTTTACTTGCTCGTCTGTTCGCTTTTCTACATACATGTATCCGTCATTCATTCATTCATTCATTCATTCATTTATTCAGTCAGTCAGTCAGTTGTTCGTGTGTTTGTTTACTTGCTCGTCTGTTCGCCTTTCTACATACATGTATCCGTCTACTCACCAACCCACCTTTCCAACAATACACCCACCCGCCCACCCACACATCCATCCATCCATCCAACCGTCCGTCCGTCCGACCGTCGGTCCACCCACCGACCCATCTATCTCAGTTTGTTTGTCCTTCTGTCATTCGTTTCTCTCCACGTCGTTCTGTATACTGCCTCTCTGTCCATCATTGAATTCTATTGTCTTGTGTTGCAGTTGGTGTTTCCTGGATTGTTCTGGCGGTGTTCAGCTCCGCCCAGCATAATGACCCGTGCCAACCGTACAGTAAGAAAACCCTGCTTTCTATTGTGTGCTGCTCTATGATTTTGGACCTTACGGCCGTAGGCCGTAAGGTCCAACATCACAGACCTGCACACATACACTAAGTACATAAACGAATCGTTTTTTACTTATGGTTGTTGAAGCTGCATAGTAGCGAATACAATCTCTAATGCAACCTCTAATGCAATTTCAATTCGTCTCACTCCACCATGACACTGGCGTCTGTGAATACACGTTAAACAATCGCTATATTGCTTTTGCACATACACCATCTCGTGTTTATTTGAAACTGGTGAAAGATGATTACAGGGTGAGGGCAATAACGTATGCGCAGACTACGACACTAACAAGGTAAATTCCCTTGCCGGAACTCTGTCTGGTCAGTTGTTCGAAAAGTCGCTGACGCAGATGTTTATAATAATAATACCGGTTATTAGTACAGGCGCGTTTACCCAATTCTGCGAATCGGCTCAAAGCGCCGCGAACTGAACCCAACACGCACACTCACGTGACACACACGCATACACTCACACAGACACAGGACATTCACGTAGTGCGAAGGGTCACATTTTGATCGCTTGTATTAAAAATTTTATATAGTGACCTGAAACCGGTACCAAAGAGCACATTATCTCGCCTAGTTACATCGATACTTTTAACTCATTTGAGACGTGCCGCATCCGGATACGCGGCAAAAGCCGCGTATCCGGAGGCGACACGTCTCGATGAGTTAATGGTGCAGTTTATAATTGAACGCACAAAATCTCTCAATATTTTCTGAACTTTTATTCAAACATATTGTCCACACGGATGGTGGATTGGTCTGTCAGTGTCTGTCAAGCAATTTCCCAATGGGCAAAAGGCCATCGGGTCGACATCGGCCGACGTTGACCCGTGCACGGTCGTGCGCGGGCCAACGTCAGCCAATGTCGGCCCGATGGCATTTTGCGCATCGGGTTGGACCTTACATACAGCCGTAGGATCCCAAGTTACAAACCGGCACGACAAAAAGTGAAATTTTGAAATATTTGACAGCACAGGGACAGATTTCGGCTACATGTGACGAGCAGAATGTGGGCGGTGACTACTCAGGTAAATCATTGATGCATTCACTATCATAACTATGCTGATACAAATTCTGATAGTGTAAGCCCTTCGCTGCCAATGAGCACGAATTTCGCGTCTGAATTCACGCTGCACACTGACCATCAGAGCACAGATGCAAATGAGACCAACAATGTGTATAAAGAACTCAGAAGTAACAAGGGACATAGACTCTCATGAGTCCCCACGACTCATTCCGGCGGCTCATGAGGGTTTATGTCTCTTGCAGCTGGGTAGTTTTCACCTACATAACAGAGACGTGATACCATGCAGGGACCGATCAGTATCCTGTTTTCAAGGGGTCTCCAACGTTCTGTTCGATCATTTATATTTTCTTCCAAATCTGGAAGGAGAGGGAGAATTGTGAGTGAGAACACAGGAGCAGCTTTTCCGACCTATTTTTCACTGCATCAAATCCACCACTATCATCAAGCTGCTATTTAGCCAAGGTGGTGGTCATAGACGGGGGAGGGGATACAGAGGGTGAGGGAATGTCAGTTATTTTTTCAAGTACACGCGCAGCTTGTTAAAAAGAGGGGTCTGAAAATATCTGAACAATCAATCCACTTTTGGAACACTTGAAGTAAAATTTATATAGCTGACCGTTTTCAATGCAATCTTATCAACAGTTTGAAACTTAGGTGAAAATATTTATTATTATTATATACGATATAATTTTGACTTTTCAGATCTTAGTAACACGTTGCACAATGCTGTGGCGCAGAGTGTGACCGATTGTGAGTATTATTCATTTATCTTCATGAAAATTTCATATGATAACGATGATGTCAGCGTCGGCGTTAACGAAGACGACGATGATGACGATCACGCCGACTGCGACAAGGATGATGACGATGTTGATGTGGAAGATAAAAATAGTATTGATGATGAAGACGACGACAACGATGATGATATGTGATGGTGATCATCATCCATATTATACGTACCCTTATCCCAGCACACAAAAGGCTATTGGGCCGAAGGCGGCCGCAGTGGGCCCGCGCACAGTAGTGCGCGGGCCCACTGCGGCCGACTTCGGCCCAATGGTCTTTACGTACTGGGATGTTGACGATCCTGTTTCAGTCGTCATGCACGCCACGCTGTCAATGTACCGCTATCTGCATCCGTGTGCTTGTAAGTAATTTCTGTTCAATCCGGCAACAGTCTTTGGTTTTGAATGTTCCTAGAGCAGTTAGATTATGAAAAATACCGATTTCCCCTATCCTTCAACCCTTTATTTCTAGTCTGCAAACTTAAGAGAGGGGTGCGGGGGAGGGGTAAGGGTAGGGGGGGGGGGAGGCGGGTCTGGGTAGGTGGGAAATAGAGAGTGGGGGGGGGGGGGGGGGTTGGTTGGTAGAGGGATGAAATCTGGAGTTCTGCAATAGCCAAATACGAGTGCAAGAGGAGATTACCTACATTGGGGCATGTAAAACAAACACCATTAACCCTTTGGCTGTCGGTAGCGGTTTTCAGTTGTCGCGCAAAAACCGCTACCGACAGCCAAAGGGTTAAGCAACTGAAGTAGGTCTTCAGAGGTCATGACTGCTATTTGTTGGTGATGCTGATAATATTAACAACGATGACGATGATGATGATGTGTGTGCGTGCGTACGTGCGTGTGTGTTTCAGCCAGAGAAGACGCTGCTCTCATCTTATTCTACAATTTCACCGACACATCCCTTCATGGCTCTGGTAACTCTCACGCAAACTGACGTTCTGTGCATAATTCATGCCGAGGCCCATGTAGGTCAATGTATCCATCAGATATTTGTTGTTCCACATGGCGTTTAGCCTGAGGCGTTAGAAATGTGACCACTGGCAGCGAGTCAAGGTGGGAACCTAGTGTACGCGCCCATAAGAGAGATGCGACTGTGAATAAATTGTTAACCCTTTCAGCCGGCGCACGTATTTCCCAGTTTGGAGGCGTCATCTGACGACTATGCACCTGTTGCAGGAGATGGATCGACCATGGTAATTCAAGGGTAGTGCCAGATTAGCTTGGCCCGACCATTGCGTATGCATCTCCAACACAGATATTTTGAATGATACTGTATAGTGTCGATTCCGACCCTTTTCGCTTATTTTCACCGAGTTCGCGTCAGAAACCGCCGGGCCACTGCACACTGATCGACAATCGCGTAAGGAACACAAACCGAATGGGACCAGAAACCGGAAATGGGACCAGAAAGAGGCGTATAATAAGAACACAGGACCAACAAGAGACATAAATCCTCATGAGCCCCCGCGACTGCGGGGGCTCATGAAGATTTATGTCTCTTGCAGCTGGTTAGCATTCGCCTTGCTCCGGCAGTTAAGTTGTTAAATATCCGAAAAGCCGGCATAGAGTTATACTCCATGGGTAAGGCGAATTTTAGCTGAATGAGTGGTCTGAACGACGTAAGTACATTTGAATCAGACAGATTAGAACCTGAATAACGAAAATGAAGTGACACTTTCGCACGCTTTATTGTTTCAGGGTCTGGACCTCTAGTGGGCCGCCGAAAACGACAAGACTATCAGACTCTTGCCGCAGGTAAAGATCTCCCTGCTTAAAAAAACCCAACAAAAGCAAATAAAAAAATAAATTATTGACCATTCTTTATAATGAATATAGACTCTACAATCCTATAAGGCGCAGTCGTTCATACAGGTCCGCCCATCTGCAGGAGGCATAGATTCACAGAGGCAGGAACTCTTATGATAATCTGTGCCTGTTGCTGGAGGAAATCAGTCTCATCCTCCGATTGACAGCATTACAGGCGCGTCTGCTACATATTCCGGTATTAAACTGCAACACGTAGGCCTACAAACAACATTCGCGTGCAGTCTCACTTGTATGTGTTTGCTTGCGTGGGTAAGTTGCGTGTGTTTGTGTAAGCAGATGCCAATGCGCAAAAGGTGCGCGGGCCAACGGCGGCCGAAGTCGGCCCGATGGTCTTTGTGCACTGGGATTATACATCTACTAACCTGGCTCTTGAAAAAAAAGTACATGTGTACATTCATTCCGCCTTTCCTTGCAGATCTGGATATTTTCCTGGACGGCATCAGACTCTCTGACGGCGCTGGATGCATAATGCATCTCATCCGAACCTTCACAAGTATAAGCGCTCACCGACACTTACGCACACACATCACAGTTTTGTGGCCTGGGCTGATTTCTAAAATTAACCCATTCCCAGTGTCGAGACAAACTGAACCCCACTCAACTGCAAGAGGTATGGATCATCATGAACCCCCGCAGTTGCGGGGGCTCATGAGGACCTATGTCTCTTGCTGACACCACTTTGAATCCATGTTTCTTGGACATCTAGGGTGTTTTGGTCTTGAATTAACGAAGTTTGAAGAAATACAATCTGCGTCAGCTGGCACGAAACGGGCGTCTGTCGAAAAGAGCTCGAAATGGATCTAAACTTTAAAATGTACTACATATTTAGGCCTATGATTCACAAGATGCAAGTGAAAACTGAAAAATTGTGACGTTCCAAGATACGTTATGATTTACTGGTAGGTTGACTGATTTTTTAATGGATGGATGGATTTGGTGCAGGCCACATTATGACAGATTGGTGAATGGATGGATGAGGTTTGGGTTGACTGATTTTAAAACCAACAAGTTAAATGTTATATTATAATGAGACACATTTTACTTGTTATAGTGCCGATAACCGGCAGATGTGATTACGAGACCCAAATCAAAATGTCCAAGTGGTCAGACGAAGACATTTTGATTTGACTCTTCTTGCCCTACAAGGGAAGGAAATGAATATTAATTTGCTTATTTTATTAAATATATATAATACATACATGTTGAAGAAGGGGAAACCTTATGGAGTGGGTACATATCGTAAATGTCTTTTAAGCACTATTCATGAGACACTCAAGGTCGATGATTATGAAAGCTCGGCGCCTACTGACGCCAAGCTAGTCACCACTCGTGTTGTGTCAGGCTAAATCCACCTGCCTTTATCGACGTTAAGGATTGTAAACGAAACATCAAGTGGACTTTTTTGTGTAGGTGTATCCGCTCAAGCGTGGAGGGAACTGAATCCCGACTTCCACCCGACTACACCCACCACTGCAGCCACCACCACTATCAGTGCGCTAGGCACTACCACTTGTTCCGTGTGTGAGGAAACAGGCTGCCAGTTTTGGCCCGAGATAGCGCAGTGTCCAAGCGGCCTGTGTATGACAATGTTACGAGATTCGGCTACTGGCAGAAGCATCGTGAGAGAGTAAGCAAATAAAAAAAGGCTCAAAATTCGGCGAGTGTAGGACCGTAATTTTTGGACGAACACACAGCGCCACTGATTGAATCATAGTGTAATTTTCTTTTACTTTGTTTGTAAATAAGCTTTGGATATAGATTTAGACATAGATGTGGGGGGGGGGGGGGGGAGGGGAGGGGGGCACTGACAAATGGGTTGACGCTGGAAGATCATGTTTAGCTTTTCTCTTATCACGTGGATAAATTTTAATTTTGCAATTACGACTCAACAGAACCGAAAACAGGCCAATAATGATTTTAGGACATACCCTTTTTCTGTTTTAATATTTGTGCACCGATTCGATAAAAAGGAAGCTTTTGTAGGTGATTCTGCGTTACTTGTAGGCTTCAGTGTGTGCTTGAGGTAGAATAAGTTAGTTAGTTAACTATTTGGGTTTAACGCCGAGCAGGCAACTAAGGCCATCTCACGGCGGGGTAGAATAAGCTTGCGCCGCCGAGTAAATGGCACATTATTTCTCCACTAGTGAGACATTAGTTGAGAGATGTACAAAACAAAGAAGTCCCATCCAGCCTGAAGTCCCACCGAAAAAACATGCGCGTGTATCTTTTTTGTGTGTGTTGTATTCAGTTGTGCAGAGCAGGCGACGTGTGACGTCCAGTACCTGGTCAACACTTTGAACAATCCCCTTTGTCGTGATATCGACAGTCACACGACGAACGATCGTGAAGTCACCTGTTACTTTTGCTGCCACGGCGACAACTGTAACCACCCCCTTCAGATTACTCCCCCTGCCGACACACTGTATTGTGCCGAGTATCCCAAATGTAAAGGAGCCACTTCAACCTCGTCAACTGGAAGTAAGCATGACGATGATTTACTGTGACTAAGCCATATACCGGCCCCATTCCCAACCCCGCGACATAAAGTGACCTTTTGAGGGAAGTACATGTTGGCTCCAAGCTAATCATGCACTACCTTTGAACTAGCATGATTGATCCGCTTCCCGCGACTTGTGGAACGTCCTAAGAGGAAGCTTTCAATATTCCTCCAGTAATTGGGGCAATTAACAGTATCTGACGATGTATGTATGTATGTATGTATGTATGGATGGATATTGGTGTTTTGGATGAACCGATGTAATGATGCCATAATGGCTGGTTGGATGGATGGATGGGTGGGCGGGTGCGTGGGCGGATGGACGCATGAATGGCATAATCAACAGTATTTTCGACAGATGGCTGGATGGCTGGATGCAATTGACAGGTAGATGGGTGTTGGTGTTCTGGATGGGCCGATGTATGGATGCCATCGTGGATGGATGAATGGTTGGATGGATGAGCAAGTGTGGTGGGTGGGTGGTTGAACGGATGAATGGATGGATAGACTAACCGACTTATTGACTTACTGATTGATTGATTGATTGACTGGGTGTTGTAGCTGTGTGTGCTTCGTGTGAGGGTCTTGCCTGTGTGATGGGAAACGTTCCAAGTGTCAGCTGCCCCAGCGACCAGTCAGCCTGCTACACTCAAGTTCACGAAATAGCTTTGGGCATGCGAAATGTACAGAGAGGGTAATACAAATAAAATATAGCACTTTTCAGACCACTTTTACATAGGAAACACCGTAACATCATACGTTCTAGTCTTACCGCGCTAGGCGTTCTGGGATATCATGGTGAACCTGTAACCAGTTCAGTCGCAAACTAGAGTGTGATTGTTCGCCAAAAATACATATTCCACATCTGAATGGCTAAAACTCACTTCCTACACATAGAAAGACCACACACAATCTGAAGATATACCCATTTCCCCATTATTTATTTCGAAATCAGAAGCTTAGATCGCACAGAGTACGTAAGAGGTTTACAGTACCGAAATACCACAAGAATACGAACAGTTAGTTACAAGGAAACGGCATATTTGCATTGTAATGTAGATTTATAGATACTGAGCTCAAATAGTTTTGTATTACACTTTGTTGTTTCATATGCTGCAAGTTAAATTTCTGTTGTTCCTATTTTTGTTGTGTAAAATTGACATTTGCTACGAATTTTATTTGTTAATTCAACTGTTTAGTAGGACTTTTTGTGTACTACTTACGAAAATAAATTCGTCGCTCGTGTTCAAAAGGTGGCGGAACGCGCGAGGTGACTATTTGGATCAAACAGTTGCAGAAGTGTCTGCCGCTCGGTCTGTCTAGAAAATGATAGTATAGGAACACTATACTCCTATGCTATAATATTAAATATTACAGAGTAGAGTTCGTTGGTTTATTTAACTGTCACATCATACTGAACCATACAGAATAGCATGAACGTTCTCCATTTTCTAAAACATACACAATTTACTTTAGCGCGGATTGTTTTTGTGTTTGAACCTTGCTTCTGTTCCCGACAGCCACAAAGACCTTTTAGGGACGTGCAAACCCTGCATATGCCCATCCCCTCCAAATCTCCGTCCACCATCACCATCACCATCACCATCACCATCACCACCGCCGGAAAAGAAATATGTTGATGTATGTTGCCAGCCAGTGTAACAAGAGAAATAAACAGATCTAAGACTATAAATATGACCCTGCAACTCCAAGTATCACATATCAAATTAATAACAGATGAGAACTGAAATAAGCTTCCTGTCTTCTAGGTGTGCCAGTCAGTCCGAGTGTGCCGCTGTAGTGCTGGACGCGGGGTGTAGCGGGGTGGAACAACAGATTCTGCCTGCTGGCACAGCTTGCAAGTTCTGCTGTACTGGATCACACTGTAACCAGCCTCCCAACATCATCCCTTGTAAGACGATTGATTGATTCAGTGACTGATTGATTGATAGCTTGATTGATTAATTAAGGTCGAGGCACTCAGTGGTACTGTGATTTCAAATCCATGAAAATGCTTTAGGAATGACTTTTTTTTATTTTTACGTTCCAGCCCTTCACTAGACACAATGCCTACCGTGCCCAAGCTCTCCAAACATTCGTTATTATCGAAGTACGTAAGTATGCATTCGTTTTTTTTTTGACAAGATAATATTTCTTGTCTGCATTCTTAAAACCAAGTGCTTGTTTGAAGGGTTACAAAAGAGACGGATTTGGAAAGGCCAGCCATTTTTGCACCGAACAGTCAAACTGAGACTGATCTGCGCTCACGGGTTTTGATTATACACCGTCACACAAAATGCAGCCTCTGGCCATAACATTTGTTCTTCAAAATCTTTTAGGTCATTACAGCACTGAAAAAAAAAAACAAAAAAAAAAACACGCAGGGGCCCAAATTACACTTTCTTTAGTATTGTCATCATTTTGGTAAAACTTTCTGCTCCCATAACTGAACAAGCTCTGTCTTTTCAGCTAGCTTGTAATAAGTGACTGTAGTACTAGTAGGATTACATAGTTTTGTGGGCAGGCTCACAATATTTGCTATATCTTTCTTGAAACTGTGCTGGGATGATTTATTCAACTATAATTCGTTCATTTACATCGCCGTTTCATGAAATAATTTTGTAAAATTAGTATGTTCATACACCCCCGTGCTATTTTTTTTTTGAATGTAATAATAGCCAGGCAATTTAGCCATCCTAAGCCACCAAGGACGCCAAAGTGATGGAAAGGAAATCCACACTTTCTTTACAAAAATACGTGACGTTATCCGGTGACGGGGCGCAATAATAAAAGAAAATAACCGAAAACGTCACTGACAATGTTATGTTGCATTATATCAAAAGCAATCCTGAAGGGAAAATCTGTCCCTTTTGCTCCACAAAAGACGGCACTTCGTTTGGAGTCACACAGTGGCATCCTGATGTGTCTAATCTGTGAGTACCTCTGCATATTTTGAGTGCGTATTCTTGCAAAGGAAAAGCAGAGTTCCTTCCCATTATTTTGGCGTCCCTGCTGGCTTACGCTGGTTAAACTGGGTCGCTATTACATTCTTTATGAAAAAGTTAGCACCTGCGTGTAACCGCAAACTGATTTAAGAATTATTTAATGAAACGGCGATGTAAATTAACGAACGTTATAGTGGAACAAACGAACTATAGTGGAATAAATCATCTCAGTGCAGTTTCAAGATACATATAGTGAATATTATGATCCTGTACACACAATTAGGAATGTCTACTACGGTCATTTAAAACAGGCTAGCTGAAAACGCAAAGCTTGGCTGTTCAGTTATGGATGCAGAAACCAGAATTGAGGCTGAACTTTGTGTGACGGTGTATAATCAAAACCCGCGAGCGCAGATCAGTCTCAGTTTGATTGTTCTGTGCAAAAGTGTTATTGTGTAAAGTGTTAAGCAAAAATGGTTATTATACTGCTGTATTACATCAAGTCTTTGCACTTGGTTTTAATGATGCTGACAAAACACAAATACATGTATACGAATGCAACTTAAAGGGAACGTAAATAAGTCATTCAGGAAGCATTTTCATGGATCTGAAATCACAGTGTATCTGAGTGCTTCGACCTTAATAATCAATCGTGGAAAAAGAGTCGGAACCTCTGAGAAAGTTTTGATTCATTTGACTGTGATATATGCAAAATATGCTATATATTTGAACCCAGATGCAAGTTTTGTACCTTTTTCAAATGGTTATTATACTGCGGTATTACATCATGTTTTGAGACCTTTCTCTTAGTCTGGATGACCAGACTTTTACCATTCCCGTCGTAAGATGGCCTTTGTCGCCTGCTCGGCGTTACACCCCAATAACTAACTAACTATTTGTTGTATTGCGTTGGCCATGACGGTTCAAGAGATTTTACGGTGATACCGTTTGCTGACCTGTTTGCAGGGAATGGCTCATGAGGATCTCGGCCTAAACCTCATACATGCTTCCTGTGGATCAGGTTCTCTTCATGGCTCTGTTCTTCTTGCCGATCGCGTTAAATAGCATATGTACATCCAGTCATAGTCCCAGCAAGTAAAAACTCATCGGGCCAATGGCGGCCGCCGTTGGCCGGCGCACGAATGTTGCCGATGTCGGCGTGATGTACTTTTGCTTCCTGGGTACATCTGACGGAGGAGGCGACAGTCGGGCACTCAAACTATAATGCAGTCTTGCATGTAAATGTCATTCTTTGTGCTTTCGTTTGTTCTTCAGTTGAATACTTTGACGATACGACAGAGTATGTCTTGTAAATGCCCAAACGAGGCATCGGTACTATCAGATTGTGCCCTGGCGTTCTACTAGACCTATGACCGAAACAAAATAAATCATGTAAATATACAGGTGACTGCATGTGTAAGGGAGATTTTGCGCATGAGTACTAACTTATTATAAATGAACCGCTTTTCAAGTGGCAGAATGCCTACCAGCTTAAATTTGGTTTCAATGACTAATAACTTTTGTGGGTCTGTCAATAATTAGTTTTATGGCCCCTTTGTAGAGAGAGTTGAGTCTTTTTTTTAAGTTAGCAGCGCTACTACCGTCCCAGACAGAAGATGCATAATCCAGATGTGGCTGAATGTGGGCACAGTATAAAAGTTTCCGTGTGGGTTCATCGCAAAAATGTTTCAATTTCGACAGCAGGAATGGGTTTTTGGATACGGTTTTACACACGTCAGTAATGAGACTCTGCCAGCACAACTTGTCATCATTGATGATTCCAAGTACGCGCTGTTCTCCGACTTGCATAACAGGTCACATTATACAGTCAAATTTTGCCAGTTCAGGCAGTGCAAGGACCAGTGTTTTTAAAAATAATTTTTGTCTTGTTTGAAAATTTGTAGTAGGGCTGAATGTTGGAATTTGCTGGAAATTTCTGGTTAGCTGAGAGGAGACATGTTTGGTGCTTTGATTCATACCATCCTGAGCTTATCCAGTGGACAATTGTGGGCCTATGTTGTGTTGCCATTGACGTAGTGATTTGAGGGGCACGCTGATTTCAGCTGTGCTTGGGTGTGGGGTTGGTAAGGAACCAGTCTCATAGCCAAGAAATGAGACGGGTGATGTGCTGTTATTTTTTTGTATTTTGTGCTTGGCAAATGTGCAGCTGGTAGGCGGTAGTGTTTTTTAGGGAATTGAAAAATTAGGGGATGACTGGGACTGACTAAGGCT
Source organism: Semisulcospira habei (assembly GCA_036245525.1). Classification (NCBI taxonomy): domain Eukaryota; kingdom Metazoa; phylum Mollusca; class Gastropoda; family Semisulcospiridae; genus Semisulcospira; species Semisulcospira habei. The sequence continues at coordinate 67,644,224 of BTPG01000005.1, forward strand.
AAGAGACTGGACAGTACGGAAACGGCACTGCGGTCCGTAACCCACAGGTTGGCCATTAATGAGAGGTGAAGGGAAGGGGGATTCTGTTGGTGTTTTTGTCTTGTGGTAATTAACATACATTAGTTTTAGGATTTGGTATCATGGCATTATTTTCGTGCCATCTAGAAACATCCTTTAATCTGCCCTGTAAAGGTTCTAGAATACACGTTAGATCCAGGTGCGGATCGAGGAGGGGTCTGGATGGAGGGAGGTGGGGGGGGGGGGGGGTCCAAATTCGCCGCCGACCCCACCCCCTCCCCACCAGTACGTCAGATTTACACCGTACGTCAGATTTACAGACCTGGACACACACACACACGCACGCAAGCACGTACACACGCACGCACGCACACACACCCACTCACGCACGTACGTACGCACGCACACACACATATACACACACACACTGAAACAAAAGCCTCAGAGTGGGTTACATACCATTTTATGTGAGAATGGGTTCCCATATTTCTATATATTCTAGGGCTCTGGAATTGATGCGAATGTTTTGAACTCAACTTAAAACTAAGCTATAGAACTTAAAATAAAATAGACATTTTCTAGAAACAGAGCGACTGGTTAGAGAAAAAAATGGGTTTCTACCAATAAAGTGGGTGCCTCTCACACAAAAACTGGCATTACAGTGAAAATGGGTGTCACTTCAAATCATTCATTTATGCGTGTACTATCTTAATAAAAGTAGGCGACTGTAATAAGGTAAAGTTCAGGGAATATTTGATACTTCTTTTTCACATTCATTTGATTGTTGTCATTCTTTTCTGTCAGCTTAATGTGTATTCCTTCTTTTTCCTGCGTTAGAAATATCAAGCACAATGATACAACACACAATGAACAAATACCTCACTAAACATACCTCTGGTTGAGTTTATTATGATTGTTTGGGTGGGGTTGGCGGGGAGGGAAGGGGTGGGGCGGGGGGCGGGGGGGGGGGGGGCATTACTTTTGGTTTATAGAGCTGCAATTCTCTCTTATTAATTAAAGATTTTCAGTGTCAGTTGAATCAGTAGGTCATTTCAGAGGCGCGCACCGAGTTTCACGTCGATCCACTCACAAATACACATTTGGAGTGCACCAGATGGGTCCAGTTGGCCAAGTCCCCCATTCCACACTACAGGCCAGCTAAGAGAAGCAATCGCGTTTATGGCGTGCCCGGCGAAGGCCTCCCTCATACGCGGTAGAAGGTTTAAAACTGAGAAAATTTTGTTTTTAGAAGCGTGTCAGGCAACAGTTTTTATTAAAACTGTTTTAAAACCTCTTTTAACTCAACATTTATTCATGTTAAAAGTGTTTTAATTTACAAGCGTGTAACTGTTGTGGCCTACGTCTCCCTTATAGTGCTGGCTATTTTTTCCCATTGTCGCCTTCGCTCTTCGCTCAGCACTCGACTTTGCAGTCCTTCCCTCAAACGGGCAGCATTCACACAGACAATACTTTACTATTACACCTTTTGGCAACATTAGGTTTCTTTCTCGGACCTAGAATTACATCCGAAAATGGCCCATTCTTTCTACTGCACTAAACCGTCTACTGCAGCAGACGATGCGCGTAACGACGCAGACTGTGTGACGTCATTTGCATTCAATCGATTTGTGCATACAATCCAAGACGAGCTGCAGTCGAAACGAAAGCATTCATAACACCAACAAACCTACAAACAAAGCAACAGGATGAGCCAAACGGTCGGGCAGGACACAAGACAACAGCAGCTTCCCCCAAACGTCCTCTCTCACACTGCGAAATCATACAATCACTTCACTTCATAGCAAGTTGGTGGCGCACAAATACATTGCCCTAAAATGTTGAATTTTGCCACTAGACATCACCTCCCACCACATCCCCCCCGGAACCACAACACAACTCAACACTTTTTCACAAAACAACCACACTCTCAAATAACAAACCTCATTTTGCAGCAACATAGACAATTTACGCCCTCACACAACTACAATACTCCATCCCCCCCCCCCCCCCCCTTTCGTATCTCTCCGTTTCACTTCGGCTCACCCACGCAGTCGACCAATCAGGTATTAAGTTATTTATAGCTGAGAAAGGTGATGTCACACACACACACAAACACACACACACACATACACACACACACACAAACACACACACACACACAAACACACACACACAAACACACACACACACACACATTTTAAGGGTTTTGTGCACACACACACACACACAACACACACACACACACACACACACACACACACACACACACACACTGCTGGGACCAGTTCTTCTGGGACTAGTGTCTTCTAAACATAAAACTGCATGTAAAAAACCCAAAATGGGAAAAACTGATTTTTAAAAATATTTTTTATAACTTTTTACCGCAAGACAATGCAGAAACAACCTTCAGAAAAAATGGGTGTCTGACTTGTTCACCCAGAATTTTAGATACACCCATTTTCCATAAGGATGGTAAAGAAAGTCACCCATTTTAGGGGTTTTGTGCACACACACACACACACACACACACACACACACACACACACACACACACACACACACACACACACACACACACACACACACACACACACACACACACACACACACACGCACGCACGCACGCACGCACGCACGCACACACACACACACACACACACGCGCGCGCGCGCGCGCACACACACACACACACACACACACACACACACACACACACACACACACAAGCACACACTGTTACGTGGTAGTCGTAGTATGATACAATCACACCAAACGCACGCACATATGGTTCTTGTAAAGAAACGTCACTTCATCTGGCACTTGTTCAGTTGGCTCAGTGGAAAGGGTAGCCGGAGACAACAGCCAGCAGTGAAACGCAGAGACGGCGACATCGGAAATGGAGACATTCCTGCGAATTGGGACGGAACTCGGACTAGAGGAAATTCAACTCCTGGAGTTTATAAAGGAGAGACAGGAGAGAGAGAAGAAAAGAGACTGCAGAGAGAAGAAATGGAGAGACTGGAGAGAGAAGAAAAGAGATTGGAGGGAAAGGAAAGAGCCAAAGAGCGTGAGATCAAGAAGCTCGAAACTGTAGAGGCAGAGAAACAGCGAGAACATGAATTTTAGCTCAAGAAGATGGAGTTAGAGGCACATGGCCAGAGGACAGCTGAAGCAGCAGCCTTAGCCAGCAGAGAGCAAACAGCCCGTGCGCCAAAACTAGCGCCGTTTGCAGAAAATTCAGATAAAATGGACGCTTACCTGGAGCGGTTCGAGCGCTTCGCAGGCAACAACAACTGGAAACAAGAGACTTGGGCTATATAGGGCCATCAAACTGAGCGCACTTCTAAACGGCAAAGCACATGAGTTCTACACCCGCTTGCCAAGAGAAGAAGCCGAGGATTATGCACAGTTGAGAGCCGCCCTGCTGAGACAGTACGACTACAATGAAGAGAGTCACAGACGACGATTCCGGACTTGCAAGCCTGAGGAAGGCGAAACACCCAGCCTATTCATTGAGAGAATCAGGACCTACCTTGAGAAATGGATAGAGCTGGTTCGCTTGAAGAAGGAGTACCAAGAGTATCATCAAAGAACAAGTTCTCAGCGCATGTTCTAAGGACCTGGCCGCCCAACTCAGGGTGCAAAAGGACCAGTCCCTGAAGGCCCTTGCAGACTTCGCTCAAAAACACCTGGACGCCCACAACATGAAGTTCGGGCCCGGCAAGCCGCAGCGTGTGTTTACACTAACAGAAAAAAAAAAAGACTTCAGAGATACCCCAAAACAGATGTCGGTGGAGAGCCTGACATGTTTTTCCTGTGGAATGAAGGGACACAAGGTGATACGTTGTCCTTCCAAGGGTGTTCCCTGAGGCGACAACGCTAGAAGGCCAAAACAAGACCGCAGGACAGCAGGCAGAAGTGGTACCATGTCTCAACACAGAGCCGCCGCTGTACTGGCAAATGATGTGACGTCATCTAGTGACTTTGAGTCTGGAGAAAAGCGGGCGACACTCGAGCAGATCGAGTCCTTCAGAAGGAGTGGACGCATTCCAGTTGGCGAAAGGGCTACATTCTTACCAGATTCCAACATCGCGCTGCCTGAGAGTGAAGTGCCCAACATGCCGGTGGTGTCAGGATTCGTCGGCAACACATCAGTGAGAGTGCTGAGAGACATGGGTTATAGCGGTGTCATCGTGACTTAGTAGCTGAAGACCAGAAGCTACATGAGTGGACAACCCTCATCCTGGCAGATGGAACTATGAGAATTATCCCCCTTGCCAAGGTCAGTAGCAACATCCCGTACCTGACAGGAGAGGTGAAGGTGTTATGCGTGAAGACTCCAGTGTACGACCTTATCATTGGAAACGTTGACGGTGCCAGAAACGCAGAGGATCCAGATCCGGAGTGGAGACCTGAAACCTGTACCGTTACCACGAGAAGTCAATCAAAGAAGAGTCACCAGACTATCCCTCTAAAAGTGGCTGACAACACGGAAGCAGCCGTGGTGAATAGGGACAAGCCGATGGAGCTACAGAGATCCGACCCTACGCTTGACAAGTTCCGAGGTCAGACCGACCCCGTGACACGAAGAGGGAAGGAGATAACCTTCGAGACCAGAAAGGACATCCTATATCGGGTATACACCAGCCATGGAGACAAGCCTGTCCGTCAAGTGGTGGTTCCTGAACCCCTGAAGATGCAGGTGATGAAACAGGCCCATGATTCCATCTTAGGAGGACACTGGGAATCAGCAAGACCCTCGACAGGATCCGAGCAGTCTTCTACTGGCCTGATATGGGGGGGGGGGGGGAAGGGGGGGGGGGAGGGGGGAGGGGGGGGGGGGCGACGTCACCCGATTCTGGAAATCGTGCGACATATGCCAGAAGACAATCTCCAAGGGAAAGGTGCCCAAGGTTCCTCTCGAGAAGATGCCACTCATCGATATGCCTTTCAAGCGGGTAGATATGGACCTGGTGCGGCCAAAATCTCCCCCAAGTGAAGATGGTCATCGCTATATTCTGACCCTGACATTACGCTACAAGATATCCTAAGGCCATACCACTAAAGAAGATCGACACTCCAACAGTAGCAGAGGCGCTCGTGGACATGTTCAGACGTCTGGGGATTCCTGAGTGATCTAGGGACCCAGTTCGTCTCCGACTGTATGGAGGAAGTCAATCGGCTTTTGAGCATCCGACACCTCACTGCGACCCTTTACCACCCCATGTGTAACGGGTTGGTTGAAAAGTTTAACGGAACATTGAAAGCTATGATGAAGAAACTGTGTGCTGAGCAGCCAAGGTTGTGGCATAGATACATCAATGCCTTGCTCTTCGCATACCGTGAAGTTCTCCATGATTCGACAGGGTTCTCCCCCTTTGAATTACTATACGGCAGGACTGTAAGGGGACCCATGCACATCTTGAAGGAGCTGTGGACCAAGGACATCGACGCGCCTGAGGTGAAGATAAGCTACCACTATGTCTTCGACCTGAGAGAGAAGCTGGAGGATACCCTCAGGATGGCTCGAGAAGAATTGGAGAAGGCGCACAAAGAGGGAAAGCATTGCTATGACCGTATAGCCAAACCTTGACGGTTCCAGCCAGGTAACCAAGTATTGGTTCTTCTCCCCACCGACAACAACAAGCTCCTGATGCAGTGGAAGGGACCGTACGTGATTCACACAGTGTTTGGCATAAACGAATACAGAGTCAAGGTCAACAACAAGATGAAGACTTACGCGAATCTGCTGATGAAGTACGTCGAGACAAGTCGTCAGGACAAATCGCAACAAGCGGCATCGGTGCGTCTGGCTGCTGACGAGAGATTAGATGACGAGAACCTTTTCGACCTTAATGAACTCCGCCACAAGGAGGGTGTTGAAGACATCGAGTTCGGTCAAAACCTGACCCAGGCACAATAAAAAGAGCTGAGAACCCTAAGTACGGAGTTCAAGCCACGGTTTATGCCTGACCTAGGAACTACAGACCCCATCCAGCATGAAGTTAATGTGACGTCAAACTAGCCGTTTAATCTGACGTCAAACGAGTCGTCTACCTTACAACACGAGGGAAAAACTGAAGAAGGGCATCAAGGAGATGCTGGACCTGGGAGTCATCAGGGAGTCAAAGTCGCCATATGCGTCCCCAGTAGTCATCGTGAAGAAACCAGATGAATCCAATTTGGTGTGTGTGGACCACCATAAACTCATTAAGCGGACAGTATTTGATCCAGGACCATCTACCCTTGAACTATCTGAACTGCCCATTTGGTAATGTTCTTACAGAACTTTGACATGAAGTTACAGTCTATCAAGGGTTTACAGAAGTTTGGAGCCGATTACCTGCGCAGAGCAGTTTAAAGGAACATTTCTTTTCTTTGTAGAGGACAGTTTAAAGGAACAGTGAGACAATTATTACAGAGCAGTTTATTTGATTTAAGTTTTGATGTGAGATTGTTAGTGATTATTATTCTGTGAAGTTTGACACAGCCACAACCGTACTTTGAGATTTGAGAAGAAATTTTGTGAAATTTCGTTCTGAAAAGGGGGGGGGGGGGGGTAATGTTACGTTTGTGGTTGTGTTATTCTTTTGAGAGCATGTGTGTATTAATCATAAGAAAGATCCGATATTCATTTAAGTTATTGTGGATAAGAATTACGTACCTTTTTAGTAGGATTCATTTTCTTTTGTACGGAGAATTGCGATCGATTTCTGTTGTGTAACTAAAATAACGCGTCTTTTCGTTACATTGTTGCTATAGTCCGACCTCGAATGGGGTAGAACATTCTGGAAGAGGCGTGATTATTCTAATGACCTCATATATGACGTCAAAGTTGTTGGTTACATTTCGCAAACTTTTTATCGAACCCGCCTAGACGTTAGTAGAAACTTGTGGATTGATCTAGAGTGTTCTTTTTATGAATATTAATAAGTTTTGGTTACGTTTTCTTTTCTGATTGGTTGAGTAGTGTGAATTTATTGTTCTGGAAATCTGTAATAGTATAAAAGACGGTGTTAGGAAATATGTGTGTACATTGTATGAGAGTCGCAGTGTGTCAAAAGTGTTGATGCATTGTAGAGGAAACAGTGTATCAGTGTTGGTGCATGTGTGGATGCATTGTGCGGAGATTGCATCGCTGCAATAAAATAATAATAATAATAAAGGTAATTTGTATAGCGCCAAGGTGCTCTAGGCGCTTTACAATCACAGTAATGAAACACAAAGCAAAATACAAAAACAAGCACATACAACAACAAAAATACATTGATTTACAAGGAACAGAAAACTCTCTCTCTCTCTCTCTCTCTCTCTCTCTCTCTCTCTCTCTCTCTCTCTCTCTCTCTCTCTCTCTCTCTCTCTCTCTCTCTCTCTCTCTTCGTCATTGCTCCAAGCCCGACTACGCACTGCTCATGATCTCATCACGAGCCTTCGGACCGACGTAAACACCCTGTTTAAAGGACTGTCCGCAGCTTCAGCGAAAATCGATCAGCTAGACAGTCAGTCCGCGATGAGGCAGTGAAGAGATCCAATGACTTTCGGGCCTCAGAGCGATTCATGGGAGAGAAATTGGCATATTTGGAAGTGAGGATGACTAGTGTGGAAGCAGCTGTACACACCACAGGCAGCACGATCAATCATTTATCCTCTGCTAAACAGAGCCACAGCCAGCGCCTGAAAGACATACAAAAACATCTAAAAAAAACATGCGGCGATATCTTCCACTCGCTCTGATGCTAACAACAGTTACACGTCCCAAATATCTCCATCTGCTGCTGTTGATAACAGCACTTCGCTGCAACAGGAAATGGGCAACACGGCTGCTAAGCCCCATTGCCCCGCCCCTCCGCCCGTGATGCAAGACAACCGCACGCCGACCCGGGAGCAGGCTATTGGTTTATCTGAGGATAAGTGCCAGCACATTCCAGTGCGGAGTACCGGCGGCCTGCCTGAGGTGAACACCGGAGCGGATCAAGTCCGCAGCCAGCAACAGCGAAACAACAGACTGTCTCCAGGGGAACAAGTGCTACTGCACCAAGTTTACGCCGACACCAGCACCCTGGTCATTGGGGACTCTGTTGTGCGCTACTTCAAAGCAGAAAAGATGGCAACCTACCCTGGGGAAAAGGTACAAGTTGTATCTGTTTCTGGCCTGCGCACTGCCCATGCAATTAACTGGCTCCAGAAACAACACGTGTCCCACACCGTAACACTGGTGACCTTCCATGTGGGGGTCAATGACAGCAAACATAAGGAAGTCACCAGTGCTGTGTGGGAGAAACTCATCGGGGAATGCAGACGCCCGGGTATTTCCCGGTGCCCGTCTGCAGGCTTCTTCCATCCTGCCGACCGCACGAGGACACCAGCTTGACAGGGCCATCACCGCCTCCAATGGTAATCTGTACCATGCATGCAGAAAGCTGGGTGTTAAATATGTCGAAAACACCCCTGTTTTCATCGCTTCTAATGGATTCCAACAAAGGAAGCTCTACAGGCGCGGTGACCCCATCCACCCCAGCCGCCAGGGCACCATCAGTCTCGCTATCAACATCAAGAGGGGTGGAACAACTACTGATGTCGCCCTTGCCAACAACCATGATGCAGACAGTGGCCGTGACCGCTATCAAAGATGTGACGACCACTACACTGACACGTTTGTCAATGTCGTAGCCGGAAGGCAGCCACTGTCCTCTACTGTGACCGCACCAGGCCTAGAGTCACAATATTGTGAAGCCAGGTTTGGTGCCACGGGGGAGAGTCGTGAGAGTCAAGGCAAACAGTCAGGGACCTCCGCTGTGGCACCAGGCCTAGAGTCACAGTACTGTGAAGCCAGGTTTGGTGCTACAGGGGAGAGTCAAGTTAACCAGCAGCAGATACAGGACCAGAATTTTACATGGCAGCAGTCACTATTGCCTCCATATCATGCCGTGTTTCCACAGTACCGTATGGCGGTGCCAGCGGGACACCTCATCAGAAACACTGTGACGCCATCTTATCCATTTAGCGTCACGCCGCCCGCTTTTCCCCCATACAATACACAACAGGAACTCTGGGCACGTTACGCCAGTCAACAGCCTGTTTATGCTTACTAGGCTAGTCACCAGTACGACACCATAATTTAAATTAAGTGTTCACTACACTGCGTTTTTTTCCGGCCTGTTTTTCTATGATTACAGTTTTATACGATTACAGTGAATTGTTCGCCATCGTTTATTCTGTGCTCGCGCTGTGACTTTAGCTTATTAGCTCTTTGTTGGACCATAAAATCATCTAACTTGGCTCTTGCCTGCAGTCGATTCTTTTCAAGTCGATCTTATCTTCACATTTAGAGCGATTTGTGACGCTTGTCTTAATCACACGTGTGCACGACTGACGAATTCAGTGCGCTGTGACACTTTCCCTCGTCGTGTTTTTTCCTTCACTTCCTGGTGCTAGTTTGCCTGTGCACACCTTAGTAGTGCTGACAGACTTACATTCCCTGCCCCGCAGCGGGATTGTTCGGCTGTGACAGTGTACAGTGTTTGTGTGCTGAAGGTATTAGTCCCCCCGCTGTGACATCAAGGATACTGGCCACAACGGAGTAAGGCAGTGATCTCTTTTGCTTATCTTCGCAGTGTTGTGTTTTATCAAAGCGAAGAACAAAACTCTAATTCACTTCAGTTAATTTCACTTCAGTTAATTTAAACGTTTATTTGTTGTGGTTTCTATTACACGTTAGCATAGACTCGCGGTTTTATCATGATTTGTGACCGCCAACTACACATTGGTCATTTGAACGTTTACCATCTAGCCAATAAAGTAACCGATCTTTGTGTGCTCTTGACGCAACCCAAACCTTTCCATTTATTTGGTGTCACAGAATCGCGCCTCAATCCTAACATCAGTGATGAGGCCGTTTCTATCCAGGACTTTACCGTCCTACGCCGTGATCCTGAATACACAGGTGAGACGGGTATAGCGGTGTATATTCACAACTCGATCAGCGGCATCGCCCGTCGGCGTAAGGACCTGGAATCACAAACGGTGGAATGTGTGTGGATTGAGTTAAGGGCAGACAAAGGTAGTCCTGTGCTCATTGGGTACGTCTACAGAAACCCAGCATCAACATTCCAGTGGTTCGATGACTTTACTGTTATGATGGATAAAGTAAAAAAATCCAGTGCTGAAATGTTGATACTGGGCGACCTTAATATTAATATGTTCTTAAATAACCACGCCTGGGAGTGTACTATCTCTATGTTTGGGTTGAAACAGTTAGTTAGAACAGCAACCCGTGTTAATCAAACTTCCTCCACCCTTATCGACCACATCTACACGACCAATAAGTCAAGGGTGGTGGGAGTAGAAGTGCCCCAGGTAGGGATTAGCGATCACTACCCTGTGTGCTGCTGCTTGATCTTAAAATCGGGTAATTCTTTCCGCAAGCACCAGCACACAACCATTAGATACAGATCGCTTAAACACTTTAACAAGGATGCTTTTCTTTATGATCTGAGTCACGCGCCATTTGATATGGCCTATCACCATAATGACCCTAACGACGCTTTGACTGAGTGGTACAGATTGTTCCTTGGTGCTCTAAATAAACATGCTCCATTCAGAGAAAAAAGGGTAAAGAACCCCCAACTTCCTGCCTGGTTAAGTAAGGAGATCAAGGTTGCCATGCAAGTCAGAAATGAATATAAACGAAATAAAGATTTTGCAGCTTTTCGGAAACACAGAAATTACGTAAAACATTTAGTAAGAAAAGCTCAGAGATCGCATTTTCATCGTCTTATGGACGGCAAAAAAGATATTGTGTCTGTGTGGCGTGCACTCAATGCTTTTTCGAGGTCTAAAAATACCGCACAATGTACACAAATATCACCTGATGTATTCAATCAGCATTTTCTCTCCACTGCCAGTAAATTACTTAAGAATACGTCCCCCGATCATTCACCTGTTGTGTCGAACAAGTTAAAGACGTTCTGCGCAGAAAGGCTCAGTCCTGACACCTCCTTCACTGTTCCGCTCTTAACAGTTCATGACGTGGGGAAAAACATTTCATCATTAAAGAATAAAGGTACGTCTGGCCATGATGGTATTAGTAGCGTTGTCTTAAAGATGGCCATACCATATATCACTGAGTCACTAACATACATATATAACCTTTGTATTCAGCAAGGGAAATTTCCGTCTAGTTTAAAGAAAGCTAAGGTAATCCCCCTGCCTAAAACAAAAAATCTCACTGATCCTAACATGTTCAGACCTATTTCCCTGTTGTCAACTGTATCCAAACCGCTCGAAAAGCATATTCATACGCACTTACATCAGTTTCTGGAAACACATAAGCTCTTTCATCCATTACAGTCTGGCTTTCGTCGGAAACACTCATGTCATACAGCACTAATACACTTAGTTGACAGATGGCTGGCCGCCATAAATAGCGGACACATGAATGGAGCTGTATTTTTGGACCTGTCAAAAGCGTTTGACCTAGTTAATCATGATAAACTGATTCAAAAACTTGCTGTTTATCAGTCAAGTGTTAGCACCCTTGCGTTTTTTACATCATATCTGCACGGGCGTACACAATACGTGTCTGTAAATGGAACAAACTCAGTAGAAGGGGTGATACAGCACGGGGTACCACAAGGGTCAATTCTTGGCCCATTATTGTTTTCTATTTTTATCAATGATCTTCCTTTACATATATCTGACCCCAATGTCACTTGCAGCCTCTTTGCTGACGATGGAACACTTGACATTTCATCATCAAATGTAACCTGTATGACTCAGTCACTACAGAAAAGCTTGAACGATGTATCTGAATGGTGTAAAAACAATTCCATGATACCGAACCCTGATAAAACTAAGTGTATGTTAATTACAACCAGGCAGAAACATCAGCTGAATCCATCTCGCCTTATGCTCTCGTTTAATGGCCAGCCTGTTGAACAAGTCAGAGAACAGCGCGTGCTTGGTATCATCATAGACGACAAGTTGTGCTGGCAAAGTCACATAACTAAAGTATGTAAAACAGTATCTAAAAATTTATTCCTTTTATCAAAATTGAGATATTTCACTGATGAACCAACAAGGAAGCTCTTCTATTGTGCCCATATACAGCCACATTTAGATTACGTCTCCACTGTTTGGGACGGCAGTAGTGACGCAAACTTAAAAAGGCTGAACTTGCTCCACAGAAGGGCCATAAAACTAATTGATTGAATGCACGTGACGTCACACAGCCAGCGTCGTACACACGTCGTCTGCAGTCGGCCATCTTGTGCAGTGAGATACCTCGAACACTATAACAACGAACATTGCAATTGTCAAAGATATGCCTGGTTGCGCAATTTTCGGATGTAATAATAGGACAGAAAACAAAGATAATCTTCCAAAGGGTGTAGCAGTGACATTTTTTCGTCTGCCTGCTCTTCGTTTGAGGGAAGGAGAGGAAAATCGAGTGTTAAGCGAAGAGAGAAGACGACTGTGGAAGGATGCCATCAACCGAAAAGATATCAGTACAGAGGAGACTTGAAGTAGAACTTTTGTATGTTCAAGACACTTTGTTGGCGGTAAGTGAAGTACACCAACTATTTTTCATTTAAAGATCGAGTCACAGTGATGGCTGATTGAGTGTATCATTCATTATGGTACAGCTAGCAATGACCACTGTGTGGTGCATGCATTATGTATATAAACTGTGCATTCTTCTGACATTTGTTAGAAAATTGTCAATTATTTAATGACGTTTTCTCTGTTATAATAAAATATATAATGGTTTGGTGTGAGATGAGTTGGATTCCTTGAAAAGTAAAAGATCATACCTCAAACAAGTCAAAGCAAATGATAATGTTGAAAGAAGTGAAAGCATTTTTTTATATTGCGGATACTGATAGTCAAATTTTACTTTAACCTTTATTCCATTTGCAGGAGTAAATGCACACCCTTTCCAGAAGAATAGTCCTTCCTGGTTACCCACCCAGCATTTAGGCTACACGAGTTCCAATCCTGTCTGCGACACAGAACGACTCACAGATAGATATTCCCGCTTGAAGGTAAGTAAGTTTGTGTCCTTTAGTTTTTTAAAATTTCTGGCAAAAAATCAACCATGATAATTCAAACGTGGTGTCAGAATAGCTTGGCGCCTGTAAGTGTAAATGGAATAGCTTGGCATATACAGGCACCAAGCTATTCTGACACCACATTGAACTTCACGAGTGATTCACATCCCATCATAACAATAATGTCAGGCTTTTATGCATCAAGTGCACAGTATTGAGTGGGTAGCTAGATCTTTTAAGGGCAACACTGTCCCACCATATGCAATGCAGTGAATCATAATTTTGGTTTTATTGTATTTTGTTTTGTTAAGTAAACAATGAAAAGATTGAGAAATAAATGCATAACTTGGTTGATAAAATAGATTAATGAAGTGTTCTTATTTATACTTTTGCAGCGCCAACAGGAAAGACCTAAAAGTACCTGGTCTACCTGATGAGCACCCACAGGTTGATGTACACTTCTCTGGCCCACCTGCTCATAATCTACAGGATCAGCATTTACCTGGTTTACCTGATGAGCACATACAGGTTGATGTACACTTCTCTGGCCCACATGCGCATAATCTACAGGATCAGCATTTACCTGAGGAGCACCTACAGGTTGATGAGCACTTACCTGGCCCACCTGCTCAGAAACAGAATCAGCAATTACCTGAAACAGGTCTGCCCAGGTCGCAAGATATGAACAGACGAGTGTTTGTCGCTAGTGTCAGTGTATGTGATGCGTGTGTGCTGACGGATTTAACTGCAGACGACATTAACCAAGTGAATGAAGACAACAGAGCACGAGTTCTTGAATCTGTTCAGTCTCGCACCAAGCTATCGGTATATGACATAAGGTATTATGAAGGGAATGATGCCAAAGTTGATTACTATACTGGTATAGCCAATTTTGGCGTTATACGTTTAGTGTTTCAGTTTGTGGAGGATCATATGTCAAATCTCACCACTGGCCTGTCAAAAGAGCAAGCATTTTTTATGTGTCTCATAAGCTACGACTGAACTACCAGTTTCAGGACAGCTAGGTGTGCACTGTACTACAGTGCAAAGGAACTTTCACAGTACACTTGATGTGTTGGTTGCCAGGCTATCATTCTTGATCAGATGGCCTGAAAGAGAAGACCTGCAGATTTCCATGCCAATGTGCTTCAGGCAGTCATTTGGCAACAATGTTTCAGTGATTGTTGACTGTTTTGAACTGTTCTCCGAGAAACCATCAGGGGCTGCCAACCAAGTTTTGACCTACTCAAATTACAAACACCATCAAACTGTGAAGTACTTGATATGGATCACACCTCAGGGGGTAGTCAGTTTCATAACAGAAGCTTGGGGAGGCAGAACATCAGACATCGGTGTTTTCTGCAATTCCCCCATTTGAGAATCGCAGATAACACAAGTTGTGACCTCAGAGGCAGACAGAACAAAATAATCCAAGGTTGGCAGTTGTGGTCATGCAGTTTGTTTCTTCTGTAATTTTCTGACTGGAGAATCACAGAAGAAAATAGAGGTGTAGTCATCATCAGATATTGAACACTGAAGGTCTGTGGTGCGCAAAATATGCATTGCTGTAAATGGAGATACAAACCAGATTAAACAAAAATTATGTATCTAAAATTTGTTTTGTTGTAAAATTTCAGACAAAACAAAAGCACATATCTAAATCCAATCATTTTATTGCTGCATCACCATTTCAGGTAGAACATAACATTTTACACCTTGAAGCTGAAAATGGGAGCCAACAGTAACATCAGAGAGGGAGTGACCAAGATAATTTAAGGTGGTGCATTAATTGCTTTGTGCACCAAACCATTCTGGCACAATCCCTGAATCATCTTGGTCAGTCTTTCTGTATGTGCAGTGTCGGAACCAGGATAGGTTCACTATCACTCGGCATATCCATATATATATATAGACTCTATGAAGTAAACACACTGAACAGAAATCAACCATGGGGGTGGGGGGGGGGGGGGGCTCAGTTATTCTGGCTGCAAGGGTTTAGTTCGACTCAATATAGATTAAAATTCACTACCCTGACAACAAGTGTTGCATTAGCACACTGATCACTAAGGTTACCATCCCTAAATTCAAGATTTGTTCTCTAAGAAATAAATTAGAGTTCAGGAGACTGACCATGATAGGCCCAGGGTGGTGCTACAATAGCTTGGCGGCTAAAGGGCCAAGCTATTCTGGCATCACCCTTGGCAATTCAAGTCTACATCATTTGTTTGACTTGCATGGCTTACACACCCATGTTACTTTGGCACTCTCTTCATGCTGATACAGTCAACATGAAACCTTTTATCAAACAGTAATTGTAGGTTCCTAGGCAAACCTACAGTCACTGCCTTTGGTTGACAATTGGTTGAAAATCCCGGCGTCGTTGGAAGTTTTGCAGCCTCTAGTAGACACTGATGCAAAACAGAGAAGAACATCTGTTCCTCCTGTTTTGTAGGTGAACTGACCAAAGGCCTGTCAGTTGTGGGTGGTGCCTGCACGTCAATTCTCCCTTCAAAGCGACGTCTCTTTGCTGCAGGCGAAGAAAAATCCATGGTCTTGATCTTCTTAAATTGGGTGTCCAGCTTTGTTGGACTAGGAAAAGGCCAATACGCAGGCTGATCTGTTGGCGTCGCCTTGCTCCTGACCCTTGCGCAGGGTTCCATACAGAACAGAACAGCACCAACGTGGCTGCATGCTTCCGCGAGTCCTGCCATGCAAGTGCAGTGGGCTGACTGGACAGAACCATCTGCAGCAACGATGACCCATGGCTCCAGGGGCTTTTCGGAGACACGCATGGAATGGGTGACCTGAAATAGTGACAAATTATATAGTTGTATCAACTGTACTGCCACTCAGCAGCAGCAAGTAATTTAGGGTGCACCTGCACTGTATCAAAAAAGGACGGGGAAATCTGGCCAGTGCTGAATGAATGCTCAGTAATAATTAACATATGCTGGAGACGAACCACCTTGATCAGTTGATGCCAGTTTACTGAGCTCCAGGTTACATTAATCCTGTATAAAAATCTGTTTAAAAATGCACAGTGAAGTGTTAATAATACCTTTGGTTGATTTATGCCTGCGTGGATTTAAGCTAGGTACATTTACGCTAGTAGAATTACATAGATTTATTGCTGCCATAGCGAAGTCGACCTCTTCAGCTCATGTGGAAAGATGGACTTATTTTAATGCAATACCTCACCTTTGCTTTGACTACATGAAGTCCCTTGATTTCTGTGTGGAGTACCTCTTGAACCCAGTCATCTCGGTAAAACTTGTATGCCTCCAAGGACTTGTAGTGTTTCAATTGTTCTTTGGTGTATGCAGAGGTCCTGAAGGGAAACAAATGTATACGCACTTTAGAAGCAGAAAATAATGACTTTCATACACAGCTGATACTGGAGTAACTTGCAAGTACCACACATCACAAAAATCACTTTCTCAATCACTCTCACCGAGACGGTTGATTTTGCCACTGTGACTGTGAGTTGATTGTAGACGTTAGACGTCTAACAGGCCATGTATACACTATTTATATGTATAATATCCATCTGTGGCACATTAGTAAATTTATATATATATATATATATATATATATATATATATATATATATATATATATATATATATATATATATATATATATATATATATATATATATATATCACGCGTAAGCAACAGCAAGGACTGATAGTAAAATATGTACACAAGTGGTCAGTTGAAAAGCTTACCCTACAACGAGATAGTTGACGATGTCGATGTATGTTATCTCTGGCCATTTCATCCGGTCCCGGCTGAAATTCTGCAGTGGCATATCGTAGGGGCAGATGTCGATTGCTGATGTTTTGATTTTATACCGCTCTTTGACGTCTTTATCTTGCAAAAGCCAGCCACGTTCGCGATCGTAACTAGCCGACGCCATCTCTGCTGCACAAAATGGCGGATGTAGCAGACGAGCACTTGTGTATCACGTGATCGCTTCGTCTTGCATTCAATCAATTGTTGATAGATCTACAGAAGTCATAAGTACGACGACAAATTCAAGCTGCTAGATATCCTGCCACTTGAGCAGCAATTTAGTTACAACAAGCTGATACTCGTGTACACAATTACACGCTCGGAAACGCCAACCTATCTCACTAATATATTTCATTTCGCTCACAGGTCTAGTCGAGCACCAGGAAACAATCTGGTAGTGCCCATGCCACGTCTAGATATTTATAAGATATCCTTGTCTTATTCAGGAGCTAAGATTTGGAACACGATTCCCGCAGATATTAGAGCAGCCTCTTCAGTCAAAACGTTCAGGACACAACTGCTGAAATATCTTAGAAGTAGATAAAATACTATTTCAGCTACATGTTACATGTGGTGTGTCATGTCTGGCAGGTGAGCATTGGTATACCTGTCTGCGCGTCGAACCCTTGCGTTCGTGTGTGTGTCGCATTTTTGCTTTTGATTAGAATTATTATTTCATTTTCATTCATGTACATATTAACTTTTTACCCCTGTGTGTGTGTGTGTGTGTGTGTGTGTGTGTGTGTGTGTGTGTGTGTGTGTGCGTGCACCAAATGACTAAAATGGGTTACTTTCTTTACCATCCTTATGCAATCTGGGTGTGTGTTAAATTCTGGGTGGCCAGATCAGACACCCATTTTTTTTTTTTTTGAGGGTTGTTTCTGTATTATCTTTCATTCAAAATTCAGAAAAAAATATCAAAATACGATGTCCCCATTTTAACAGATTTACTTCATCGTTGTGTTTCAGGGATGCCCTGGGCCTGTGTGTGGACACGGAAGCGGCCGGAGTGTTTTCAGATCAATTTGATTGGTCCAACACCGATGAACGGAGTTGTTTCCCTTGTTTAAACGTCTTTCGTCTCCAACGGACACACCGGTCATTCTCTCGCGTTTGCAGAGGTATTTTATGCAATATTTCTTAGTTAAGAGCACGCCCAAATGTACTTGTTCAGTGCAGTTATTTAACTGAGAGATGCCTCCAATCCCCGATACCCGTTTGGCCCAGAAAAATAAGGCGTCTGCTTCAAACGTGTCTTCGGCCTCTCGGCCGCTCCGGGCCTGACCGTTGAGTCTTGTAGTAAATGATAATAGAACCCCACGATTTTAACAAAAGCTTTCTTCTTCAATGAAAGGAATTCGTTCAATAACCCCATTACAAGGTCAATCTGCCACGCGATTTTGTTTCTTCTTTCTTTTCTTTTTTTTTTTTCTGACGTGTTAACTTGCCACATGCATGCACAGTATCAGTTGACTTTTAAAAAAAAAAAAACAAAAATGGCGCCAGATTTCAATCCTCGTTCGCAAAACTGCCTCGCGATTCGAAGAACGAACGTCCACAAACAGGTCTTTAGGAATGTGCAACTGAAGTATCGCTTTTTACTGTATTGCCAGTTTTTAGTTCTCAGGGTCACCCTGGTCAGCCCCACAGGGTGGGTTTTTCTCTCTATTCTGGGGCATGCATACAGTGTTTCTGTCTACCCTTTGTCCATTCACCTGTATTTGCCTTTTTAAAACTCTCCCTACTGTCTGCACTGCCTGTAGCTCTTGATATTGGATGTGTGTTGCTAAATGGTCTTAGCTTTATGTCTTGGCCCCATGTGTTAGGTTTATTTAACTCATTCTACCCCAGACACACCACGGCAGGATAAGGATCCACCATGATAGTTCAAGGGTGATGCCAGAATAGCTTGGCGCCTACGGGCGCCAAGCTATTCTGGCATCTCCCTTGAACTATCATGGTCGATCTGTGCCCTGCACTGCAATGCAGTCTTGAGAGGACAGGGGCAAAATTTAAGGATTTTGGTGTTGGGGTAGAATGAGTTAACGTATTTGACCGGCAGGCGACATACATGGCAATGTTCTGTTTAGGTGTTTTTTTTTCACAAGCAGTGCAGGCACGTCCTGAGAAAGCCTAGTGGCTGTCGGGACGTTAAGCAATGTACAATCAATCTGATTCAAAATGTCAGTTGGTTTACATGGTTGTATTGGACATGTTCTCAGCAACACCGTTTTGGTCACACCGGCTCAGGACTTTCTGGCACACACCCAGCGCCGGATGGCAGCAGGATGTCCAAACCCATCGGGATCTATGCTGCAGAATCATGGCCCCCCAGCCTCTGCCACAGAGGGTGCGTCTGGTAGGAGGGTGCATGGACGGCAGCGGAATGCTCCCAATTACAAACTGGTAAGTAAAGTGATTCTATGATCATCTTCATTTTATTGGCTGGCGTGCGTGCGAAGCAAAAGTGAGTTTATGTTCTGGGCCACTGGTCGTCCGTCCGTCGTCCATGGTAAACTTTAACTCATTCTACCCCAACACCAAAATCCTTAAATTTTGCCCCTGTCCTCTCAAGACCGCATTGCAGCGCAGGACACAGATCGACCATGATAGTTCAAGGGTGATGCCAGAATAGCTTGGCGCCCGTAGGCGCCAAGCTGTTCTGGCATCACCTTTGAACTATCATGGTCGATCCTTATCCCAGGGGTGGGATGTTTCCGCGGATTTCCGTGGAAATTCTTTCACAATTCCGCTGAAGCATATTTATTTTCCGCGTCTAATAACAACGAAAAAGACGAAAAAAAAAAAATCTTCTTAAATGGCAAAAAAATCTCAAATGGGTTGGATTTGTATGTAGTTTGGTTCACTATCGCCCGACACTTCCGGTAGCTTTAGGTCGCAGTGGAAAATGGCGGTGAAAAAGGATATTGTCCAAGACAGTGCCGTTTAGTGTGCATCTGAACATAAACTGGTACGCACATTCCATTTTTATACTGCAGATCAGGAGTGTCATAACAAAGTCCATTTTCGGGTGTGTTTGGTCTCGCTCCCCCTGTCGGTTTTTGGATACTTTGGCGAACGGTGGACACGCGCCTATCCCCCCTCCCCCCCTCCCCTCCCCCCCCTCCCCTCCCCCCCCCCTGTCGTTTGATTTTTCGGCCGCTGAAAATGAAGGACATGAACCCCCCCACCCCCCCCTGTCGTTTGATTTTCCGCGTTTTCTTACTAGAATCCCACCCCTGTTATCCTGCTGTGGTGTGTCTGGGGGTAGAATGAGTTAACGGTGGCATTTTCTCGGAGACTATTCAAGCCACATTCTTCAAGCTTGGCCCAAGGATACTTTGTGGCAAGACCTTTTTAAACATGCCAATTTGAGTGACCTCTCTCAAAGGGTCACGCAGGGTTGACAAATGTGTGAAAACTGCTTGCATTTTCAGAAGACGTGGATTTTGACTGCTGCAGATGCCAGCCCTCGTCACCGAGGTCACACATATGTAAATCGGTCATACACGGGATTACTCTTTTTATTCTTGTGCAAGGCCCCTTTAAACCAACATTGGGCTGTTTCTGTTTCTAATGCAGCTTTGGTTTTAATCTATCTTTCTTTCTTTCTCCAGTTGGCAAATGGCGCCTGGGATGGACCCGAGACTGAGAGCAGTGCCAGCGCATCGCAATACGAGGGCAGTGATGACGAGGAGTTTGTTCCTGGCTCGAGCTCACCGGATTCAGAGGGTGTGTCGGCATCAATTGCTGGGATCTCGGACATAGACAGTATTGTATCGACTATGTTAGATTTCATCAAAGTGGCAGGTTCGGGGTGGCCAGGTGTTGGTGACGCTAGTACCAGCAAGGTGCAGTGTGCGTTAGGGGGTGGCAATGAGAATGTGGATAGGCAGGAGGAACATGATGCTGGAAAGAGTGGGGAAAGAGCACTTACAGAAAAAACAGGTGTGCACGTGTCGCAGAGAGGGAAAGGAAAGTACAAATGGGACAAGAAACATGCATGCAAATTGTGTGGCAATCTTGTCTTGAAAATGAGCACGCACTTACAAGATGTCCATGCAGATGAGGCAGACGTTGCTAAAATTTTGTCGATGAAAAAAGGGACCAAGCAGAGACGTCGAGCATGGATCAGACTACAAGATGAGGGTGATTACATGCATAACGTTGCTGTTCTTGAAAACAAATCCGGATGTTTGATTCCTAAGTATCGCACCAAAACTAGTAAGGTAGACGACCTTCTCGCCTGTAGCCATTGCAAAGGGCTCTATCAAAAAAAGCTGATCTCTGTACACTCAAAACGTTGCTGTCAGAAGCCAGGAGGGTTTCAGATCACTCGGCGAGGAGACGCCGCGCGCCGTGGTCGCCTAATGCTTCCAATACCCTTAGACGTTGAATTTTCATTCTACCACAAGGTCTTGGCTAGCCAGAGAGATGATGAGATAAGCCGTCTCATCAGAACTGACCCCTTGCTTCTTGAGTATGGAAAGAGATTATTTGACCGCAGGGACATTGAAGAACACACGGCTGGACAAATCAGCTCCAGGATGTGGGAGTTAGGGAGACTATTAAAGATTATCAGAGTGAGGTCAGAAATGAAAATCGCAAGTTTAAATGCTGTGATCAATTCAGCTAGCTTTGATCATGTTGTCCTGGCTGTAAAAGAGCTAGCAGATTTTGATGAGGACACACATCAGTTCAAAAAAGGCAATCTCGCAATGCGCATAGGCCATGCTTTGAAAAAGTGTTCACAGATCAAACAGTCACATGCATCCAAACAGCTTGGGCAGGGTTCAGACGACAGGTGGCGACAGGAGCTCTCTGAGGCGCAGCGGTTTGACTCTGTCTTCAACGGGGACTGGTATGATTGTGTGTCCGCTACAGCAGCCCAGTCGGTCGGGAAAATGACCATGAACAAACCCAAGCTGATCCCATCATGTGAAGATGTGAGGAAGGTCCAACAGCTTCTTGAGACAAGGATGGTTTCGGAAGATTATCCGACAGTGGTTAAAGCAACTCTTTGTGCTGTATCACTTTTCAACCGAAAACGAGGGGGAGAAGTTCAGAGAATGAAGGTGTCAGACTTCCAGAATGCTAAGATTGGATCGATCACCAATCAAGATATCTTGAAAGGTCTCACAGAGGTTGAGAAGAAAATGGTGAATCATTTTCAGCGAGTGGAAATCAGAGGCAAGTTTAATAGGAGTGTTCCCGTTTTGCTGACGAAGAAGATGATGACAACTGTGGACAGAATCCTTCAAATGAGGCAATCAGTGCCAGCTCTCGCTGATTCCCAGTACATCTTTGCCACACCTTCTGGTCAGAGGCCTTACAGAGGCCATGATGTTCTGAAGGCCCATGCCCTAGAAGCAGGAGTGTCATACCCAGCCATGTTCACATTTACTCAGTTGCGGAAGCAGGTTGCAACTTTGGCTCAGTCAATGGCCATCTCGGAGTTAGACCAGGATCAGCTGGCAGATTCGGATACATCGCCATATCTACCGCCAACCTCAAGACGTCCTTCAAAGGCAAAAGTGGCAAAGATTCTTCTGTCAGTTAACAATGGGATGACAGATTTTGAGAGTTGCATTAGAGCTGAGCTGGGCGATGATGAAGAGATTGACTTTGACAATGAAGACACATCAGAAACTGGCAGAGAGGTCTCGGGGGGAACAGCACCTGTGAATGAAGCAAGTAGCAAGTCAGCAACACAGGAATCGATGAGCATGACGGAGAAAAGACGTCCAGAGCCTGATGACAATCTAGATAGTTTTGATGATGACAGTACTGCGTCAGCTCCTGTTCGAAAGAAAGCTAGATTTACAAGGAAACCATGGGGGGAAGCTGAAGAGAAAGCTGTTCAAACTCGTTTCAAGACACACCTCGTCATGAACAAACTTCCTGGAAAGGCCGAGATACAGTATGCAATGGCAGAGGAACCTGCACTTAGACATAGGCGCTGGACAAACATTAAGGATTACGTCCGCAACAGACTGAAAAAGTTACAAAAGAAATGAATTGAGCCGCCACTCGCGGCATTTTCGATTTCATACAGATTTATTACATGATTGTTATTATTGGGGTGGTTTCAGCATGTATAGCCTGCTTTTTTTTATCTGATGGACGCCTGGATCATTTGTGACCCTCTCTCACAAAATCAGTCTTAAGAACTCGCATTTTGGATGTTTTGACATATATACATTTATGAAAACTACAGTGTTTGCTGATTACTGTGATATATGACTGTATGCTGTAGTGCAAAAATTGTAAAAGCTGTTAAGTGTTTAAAGTTGTTAAAGCCTCCGGCGGCCATTTTGAGAAAACAGCCTGTGAAGTTTCTGTGTGCAGCATAATTGGGGCCAAGGGCAGACTTTTAAAATCATTTTTTACCTATTTAATGGCATTTTTCATGATAAAGATTTTAACCATACGATACTTTGGTGTATGTAGAATACATTTCTCCCAAAAAGTGAAAATGCCCCAGATTGACCCCCCACCACATATTATTGCGTGTAGTGCTGATTGGCTCGCTGCGAGTTAAGACTGGTTTCGTGAGAAAGGGTCACATTTTGTATACTGTATAACCTTCGGATTTGCAAAACGAAACAGCCGGCTGGGGACAAAAGACAATATAATAAGATAAGAAAACCATTGACAATGTAAAAATTGATTACAAGAGTGTTATTTTGGGGGGGGGGGGGGCGGATCATTTTGTAATATACTGCATGCCATTTTAAAAACTCTGCAAATGAAAGAATGGTTGGTTGTACTGCATACCATTTTGCAAATGAAAGAATGGTTGGTTGTTTGTTGGAGACGAAAGACGTTAAATAAAGGCTGAAGTTTCAAGTGATTTCTTATGTTGTCAGTTAATTAATTAATGTCAGTGTTCTGTTCTGTCATTTTAACTCATTCTACCCCAAGATCGGAATCCCCAAATGTTGAAGTCGTCTTCAGAAGACTGCGTTGCAGTGCAGGACACAGATCCACCATGATAGTTCAAGGGTGATGCCAGAATAGCTTGGCGCCCATAGGCGCCAAGCTATTCTGGCATCACCCTTGAACTATCATGGTGGATCTTTATTTTGCTGTGGTGTGTCTGGGGTAGAATAAGTTGAGCCCAATGTTGAAGTCGTCTTCAGAAGACTGCGTTGCAGTGCAGGACACGGATCCACCATGATGGTTCAAGGGTGATGCCAGAATAGCTTGGCGCCCATAGGCACCAAGCTATTCTGGCATCACCCTTGAACTATCATGGTGGATCTTTATTTTGCTGTGGTGTGTCTGAGGTAGAATAAGTTAAGCCCAAATGTTGAAGTCGTCTTCAGAAGACTGCGTTGCAGTGCAGGACACAGATCCACCACGACAGTTCAAGGGTGATGCCAGAATAGCTTGGCGCCCATAGGCGCCAAGCTATTCTGGCATCACCCTTGAACTATCGTGGTGGATCTTAAATTTTGCTGGGGTAGAATAAGTTAAGTGTTCGTTTCTTCGTCTGGGTCTTTTTCTATCTTTGATATTTTTCCACACTTTTTGACCCGCATCATAGTCATACTGAGGCTAATAGCTTCAAATCTGTTCACTGCCATAATTCTATGCAAGCTACATTACAGTACTTACAGATGAGGACATAGACCAATGGCTTTAGTTCAAGGGTGGTGCCACAATAGCTTGGCGCCTAGAGGCACCAAGCTATTCTGGCACTAACCCTTGGACTATTTCAGTTACACTAGTTGCACACACTGGTGTATTCCGAATGATAAGGGTTAATATTCAAAATGCTCTGTTGCTGTTTGTCTGAAACTCCAGAGTACCCAAAAACACACAAAAAAAGTCCTTTAATTTCCAGAATACATTATGTTGATTCTCACATCAATGCCATGATAAACTGTTTTGCTTCAAAAGGACAAAACGCAGCAATGTTTAAAAGATTTCCTCTGTAAAAATCATAATCGAAAGGTTTCGGGCCAGTGTTTATTGAATTTTGCACCATACTATGTAAAGAATGTTAAAGCACACATACACATTTAAGTTGGGAAAAAAAATTAATGTGAAAAAGAAGTATTCCATGAACTTGACCTTATTACAGACGCCTACTGTTGTGAAGACACCCATTTTGACTGTAATGCCAGTCAGTTTTGTGTGAGAGAGACACCCACCCACTTCATTGGCAGAAACCCATTTTTTCGGCATCTAGTGCCTCTGTTTCTAGAAAATGTCTATTTTATTTTAAGTTATAGAGCTTAGTTATAAGGTGAGTTCTAAACATTCGCATCAATTTTAGAGCCCTAGAATAAATAGAAATATGGGAACCCACTGCACATGAAAGGGTAGGTAACCCACTGTGAGGCTTATGTGCGCCTGTGTGTGTGTGTGTGTGTGTGTGTGTGTGTGTGTGTGATGATGTATGCGTGAGCAAGGACATGATTGAAAACAGGTCTATGGCCTAATCATTTATCCTTGGAAAATAAAGTTTCATTTCATTTCATTTCATTTCATTTCTCTCTCTCTCTCTCTCTCTCTCTCTCTCTCTCTCTCTCTCTCTCTCTCTCACACACACACGTGTGTGTGTGTGTGTGTGTGTGTGTGTGTGTGTGTGTGTGTGTGTGTGTGTGTGTGTGTTGATATAAACATCGCCTTATGGCCTTTATATACACCTGAATTATAAATTATGTAATGTCTCACTCCATTGTATGGACAATTTGTCTGAACAATAAACTGTCTGAGTCTCTCACACACACACATGATGAGCCGGCAGACAAAATGGTCTTTACGTATATGCAACAGAGAAAAGGTGTGTTTTAAGTTTGGATTTGAAAATGGAAAGAGATGATGAGTGACGCACATCAGCTGGGAGTGCGTTCCATGTAATAGGACCAAAATACGAAAATGCACGCTAACCTTGAGTGACCTTATTACGTCTAGGGATACGGAAAACACAAGTGTCTGAAGCAGAGCGTAGTGAGCGGGACGGTGTATACAGCTGGACAAGATCAGATAAGTAAGGAGGGGCAGAACCAGAAATGATGTTGAAACAAATAACACAGAGTGTATACTGAATTCTGTATGAAACTGGCAGCCAGTGCAAATCAGCTAGTAGAGGCATAATGTGTTCACGTTTCGGTACACGAAAAATCAAACGTGCAGCACAGTTCATGACTCTCTGGATTTGGTCAAGAAGATTTTGTGGAACACCGGACAAAAGAGAATTGCAATAGTCTATTCGGGACAGCACAAGGGAGGTAACAAGTGTTTTGGTAACTTCAACAGTCAGCAGATGTCGAACAGTGCTGATCCTTCTGAGTTCAATGAAGGCAAGCTGGCAAACTTTCTTCACTTGTTCCTTCATTGTCAGCCTGTTGTCAAAAATGACACCCAAGTTATGGGCCGAGCTAGAAAAGGAGATGGCGCTCTCGCCCACCATTATTGACTCGGGAAGATCGGCACTGCACGTAGAGGAGCACGTCATTCGGAGGGACTCAGTTTTGTCACTGTTCAGCTAGAGCTTGTTCTGTGTGGTCCACTTCTGAACATCACAAATACAAGCCTCCATAGACTGCACCATCCGATCAACATGTTCGCGAAGGGAGTGTTTGTACAATTCTGTATCATCTGCATATAAATGACAAGAAACAAAGTGACGCTCAATGACATGCGATAGGGGCTGTGTATACAAAGTAAAAAGAACAGGCCCCAAGACCGACCTTTGTGGAACGCCACAAAGCAGCTCAGCAGGGTGGAACTCAAATCCTGCCACTGAAACCATCTGCAAGCGACCAACAAAGTAGGATTGGAAAAAAAAAAATCAGTGCAGTGCTTTGAATGCCAAACGCATCACGAAGGCGGGCAAGTAGAATGTCATGGTCAATGGTATCAAACGCTGCGCGCAGATCGAGCAGAGTCAGAACAGAGATTAGATCTTTATCGCTAGCAGCAAGTAGGTCATTCACAACACGCAGCAATGCTGTCTTCGTGCTATGACCAGACCTATATGCTGACTGGAACACATGCCACAGACCATTATTTTAAAAATGGTCTAGCAGCTGTGTGAGCACTATCTTTTTCAGAAGCTTTGAAAGAAAAGGTAGGCTGGATACGGGTCTGTAGTTTTATAAACTGTTAGGATCAAGTGAAGGTTTCTTTAAGAGCGGCTTAACAATTGCAGTTTTGAAACAGGTAGGTACAGTGCCGTGCAACAGGGACTCATTTACAATAGCTGTAACAACTGGTACAATTGCATCTTTACATTAAAAAAAGAACGGACGAAGGTCTAGCTCACAGGTCTTGAGAGACATCTTACTCATGGTGTCTAGCACTACCTTTTCAGTCACTGGACTGAAGCATGCAAGAGGAGTGCCAGCAAAACACTCAAATGATACACATGAGCAAGATGTCTGAGCATCATCACATTTGTCAATGTTGTCATGCATTGTTCTGACTTTGGAACAGAAAAAGCGAGAGAACAGTTCTGGGAGATCGCGGATTGGATGTGTGCTGGGCAGTTGAACAGATTTGGTCTTACCCAAGAGTCCATTAGTCACACGGAAAAGTTCTTTGCAATTACTTGCTGCAGCAACTTTTGCGCAGATGAAAGCATTCTTCGCATTGGTGGTCAAGCAAGTGATCTTATACTTCAAACCATTCAGAATCTGTTTATGAACAGTCAGCCCAGACTTGAGCCAACACCTCTCTGCCTGACGCCTTTCGTGCCTCAAGGTGCGCAGTTCAGCGGCCACAGACGGGTACCAGGGCGTGGAGTGATACTGCGACACCCGGCGGCGAGTGGCGGGAGCATGCTGGTCTATGACAGCCCGCAGACCAGCGTTGAGTTTCTCGGCCCAGACGTGGGGACGGATGCCGACAAAGTCTGCAACATCGGCTATGAATTTGTCATGGTCGATCCCTTTAAGGTTCCTCGAAGTCTTGGTAACAGGCTGCAGCTGAGGTTTGGTTATATCCAAAAGACACAGAACTGGAAAATGGTCAGAAGACATGGTGTGGCTCACAGAGGCGGACCTAAAGTTGGAGTCCTCCTCTCTATACACGACCCAGTCGAGTGTATGACCTTTGGTATGAGTAGGCTGATGCACGCCTTGAGACAGACTGCAGGTTTGTAATAGGTCAAGCATACGAGCCGTTTTGGTGTTGGAAGGACATTCGAATTGAAAGTTGAAGTCGCCGACAATCACAAGCTTACCACCCAAAGAATTACAGTGCTCCACGAAATCCGCAAACTCGCTGAAAAACGTAGTGTCTGTAAGTCTATTCTTTCTGTTGGGGGGTGGACGGTACAGACAGTACAAGTGCACATGCTGCAGCACAGAAAGTCTCAACTGGGCAAGCTCAAACGTTGCATGAGAAAAGGGGAATGATGATGTGATGTTGTCATGGTCCAATAAACTGTCACGGATCAAAAAAGCCAGTCCTCCACCACGAGTAGCACGTGGGAAGGATCTGAGGCAATAGCTGTGCATCTACTGTGGGAAATCAGGGTATTTACCCGACCACATATAGTAGCGCACCTTCATGTTTGTGTATGTATGTTTCTCCTGCCTACTTCCTAAGTTCCGGAGAAAGACATGGGTTATATAAGAGACCTGATCCATTCTTTTTGAGGATGGAAATGATCGTCTTGTTCTATACCTGCGTATTTCTCTGTGGGCTGGCGATTGGGTGCCTGATAGGCGGGGGCAGGGGATCTAACTGTTTGTCTGTCCAGCGCTGTGATTCCCCTTGGTTTGTATACAATAGCCAGATGGAGTTATGTCCACACACTTCGCTTCGTCTCCTTGACATTTAAGCCAGGTCTCTGTCAGGAACAACACATCAATGTTCTGTTCATGCACAAAATTACATATCTCAGTCCTTTTGTCACGCTGTCCCACTGATTGTGCGTTGAAAGTACAGGCGTTAAAATATTTCTGCTGAGGTTTAGTGTTTATGTAGATGAGGCGAAACTATTAGTCTAGCAGCTTACGCAATTTCTGCAGACTAAGTAGTTCGTCAAAAGAGTAACAATAGTTTGCAGGTACGAAACGAAAGTACTAATGCCATATAGTTTATGCATGGCAACAATATTTGTCCTTAGGATGGAGACATTTTTGTAGAAGTGCTTTTCGAAAGCTATTTTTCGATGTGTACACGGCCCGGATAAGTTGCAAGACATTTTTTGTGCATAACATTGAAAATTTCAAGCATACAAGTTACAAGTTTATTCCAGTGAGTAAATTCAAATCAAGAGCAAGTAAACATGAACACATATATACGATAAAATAAGTTTAAAAGTATTATTTTTAATGCGGTAAGCATACTCGCGTCGCTAGTTTCAAAATGGCGGTCAGTTAGATGCCTTCGAAACAAGTCAATCAGACGCGCACGGTTGATGCAAGCTTTACTTTGCTCCTGAAGTGAAACAGAGATTATTTTCGATTTGAACATTGAAGTACATCTTATCAACGTCAAATACGTTATTTTTCCTGGTCTTGAAAACAGCCTTTTCCATACAACTCGGTCTTTTGTGGGAGGAAAGAATATCGAAAGTAAACTCCCTTTGTGCATGTTGTGCAATGTGTCCGCCGATCATCTTCAACATTCCTAAGACTTTTGTCCAGATACAACATGCATGTTGTTCGTCTGTTTATCAGCCTAAGGCTCTAAGTTCAGGTCTGCTCTTCTTTTTTTTTTTTATTAGTGGAGATGGGATTTTTAATTGGTCAAGCACACTCGTATCCGACTGGTCTTAAGCACAAGCCAGGCAGAGTGAATCCATCTCCGAACCGTTTCCATCTAAATCACCATGTTCAGCTAAACACCTAAATATAAAAATTTCAGTTTTTTGCAACCCATTCAACCAATCCGCACTCAAGTACTCACAAGGACTCTTATGATCAAGCTTTATCGGGACTGCATGAGACACAATACAGATAGTAGCCCTCTCCATTATATTACATGTTTTATTTATTTATTTATTATTGATTCATTTGTGTATTCACTTATATATTTATTTATCATTTATCCTTTTAATTATGGATGGAAGGAATTCCTTGATGCACATGATCACTATAGTGGTATGGTAGTGGCCACCAAGGAGAGGAAATTTGTTTTCAAATTGCATACATCTGTGCATATTCATACTCTATCCTTTACTTAACATGCATATTCATAGGTCCCAGGTATCTCCAACTTATTTTATGTATTAATTTATTATTTTATTTATTTTTTATTTGTTTGTTTGTTTGTTTGTTTGTTTGTTTGTGATGTATGTTTGCACATACACATCAGCATAAAATGATTGATTGTACATTGCTTAACATCCCGACACCAGCAAGACTTTCTCAGGACGTGCCTGCACTGCTTGTAAAAAGAAAACAATCTAAACAGAATATTGAATGTATGTCGCCAGCCGGTCTAATACACTAAATAAACATAACGAGACCATTTAGCAACACACATCCAATATCAAGAGCTACAGGCAGTGCAGACAGTAGGTAGAGTTTAAAAAAGGAAAATACAGGTGAATGTACCAAGGCTAGATATAAACACATGCCCCAGAATAGAGGAGAAAACCCACCCTGTGGGACTGACCAGGGTGACTCTGGGAACTAAAAAGTAGTTAAGTCCCCAAGTCCCCCAGGGCAGACCCGGGTGGGAGACATCAGCATACAAGATGAGAACATACATGTACACATATATTGTAATATATGATGCGAACATAACATGTACACATATATGGCAATAGGTGCATACCACTCGCTCCCCACCCCACATACAAAACCACAGAACACCCATTAAAAGACATGCACATCTGTGCATGTCATGAAGATGACCACAGAGCACAGACGAAGTGGAATACAGTGGACACTGTGGACACAGCTTGACGACCTCGATTTTGCAGACGACTTGGCTTTACTGTCCCACACTCATCAACAAATGCAGGACAAAACCACGAGGCTTGCTGACATCTCGTCCCAAGTGGGCCTCACCATCCACAAACAGAAAACAAAGACAATGAGGCTGAACGCAACCAGGGAAGAACCAGTCTTGCTTGCTGGCACCCCGTTGGAGGAGGTGGAGTCCTTCACCTATCTCGGGAGCATCATAGACAAGAAAGGCGGCACTGATGCAGATGTCAGAGCACGAATCGGTAAAGCCAGAGCAGCCTTTCTCCAGTTGAAAAAAGTGTGGAGTTCCAGAGAGCTGTCACAACACACCAAAGTCCGGATTTTCAACTCCAATGTAAAAGCAGTTCTCCTATATGGAGCAGAGACTTGGAGATTGACAAAAACCACAGTCAACAGAGTACAGACCTTCATGAACAGTTGCCTTAGAAAAATTTTGAAAATCCACTGGCCAGAGAAGATCAGCAACGTCAGACTCTGGGAAAGAACAGAGCAGATAACAGCAGAGAATGAAATTGGGCGAAGAAGATGGGGATGGATCGGTCACAGTCTGAGAAAGCCAGCTTCCAGTATCACTAGGGCAGGCATTGTCATGGAACCCCCAGGGAAAGAGGAAAAGAGGCAGGCCGAGAAACTCCTGGCGTCGAGACCTCCAAGCAGACATCAAGAGACTGGGAACCACCTGGAGTAGAATCGAAGGAAAAGCACAGGACAGGAGTTGCTGGAGGTCTCTCGTCGACGGCCTATACCCGGGTAGGGGTGACAGGCGTAAGTAAGTAAGTAAGTAACATCTGTGCATGTTCATAATATATCCTTTACTTGGTATTCATATGTCCTAGTTATTTAAATTTATCATTTATTTTTATTTGTTTGAAAAGTAGGTTTTGTACATATGCTGATGTTCTCATACACATACATGGTAATACTGCCCACTCCCAACCCCACTCCACAACCAGAGAACACCCACCAAAAGACACTTACATCTGTGCATGTTCATAATCTATCCTTTACTTAGCATTCATATGTCCCAGGTATCTTGACACACTTTATCTTTTTTATTTAACCGCCATGAGATGGCATTAGTCGCCTGCTCGACATTAAACCCAAATAACTATTTATTTAAATTATTTATTTATTTTGTTTGTTTGTAATGCAGGTTTTGTACATACACATCAGCATAAAGAAAATATACACATATATAGATGGTAATAGGTGCCATACTGCCTGCTCCCAACCCCTACCTAAATACACACATTAAACAGCAGAACACCTACCAAAGGACATGCACATCTGTGTATGTTCATAATTTGTAATCTATCCTTTACCTAGCATACATATGTCCCCGGTACCTTAGACTTACTTTATCTTATTTATTTAAATTATTTATTTATTTAGTTTGTTTGTAATGTAGGTTTTGTACATACACATCAGCATACAGCCCAAGAACATACACCATGGTGCCCTGTGCATGTGGCAACTAGTACTATTCTGTCAGATCTGTCACACCCAGCC
The DNA here is from genome assembly GCA_036245525.1 of Semisulcospira habei. Taxonomy (NCBI): domain Eukaryota; kingdom Metazoa; phylum Mollusca; class Gastropoda; family Semisulcospiridae; genus Semisulcospira; species Semisulcospira habei. Next base: position 67,676,496 of record BTPG01000005.1, read on the forward strand.
AATCATCTCTTCGAGCTTCTGCCCTCTGGCCGGCGGTTCCGTGCTTTTAAAGCCAGAACCTCTCGATCCAGATGCATTTTTCCCCCAGCTGTCCTCAATACATCACCATGCATGGAACAACGTGATTCCGTGATTTGTGACATATGACTGATTTGTGTTTAATATTGTGTTTATCTATCTTTTAGTGCTGTATATAGGATGATTGCCAACTGAGTGTATGACATGATGAATGCCCTACAAGTGAGGATGTATTTTACTGTCGCCATGCCACACAAAAATCCTTGTAACGTTTTACTTGGTGAATAAATGTCGTATGTCGTATACACGTACATGGTAATAGGTGCCGTACCGCTCGCTCCCAACCCCAATCCAGTTACACACACAAAACCGCAGAACACCCACCAAAAGAATGTACATCTGTGCATGATCATAATCTATAATTTACTTAGCATTCATATGTCCCAGGTATCTTTGACTTACTTTATCTTATTTATTTAACTGCCGTGAGATGGCCGTAGTCGCCCGCGCGGCGTTTAACCCAAATAACTATTTATTTAAATTATTAATTTATGTTTGTTTGTAATGTAGGTTTGTACATACACATACATGGTAATAGGTGCCATACTACCCCACTTTCAACCCCACCCCACATACACACACAAAACCACAGAACACCCACAAAAGACATGCTCAATTGTACACTGATGGGCATTAGTGGACTGTAAAACCTATATATAGAGACTTCAGGTTAAGAAAGTGGCTTGTATTGACTGCCTGTATTTTAGCTGCCCACCTACAAATTTCATGTGTACAGTTAACCACACTGCACATGCAGCCATCAGTTCTGTGAAAAGTACTGTTGGCCTCATGCACAGGAGCACCAAAACTTAGAGATAAGGCCACACCTGATAACAATAACAGTACTAATATGCATACTCAGCCACTAGTTCTGTAAACAGCACCTTTGTAAACAGTACCAGTGGCCAAATGCACACAGACATCATGGATGATGCTACCACTGATCACTTCAAACAATAGGCTGCCCAGTTCACATTGATAAGTGATACCGTGAACTAGCCTGCACATGCCGTCATCAGTTCTGTAAATAGTACTGGTGGCCACATGCACAGCGGCACCAAACTTCAAGCTGAGGCCAAAACTGCCACCTCAAACAAAACGCTACCTACACACACATATCAATGATACAGTCAACATCCATGTGCGTTAGGCGGAACAGGCTTAAAGTATGGGACTGTAAATCTTACAGCGAAATGTCAAAACCAGCAAGAAGATAATGTAACAGCAACAAGTACATGTATTTTGTAAGCCACTCAAAACATGAGAACTCATCGAGCCTAATGGTGTTATGAGTGGGTGATGGAAACACTGAAAGAAATAGCACGTGTACATTATAAAGTATGTGCCCCCCCCCCCCCCTAACTAGCTGTTCATCATAAAACACATATATCTCATTCATTTGATCACTTGACTGATTTATTAAATCATCTCTGTGTCACCTTTCTCCATTTTCTTTCTCGTTTTAACCGCAATATATATGTCAGTGCTAATGTCAGCTGCCAAGAAACCTTGCAGAGAACTGCAAATGTCTATATGCAGACAAACTGCAAATAACACAGCAGCAAAATAAGTTCCTCTTTTGTGCAGTAGGCTACTGCCGGGTTTAATTTTAAACAAAGCATTGCATGAACTTCCAAGCGTGTTCACATTGTGCTGTGTACTTTTTTCAGTGTGAAGTGTACTGTACCATCAGTGATCACTGAGACTGCATAATTGGCACTGGCAGTGATCGCACATCACAACATGACATAGCTTGTCAGTGCAACTGATTAAAATAAATGTTACTGCATAAAATAATTAATCAAGTTCCGAAACTTTGCACAGCCATGACAGTTAAAACCAAGTGGTGTGGCACTTAATTTTTTTTTTTTTTTTTTTTTTTTTTTACAGCATGCAGCATGTTGCACTCCGGACATAGGTTTCGAAGATAGCGTTTGTGTTTTGGGTTGCGTTTTGTTTTGGTGCTGTGGTGTCGAAATGAAACGGGCAAAGCGATGGTAAAGTGAATGGAAATAAACGTGACAAACCTTTATCAAGACGTACAAATGCACACAGCAACTTTACACGTTTGCTTTTTTGTTGTTGAAACAAACAAGCTTATGTAGAACATATAAAAAAGAACCCGTCGGCACACCGAAATTCACAGCAACGAATCCGCGTGTAGGGTTGTATCATCTTTTGATCACGTGATTTGGGATACCTTATTGTTGAGTAACGATATTTGAGTTCAAGGCAAGCCTTTTCGTAATTGCTTCTTCTCTTAATACATCTAAGTGCAAAAATATTACTTAAAAATAAATGAAGTCCTTTTAGGTGACATATAGTGCATACTACCACTGAATACAGGAACATTGAGACCCGTGTAAACTATTGATCCCCTGTGAACATGACTGTGACGGTCCTGGTTTCGTCTGCAGCCATACTGGAAACAAAATGTGCTACAGAAAAATGTCTCCATCCTCCGGCGGTTTAAAACGAGTGCGCACTGCTTTTATTCATACTATACTTCATTTTGATATACCCAAACCATTGTTACTCCTCTAGAAAATCACTATCTCGTAAACGGCTGATCGTCTATGAAGGGCAGCTGCTAGACTATATGTCCTTTGAGGGTGCACATGGCAACGTGTTAGACCTGCCAGTGATGAGACCAATAATTTGTCTCCGTTTCCTCCTGCCACCTCTCCGCGTCCTTTTACGAGGCAAATTACACACTATCCCCAAACTCCGAAGTTGGAGGATGAGAGTGGGGTCCAGACGTATGGCCACAGGTCTAATACACAACAAATCATCTCTGGAGTACTTGTGTTGTGGAACAGTGGGCGGTAGATTAGAGGGGTTTACTGGCAGACTGGATTGATACACAGTGCATGACAGACTGGTGACACCGACAGACTGGGTCACTGTAGGCAGACCAGAAGAGTTCATCTGTAGAATGGATATACACACAGTGTGTAACGATGCACTAGTGGCACAGTCAGTCAGGGGCACAGTAGGTAGGCCAGACAAGTTCACACGCAGACTGCCTGTATTCACAGTACTACAATTCACATAGTTGAACTGTGACACTGAGGACAGCCTGTGTGAGTTCACATGTAGACTGAGTAGGTGCAAAGGTACAGCAGGTGCAGTCAAGCGTGACTGCCACTGAGCCAGTAGAGCAAAAAACAGAAAAAGCCAAAGCATTTTCCACTCTGGAGGAAATGGACGGTCCACAAAAATGATACCAAAATGTAGCCCAGTTCTTCATGAACATGAAGATGACATACTCCAAAATCAACACAGCCACAATTACACACAAAACAATGGGAGAGAGGTTCACTCTGCCTGTAAGGTGTATGAACACTACTCACCAATGAAAATATTGTTGGAACTGTTACTCCAGTGTGGTCTACAATCTTGTGCCACGTGTGACGGGTTGCAGCTGAGTGAAGTTTCTTTACAAGAACCCTACGTGCGTGCGTCTGGAATGAGTGCATTATACGACGACTACAACTAGCACGCAACACACACACACACACACACACACACACACACACACACACACACGCACGCACGCACGCACGCACGCACGCACACACACACACACACACACACACACACACACACACACACACACACCACAACATAACACAACACGATGAACATGATTCAATAACACTTTACTTTTATGAAATAAGTCATGCTGAAGCAAAGTACACACACACACACACACACACACACACACACACACACACACACACACACACACACACACACACACTAGTTTTACAACCATGACCATTGTGTTTAAATGCAAAAAGGGATGAAATAACAGAAAGAGACAACACTAAAACACCTATTAATCCATAAAGGCCAGACATGCTATCGCAGGATGTGTATCGACTTGACAGTTTAAGGGCGGTGTAAGAATAGCCTGGCGCACATAGGTGCCAAGCTCTTCGGACAAAGACGGCCGGTGAAGTTTAATGACCCTTAACCGTACTCCACTGTATCAGTAGTCAGTGGCAATTATCCGATTAGGTCTACAGGTGACATCAGATGGTCTACCACACCCATAAAGCCGACCTCGAGCTTTCTGATTAGATGATTGCCTTAGTCGGGCGTGTCATCAGTCGTAGGCATACCCGCAGATGACTGCCTCAGTCTGACGATGATACATGTGTATAGCATATCAAGAGGTATGGCTTTTTTAAGGAGCCCCTTTGACTGCAGGGGCGCATGAATCTCTATGGTTCTACTGAGGAGCCCTATGTCATCAGGGACTGAATTCTCATCCACAACTGGGGTGGACCAACACTCAAGAACTTACATCATATGGCTGACTTGGAGTGAGGATGCGATGCTGATGATATCGCACGGTGAGAGATACTACTTTTCATGAGCCCCTTGACTGCGGGGGGCATTTGACACTCTGTTTCTGGCTAATAGACTATGACGGGGTGCACGTATTTAGTACGAACTGAGGTTATTTGACTGATCTCGACACATTAGGCCCACTAACTGATTCAGTACGTAAGAGATGGCAAGAAAGGTTAAGATTACTGCGTGCCGTGATGAAAAGAAATCACACCAACCAACCAACCGCCACTTAAACCGTCACCCTCCCTAACCAACCATCTACCACTGAAGAAGACTGCGTGCCGTGATGAAAAGAAATCTCACCAACCAACCAACCGCCACTTAAACCGTCACCCTCCCTAACCAACCATCTACCACATTGCCAGGGCTGAAACGGGAGGAGGGCGGGCCCCCTCCCCCCCGGATTCGCCACTGACATCTGATGACGAAACATCAGTCGTTATATTGTGCGCAAAGAGACTGCATGCATGTTACGCTGGGATATATGTAATGGATGGTCACGGATACAAATAGAGAATAACAAAGGACCGAGAATAGATCCTTGTGGTATTCCGTGCTCATTTACCCCATTGACTCGACTTTTTGACATTTACATGGACATACGCCCGTTCAGACATGACGTAGGAAGCGTAAGGGTAACAGCGCTTATCTGATAGCCAGTAGGTTTTTGAACTGAAATGTTATGATTTACTGGGTAAAATGCTTTCGACAGGTCTAAGAAAACAGAACCTGTCATTTGACCGCTGTTCATGGCAGTAAGCCATCTGTCAACTAGGTGTACAAGCGCTTATGACATGACTGTTTCTAACGAAAGCCAGCGTGTAACAGATGAATAATAATAATAATAATAATAATGAGTATTTATATAGCGCTTAATCTTACTCAAAAGCTCTAAGCGCTTTACAATCTGTACACAAAAATAAAAATACAATGACATATGCACATAACAAACAAAGCACAATGCCCGAACACACCACTTTTACAATAAACTAAACAACAATACATACATAATAATTTATATTCTAATTAACATTTAGTCTAAACAAGGAGGATTGCAGAACTACAACTAAGGCATCAAACACTGGCAGTTATTCAAAGTAAAGCTTGAAGAGGTGAGTTTTCAACGACCTCCTGAAGTCAGAGACAGACTCACTGTTTCTGACCTCAAGAGGAAGTGTATTCCATAACACTGGGGCTTGATAAACAAAAGTGCGCTGACCAAATGTTTTAGTTTGGACAGAAGGTACACACAACTTCCGTTTATCAGAAGAGGAGCGGAGCTCACGAGAGGGTGTATACACATGCAGCAAAGAAGACAAGTATTCTGGGCTGGTGCCTGAAAGGCAGTTAAAACAGATTGACATAACTTTGTATTGAATACGTGAGGACACAGGTAGCCAGTGAAGGGACTTCAAGATGGGTGTGACATGCTCAGTCTTACGGACTCTCACAACAAGCCGGGCTGCATTGTTCTGAATTTTTTGGAGGCGATCAATGAGATACTGAGGGCAGCCACAAAGCAAAGAGTTACAATAATCTAGCTTGGACAGATGCCTTAGTCGGGCGTGTCATCAGTCGTAGGCACACACGACTTGAATGAGTCTTGAAGCATTTACGGTCGTGATAGATTGTATTTCTTTTGGAAGTAAATTCCATTCTTTAGGACCTGATATGACAAGGACGATTAAAAAAAAAAAATCAAGACAGGGCCTAGGTACCACTAGGTCGTTCCTCAGTGACGGGTATGGACTGTTAGTCTAGCAGATTACGCAGTTTCTGCAGAGGTAAGTAGTTCGTCAAAACAGTAACAATGGTTTGCAAGTATGAAACAAAAGTACAAATGCCATATAGTTTATGCATAACAACAATATTTGTCCTTAGGATGGAGACATTTTTGTAGAAGTGTTTTTCGATCGCTGTTTGTTCGGTGAGGGGCCTGGATAAGACGCAAGACATCTTTTGTGCATATCATTTAAAATTTCAATCATACAAGTTACAAGTTTATTCCAGTGATCACTATAATAGTCCACCCGGTTTCCATCTCTTTCTCTTGGGTGTAATCATCTTCCGTTGAATCTGTAATGACCGTTTATTTTCGACCACACATCACAGTACTTTCGTTCATTCTCCCCTCCTCCTCTCTTCTCTCAGACCTTGTCTTTGCTTCTCTCTCGCTCAGTGCCAAGTCTCTGCGTCTTCTCGTCTTTTTCTCCACGCTCCGCTTTGTATATATACACAAGTCTCTCTCCCTTCCTCATTCTGTATTCTTACGCGATGTCACGAATATTCATTCACATCTCTACATCAATTTCAACTGACTTCAATAACTATATAAAATGTACTAAACATGCATTTCACATCCAGTCCATGCATCAAATTTAGCCTATCACCCGTATCACAACATTAATATAATTATTTTGTGAACGGACTATTTCTTTCCAAATGCTGGAATTCCCTCAGACACTACTGAGTAAGTGTGTTCTTTGATAGACTCGGGCGGGAAAGTCCTGACCCACTTCCCCCCGCTAAATAGGTGAGGTCCCTTCACTGCCGCACGTACGCACTTCCTCTCATCTGAGTAGCAGGTCACTACCGACCCACTTTCTCCGCTAATTAGTCTAGGTACCTTCATTTCCGCACGTATTCACTTCTTGTTTCCCCACCAAGGAGTCGTGCGTACCTGCACGTAAACCACTTAGTCCCGTCTCCAATCCCCATGACTTACTCGCAGTCTGCGATATATATGATTTCGCTAGTAACTTTAGCTGTATTTACTTCTTAATCTTCCACTTAATTCTGAACTTAATTTTGGTCCCTTGACATACTAACTGTATTGTGTCTCATGCAGTCCTGATAAAGCTTGATCATAAGAGTTCTTGTAAGTACTTGAGTGCGGATTGGTTGAATGGGTTTTCAAAAACATTTAAAAAAAAATTATTTTAGGTGTTCAGCTGAACAAGGTGATTTAGATGGAAACGGTTCAGAGATGGATTTCAGCCTGCTTGTCTTGTGCCTAAGACTCACAGACGGATAAGACCGAGCTTGACCAGTTACAAATCCTATCTCCACTAATGAAAAAGAGCAGGCTTACACATAGAGCCGTTAGGCTGGAAAACAAACGAACAACATGCCTGTTGTATCTGGACAAAAAGTCGTCAGAATGTTGGAGATGGTCGGCAGACAATATGCAAAACATGCACGGAGCGAGTCTATTTTCTATATTCTTTCCTCCCATAAAAGAAAGGCTATGGGAAAGGCTGCTTTCAAGACCAGGAAAAATAACGTTTATGACGTTGATAAGATGCACTTTAAGGTTCAAATCCAAAATAATAACTGTCTCGCTTCAGGAGCAAAGTAAACCTGCATCAACCGTGCGCGTCTGATCGACTTCTTTCGAAGGCATCTCGCTGACCGCCATTTTGAAACTAGCGACGCGAATATGCTTACGGCATTAAAAATATTACTTTATAAATTATTTCATCGTAAATATGTATAAATGTTTACTTGCTGATGATTTTAATTTACTCACTGGAATAAACTTGTAACTTGTATGATTGAAATTTTTAATGTTATGCACAAAAAATGTCTTGCACCGTATCTGGGCCGTGTAGGAGGACTGGTTCCCTCACAGCGAACAAATAGCGTTCGAAAAACACTTCTACAAAAATCTACCCATCCTAAGGACAAATATTGTTGTTATGCATAATCCATATAGCATTAGTACTTTCGTTTCATACCTCCAAACTTTGTTAAGTACTCTTTTGACGAACTACACCTCTGCAGAAATTGCATAATCTGCTAGACTATAACGAAGCGATAGACAAAGGAGAGCGAGAAAACAGAGCATGGAGCCCAAATAGCAAAGGGCCACAGCATAAGAATGAATACCAAAATTACTAGCATTAATTAATAGTCTAGCAGCTTACGCAAATTCTGCAGAGGTAAGTAGTTCGTCAAAAGAGTAACAATGGTTTGCAGGTACGAAACGAAAGTACTAATGCCATATAGTTTATGCATGGCAACAATATTTGTCCTTAGGATGGAGACATTTTGTAGAAGTGTTTTTCGAAAGCTATTTTTCGATGTGAGGGAACCAGTCCTCGTACACGGCCCGGATAAGGTGCAAGGCATTTTTTGTGCATACCATTGAAAATTTCAAGCATACAAGTTACAAGTTTATTCCAGTGAGTAAATTAAAATCATGAGCAAGAAAACATGCATACTTTTTTTCGATAAAATAAGTCTTAAAGTATTATTTTTAATGCGGTAAGCACACTCGCGTCGCTAGTTTCAAAATGGCGGCCAAAAGAAGTCAATCAGACGCGCACGGTTGATGCAGCTTTACTTTGCTCCTGAAGTGAAAGAGAGATTATTTTTTATTTGAACATTGAAGTACATCTTATCAACGTCAAATACGTTATTTTTCCTCTGTGCTTGAAAACATCCTTTTCCATAGAACTCGGTTTTTTGTGGGAGGAAAGCATATCGAAAGTAAACTCCCTTTGTGTATGTTGTGCAATGTGTCTGCCGACCATCTTCAACATTCTGAAGATTTTTTTTTGTCCGGATACAACATGCATGTTGTTCGTCTGTTTTTCAGCCTAACGGCTCTAAGTGCAAGTCCTCTCTTTTTTTTTTTTTTATTAGCGGAGATGGGATTTTTAACTGGTCAAGCACACTCGTATCTGGCTGGTCTTAAGCACAAGCCAGGCAGAGTGAAATCCATCTCCGAACTGTTTCCATCTAAATTACCATGTTCAGCTAAACACCTAAATATAAAAATTTTAGTTTTTGCAACCCATTCAACTAAACCGCACTCAAGTACTCACAAGGACTCTTATGATCAAGCTTTATCAGGACTGCATGAGACACAATACAGATAGTAGCCCTCTCCATTATATTACATGTTTTATTTATTATCGATTCATTTATGTATTAACTTACATATTTATTTATTATTTATCCTTTTAATTATGGATGGAAGGAATTTCTTGATGCACATGATCACTATAGTGGTATGGTAGTGGCCACCAAGGAGAGGAAATTTGTTTTCAATATGCATTCACCTGTGCATGTTCATAATCTATCCTTTACTTAACAAGCATATTCATAGGTCCCAGGTATCTCCAACTTATTTTATTTATTAATTTATTATTTTATTTGTTTGTTTGTTTGTGATGTATGTTTGCACATACACATCAGCATAAAATGATTGATTGTACATTGCTTAACGTCCCGACAGCAACAAGACTTTCTCAGGACGTGCCTGCACTTCTTGTGAAAAAAACAAACTAAACAGAATATTGAATGTATGTCGCCAGCCGGTCTAATACACTAAATAAACCTAACCAGATCATTTAGCAACACACATCCAATATCAAGAGCTACAAACAGTGCAGACAGTAGGGCGAGTTTAAAAAAGGAAAATACAGGTGAATGTACCAAGGACAGACAGAAACACATGCCCCAGAATAGAGGGGAAAACCCACCCTGTGGGGCTGACCAGGGTGACCCTGGGAACTAAAAAGTAGTTAACCCGGCAGACCCGGGTGGGGGACATCAGCATACAAGATGAGAACGTACATGTACACATATATGGTAATATATGATGTGAACATAACATGTACACATATATGGCATTAGGTGCATACCACCCGCTCCCCACCCCACATACAAAACCACAGAACACCCATTAAAGGACATGCACATCTGTGCATGTTCATAATATATCCTTTACTTGGTATTCCTATGTCCTAGTTATTTAAATTTATTATTTATTTTTATTTGTTTGAAAAGTAGGTTTTGTACATATGCTGATGTTCACATACACATACATGGTAATACTGCCCACTCCCAACCCCACTCTACAAGCAGAGAACACCCACCAAAAGACACTTACATCTGTGCATGTTCATAATCTATCCTCTACTGATATGTCCCATATGTCCCAGGTATCTTGACATACTTTATCTTTTTTATTTAACCGCCATGAGATGGCATTGGTCGCCTGCTTGACATTAAACCCAAATAACTATATATTTAAATTATTTATTTATTTTGTTTGTTTGTAATGAAGGTTTTGTACATACGCATCAGCATACAAGAAAATATACACATATATAGATGGTAATAGGTGCCATACTGCCTGCTCCCAACCCCTACCTAAATACACACATAAAACCACAGAACACCTATCAAAGGACATGCACATCTGTGTATGTTCATAATTTGTAATCTATCCTTTACCTAGCATGCATATATTCCAGGTACCTTAGACTTACTTTATCTTATTTATTTAAATTATTTATTTATTTATTTTGTTTGCTTGTAATGTAGGTTTTGTACATGCACATCAGCATACAGCTCAAGAACATACACTATGGTGCCCCTGTGCATGTGGCCACCAATACTATTCTGTCAGATCTGTCACACCCAGCCAATCATCTCTTCGAGCTTCTGCCCTCTGGCCGGCAGTTCCGTGCTTTTAAAGCCAGAACCTCTCGATTCAGATGCAATTATTTTTCCAGAAGCTGTCCTCAATACATCACCATGCATGGAACAACGTGATTCCATGATTGACAAATGACTGATTTGTGTTTAATATTGTGTTTATCTATCTTTTAGTGCTGTATATAGGATGATCGCCAACGAAGTGTATGACATGATGAATGCCCTACAAGTGAGGATGTATTTTACTGTCGCCATGCCACACAAAAATCCTTGTAACGTTTTACTTGGTGAATAAATGTCTTATACACGTACATGGTAATAGGTGCCGTACCGCTCGCACCCAACCCCAATCCAGTTACACACACAAAACCGCAGAACACCCACCAAAAGAATGTACATCTGTGCATGATCATAATCTATAATTTACTTAGCATTCATATGTCCCAGGTATCTTTGACTTACTTTATCTTATTTATTTAACTGCCGTGAGATGGCCGTAGTCGCCCGCGCGGCGTTTAACCCAAATAACTATTTATTTAAAGTATTAATTTATGTTTGTTTGTAGGTTTTGTACATACACATACACGGTAATAGGTGCCAAACCGCCCCACTTTCAACCCCACCCCACATACACACACAAAACCACAGAACACCCACAAAAGACATGCACAATTGTATACTGATGGGCATTAGTGGACTGTAAAACCTATATATAGAGACTTCAGGTTAAGAAAGTGGCCTGTATTGACTGCCTGTGTTTTAGCTGCCCACCTACAAATTTCATGTGTACAGTTAACCACACTGCACCTGCAGCCATCAGTTCTGTGAAAAGTACTGTTGGCCTCATGCACAGGAGCACCAAAACTTAGAGATAAGGCCACACCTGATAACAATAACAGTACTAATAATAATATGGATACTCAGCCACTAGTTCTGCACACAGCACCTTTGTAAACAGTACCAGTGGCCAAATGCACACATATATCATGGATGATACTACCACTGATCACTTCAAACAATAGGCTGCCCAGTTCACATTGATAAGTGATACCGTGAACTAGCCTGCACATGCAGTCATCAGTTCTGTAAATAGTACTGGTGGCCACACGCACAACGGCACCAAACATAAAGGTGAGGCCAAAACTGCCACCTGAAACAAAACGCTACCTACACACACATATCAAGATACAGTCAACCTCCATGTGCATCAGGCAGAACAGGCTTAATGTATGGGACTGTAAATCTTACAGCGAAATGTCAAAACCAGTAAGAAGATAATGAAATAGCAACAAGTACATGTATTTTGTAAACCACTCAAAACATGAGAACTCATCGAGCCTAATGGTGTTATGAGTGGGTGATGGAAACACTGAAAGAAATAGCACGTGTACATTATAAACTATGTGCCTCCCCCCCCCCCATAACTAGCTGTTCATCACAAAACATATGTATCTCATTCATTTGATCACTTGACTCATTTATTAAATCATCTCTGTGTCACCTTTCTCTGTTTTCTTTCTCGTTTTAATCCCAATATATATGTCAGTGCTAACGTCAGCTGCTTTTGTGCAGTAGGCTACTGCTAGCAGGATAAGGTTTAATTTTAAACAAAGCATTGCATGAACTTCCAAGCGTGTTCACATTGTGCTGTGTATTTTTTTTCAGTGTGAAGTGTACTGTACCATTAGTGATCACTGAGACTGCATAATTGGCACTGGCAGTGATCGCACATCACAACATAACTTGTCAGTGCAACTGATTAAAATAAATGTTACTGCATAAAATAATTAATCAAGTTCCGAAACTTTGCTCAGCCATGACAGTTAAAACCAAGTGGTGTGGCACTCTTTTTCTTTTACAGCATGCAGCATGTTGCACTCCGGACATAGGTTTCGAAGATAGCGTTTGTGTTTTGGGTTGCGTTTTGTTTTGGTGCTGTACGTGGTCTCGAAATGAAACGGGCAAAGCGATGGTAAAGTAAATGGAAATAAACATGACAAACCTTTATCAAGACGTAAAAATGCACACAGCAACTTTACACGTTTGCTTTTTTTTTTTTTTTTTTTTTTTTTAAACAAACAAACTTATGTAGAACAAATCAAAAAGAACCCGTCGCACACGTAATTCACAGCAAGGAATGCGCGTTTAGGTTGTATCATTGTTTTGATCACGTGATTTGGGATACCTTATTGTTGAGTAACGATATTTGAGTTCAAGGCAAGCCTTTTCGTAATTGTTTCTTCTCTTAATATATCTAAGTGTGAAAATGTTACTTTAAAAATAAATGAAATCCTTTTAAGTGACATATAGTACATGCTACCACTGAATACAGGAACAATGGGACCCGTGTAAACTACTGATCCCCTGTGAACATGGCTGCGACGGTCCTGGTTTCGTCTGCAGGTCACGTTATACATTTAAATTGGGAAGTTCAGGCAGTAAGAGGCCCCGTGTTTTTAAAAATAATTTTTGCCTTGTTTGAAAATTTGCAGTTGGGCTGAATGTTGGAATTTGCTGGAAATTTGTGGTTAGCTGATAGGAGACATGTTTGGTGCTTTGATTCATACCATCCTGAGCTTATCCAGTGGACAATTGTGGGCCTATGTTGAGTTGCCTTTGACGTAGTGATTTGAGGGGCACGCTGATTTCAGCTGTGCTTGGGTGTGGGGTTGGTAAGGAACCAGTTTCATAGCCAAGAAATGAGACGAGTGATGTGCTGTTTTTTTTTGGGTATTTTGTGCATGGCAAATGTGCAGCTGGTGGGCGGTAGTGTTTTTTTAGGGAATTGAAAAATTAGGGGATGACTGGGACTGACTAAGGCTAAGAGACTGGACAGTACGGAAACAGCACTGTGGTCCGTGGCCTGCAGCCATACTGGAAACAAAATGTGCTACAGAAAAATGTCTCCATCCTCCGGCGGTTTAAAACGAGTGCGAACTGCTTTTATTCATACTAGACTTCATTTTAATATACCCAAACCTTTGTTACTCTCTAGAAAATCACTATCTCGTAAACGGCTGATCGTATATGAAGGGCAGCTGCTAGACTATAAAGAGAGCGATGCTGATACATCAGGACTGTTAGCCTCGAGGGACCATACACAGATATAGATTCTGATGTAGCTAACTAGAAACTGCAGTGGTGTAACAAAAAACAAACAAACAAACAAAACAACAACAACAACAACAACAAACAAACAAACATCCCCAACAACAACAACAACAACAAAACACACAAAAACAACAACAAAAGACGTCATTTAGGTGCAAATCTAAACGCACACTCGATCATGGCGGTGACGCTATCGCCACACCACGACCGGTCATAGCGTACGATCTTACACAAAGGGATCTTTGAAGAAAAAGTAAACTACAACACTCTCAAACGTTCCCAGAAAACAGGCTAACTTATTAAGTTTAAGGCGAGCTAGGGCACTTCCAATGTGGAAAATCTGTCACGTTGGCTGTTTTGGGTTTTTCGGATTATCTGCAAGTTCTGAGTGTCCTCTATGCGAAAACGTACTCTTTTTTTCCTCAGAGCTTTTATCGAACACCCATAAATGTTAAATGAACAAAGTTCCCGGAGTTAGTTTACATTTTCCCCCTCAAAATATGTGCATTTTGCCTACTTTCGAACCTGGTCAAAGCACACATTCTTACTGCATTGAAAAAAGTCATGTCTTTTGAAAGCCACCTCTCTCCCTTGCAGTAATTTGTCCTTCACCCTAACCTAAACGAACAATCAATGGCAAAAAAACTGCCTGAGGCAAGCCTAGGAATTTGTCGATAACTTCCAAATTTGGTTGGTCTTATGACGATTTCGATCAGGAGCACCACATAAATGTGCATCTCTGATTGGTTCAAATGTATTTCCGAGTCTGTTCGGCTAACTTCGCGTCGGATACAAGTCGCACCTTGCAATATGTTTTTTGACGGATTACAAGTTAAAACGGGTTGTTTAGAGAAATCCGCAGAGGAATCTAGTCAACGTGACAGAGTGAGACTGAAGAACGTGTATAATCGTAATATACAGGAAAACGTAACTGCCCATGTCCAGAATAGGCGCCCACATCATCTGCAGCTGCGAGTCATTTCAAACGGACCTGCGGATTTTCGCAGGTAATAATAATAATAATAATAATAATAATATAATAATAATAATAATAATAATAATAATAATGAGTACTTGTATAGCGCCTAACCTCAGATTAGAGCTCTAGGCGCTTAACAAAAACTAATGTACAAAAATAACTAATTACAAAAATGCAATTTACAAAAAGTACAAAAAACAAAATACAACGCACTCTGTAAACAAACTATTAAAGTCACCATTCAAAAGTGCTACGCTTATGGACTCATACTGGCATTCACACACACACTCACACACACACTACTTCTAACATAGATAGAGATGACATTAACATGACAGGTGTGTGACAAAGTCATTTGTAGCTGACAGAAAAAATATGGGTCTTTAGGGCTCGCTTGAATGCCTCTCTCGAATCCACGTATCTCAGTTCGCGTGGGAGAGAATTCCAAACAACTGGGCTTTGGTATCTGAATGACCTCTCACCAAACGACTTTGTTTTGACAAGAGGGATACGTAAAACTCGAGAGTCGGCAGCAGAGCGCAAATTCTGTCTTGAGGGCGTATATAGCTGGAGGTGCTCTAACGATTTGGCAAAGCATAACGTGCAAAAATCAAAGATACAAAAGGTGAGATCGAAGATTTTTATGATTTGTTTGTGAACTGCTTGACCTTGGAACAGAAGTGTGCATTCGTAGAAATCCGAAATTCTGCATTCGGCGCTCAATAGAGTACTGTAGATCTGAACGATTTAGATTCAGGAATCTCACGTCTTTCGCCTGTTGTAACATCTGAATATTTCGGTTAAATCAGAACCATCTGTACATTCATTGTGTGACGCTCTGATCACTACTGACAAAACGTATGCATATGTGAAAGGAATTTGCCAGCTCAAGGAAACACAGATGTGCTTGATAACGATAATGTACGTTGTACACAGGTCCGTTCGTAGCGAGAAAGTGTTAGGGTTTCGGCAGTAGAACGTCCCGCATAAATGTCACTAAAAACTCGTGTTTGCAGAAATGATAGTCCAAAATCATATGCACAAACAAACACTTAATTATATGATATTCCATCGTAAAACGATCAATGTACATCATACTATAAGTTATTGGTAGCAGGGGTTCGCTACATGGACCCTTGTAGGCCTGAGGGAGGTCAAAGGAACCATTGTACCCCGACAGCCTGAGGGTACAATGGTTCCTTTGCCCTCCCGATGGCCTACAAGGGTCCGTGCAACAAACCCCTAATACCAATAAATGTTTTCATTCCTCCACTATTTTCTTAAAAGAAATCAAGCTGAAATCGCCCGACCTGGATCATGCCAGACATGACTGACGTCAAAAGAATGTAAATGTATACATAATAGACTTATGACGTAATTTAAGATCTTTCATGACGTTGCCGTCAGCATGACCAGCAGGATTGTCTGCAAATTGTCGACGGAAGAGGTGCGTGACTGTAAAATTCTTCAATAAAATAGTACATAGGATACTCATGTGCTTTCGATTTAGCAAAGATTCTTTCTCTAGTGGTCTGTTACACACTATTGTTGCAGATGTGTGCTACAAACAACTTCAGTAGTGTGCCTGCTGTTTCGAACACTAAATAACTTTGTACTTTAGAACGTTTTGGTGGTCTTTTATCGAACAAAACTAGCATACAAGACGCGTCAGAAAGAGGGCTACAAAAAGTCCGCCATTAGTCGCTACAAGGGTTTTTGTAGCTCGGTCATGTGGTACCGTTTGCGCTAAAAGGATTGGTCGTGTGACGTAGGGATGAAAACAAACGTATTTGTTTCCCTTGGTCAAAGAGGCTACAAAGTGCACTGTGAAAATTTTGAACTCAGGTAAGATGCAGCTGTCATTTTGATGGTGTAGGTGTGATTCTGCGGTAAACCAGTAGGGTCCAAATTATAAAATGCAGCCTCATTAGTATGGTATGTGTTTTACATCTTCCACAGCAATCACGAACTAACCGATATATATATATATATATATATATATATATATATATATATATATATATATATATATATATATATATATATATATATATATATATATATATATATATATATATATATATAAACAGAGATGCCGCCGCTCAGAACCCTGGCCATACCTTCCCCTGCAGCCACTGCGGTCGAACCTGCCTGTCTCGGATTGGCCTCCGCAGCCACGAACAAGCCTGCAGACGTCGTGGGCAACGCCTATAAAATCTTCGTTCGCGAAGTCAAGCCAAGCCATATATATATATATATATATATATATATATATAATATATATATATATATATATATATTATATATATATATATTGTCAAACAAACAAGATGTTTAAATACTTTATTTACTTGTGGTAAATCATGATGTTTTCATTATGAATTCAGTCTCTCCTATTTCTAGTAATGTAACAACTGGCTATGGGCAGGGGCATGTAACAAACTAGATTGCAGCTTCTGATGCTTTAGGAACAGCACTACTCGTCAAAGCTGACAGATCTCTAAACCATTTTCCCGTCTTCAATAGAACATATTTAGCATTAACAGTTTGTGGAAACTGCCATGATGTACAAGCATAATGTGTATATGCTGAAACACAAGAAAGCCATAAATGTAAACGCGTGTGAGACAAGTGTTCATGTATATTTACCCTTGGATTACCCTTCCGACTTTTAGGAATGTTGAACACTGATAGGAAAAGTTTTGTTTTCCTGTGGTGAGAGACAGATCGAGCATGACAGTTCAAGGGTGGTTCCAGAATAGCTTGGCGCCTATGGGCGCCAAGCTATTCTGGCACGTGCACCACCCTTGAACCATAATGCTCGATCCAAGTCTTGCAGTGGTGTGTCGAGGTTGAATGAGTTAACCTGTGATCACTATTACCATAGGAAGCTGTTTCAAACTCGAACGTGACAGCTGCTGTACCAGACATCTGTATTTTATGTACATGTTTAACACAAGGCTGAATCCCGATAGCGTCACGTATCACAAACACTACGGCCGTTTGAATTACATGCCAATAGCTCTGCTGCTCGACAGCACTACGTTCCATAGCACTACGGTCGTTAGACCTACAAGCTAGTGACGCGTAGTACTAGCGGTCGTACAGCTATCTACGTAGTTCTCCTTATACGTAGTACTAGCAATACCCACCTTAACTGTAATACTATGTGGTGAAGACTACCCATTGATCAGGTAAACCCATTGAACAACTAGTCCAAGATTTCCAGTTCGTTTGTGATATTTCGTTGGGGATCACCAATCCAGATCAGGAAGGAAGTACATCTTGACATGGCGCGAAGTCTTTCATTATCATCATCATTACCACGACCGATCACCACCACCACCCGTCTCTCCAGTCCGCTGACCAACTCATAGTCTGTCACGGTCACGACGTTACGCACAGCCAGCGCCACGTCACGAATGGCATCTTCATCATCATATGATCTCACCACCTGCACGGGCAGGCCACGCTCAATGAGACGGGCAACCACAGGCAGATCCTTTCTTGGAGCGAGACACAGGATGATCGTGTCGCGATACTGCAGTTCATAACCTAGGGGCACATGAACAACAACATCAATAACGGCAAAATCAGCACATGTAACAAACCAGAGCAATCTTGACAAAGATAACGGTATCGTCAGCAATAAAAAGGGGCAAGGATCATAAGGATAACGATGACGTTGGTGGTGCTTGTGTTAGATGAGTGGGTTAGAAAAAGAGAGTACACCAGGTGACGTCATACCTGGCTGTCCCACACGGAGTTCCTTCATCAGGTCGACGATGGCGTCAGCACACTGTCTACAGTCAACTGGCAGGCCTTTTGTGTGACCAGGCGATAGTGTTGAGGCGTCAATATCATGCCAGTGAAATATCTGCCTGACCGCTGGACCCTCTGTTGTGGTGGGGGCTGCGCTGCTGCTGTAGCTGGGGACCTTTTCACCATCAATAAACGCTGACTTCGCCACCGCCCTGATGATGGCCGGCGGACATCTGACAGGTGTGGTGACTTTTTCCACACACAAACAGGCAGGTGTGTCGACGTGATCCACTGCGGCGGCCCACAGATGTAGTTCCGGGACTCGGGCAGCCAGTTGAGTGGAGAACTCTGCGAACCTGCCCCTAGTGCCTTCACGGTCACTGTTGCAGAGAAAGGAGAGGGAAACAATGTAGTCACCATTGTAAAGAAGATGAGATGAATCATGCTCACACAGTCTCCTATATCAGCATACATTCATTTTCACGCTTCCAGTACAGTACACTTACAGACATAAGGAAAAAAAGAGGCTATATTCCTAAATCGGAAGTGGGCCAGAAAAAGCACGGGGTTCAGGCACATAATTATTCCGCAGAATCAGCCTGCCTGCCCACTACATCTTCGAGGAGCATATTTTGTCAAGACGCAGTGGCTAACGATTGGTTGGCTGGCTAGTTAGGGGTTTAACGCCCACGGCACCGAAGTGATAGTAGGGCTGAGTTGGTATACCTCGCCCTGCAGGCGGGTTAAATGCACACATGGCAATTGTACACACAGTTTTTTTTTGTACCCTACCCATTCCTGCCAAGGTGCATAATGTACACAAACCAAATGGGTACGGGTAGAAATGTACACAAAAATACGATCTCGGAGAAATCGTCAATGACTTCGTTTGTCGCATCAGTTCAATGCCTAAACACAACAGTTGCAGTCTGTGATAGTTTCAAAATGGTTACATTTTTGCAGTCAATGGTGTTTGTTTGGATACCAGCGTAATTGTTCGTAGGATGTTTGTAGTCTGATCGCGAAGTAGTCACAGCATCATGATCGAGGTTTTCAGTTCACGACACGCATCCGATTTGGCACCTTTGACCACAGCTATTGTCGTATTTCATTTGGCATGGAACTGATTCAGCAGTACTCTAGATGTGGAGAAAACGCAGTCGGAACTTAGATATTTCCAGCTGGAGGCCGTGCCCGCTTAGTTTCTTTCACGGAAAACTTGGCTGAGGGGGAAAGCGATCGCTGACTCATCGGTTCTCCGTGGGCAGTGCGGCAAGGGAGGTCAGAAGGGCTATGCCTGGCTTCCCTTCGTCTGCACGATGCTCAGCAATAGCTCGGTGTCACAACATACGGAAAAAAACACTTGTTTCATAATGGACAGTGTGTGTGTGTGTGTGTGTGTGTGTGTGTGTGCGTGCGTGCGTGCGTGCGTGCGTGCGTGTGTGTGTGTGTGTGTGTGTGTGTGTGTGTGTGTGTGTGTGTGTGTGTGTGTGTGTGTGCGCGCGCGCCTGTGTGTTCAGTCTCTGCAAATCAGTTTTAAATCGCAGTCCAGTCAGGTTCCGCTCAGTGCTAAACGACTTTTTAAAAAATAAAAAAGCAACAGCGTATTTAGGGAGCTTGTCTCCTATAATCTTGTTTCACGTCTATATTTAAAGGTCTGCTCCTCTAATAAATGTAATCTCTGACGAACACAAACAAGATGAGGATTTCATCCCAAAGTCTTCCGTATTGTTTGGAGCTCAGATGCGTTTATCTTTTAGAAACATTCAGAGTTGTTAATATTTTTAGGCTTATTATGCTGATTCATTTCCCTCCTCTCTAAGCCAAACTCTGATCAACACACACGTCGGCGCACACAAATAAAGACGGACACACGACGCTTCCCGTAATTAGTACGCTCTGTGGGCTCGTGTAGCGACAGGAATCCATTTCCTTTTACTCTAACCCACCCTCTGATCCACACACACTGGCAAACATAAATAAAGACGGACACACGGCGACTCCAGCCACTCCTAAGCTCTGTGGTCTGGCGTAGCATAGCTATTTTAAAGAAGAATAGTAGCACGAGCAGCGAAATGATGTCACTTCAAGCTTCATGTCATGGCATCATTAGTCCCACGACGCCGTGTTCATAGTGAGGACTCGATGTTGTACGTCACTCATCACAGTACTAACATTTGACGTATCAGAGGATCAACTTTGCAATTTTCTTGCTGATTTTCACATCTAGGGCTTACAGGTCACAATTTTGACCTAATCCTACACCAGGGCCAGGACTAATAGCAGGCTTATGCAAACACTGTTTATGAAAAAATCATGCGGGTATTAATGAGAAGATAGCTTTTTTCGTAAACGAAAAATTAAAGTTATGTTAGCTGTTTTACAAATGACTCCGAAAAAGTGCTGCAGAAAATTGTCTGATTTTCACACCTAGAGCATACAGGTTACAATTGACCTAATCGTACCCGACAGCTGAGAAAAACTGTAGGCTTGTGTAAATACTATATATGAAAAATCATGCGATTATTAATGAAAAGAATGTTGTGCTTTTTTTTTCTTTTAAAGATTTAATTGTTTTAAGATGAACCCATAATATATATTCGTGGAATTAATCCCCAAAACTTGAAAATGTATTAACAAATTTATTTAATTATCACGCAAAAAGTTCTAGAGGTAAAATGCTGGTTAAGGAAGGCATTCAATGTCTCCCTGTTATCTACTATATGCCAAATATCTAGCAAAAATAAGAAAAATTACGGACTCCAGTGTGGATCAACAGATTTTTATGAAATGGCCATTTTCTCGCCAAAGAGCATCTTAATCAAAACATCGGAAAAAAAGGCCTCGAAATAATTCTCTTAGGGACAATATCCTAACATTTCAAGCTTGTCCGTCCGCAAACGCGGGTTCTAGTTGCTGTCACACACACACACACACACACACACACACACACACACACACACACACACACACACACACACACACACACACACACACACACACACACACACACACACACACAAACACACACACACACACGCACGCACGCACGCACGCACACACACACACACACACACACACACACACACACACACACACACACACACACACACACACACATGGCGCTTTGGCGCCACAAAGACGTTTTCTAGCAAGGTTTGCGTAGCTAGACGTGACGTAATTTTTATCTTGTTACTGTTTTGCCAGAATTTCTGCCCCGCATGCCAAAAAACGTCATGTGCATGCTCCGGAATGCACTCCGACCAGCCCCATTCCAAAGTCTACCCTATTTTCAATATGGTAGACAAAAAGGGCTCACACCTCATTTCACTGCCAGATGCCAAGGTGAACCAATTGGCACATATTACAGCATATACTGAAGCCTGCTACTATTGAAAAAACCCAGCTTGTTTGAGTTCTGCGGCACATGTGCTATCGATCTTACATGAGTATAAAAGAGTGGTGTGTGTGTGTGTGTGTGTGCGTGCGTGTGTGCGTGTGTGTGTGTGTGTGTGTGTGTGTGTGTGTGTGTGTGTGTGTGTGTGTGTGTGTATGATTGCAGTTGCCAAATCCACAATATGTTTTAGTATTAAGTCATTACGTCTTGCTTGTGTGTTTTATGTTTCTGTGAACTAAAGAAAATTTTACATTTTATGCTTGTCATTTAATGGACAATAAAGTTTATTCAGTTAAATTCAAATCGCCTGGGCAGCAAGTATTAAAATGAAACATGAGCAATATGGCAAGGCTGGGTTTTATTCGGTCGCTGGAGACTGTGAAATCGTGTAACTTGCAGAGTCTTTGTTCCTTCTCAGGCCTTGAAGACATTAGAACTTTAAGGGTGTTGGCAGTCTTTTATGATACACAAAATTGTTTCTTACATTCTTTCTATGTGTCTGCATGTGTGTCTGTGGGTGCAGTGTGTGTGTCTGTGTGTGCCCACTCTTGCTTGCAAGCAGAACTAACTGCTCCTTCTTGTCAAACAGTCAAAAACAGATTGGACAGAGAGTGGGACATTTTCAAGTTTGAGTTAAATTCAGACTGTTTTTACAATGCTAAACTCATACATGCAAAGAAGTTCAACTTACAACATCACGAGATCAACTATTCACACAACAACACAAAAGACAATGTGAAAACAGTTGAGAGGATTCTGGCCTCTCCACGGGTTGTCCACTGTGTAGTAACGTAAAATAAGCCAATAATTCAGTGGAACTGTCATGCTGTTTGTTCATTTGAGTTCAGTGTCACAGATTAAATATTTTTTCTCTCACTATGAGCAGATCTGATACTTTGGAACTAGCTGTTTTGTTCTATTGGAAGAAAATGTTAACTTCTTTTTCATCAAATGCACCATCACAGGATGTGTTCCGATATAGCTACATGACAGCAGCACAAGGCGACATAGGAAAAATATGTAACTAAGAAGAAGGCAGAAAATAGATTTGTGTGTGTCCATATTGCGACGTGACAGATAGCATACGTACTGAAAGCCACGCTACCTTCAAGGTGGAATCGCCATTACATCACCCCATAGGGAAATACAAATTTGTCACATCGCTATTACTTGTCACCTCACAATCATGCCACTGTTGTGTTGTGCATATGGAAGCATTCATTCTTCATGTTCAGGTACTTGATTTGTGTTGCCTGTGCCACTGCTTTTTTTGTTGTTGGTGCTGTTGTCATGCTGATATCATATGGAAACAATCCGTCATAATTTATTTTAAGGCTTCATACATTGTGTAATATTGTTTGTTTTCATCCCTATTTCACACGACCAGTCACTTTAGCACAAACCGTAAGTTGTGACCGGGATTAAAAACCCTTGTAGCGACAAATGGCTGACTTCTTGCAGCCATCCAAACAGTTCTAAAGTACAAAGTTCTAAAGTTACTTAGGGCTGTTCGAAACAACAGGCACACTACTGAAAACGGCAACGCCATGAAAGATTTTTAAATCACGTCATATGTCTATTGTGTATTGTCACAACACGAGCTATATTTCCTATTTTTGTAGGGGAGTTAAATTTAGAGGGGCAACAGAGATTGGTTAGTCACCGGGTAAAGGGATAGCACAGGTGAGTTGTTTGGCCTTTACACGGGGAATTGGTGCCATGCGAGATGCGGAGGTCGGCGTGTGACGCACGTGATTGCGTTGCGCGATTGGGTGTTCCTGATCCGCGTGATCTTACATCGCACTTTTTACTGAGCGCTAGGTTTTGCTAATCTGTACTATACCCAAATTGTTAGTCAGTAGCTTCCAAGCAGCGAAAACGCAGCAGTCTCTGTGGGAGGTTTGTGCAGGCGTGGCTCACCATTAGCTGCCATCCTCAAGTAGCCGTGTCGTCCTTCTGTGACGGCCCTACGATACGGCCCTGGTCGCTCCAGAACCGGTGTCCTAAAACGAGAGAGAAGCTGCGACGACTGAACCCTTGGCTTGTCTTGTTTGTTTGTCTCCGTATCTTCACGGATGACAGTAAGTGCGCACAACAATTCTTTAGTGGCCATATGCTCGGGGGGTTTGTCAGTGTTTGCTTGTTCTTTATTATTATCATTTTGGTTAATGAGTATGGGGAGATGGGGAGGGGGGGGGGGGCGGGATGGGGTGCGGGGGTGGGGTAAGGGTAAGAATGTAGAAATAAATGCCATTTATTTTGTTTGGTTGTATTTAGTGTCGGAGGGTAAATTTGTAAGCGAGTTATATGGTAATGTGTATATATGCGTTTCGTTGAGTTGGAATCTTTTTTTTAAAAAATTGTTTTGGGAGAGAGGTGAAGGAATATAAAAGATGGCAATTAAAATTGCGGGAAGGGTGATATGATTACCTTTCTTCTTTTCGTTAGTTATTCATATGTGTATTTTTGCACCCTTGTTTTAGTGCATCTAAAGATCTAAGTGGATAAAGTCCGCCGCCGTTGCTGTGCGGAAGGGCTGGCTGGTACGATTGTGAGAGTGGAGACTGGCTGTGTCACTCCTTGTGGGATTACGACGCCGTGCCTGAGCGCTGTTGCGAGCGGCGGTGCAGACCCCGCGTTTAGCCCAGGTCGGGTCGTTCCATTCAGTGTTTACTAACTTTCTTTAAGTAAAGACTTGTCCATTTGTAAACTGGTGAAAGAACGTCGTGAGACTAGTTTTGTTTCCTTGTGGTGACCATATTATAAGAGGAACTTTGTCGCAGTGACAGAAATATTGTGTATTCCACTTATTTAAAAGGAGCCATGTGCTATGATGGACCTTATCGCGGAAGCAAAAGCAGTAATCTAAATTAAGCTTGTCATTTGTGCTCCCGCGAAGGAGATCCAATTGGTTGTACATTGCTTAACGTCCCGACAGCAACAAGACTTTCTCAGGACGTGCCTTCAATGCTTGTGAACCCCCCCCCCCCCTCCCCGAATATTGAATGTATTTCGCCAGCCGGTCTAATATGCTAAATAAACCTAAGACCATTTAGCAACACACATCCAACACCTAGAGCTACAGACTGATTAATTGTACATTGCTTAACGTCCCGACAGCAACAAAACTTTCTCAGGACGTGCCTCCACTGCTTGTGAAAAAACCCCACAAAAACAATCAAACAAACAGAAAATTGAATGTATGTCGCCAGCCGGTCTAATACGTTAAATAAACCTACGACAAGGGGCCTAAATAAAGCTAAGACCATTTAGCAACGCACAACCAATATCAAGAGCTACAGGCAGCGCAGACAGCAGGGAGAGTTTTAAAAAGGCAAATACAGGTGAATGGACGGTAGAAGGAAACACATGCCTCAGCATCGAGGGGAAAACACACCCTGTGGGGCTGACCAGGGTGACCCTGGCAACTAAAAAGTAGTTAACCCCACCCAAGTCCCCCAGGGCAGACCCGGGTGGGGGTTCAAGAGCTACAGGCAGCGCACACAGTAGGGAGAGTTTAAGAAAGGAAAATACAGGTGAATGGACCACGTGTAGGCAGAAACACATGCCCCAGAATAGAGAGGAAAACCCACCCTGTGGGGCTGACCAGAGTGACTCTGGGAACTAAAAAGTAGTTAACCCCACCCAAATTCCCCAGGGCAGACCCGGGTGGGGGGGGGGGGGTGCCAAGGAGATCCAGTAACTTGTGAATTATATTAAGTGTTTCTCAATTTGCATTTGTATTTTATTAAGGATATTTGTTTTATTATATTTGATGTTATTTTGTATTGTGTATGTTGGATATTTATGCTGGGGAGTGTGGTGTGTGTGTGTGAATGTGGACGTGCGTGAGTGTGGGGTTAAGATTGAGTAAGGATATTTCGAATTATTATTTGTATATGTAATAAACGTCGTCGTAATTGCCCCTCTGGCGCTTGTGTTAGTTTGGGATGTGAGTATTCGAGTGGTAGCGCGCATAGTTCGCGCCCCGAAATCACGTCATATGTCTATTGTGTATAAATGTATATTCCTTTGTCGTCAGTCATGTCTGGCATGATCAAGATCGGAAGATTTCTTCTTGATTTCTTTTATGAAAACATTGCAGAAATGAAAACAAATACGTTATTGGTAGCAGGGGCTTGCTGCACGGACAATTGTAGGCCTTCGGGAGGTCAAAGGAACCATTGTACCCCTCAGGCCGTAAATTACTTTGCTTATAACCAACTTAAGATATAACAGCAAGAAAAACTGTGTCCCCTGACAATTTGTCATATCTGAAGTTTACTGTAGCTGATGATGAGGTCGTAGACTGGTGTCTTCACGCACAACGCCTTCACCTCTCCTCTCAGGTACGGGGTGTCGACACTTGACATTGGCAAGGGGGATAATCCTCACAGTTCCATCGGCAAAATGAGGGTGGTCCACTCTTGTAGCTTCTGGTCTTCAGTTACTTGGTCCTCTCTCACGATGATGCAACTACAACCAGTGTCTCTCAGCACTCTCACTGGTGTGTTTCCGACGAATCCTGACACCACCGGGATGTTCGGCACTTCACTCTCAGGTAACGCGATGTTTGAGACTGGCAAAAGTGTAGCTCCATCTCCCACTGGGATGCGTCCATTCTTTTTGAAAGATTCAGTCAGATCCGGTGTCACTCGCCTTTTTCCAGACTCAGTCACTGGATGACGTCACATCGGGGAACATCTTTAGAAGGACACCGTGTCGCCTTTTGACCTTTCTTCCCACAGAGAAAACATGTCAGGTTCTCCACCGGCTTGTATTTCCGGGTGTCTCTGACATTGTGGATTTCCTCTGCTGGTGCAGACACACGCTGCGGCTTACTGGACCCGAACTTCATGTTGTGGGCGTCAAGGTATCTTTGAGCGAAGTCGGCCTGGGCCTTTAGGGACTGGTCTTTATGCTCCCTGAGGTGGGCGGCCAGGTCCTTTGAACATGCGTTGAAGACTTGTTCTTTGATGATGAGGTCACACAGATCCTGGTACTCTTTGTTTAAACTAGCCAGCTCTATCCATTTCTCCAGGTAGCTCCTGAATCTTTCAATGAATAGGCCGGGTGTTTCTCCTTCTTCAGGCTTGCAGTTTCGAAATCGTCGCCTGTAACTCTCTTCAGTGACGTCGTACTGTCTCAGCAGGGCGGCTTTCAAATGCGTATAATCTTCGGCTTCTTCTCTTGGCAAGCGAGTGTAAAATTCAAGCGCTTTGCTGGTTAGATGTGCACTCAGTTTGATAGACAAAGTCTCTTGTC
This sequence comes from Semisulcospira habei, assembly GCA_036245525.1. Lineage (NCBI taxonomy): Eukaryota > Metazoa > Mollusca > Gastropoda > Semisulcospiridae > Semisulcospira > Semisulcospira habei. Next base: position 67,703,900 of record BTPG01000005.1, read on the forward strand.
TCCAGTTATTGCTGCCTGAGAATCGCTCGAATCGCTCCAGATAAGCGTCCATCTTATCTGAATTTTCAACGAAGGTGGTAGCTTTGGCGCATGGGCTGTTTGCTCTCTGCTGGCTAATGCTGTTGCTTCATTAGCCTTCTGGCTCTGTGCCTCTATCTCCATCTGCTTTAGATGAATTTCGTGTTGACGCTGCCTCTCCGCCTCTTCTCGCTGTTTCTCTGCTTTTTCTCATTGAATTTCGAGTTTCCTGATTTCACGCTCTTTGGCTCTTTCTTCTCTCTCCAGTCTCTTTTCTTCTTCGAGTCTCTTTTCTCGTTCTCTCTCCAGTCTCTCGTTTTATTCTCTCGTTTCTTTTCTTCTCTCTCCTCGCTCTCTCCTTTTCTTCTCTCTCTCGTTTCTTTTCTTCTTTCTCCAGTCTCTCCTTTTTTCTCTCTAATCTCTCTTTCTCTCTCTCCTTTACAAACTCGCGGAGTTGAGCTCCTTCGAGTCCACATTCCTTTCCAATTTTCAGGAATGTCTCCATTTCCAATGTCGCCATCTCTGCGTTTCACTGCTCGCTGTTTTCTCCGGCTACCCTATCCACTGAACCAACTGAAGAAGTCCCGTCGGAGGTGCCAATATGTTACGTAGTGGGGTCATAGTCGTAGTATGATAAACACACCAGACGCACGCACGTAAAGTTCTTTTAAATAAACTTCATTCAGCTGCAACCCGTCACACATGGCTTAATGATGTAGACAATACTGGAGTAACAGTTCCAACAATATTTTAATTCAGTGATGCGATCTCCACACAATGCATTTCCAAATGCATCAACACTGATACAATGTCTCTTCTGCAAATGTCCACATTGGCGACACAATGTTTCTCATACAACGTACACCACCGTTACGCTGCGTCTCTCACAATGTACACCCTATACGGGCCACGTACCTGCGATAAACTGTGTCTCTACAACTGACAGTGCAAGACAATGTACCCCCGTGCTTCCCAGCACAAAGTTTTTATAGTATAAAAACTTTCTAGAATCTAATGAATTTACACAACCCAACCAATCGGAACGAAACACGTGACTGAAACTCATAAATATTAATTAAAGAAGAACTTTCTCGAATAACTTAAATTGTCTAAAAAAAATCGGCTGCTCATTTCAGCCCCAAGTCCCAGTATGTAATGATATCACACAAAAATATGGCAAACCGTTTACGACTTTTCACAACACGCAAAGAACGGCTGCTAATTTCACGCGCACAGTAAACAACTACGACCAGCAGCTTTGCTACTATGTTACAAAAATGTAACTTACTCTTTTGACGTCACATGTACGAGGTCACTAGACAGCGCGACTGTTTCGAACGTTCTGGTTCATTCTCAACTAATCTACGCAAAACAAAAATCGACCGCTCTTCTCCGTGCGACTTTTTCTAGAAGCTTCTGGACTAAAATTAACGTATAATAACAAAGCCAAAACCGCTATCATGGACGAACGATAAAGAATCTGACTGAAAAGGTACGTGATACGTAACCATGCTAGCTCAAATAAATATCGGATCGTTTCCTACGATTAACACATGCATGCTCTCACAGGACAACACAACCACAATCGTAACATTCAGGTTCAATGGTCTCGGTTCTCATGTCATTGGGCTTCAGAAATCTCTTTAGTATTTCAAGGCAGCTAAACTGTTTGACCCATGTGCCTAATCGACTGAGCTGCAGGGGCATGCCACAAGCCTGGTGAGCAGCAATATCAAAAGGCACCAAGATCGCATCTATCCCAATAATAAAACCATGATGTGCTAGCCAGGCCATCGGAGAAGCGGACGAAAATGCCCATAACATGCCACAAGCAAGAAGTAGCATTACCTAAAATAAAATCAAAACTATTAACTGGTAAATTATATTTTATTCTGGAATACGAGTGGTTCACATGCCAAAACACAACACACAGAAAAATGATGGTTCAGGTCATAAATGGCTGATTCACAGTGACACGTACAATTTGATAGCATAGAAATACTAGATTCAAAAATCATTTTCATTTTATTATGAAGTCTTCAAAATTTCACAATCAGCAAAGAGTGAGAAACAGTCTATCGTGTGGCTGTACTATAGCTGCATTAACATATGTTTGCTTTTGGGCTGTTTTGTCATTTGTGTTGCCAAATGGTCAATCTTTTAAGCACAAGTATAGTGAAAAAAGGCAGACTTTCAGCACCTACAGTGTAGGTGCTGAAAGGCTGTGTTTTTGTGTTTTTTATTTTACTATACTTGTGCTTAAAAGTTGACCATTTCGCAACAAAAATGACAAAAAAGCTAAAACCCAAAGATATGTTAATGCAGTGTAGAACTGGAACAGGTTGTTTAGTTGTCTCTCCTTTTTTCTCACAAAGTCCGCTCCAAATACTTCTTCTTCTGCTGGTTGCGTGTGCACACCTTTAGTTCTTTGCAGCATTGAGATAGGGTCATTCCGATTTTCAAATTTTCAAATTCTTGATCTGATCTCCTCCTCCTGCAGGTCTATCTTTATCTTCTAGCTTGCTATTTCAGAATTTGCACTCTGCACCGATGGCCAGGTAGTCTAATGGTAAAATCCCTAAAAGAGAAATTAAAAAAAAATATAAACAGTATATGTTTATGATAAACTAAGTGACGTCAAAAGTATTTCTAAAGCTGCACTCAATATTTGTCCACAGACCAGGAGACTGAAAAGAGCCAATGCCAGGGAATCGACAGGGTCGCTGACATGTGTGTCACAACGAGGTCCCCAGTTAATCTCATACAAGAACTGGATTGCCTTTGCTTGACCAGTTAGTGTCCAAATCGTGAGAAACGTGAGGAAAGAACAGAGAACTGACCAGTTCTAGTCACTGGGTAGAGAAAAAAAAACGAACAAAACCCCCCCAAGAAACTAGCAACATGAAACTTCCACATAGATCTAAATAGAAAAGCAAACGTTTCTAACAAATGTCTTGACAGAATCTTTTCACACTTTTTTTCTCAGCTGCAGCCACATTTTATGTAAACGACATGAGGACACTGCCAAGAGTTAGAAGTACTTCCTGACAGACACCTGCACAAGCGCATCATTGTGGTTAATCCACAGTTTCTATTTCTAGGAGCAACTCATAGTGTGCGACAGTGGCCAGACAGGCATAATCAAAGTCAAATGGCCCACCCACATCCATAAATAACACCATACTCGAGGCATGTCAGTTACTAGGATTTTGTGTGGGACTGAAGAAATCATATTCCAACCACACGCAGGTGCAAGGCCAGCTAAATATCACAGGTTATTGTTTTTACCCAAAGAGATGTAAATATATCGCAAATCACACCAGACATTTCATTCATGGCACCACTGTTTCACACTGTCAGCTTTCTACAAAGAACAATGAAAGTCTGATTTTCTTTGATGGTTTCAGGGTAGCTTTCGTCCCGATTGCAGGTACCCCAATGGCAATGCCTAACCATTTCAGTGAAATGTATGTGCACAAACAGTATCGCGCTTCGCCATTTCCTTGCTTAGTTACTGGAAAGCGTGTGGAACCCAGCAATAGAACAGCGCTGCGGCATTTATTTTTAATTTTCTGATTGGCTGAAAATGCGCGCACCGGTGAGGTCCATGATCACCGAGCATCGTGCAGACGACTTGACTGAATCTATACCAGCTGAGCCTGGTTCGGGCACGCCTTGTAACTCGTGAGCGCTGTAAGAAAGCGAGGCTCTATTCTAATGGTCAAAACATAAGGGCCACTTTTTATCGCAGACGCACCGACAACACCACACACATAATGTAAAATACTTGGAGTCAGTACTTTGCTAATTTATTCAGTAACAATTTCATTTCAATTTTGAGTAAATCAAGCAATTGTAACAACAGCAGTACGTTAGAATTTTCACCCACCCCTCATTTGAAAAGTCACACAAGACTGGTACAGTCAGTAGCGACCGTACCCACCGTTTGCAGCCAAGCACTCAATGCAGCGTTGACGCATGGCGTTCACCAAGGTTTGGAGAACATGTTGTGCCACTCTTGATGCAGGAATTGAGTCAGCTAGAGGACGCCTTGAGGTGGGGGTGGGGGGGGGGGTGGGGTGGGGGGGTGGGGGTCGATGACTAGACGTTGCCCCAGCACGTCCCAGAGGTCTCGATGGGAGTCAGATCAGGTGAACGAGCTGGCCACTCCATCCCCATGATGCCCCTTTGCTCAAGGTACTCATCCACCACACGGGCGCAATGAGGTCGAGCGTTGTCGTCCTGCAGAACAGCATTGTCGCCTATGGCTTGGAGAGCTGGCTGGATGAGGGGCTGCACAATCTCGTCCCGATAGCGCAGTCCAGTCAGGGTGCCTCGGATAACGTGGAGGGGGGTCCTGCCTTCCCTGCTGAAGCCTGCCCAGACCATGACTGAGCCTCCTCCGTAGCAATCCACCTCTTGGACGCATTCCATCCGTGAATCTCTCGCCCTGGCGTCTCCAGACCCTCACCCTGCCGTCGTTGAAGGACACAGTGAACCGTGACTCATCAGTAAACGGAACCTGAGTCCACTGGAGACTGTTCCACCTCACATGTTGACGACACCAAGGAACCCGGGCTCTGCGATGAGCTGGAGTGAGGGGTATTCTCACTGCTGCTCTGCATGAAGCCAGGCCAATTTCGCGCAGACGTCGGCAGACTGTGCTTCTGCTGACGTTAACGTTTGCAGCTTGCATCAGTTGACGTCGCAGAGTGGTTGACGTGACAGTTCGGTTGCGCAGAGCCGCCACACAGGTATTTGTCCTCCCTTCTGCTGGTGCAGCGCGGGCGTCCTGAGCAGGGTCGTCTTGCTGCCCTTCCAGTTTCTTGGAATTGTGCCAGCAGCCTCTGGATCACTGAATGGGACAACCCAAGACGTCTCCCAACTTCCTATCGACAGCTGAAACGCTTGCTCAGTCAGCTGCAAGTAGTAACGCAGAGTACCAAGTTCCTAGTGTACTGGAAAAATACTGTGAGGCCAAAAATATACTGCAGACATTCATCATTCCTGATATTACCGTCGCTGAAGTCGGCAAATTCATCTCTAGCATGCTGAACAAAAAGTCCACCGGGATGGATGGTATAGACAACAAAATTCTGAAAATGTCACTACCATATACCGTAGAGGCACTCACTTATATCTTTAACCTCTGTATAAAACACAGCACGTTTCCAACTATTTTTAAAGAGGCCAAGGTAATTCCAATTCCTAAATCAAAAGATCTTGATGTCAATAACTACCGTCCTATCTCACTTTTGTCGGCCCTGTCAAAGCCCCTTGAAAAACACATACAAAAACACCTCCTTGATTTTCTAGAAAAGGGCAATTCATCAGTCCGGCTTTAGACCGAAATACTCATGTCAGTCAGCACTGGCACACATTGTAGACAGCTGGCTGGAATCAATAAATAAAAACCTGATGTCTGGAGCTGTTTTCTTAGACCTACAAAAAGCATTTGATCTTGTCGACCATGACATTCTCTTAAATAATCTAGCAGCATACCATATAAGTGAAACTGCCATAGCATTCTTTAGACCGAAATACTCATGTCAGTCAGCACTGGCACACATTGTAGACAGCTGGCTGGAATCAATAAATAAAAACCTGATGTCTGGAGCTGTTTTCTTAGACCTACAAAAAGCATTTGATCTTGTCGACCATGACATTCTCTTAAATAATCTAGCAGCATACCATATAAGTGAAACTGCCATAGCATTCTTTAGATCATACCTAAAAGACAGAAAACAAAAGGTATATACCCATGGAAAATACTCTAAACAAGGACAAGTTAACTACGGTGTCCCCCAGGGGTCGATCTTGGGACCTCTTCTATTTATAATATTCATTAATGATTTGCCTTTGCATATTACTAACACTGATGTTAATTGCAACCTGTTTGCGGACGATACGAGCCTCCATGTTTCGGGTTTCCCCACCCGGGTCTGCCCTGGGGGACTTGGGTGGGGTTAGGTACTTTTTAGTTCCCAGGGTCACCCTGGTCAGCCCCACAGGGTGGGTTTCCTTTCTATTCTGGGGCATGTGTTTCTGTCTACCCTTGGTCCATTCACCTGTATTTGTCTTTTTAAAACTCTCCCTACTGTCTGCGCTGCCTGTAGCTCTTGATATTGGATGTGTGTTGCTAAATGGTCACAGCTTTATTTAGGCCCCATGATGTAGGTTTATTTAACGTATTTGACCGGCTGGCGACATACATTCAATTTTCTGTTTAGTTTTTTTTTTTTCACATGCAGTGCAGGCACGTCCTGAGAAAGCCTTGTTGCTGTCGGGACGTTAAGCAATGTACAATCCAATCCAATCCATGTTTCGGGTAAAAAAACAGCTGACATTAACATTAGCTTACAAAGTAGTCTCAGCGAGGTTTCCGACTGGTGTAGAGAGAATCATATGGTTCTTCATCCAGGAAAAACAAAGAGTATTTTAATCACTACACGACAAAAACACCAACGCCGCCCACAGCCGTTACATTTACAACTGAACGCTAAACCGATAGAACAAGTCACAGAACGTAAATTCTTGGGAATACACGTTGACGAACAATTATGTTGGGAGACGCATATAAATACAGTCTGTAGAACCATTGCTAAAAACACTTTCCTGTTGCCTCAGCTTAGACAAGTAACGGATACACATACTCGTAAACTGTTTTTTCATGCCCATATCAAGTCTCACGTTGATTATGTCTCCACAGTGTGGGACGGTTGTAGTGATGTTCACATGAACATGTTAAACTCTCTATATAAAAGAGCTGTCAAAATGATAGATACGCGGCCCATTCCTACCATAGACAAATTTAGACATCTAAACATTCTCGGCCTGCGTCAACAACTTAATTTCAACAAATGCATCCTCATGCACAAGATATTAAATAACATGACACCGCAGTATCTAACCACCAAATTTGTGCCACAGCAAGAACGCGAACGGACCTCAAGGAACAATACTTTACCCTTACCTCTGCCTAGAATTGACCTCTTTAAAACTAGTTTATCCTTTTCTGGACCGTTTGTATGGAACACTATTCCTACACATTTGAAGACTATAGCCTCGCTTGGAATCTTTAAAACGAAACTTTTCGATTACCTGATGAGCCAAACATAACAACACTGGGCATTTAAACAAACCCTGATGGTTAATGTTTTTATGTAATATATGCATTTATCTATATTGTTTGTGTTTGTGTGTGTGTGTGTGTGTGTGTGTGTGTGTGTGTGTGTGTGTGTGTGTGTGTGTGTGTGTGTGTGTATGTTATAAGATGAATGTTGAGTGTTATTATTATTTTGTGTAATTTTTAAATTTTTTTATTGTTGCATGAAATAATATGTGTAAATATAATTTATTATTATTATTATTATTATTATTATTATTATTATTATTATTATTATTATTATTATTATTATTATTATTATCTTTTAATCTATTTTATGTTGTAGATGTTAGCAACGGCAAGTTTGTAAAATGACGATTTGTTTCTATCAAAACTTTTTACCGTTGATAAATAAAGTTTCATCATCATCATCATCGTCCGGAAATTCCATCCTGCAGCCATGCTAGCGCCCGGCCTTGATCTACTGGCGTTAGGCTTCGTTGTTGTGGCTTGGTTATAAAAGTGACCATTATGCCCCTAATGTTCCGGTATTTGTAGCAAAACAGAAGTGCTCAGTGTTCACGACTGACCCCTTTAGCACGTGCATCACGACGTTACCGAGTTTTTCCACATGCCTGCCTTTGGTACGCTTGCCAATATCGGACAGCTTTTCACAAAAACTGACCATGTTGCACGTTCATTTGACACGTTCATGGAAATTGATGAATTGTTTGTCTATTGTTCCTTGTACAGTGGACTGTCTAAGGTAAACTTTTAACCCGTCTGGATCGAAAGAGAATTGTATTTTATTAGCGTACTTGCGACGATAAACAATGACACAAAGCAGTGGGTGGCCCTTACGTTTTGACCATTAGTATACATTGCTCAACATCCCAGCAGCAACAAGTCTTTCTCAGGACGTGCCTGCGCTGCTTTCGAAAAACAAACAACTATACAGAATATTTAATGTATGTCGTCAGCCAGTCTAATATGCTAAATAAACCTAAGACATGCTAGGGACGTTCATCCTAATTTATCATACCCTAGTTTACAACAAATAGTAGAAAATAATTACAATTACAATTCTTTGTTTTGTTTGTATTCTCATAAAGTGACGGTGTGTGTGTGTGAGTGAGTGTTCAATACATGTGTATTTTAAGCATTAGCTCTTGTAAAACAAAAAGGATTGTTTGTTTTATGCGCTTTTGTTTGTAAGTAAATTTCGGCGCTAAAGCACAACTTTTTAGTGTAAACAGTGTTTACTAAAACACAAAAACAACCGCTGCAAAATCATAACTTAAAGATTTTATACAGTGCGCTGATGTTAAAAGACAAAAGCATCAACAACAAAAACAAACAAACAAACAAACAAACAAACAAAAAAAAAACAAACCCCAAACAATGAACGAACAAAAAACTCAAACAAAGAAAGAAACAAACACACAAAGAAACAAAACGAAAAACAGTCAAAATCCACACACCCAGACGCACACACACACACACACACACACACACACACACACCCCCCACACACACACACACAAAACTGAAACACACTAAGGGTTAACACACACATACAGAGACATCCCCCCCCACCCCACATACATACACACCAGGGAGGGTGGGGCGGATAAGTTACCTCGAGAATGGGGGGGGGGGGGGGGGGGAGGGGTACCAGCTTTTTATGTGGGACCTTCAAACCTGACACAAAAAGTCTCCCGACGCTAGACCTTCCAGTTACCGAAAAATCAAACAACGGTTGGGGGTGTGGTGGGGATTTAGGAGGGTGGGGGTGTAGATGGAGAAGGTGTGTGTGTCGGACTCTCACCAGTCGCCAAAGGGGTTTGGTGGGGGGGGGGGGGGGTTAGGGTGGGGGGGGGGGGGGGGGGGGAGGGGGTCAGATGGCGTGTGTGTGTCGTAACTCGTCAAAAAATCAAACAGGGAAATGCGGGGGGGGGGGGGGGGGGGTCCAAACACCCTCAAAAGGGACTTTGTTATTACTTAATTAATTACGGTATTTATAATGCGCTTATCTTATAATAATTATAACTCTAAGCGCGCACTCTCAACTCGCGCACACATGCGCACGCTTTTGACAATGACTCACGTACCACAAATACATTATGACAGTCAGATTGGGGTGGGGAGTGTGGTGATGTTATAGTGCTAGAACTGTTGAAAGAGGCGAGTTTTGAGGGCGGACTGGAAGGAGGAGAGAGAGTGTTTCTGACAGAGAGAGAGAGTGGGAGTGTGTTCCAGGTGGATGGACCGTAGACGGAGAAGGAGCGGGGGCCAAAAGTGCTGAGTTTGGTGCGGGGGATGTGGAGGCGGAGAGGGTCGGAGGCGGAGCGGAGGGAGCGGGAAGGACTGTAGGGGTGAAGTAAGTTGGAGAGATAGGTAGGAGCGTACTTGTTCAGGGATTTGTAGCAGAGAGACAGAATCTTGTATTGGATGCGTTGGGGATGGGGAGCCAGTGAAGGAGTTTGAGCAGGGGAGTGATGTAGTCTGATTTCTTCTTTCTGAGGACGAGGCGGGCAGAATTGTTCTGGACGCGCTGGAGAGTGAAAATGGTGGAGTGAGGGAGGCCGGAAAGGGGAGAGTTGCAATAGTCGATGCGAGATGTGATGAGAGCGATAGCAAGTTTGGTGGCAGCTTTGGTGTTGAGGTATTTTCTGATCTGACTGATGCGACGGAGGTGAAAATAGCATGCCTGGGACGTGGCGGAGACAAAGCTGGTCATGGAAAGAGAGGAATCGAGGATAACGCCGAGGTTCTTGGCCGAGTCAGAGAGGGGGATGGGGGTGCTGTCGAGTTGAAGATGGAGAGAGGGAGGGATCTGGGAGAGTTTCTGGCGAGTGCTTCCGTTTTGTCGTCATTCAGTTTAAATTTGTTTGCTGTCATCCAGTTTTTCACATCTTCGTAGCAGTCAGCCGTGCGAGTCAGTAGTGACTGAGTGTTGTCGAGTTTGTGTTTGTCTAGTAGTTGTGAATTGTCAGCGTAGAGGTGGTGGTGTATGAGACTGGATGATGTTGGACAGAGGAGAGGGTGTAGAGTGTGAAAAGGACCGGGTCCAGGACGGACCCCTGTGGAACTCCGCAGGAGAGCCTGACTGGGTTAGAGGAGACGCCATCGATAGTGACGGACTGCTGTCTGTCGGACAGGTAGGAGAGAAACCAGGAGTGAGCAGAGTCAGTGATGCCAAAGGAATGGTGAAGGCGGTGGAGGAGGATAGAGTGATCTATAGTGTCGAAGGCGGCAGAGAGATCGAGTAGCGTAAGAAGGGAGATGTTGCCCGAGTCGTTGAAGAGGAGCTTTGCCATAGGCAGACTGGAAGGGACTGAGGAGATTGTTGTCGGCGAGGTGGAGGTTGCGCTGGTTGAGAACAATCTTCTCAAGAAGCGTGGACAGGAATGAGAGATTGGAGACTGGGCGATAGTTCTTGAGTTCGTTTGGGTTGAGGTTGTGTTTTTTGAGGAGAGGACGGAAGATGGCGAACATGAAGATATCGGGGACAGAGCCATTCTCTAGAGATGTGTTGATGATGTCGGTAATGAAGGGCAAAAGTTTTGGAAGGCCGACCCGGTAGAGAGAAGCTGGGAGAGGGTCTAGTTCGAAGGTTTTGAAAGGCATAGACTTTATGGTCTTGATTGTGAGAGACAGGGCGGAAGGACGAGAGAGGAGTGCCAGAAAAGGGGGGTCGGGAGGACAAGGCGGAGAAGGCAGAGTATCGAGTGTGTTGCGCAGAGTTTGGATTTTGTCAGAAAAATAGGTGGAAAATGCGGATGGGAGTTCTTCTTTGCTGTGTGTGTTGGGGAGAGGAGAGTCTAGAAGTGCCTAGGAGTGTGTTCATGGTAGCGTAGAGTGTTTTGGAAGAAGTGGATTCCAGAATTTTGTTTTGAAGGTGTTTACAATTGGGGTCGGAGATCATTTTGCAGACTTTGGATCTGGTGTTTTGGAAGATTTGTCTGTGAACGGTGAAGTCGGATGAGCGCCAGCGGCGTTCCGTTTGTCGGCGCTCACGCTTGGTGTTACGTGGTGGGGTCGTAGTATGATAAACACACCAGACGCACGCACGTAAGGTTCTTTAAAATAAACTTCATTCAGCTGCAACCCGTCACACATGGCTAAAGGATGTAGACAATACTGGAGTAACAGTTCCAACAATATTTTAATTCAGCGATGCGATCTCCACACAATGCATTTCCAAATGCATCAACACTGATACAAATGTCTCTTCTGCAAATGTCCACACTGGCGACACAAAGTTTCTCATACAGAACCGTTACGCTGTGTCTGTCACAATGTACACCCTATACGGGCCACGTACCTACGATAAACTGTGTGTCTCTACAACTGACAATGCAAGACAATGTACATCCGCGCCTCCCAGCACCAATCTTTTATAGTACAACCAATTTCCAGAATAATCCAAGAAAATCATTCAACGCAAGCAATCAGAATAAAACACGTTACTGAAACTCATAAATATTAATTAAAGAAGAACTTTCTCGAATAACTTAAATTGTCTAAAAAAATTCGGCTGCTCATTTCAGCCCCAAATCCCAGTATGTAATGATATCACACAAAAATATGGCAAACCGTTTACGACTTTTCACAACACGCAAAGAACGGCTGCTAATTTCACGCGCACAGTAAACAATTATGACCAGCAGCTTTGCTACTATGTTACAAACTCTTTTGACGTCACATGTACGAGGTCACTAGAAAGCGCGACTCTGTTTCGAATGTTCTGGTTCCTTCTCAACTAATCTACGCAAAACAAAAATCGACCGCTCTTCTCCGTGCGACTTTTCTAGAAGCTTTCTGACTAAAATTAACGTATCATAACAAAACCAAAACCGCTATCATGGACGAACGATAAAGAATCTGACTGAAAAGGTACGTGATACGTAACCATGCTAGCTCAAATAAATATCGGATTTCCTACGATTAACACATGCATGCTCTCACAGGACAACACAACCACAATCACTGAGTTCCTAGATCACTCAGGATCTCCTCAGGAATCCCCAAACGGCTGAACATGTCGACGAGCGCCTCTGCCACTGTTGGAGTGTCGATCTTCTTCAATGGTATGGCCTCAGGATAACGGGTCAAAATGTAGCGATGACCATCTTCACTTGGAGGGGATATTGGCCCCACCAGGTCTACAGCCACCCGTTTGAAAGGCATATCGATCAATGGCATTTTCTCTAGAGGAACCTTGGGCACCTTTCCCTTGGAGATTGTTTTCTGGCATATGTCGCACGACCTGCAGAATCGGGTGACGTCACCTTCCATATCAGGCCAGTAGAAGATGACTGTGATCCTATCGAGGGTCTTATTGATTCCCAAGTGTCCTCCCAATATGGAATCATGGGCCAGTTTCATCACCTGCATTCTCAAAGGTTCAGGAACTACTACTTGACGCACAGGTTTTTCTCCATTGCTGTCGAATATTCGGTACAGGATATCTCTTCTGGTCTCGAAGATTATCTCTTTTCCCTTTCGCGTCACGGGCTCGGTCTGACCTCGGAACTTGTCAAGCGTGGGGTCGGCTCTCTGTAGCTCCACCAGCCTTTCCTTATTCACCACAGCTGCTTCCGTGTTGTCCGCCACTTTTAAAGGGATGGTCTGGTGACTCTTCTTTGCTTGACTTCTGGTGGTAACAGCACATGTTTCAGGTCTCCACTCTGGATCTGGATCGTCTGCGTTTCTGGCACCATCCATGTTTCCGATGATAAGATCGTAGACTGGGGTCTTTACGCACAACGCCTTCACCTCTCCTCTCAGATACGGGGTGTCGACGCTGACATTGGCAAGGGGGATAACCCTCACAGTTCCGTCGGCCAAAATGAGGGTGGTCCACTCTTGTAGTTTCTGGTCTTCAGTTACTAGGTCCTCTCTCACGATGATGCAACTACAACCAGTATCTCTCAGTACTCTCACTGGTGTGTTTCCGACGAATCCTGACACCACCGGCATGTTCGGCACTACATTCTCAGGTAGCGCGATGTTTGAGACTGGTAAAAATGTAGCCCCATCTCCTACTGGGATGCGTCCATTCTTTTTGAAAGATTCAATTAGCTCCGGTGTCACTCGCGTTTCTCGAGACTCAAAGTCACTGGATGACGTCACATCATTTGCTAATACAGCGGCGGCTCTGTGTTGAGACGTGGTATTGCCTCTGCCTGCTATCCCGCGATCTTGGTTGGATCTTCTGATATTGTCGCTTCGGGGAACATCTTTAGAAGGACACCGTATCGCCCTGTGACCTTTCTTTCCACAGAGAAAACATGTCAGGTTCTCCATCGGCTTGTATTTCGGGGTGTCTCTGACATTGTGGATTTCCTCTGCTGGTGCAGACACACGCTGCGGCTTACTGGACCCGAACTTAATGTTGTGGGCGTCAAGGTATCTTTGAGCGAAGTCGGCCAGGGCCTTCAGTGACTGGTTCTTTTTCTCCCTGAGTCGGGTGGCCAGGTCCTTTGAACATGCGTTGAGGACTTGTTTTTTGATGATGAGGTCACACAGGTCCTGGTACTCTTTGTTTAAACCAGCCAGCTCTATCCATTTCTCCAGGTAGCTCCTGATTCTTTCAATGAATAGGCCGGGTGTTTCTCCTCCTTCAGGCTTGCAGTTCCGAAATCGTCGCCTGTAACCCTCTTCAGTGAAGTACTGTCTCAGCAGGGCGGCTTTCAACTGCGTATAATCTTCGGCTTCTTCTCTTGGCAAGCGGGTGTAAAATTTAAATGCTTTGCCAGTTAGAAGTGCGCTCAGTTTGATAGCCCAAGTCTCTTGTCTCCAGTTGTTGCTGCCTGCGATGCGCTCGAATCGCTCCAGATAAGCGTCCATCTTATCTGAATTTTCAACGAAAGGTGGTAACTTTGGCGCACGGGCTGTTTGTTCTCTGCTGGCTAATGCTGTTGCTTCATTAGCTCTCTGGCTCTCTGCATCTATCTCCATCTGCTTTAGACGAATTTCGTGTTGACGCTGCCTCTCCGTCTCTTCTCGTTGAATTTCGAGCTTCCTGATTTCACGCTCTTTGGTTCTTTCTTCTCTCTCCAGTCTCTTTTCTTCTTCAAGTTTTTTCTCTCTTTCTCTCTCCAGTCTCTCATTTTCTTCTCTCTCTCGTTTCTTTTCTTCTTTCTCCTCTCTCTCAGTCTCTCATTTTCTTCTCTCTCTCGTTTCTTTTCTTCTCTCTCCAATCTCTCCTTCTCTCTCTCCTTTACGAAACTCGAGGAGTTGAGCTCCTTCGAGTCCACTTTCCTTTCCATTTTTCAGGAATGTCTCCATTTCCGATGTCGCCATCTCTGCGTTTCACTGCTGGCTGTTTTCTCCGGCTACCCTATACACTGAGCCAACTGAAGAAGTCCCGTCGGAGGTGCCAATATGTTACGTGGTGGGGTCGTAGTCGTAGTATGATAAACACACCAGACGCACGCACGTAAGGTTCTTTTAAATAAACTTCATTAAGCTGCAACCCGTCACACGTGGCTTAAGGATGTAGACAATACTGGAGTAACAGTTCCAACAATATTTTTAATTCAGTGATGCGATCTCCACACAATGCATTTCCAAATGCATCAACACTGATACACATGTCTCTTCTGCAAATGTCCACACTGGCGACACAAAGTTTCTCATACTACGTTCTCCACCGTTACGCTGTGTCTGTCACAATGTACACCCTATACGGGCCACATACCTACGATAAACTGTGTGTCTCTACAACTGACAATGCAAGACAATGTACATCCGCGCTTCCCAGCACCAAACTTTTATAATACAACAAATTTCCAGAATAATCCAAGAAAATCATTCAACGCAACCAATCAGAATGAAACACGTTACTGAAACTCATCAATATTAATAAAAGAAGAACTTTCTCGAATAACTTAAATTGTAAAAAAAAAATCGGCTGCTCATTTCAGCTCCAAATCCCAGTATGTAATGATATCAGACAAAAATATGGCAAACCGTTTACGACTTTTCACAACACGCAAAGAACGGCTGCTCATTTCACGCGCACAGTAAACAACTGACCAGCAGCTTTGCTGCTATGTTACAAACTCTTTTGACGTCACATATACGAGGTCACTAGACTGCGCGACTCTGTTTCGAATGTTCTGGTTCCTTCTCAACTAATCTACGCAAAACAAAAATCGACTGCTCTTCTCCGTGCGACTTTTTCCTCCTCCCCCCCCTCTCCCCCTCCCCCCTCCTTCCCCCCTCCATCCTCTTTCCCCCCTCCCCACCCTCCTCTTCCTTTGTCCTCTTCTTCGTCCGTTTCTTCTCCCTCTTCCTCTTCTGGCTCATCCAACCTAAAACTGTGTCTGTTCAATGCACAGTCTGTCTGCAAAGATGGCAAAGCCGACGTGATTTCAGATTTCATTCTAGACAATGACCTAGATGTTGTCGTGATCACCGAAACGTGGTTCCGCTCAGCTGGCGATGAACCCATCATCGCCAGCGTCACTCCGAGTGGCTACCGCCTGACCTCCTTCCCGCGTGCTTCCAGAAGGGGTGGCATTGCCATCATCTACAGGGACTGTCTTTCTGCTCACCTCTCCTTCTCTCAGTCTCTCCCTTTTGCTCATCCCTCCTTTGAATCTGTCGAGGCCTTAGCAACACTCCCTGGCCAGTCCCTCATCTTCTCATGTATCTATCGCCCCCCTCCAAGCTCTCAAAACAAACTCACAAACTCCATGTTCCTCACCGAGTTCGATCTCCTCCTCGACCACTATAGCACACGACCCGGAAAACACATCCTTCTTGGCGACTTTAACTTCCACTTCGACAAACCCGACCACCCTGACACAAAAACGCCTTTGCACGTCACTTTCATACCACAATCTTACACAACACATCACTAAACCCACCCACCGACTCGGCCACACCCTCGACTGGATCATCACCCGCACCTCCGATCAGCCTACCCGGCACCGGCCTCCACGTGGCGTGGGTGGGTAGTCCACTCGTTCCCTGACTGAGTGGGCTAGCAGACGGGTGCCATCTTTGTCCAGGATTAGGACTTGATGTCAGCAGATATGTTGTTCAGTCTTTTTCACTGGTCCGGTTTTTAAGGAGCTGTGCTTACCCAGGTCTTACCATGTTGGATTGGTCCTTAAAAATACGCGTGAGCTTTTGGTCCTTTGGATCCCAAGTGTTTGCCGTGCTTGGAGACCCGTGTCGGGGGAGAAGAGGATCCTGGTGGCTGAAACACTCCACTTTGGCCTTGACTTCTGCCTAAACGGGAGGCTAGTCGTACCGGCCTAGTCAATCGGCTCTTGTCACGTCGAGCCCTATCCCCCTGTTGACATGCGGGTTGTTATACGGAGCACCATGCTATAGCCTCTGATGCTGATTGGGTGCTTTACGCCAGTATTCCCCTGTATTCAACAGTGTGATAGAAGGCGGTGGCTCAAACGGTTCAATCGGGCTTACCCCCTTGAGTATATCTTTCGGGCAGTCTCCATTGTGCGTCGGCTGGAGACCCGCCGACAATTGCACTTTCCCTTGTTGGGCTCGGTGGCGGGCGGGGACCCCCGCGGGATGAATATCTATCATACTATAATATGGAAAATATCAAAAAACCAAAACTGGCACCAAAGCGGCACATAGCCACTGACATTGACCTTGAAAATGATAGCGACTCTGATTGTGGGGAAGCGACGCCTCAGGTTTCGGCCGTCTGGCCTCGCTTTCTCATTATCCACAGCAAAGTTAAAGAGAAGCCTGTTTCCAAGCTGCACCCTTTCCTGGTGGGGGAGACCCTCAGGAGCCGTGTTGGCAGGCCTGAGGCCCAGCGCCTCAGGTCTGGTGACTTGTTGGTAGAGTGCCGTACCCGGGCACACTCCAATGGGCTACTGAGGCTCTCCTCCATCGGAGACACTCCAGTGGAGGTCACTCCCCACAAAACAATGAATTCCTCTAGAGGAGTGATTAAAGATCAAGCATTGGCCGAACTGTCTGAAGATGAACTTGTACGGAACCTTAAGTCACAGGGGGTGACCTACGTCAGGCGCTTCATTTCCAAACGAGGTGGTAGGGAGATCCGTCTCCCTACCATCATCCTGACGTTTGGCACCCCCACAGCTCCTACTACCATCTGGGGAGGTTACTACTCCCTAAAAGTGAAAAAGTACGTCCCTCTCCCCCTTCGGTGCTTTAAGTGCCAAAAGTATGGCCATGGGCAGAAGACATGCCGCCAGGCAGAGGCCCTATGCGCCCGTTGCACTAAGCCCGGACACTCTGCTGAGTCCTGCACAGCCATCCCCCTGTGTGTGAATTGCCAGGGGGCGCATATGGCTTCGGACAAGAAGTGCCCTCGTTGGATCTCCGAGTGCAGGATTCAGCAGGTGCGTGTGGAGAAGGGGCTGTCCTTTGCGGACGCAAAAAAACTGGTTGACGGTCCTGGTGCAGCTGAGGCGGCGCCAAACTCAAATAACAACTTTGTGTATACTTTCAGTGCTGCGGTGGCAGGCAAGCGCCCCACCAAAGACTTCTCTTGTCAAACCCCAACTTCTTGGTTGGGGGCGGAGCCTCGGATCCTCTCACCCCTGGAGAGTAATCCTCCTCCGGTGGTGACGAGGAGCCAGGGAACGCAGAGGGCGGACGCTACCGGTCCGGTGGCACCGCCTTCTGCTGCCCCTAAGCCTCAGCCCCCACCCAAACCTGCTAGTTTGTCAACACCAAAGGTTTCTGGCTCTGGTCAGCCTTCTAAGGCCGCTAACTCTAGCGGCAGGAACGCTGCCCAGGACCAGAAGTCAAAGAAATCTATGGGACCGCCGTGCGCACGGGCCCAGAAGGGGAACACTGATGTCCCCCTTCAAAACAAATATGCTGCATTGGAGGAGCAGATGGAGGGAGTGGAAGTTGTCGATGCTGCGGCAGCTCCACCCCCTTCATCTCCTAAGAACCAGAGGAGGCCCGGGAGCCGGCCCCCCTCTGTTTCTCCGACTCCTAAGGCAAAGGACAAAGGGGGGAAAAACTCCGCACCCCCAGATAAGACATAATCATGGACTCTCTGCTTCAGTGGAATTGTCGTGGTTTTCAAGCTAACTTTGAGGAATTACGTCTTTTAGTCAAGTGCTATAACCCCTCAGTAATATCTCTTCAGGAGACTTACCTGAAGACTTCTGACCCTGTGTCCTTTAATGGTTTTAACGCTATACATAAAGGCTCTGATTCGGAGAGGCGCTCGGGTGGAGTGGCTCTTCTCATTAGTAGCCAAATTTTATGTAGCCCCGTTAGCATCGACACCTGTCTTCAGGCTGTCGCAGCTCGGGTTACCTTGAAGAAGACCATAACTATATGCAGTATTTACCTGCCACCATCCCTGCGGGTCTGTAGTAATGATTTTTTTAATTTAGTTGATCAACTGCCCCCTCCCTTTATTCTCATGGGGGATTTTAACGGTCACGCTCACCTTTGGGGTAGTGACCACTATGATGGCAGAGGTCAGATGTTAGAAGATGTTTTTTCTCAACTTAATCTATGTGTCTTTAACGATGGTTCACCTACATACTCTAACCCAGGTTCAGGATCTAGTTCTGTTCTAGACCTCACTGTGTGTGATCCTTCTCTCATGCTGGACTTTGACTGGAAGGTTCACGATGACCTGTGTGGTAGTGACCACTTCCCAGTAGTCCTGTCATCGGTCAGCTGTGGGGAGGATCCGCCGGTGGGGCGCTGGAATCTTAAGAAAGCTAACTGGCCTCTGTTCACCTCCCTCTGTCAGTCTCGTATTACAGAGGAGGTGGTCATGTCATCTGAAGAACCTATTTCTTCTTTTACTACTATTTTGTTGGACGTAGCGGGTGAAACCATCCCTGAAACTTCCGCATCAGTCCCTCGAAAGCCGAGAGTACCATGGTTCAACGAAGAGTGCCGCAAGGCCCAAATAGCGCGCAAATCTGCTCAGCGACGTGCTTTCCGTAATCCGTCGCAAGTAAATATTTTAACCTTTAAAAGACAGAGGGCGAAAGCCCGTTACATTTTTAAACGTGAACGCCGTGCTTCCTGGAGACGCTTCGTCTCATCTTTAACTTCTCGGACTCCGTCCCAGAAAGTATGGAAGGCTGTTCGGAGAATTAGGGGCAGAGGTGGCTCGGCTTCTGTTGGCCATCTTAGAGATGGTGTCAGTTTGGTTACAGATAAAAAAGCTGTGGCCAATTTGCTTGCCTCCACCATTGCCCGTAATTCTTCAACGGAGCATTATTCACCTTTCTTCCAGAGAGAGAAGGAGAAACGAGAGTCTCGTATTTGTGATTTTGAGTCCGATAACTCAGAAGACTATAATGTCCCGTTTACATTATCAGAATTGCAGCAAGCTTTGCAGAAATGTAATGACTCTGCTGCTGGCCTAGATACCGTCCACTATCAATTCCTAACGCATCTGCCTGAGAGGTCACTCCTTGTACTTCTCAAGGCCTTTAACCATATCTGGAGAACTGGTCATTTTCCGCCGTCTTGGCGCCAGGCTGTGGTTGTACCGATCCCCAAGCCGGGTAAGGATCCTTCCGACCCGGGCAACTACCGGCCTATCGCTTTGACATCATGTTTATGTAAAACTATGGAGCGCCTGGTCAACGCCCGCCTGGTGTGGCATCTTGAGTCACAGGGTCTCCTCACAGACCTCCAGTGTGGTTTCCGGCGCTTC